>CM076397.1:11755261-12447761 GCA_038363315.1 Mugilogobius chulae | reverse complement strand
TGGAGAGATGAGGATGAGCGGAGAGAGCGAGAGGGAGTGGAGATGTGGAGAAGGTCAGAGATGTAGGAAGGAGCCAGGTTATGGATAGCTTTGAAGGTGGTGAGGAGAAGTTTGAAATTGATTCGTTGTTTTATAGGGAGCCAGTGTAGTTGTTGGAGGATGGGTGTGATGTGATGGAATGATGGAGTCCTGGTGATGATGCGGGCTGCAGAGTTTTGGAGAAGCTGCAGTTTCTGGAGGGATTGTTGGGGAGACCAAAGAGGAGGGAGTTACAGTAATCAATCCGGGAAGGACGAGGCTGTGAACAAGGATGGCAGTGGTGTGAGGGGTGAGAGAAGGCGGAGACGAGAGATAGTTCGGAGGTGAAAGTAAGCAGAGCGGGTGATGTTATTTATGTGAGACTGGAAAGAAAGTGTGCTGTCGAGGATGACACCCAGACTCTTGACCTGAGGGGAAGGAAGGACAGTGGAGTCATTGATGGAAATAGAGAAACGGTTTGATTTGGAGTGGTGGAGGGGGTGCCTACTAGGAGGACTTCAGTTTTAGAACTATTGAGTTGGAGGAAATTGGAAGAGAACCAGGAATGAATTTCTTGTAGACAGAGGGTGAGAGAGGTAGGAGGAAGAGATGCAGAGGGTTTTGTGGAAATGTAGAGCTGGGTGTCATCCGCGTAGCAGTGAAAGTGAATGTTGTGTTTACGGAAGAGAGAACCTAGAGGGAGAATGTAGATGATAAATAGAAGGGGACCTAGGACAGAGCCTTGGGGAACACCAGAAGAGAGAGGGAAAGTGTTGGATTTGTTAGATTTAAGTTGGATGAATTGCCTGCGATCAGACAGATAGGAGGTGAACCAGGAGAGAGTAGTGTGAGAGATGCCAATAGATTGAAGTCTATGGATGAGAATGTTATGAGAGATGGTGTCAAACATCAGCCACTTTTCATCTGCAAGGCCATGAACGGCTTTCGCTCATGAAAAAAAGCTTTTCTTCTTACAGTAGGCTGAAAAAACTGCATGCATGGTTGTAAAATGTGAAGAGATAAAATACAGTCATTGTTTCCAGTTGTACAAATAATTTACATGAGTGCAATCTTAAACCATGGCTATTCTTTTACTACAGACCAGAGGTGGGACTTGTCATGTGACTTACTTGCCCTGTGATCCCCAAAGAATTGACCTGACTTGTGACTTGAACATTAGAGACTTGAGACTTGTGACTCTTTACTTGACATGACTTGTGTATAACTTGACAAACATAAACCACAGTTTGGCTGCTGACTACACGACATTAAGTCACATGGAGCCAAGAATAATTCAGTTTAGCTACAAAATTGTATCTGCACAGAGAAGAAAAGGACTGCAATCTGCAAGCTAGGTGAGTCAAAATACAGTACGTGATTCAGCGTCAACAATGTCAAAGTTTGTTCACCGTTACAACAAGACCCACAAAGACAAGTAAGCTATGATGTGTATCTAGGCTAAAGCTAACGCTAAATGCTAAACAGCGTAACAATGGATTGATCATCTGTGTTGAATGTTCGCTGGAAACACGTGGCTTCTTCAAACAGTGCAGTGGGTCCCGTGTTTTGACGACATACACAGTTATATGTAACTAGCTACTGTATGTGTAACACACGTTTACACTGATTTATCCTCAGACTCACTTTTTGTGGTGATTGTTGATCTCCCATGTGAAGTGAGACAAGGTCCCAGTTCACAGGCGTTCGAGAAAAGCGGGCGTTTAGTGAATACTCGAGCTGATTGGATGTGGGCCTACTACAAGATGTGTCACACAAACTGCTCTTTTCAAAATAAATGACTCTGTATTTCTGCTAAAACCGCATCAAAAGCAGCAGAAACACATCCACGAGAGCCACCATCTTTGTTTAGCTTGAATGAGACTTGGTGGCGGCGGCAGGGCGCAAACAGCCGTCTTAACACCGCCGAAACAACGCTGGTTCGGACTCTCAAACCAATCGGGTGGCTGGAAGGCCAGATGGTTTATCTCGTGTTTGTGAATTCACAAATATCGCAAGATAAACCATCTGGCTGGCCAGGTTAATTAAAATGTCCTGTAATGTAAAATGTAATGGCTTGTCATGACTTGATGCCGAGGTGATGACTTGACTTACTTGATCCTGATGACCCGCTGACTTGGACTTACTTGTGACTTGGACATGATGACTTGTGACTTGTCCCGCCTCTGCTAGAGACACGTTTTTCTGATAGCTTTTGAGTTGCACAATGTTCGATGCTCCACCTGCATGTAGCACAACTTAGGGTCACACAAAAATCAACAGTTTTAAAGTTGCTTCAGTAAATTTCCTCGGAGGCTCTGCAGAGGCCATTTAGTTTGAACTTAGCATTGCATAAAAAATTAACTTCCTGTTGGCATGTTTGTTTTCTGTTTAGTTCATTTCAACGGGGTTTCACTGCCTCAGTCTAAAATGAGAAAAAAAAACAACAAAAAAACGTTAAGTTCAGGCAGTGAACAGTGAGTTGTTGAAAAGTTAAATACTTTACAGATGAGGAGAATATTTCACCAAAGAACCAAAGTGTGTTTATAAAAAGATGTGTTGTCTGTCAATGCTAATGCTAAAGTTTGACAATTTGAAAATAAACAGCTTTTATGCACAGGGTCATTGAGAATCTGCACCGTGCACCTGCATCTACCTCACAGTTTCCCCATTGCAGATGCCAAACGAGACACTAATGATTTGTAAACTCAACAATGACTTCCAACAGGGCTCTGACCTCTCCTAATGAGTTTCAGGTTTGCACCAGTGACACTCTGTAGATTATTAATAACTTGTGATTTCTGTGGGCTAATTATCTAGCTGTTAATGGCTATAGGAACAATAGAGGTTATGCAGGTGACATCACAGCATTCTAAATGTGAGTCTGAGTGGCAAGCAAATGAGAGTCAATGGAGAGAAGTTACATTTTCCCCTGTAAGAGTCATGTTTGTAACTGACATGTAAAAAGAAAAAATCAGGTAAACAGTGATAACAAAGCAGGCTTCTCTCACATTTATCACAGACACTGAGATTACACACAGTTCATCTTAATACTTTTTCCTAAATGAGCTTTTTAAGTAAATGGGTTTACTGTGACCAATATAAATTGTATTTGATCATGAGCCTGTTTTTGTAAACTTGTTGTATCTATTTACAACATTTAATAACATTAGTGTCTTTCCTTTTCCGCTCTGGTGCCACAGTCGGGCGGAGGCAGAGGCGTGGGTCCTCCAGGCCTGCAGGTGTCACTGGAGCAGCAGGCCTACATGCTCCTGACACAGACGGAGAGAGAGACCATGGTCTACTACCTGCACCAGTACCAGCACGGACACATCACTGTGGAGCCGATGGTCATGGCCCTGTTTGAGCTCTACAACACTCACGCTAAGGTAAGGCAGAGTATAGGAAAGAAGAATCGCCAAATCACTTAACGATATTTGCTAACAAGTCACTGTTTTGCAAGACCAAGTCAGTGCCCAACGAGTAGAAAATCTTAGTCAATTTTTTAGTCAAATCATCAAAATAGTGACTCAAGTATGAAATAAATCCAAGCTATGGTGTTTAATGAGTAAATTAGTTAATGTTACTCTCAACACTGATGATAAACATCCTTGTAGGTTGTTGGTGACCAATAATACAGCATATTTATCCACCTGTTCATCGGCTCCTTGTAGTGGCATTTAATCATGCCAGCAGTGTCAAGTTTATGGCGATATGGTATTTTAGCTTCTGTTGGTGATTCCTCTTCGTCCTGATACATAATAAACATGGCGGTACCACACGACAAAGTAAAATGCATAATTTTCTAGCTACTTTCTCATGTTCTCATAGTTTATTTTACCCCAACTGCCATGGCGGCTGTTGACGATTGGTGGATGTGACGACATGCTGACTTTGAGAATATGTTGTAGTCCAGGGCTGATTGGGAGCAGCTGGAGAAGGAGGTGTGGCTGCTGATGAGGGACAGGGAACAGGTGAGCTCGTTAGGTGGGGAACAGACAGTCTTCCAGGCTGAATAGGGGTTGCGTTAACGTCTTCCGGGCTCAAATAGACCTAGGTCGGTACATCGGGTGGCGTGGTTCCATAGTGACACAGTTGTTTACTCCAAAACCGTACTCTTTTAACATCTTTTGTCACAGCGACGGCGGTCACAACAGCAAACAAGCAGCTTTTAGAATTTCATAAGGAAAAGTTGTAAAAGTGTGCGTGAACTACGCGAAGCTCCACGCACATACCGAGACTCGCCGTGCTCATGAGCCCAGGCAGAGGTGCTGTGGGTCGGGATGAAGTGAACACACGCACCGCTCGCGGTTGCCAGACTTTCAGAGAGACAAAAGTGACCGCCCCCGACCCACAGCGCCTCTGCCCGGGCCCATGAACACAGTGAGTCTCGGTACGTGTGCGGAGCTTCGCGTAGTTCGCGCACACTTTTACAACTTTTCCTCATGAAAACAACCAAAATACTTAGTTTGATGTCCATCGCATTTGGAGTAAACAATTGTGTCACTGGCAACTACGCCTCTGGATGTAATGGCCTCTGTCTATTTGAGTCCGGAAGAACGTTAGTGCATAACCCCTATTTACGCCAGTTTAATTTTTGGGGGCAGTAGTGAGCACGGTGGAATAGCTAAACTTAAAATTCTCCAAAACAAGCAGTTAAATTATTAACCAAAACTGTGCAAGCCCTCATGAAGAAATACTGAATGGTCACCACTGCATCACATGCTCATTTTGGACACAGCAGGCAGGAAGTGTGAATAAAATACAAATGAGGTGCACAAAAGTGTCTTTCCTGTTTGTGTGCAGTTGTCGCTGCTGTCGAGGTGCGTGGTCTGGTCTCGGCCCAGGACTTGGAGGTGTTTGACCGGTTGGTGCTGCACAGACAGAGGGAGGTAACACAGGCCTTTCACGGGGGACTGGGTGTGCTGCGCGCCCCGGGACACTGTCCACATCTGTCTGCGGACACACAGGACATGCTGGTCATACGGACACACTGGACCGACTAAGGTGGGCAGCTTTTCACATTTACCTTTATTTATACGAAGAGGGTACTTTGTTTTATTATAAAGAGTTGAACAATTAGAACTGGAAAGATACGCTTCCACAATGTAAAGAATGACAAGACCAATAGGGTAAATTAAGTACTATTCACACGGCATATTTACCTCGGGACATTTGTAAACTTGCATTACCCCACGACGTCTGCGTTGTTTTTTTTTTTTTTTACATTGCATTCACACGGGGATATTTGATGTCTGTGATTTTCTTGTTTTTACAGACTTTCCAGAAATGGCGACAGATGATTTATGACAACAACCATTTACTTACTTCATGAAATGCGTGTTTTTTTGTTTTTGTTTTGGTTTAACGTGAAGTAGTTTACTTTAGCTGCGGCAGCGTAAATGTGGCTCCTTGTCACGCTGTTGAGTTTGTTTATCAGAATCACATCCACAACATCAGATTTCTTATAAACAACCAAAGACTCTCTCTTGTAATCCATTTAGGGTGATAAAGTCCAATCATCTGTCCCGTTCTGTCCAAATTTGTGCCCAAACACCCATCGTCTTGACCTTCCGTTGCTACGACAAGGGGGTTGTTGTACTTCTGGGTCACAGATTTATTCATCTTTAATTTTTGTAATCGTAGAATAATAATATAAATATAATAGTGTTCAAACCTGATGGTAAAATAATCGCAGAGTCATTATTAATTCATTTATACATGAGGACGTCTGGTATATTTTTACCCCAAAGCATTTAGGCAGACTTTAAAATCGGACTTTCTTCTTCCTCTCACTTATAGAGTCTGTCAGTCATCAGAGAATAAAACTAAAACGCCTCATACAAAAAAAAAAAAAGTCGAACCAAACATTTGTGCTCCAAAGTGTTCTGAAATAGATTCAGCTTGAAGTGTAGACAATGGTCCTTCCACAGTTCATTATCAACTCAAATCAAGCTCAGTATAAAGTAAAGACTGTTGTTCTTGCTCATGAGCTGATTTCTCCTGATGCTGACCATGACAGAGGAGCTGGTTTCCTGCTCTCAAACCCTCTGAACTCATCCAGATTCTTGTCACGTCTCAAAGACCTGCACAGCCCTGTCAGACAGTGACAGCACCACAACCGCTGTTCTACATCTGCGCTGCAAACTCAACTCTGTCTATGCACACACACAAAAAAGAAAGAAAAAAAAAGCTATTTCTTCAGACTAGGAATAATATAAAACACAAACATCTATTTCTGAATATCAGGTCTCGGGATGGTATTTTATCGTACCAACAGTATTGATAGTATGTCTATTGATACGATTCCTCTCTTATGGAGTCCTAAAATAATGTGTCTTATGTACTAGATAAAACTGTATTTAACAAATTTCAATCAATTCATATCAATAATATATGATATAGTAACATTTCAGGCTTCATTTCAGAGGTGCAGGCAGACAGTGAGGACTGTTCCTGTCGCACAAGCATTTGCATTACCAGAGGCTTGTGGTGATGTCTTACCTCCGCTGTCACAACGCTGGTGTGTACGTTTTGCGTGCACGCAGAAGATGTCCATCACATGCACGCGCTTAATTGCATTTTTTCTCTCTCCTTCCTCCATGTTTGCTGTGCCTATACGTGCTATGTTCATGCAGAATCAGTGCGAGCGCGGATTCTAGGCTTGCGTTTTGCTTTCTATGGAAACAACTAAAGAGTGCAGCGTGGGATTGAAGTTCACGTGGCATTTGAAGGTACCAGCCCCCAAACCAGCATCGTCAAGAGGAATCATGAGAGAGAAGACGTACAATTCCAATGGATTGCCGAAAATGGAACCGATTCTCAAGAAGAACGGTTCTCGATAGACTCATTTACTGTTAGTAAACAAAGATGGCTGCGCGCTAACTGGTGCCCTGAGTGGTGCCCAGTCTCAGGCTTTTCAAGCTACGCAGGTGCATTTTTATTAAGAAATTGCAAAACTCCTTTAAAAACTCAATTTAACGAACAGGACTCCAGATCCATGTACAGTTACTACTGAATGTTAGCATGGCGTTAGTAAGTGTCCTGATATTCAATGGCCTGATATTTACCTATATGTGATTGAAAAACTCATGTGCACAAGAGAAAAGCTTTGAGCTACAATCCCTTGATGAGTTTGACGGCGTATTTGCTGAAAAGCACAGGAGGTGAGTTACCATGTCATTGCTTAAGATTTTTGTGCAAGTTGTGTTAATTCTTTATCAATTCAGTGGAGAATTAGACTCACAGTAAACTGCACCTGTGTGCATTATTTTGTGCTGATTTCTACAGAAGTTTATTGTATAAAAGACTTCAAGGATATACTTACATGACTCTGAGGCGATGTGTTTGTTTTGATGGTGATCCTCATTTTTTCTATAGATTTTAGCGGCAAGCTAGTTAGCCCGAAAAAATCACGATTATAAAATGTGTCAACTGGTGCAAACCCAAGGACCACATTAGGAGAGGTCAAAGCTTCGTTTGAATTCATTGTTAAGTTTTCAACCGTTTAATATCGTTAGTACAGCTTACTCGTTTTGTACAGAAACTTATGGGGAAACTCTGCGGAGGGCACCAGAGCAGCTCCGCCCCCAAAATGACGTAGGCTCTGAACGAGTCTATTCCCATCCCTCATCAGGATTATGTTAAATGCTTGAAATGACAACTGAAGTAAAGACTGGAATAAAGAGATGAAAAATGAAAGAATATAATATATATATTTCCAAAACCATTTTCCACAAAAGAAGGCTATATTCATACAAAAGACATCACAGCATTCTAAATGTTGGTACTGATGGAAAACATGCATGAGTCAAGAGATGTTGATTTGGGTCGACCCGGGACTCAAACCCACGATCTCCTTAAATGTTACTCTGCTCCCTTTCAGTATTTCTCCAGCACAGATGTATTGTACCTTGGTGAGTGAAAATGAGTTTGCAGTGTCTCTGTCTAATAATAGAGCTTTTGTCTGCTAAAATCAAAGAAGTACGCTTGTGTATGTTGTTACCATGCCAACAGAGCAAAACTTGTAAAAGTGGTGAAAGACACTTGAAAATACATTGAGGTGAATACTTTTTTGAACGACGTAGGTACATTTTTAAGCAGTCTCGCTTTTGCACCACCACTGTCTCTTGTTTCTTGTAACATTAACGCTCCATCTCCTGGTCACTCAATAAATCGAGACTGCTTCGCTTTGTTTCAGTTTCAGCTCAAGGCTCTGACCTATTTAGCCCTTGTTCACACCAGGAGCAGCCAATCCATTTATCTTACACTGGTTAGCTATTTTAAGTTAGCATTGTCAGTGTTCGACTTGGCTAATTGCTCTTGCAGACTCCGAGTGTTGTGGTGAAGAAATTACAGCCTCTGTAAGCAACTAATTGTGCTTAATGAACAGTCTCTTTGTTCGTAAGTGGGAGCCCGCTGTTAGAATTCTGGACCCTGGCATATTAACGGATGTTTTGGAGTTTTCAAATTACTAATAAGTTAGACATTTTTGAATCAGTGTGTAACAACTGACTCACTTACCAAATGCATCCCAAATGTCCTCATTATTCACCCCAATTTTGAAATTGTGGCGAATAGCTTATTTGCTGTGTTATCAGAACAAAGTCATAAATTTAATATTTTGAATTTTCCAAATATGGAAAATTACGGTGAGGTTTAGTGGTCGATAATTGATATTAAATCAACAGATGTGAGCTCCACTCAAAATGGCGCTGTCCTGGCTGCTGCTATGCTGCCTTCATTTGGTGTGAGAATGATTGTAAATACTACTCACCGAGTGGGAAATGGCACATGAACGCCCCCAGTTGCCGAGTAGAAAATAACCTTTCACCTCTCGACATGACAGGAGAGAGCAAACGCACCACAAACGAAGATAAAGCCATTTTTAACTGCAAAATTATATTGCAGACATAACTTCAAGGGCATCTTTGCTTTCCACTTACAGTAATTAAATTCAAAATCATATTGCTTTAATTTAAAGAATGATTTTAACAAGTTTGACTTTGCCACTTCTCAAGTGGAATTTACCATTTTATCCAGAACAAATGAAGGCAGCATTAGACTCTTCTAGATTTTTTTTTTGAGAGACTCTAGGTGTAGACTCAGTGTGTTTGTTTTTTTTTTTTTTCAATTAAATACTTTAGAAAATAAGGACTGTGTTGGGGTAGGAGTGATGGTATATTGAGCCTTCATAGTAAAGTGCTTCATGATGGTAAAGTTAGAAAAGTGCTCCATGATGTAACGTGTTCAATGATAGTAAAGTGCTCCATGATGGTAACGTGTTCAATGATAGTAAAGTGCTCCTGATGGTAACGTGTTCAATGATAGTAAAGTGCTCCATGATGGTAACGTGTTCAATGATAGTAAAGTGCCCATGATGGTACGTGTTCAATGATAGTAAAGTGCTCCATGATGGTAACGTGTTCAATGATAGTAAAGTGCTCCATGATGGTAACGTGTTCAATGATAGTAAAGTGCTCCATGATGGTAACGTGTTCAATGATAGTAAAGTGCTCCATGATGGTAACGTGTTCAATGATAGTAAAGTGTGCCTTGATGGTAAAGTGGGTGGACAATTTTTTATTTTATTTTAGATTTATTCGGAATAGGACTGGACCACAGTCACTGGTGTAAAAGTGTACATCATGAAAAGCACAATTTTGTACTATTTTTGTACACTTTTTAATGTATCATTTTACCCACTCAAAAATATAATATAAACATTAGGAAAACAAACAAAAAGACCCATGCTGTACAGCGAAGTAAACAAATGAAATATACCTGCAGGAGCCAGAATAAAACGACACATCTGGATCTAGGGCAGCAGGTTGCCCCGGTCTGGGTTGAAGTTATGGTTCAATAATAGAGTTGTTTTTTTTTTTGTTTTTTTGTTTGTTTGTTGTTTGTTGTGTTGTTTTCAAATTTTCAGGGTTTAGTGTCACTTTCATACATTATTTTGCCTGTTACTGACAGTAAATGAGCTTTTGGAGACACGCAACCTCAAAATATGAATCAATTAATTGTAAACGAAGCAAAACAAAATTCTAAATAGGCTATAAAGCAGAGGTATAACGATTGTAGCCTGACTAAAAGCCCACAGGAGTAAAGCGTGTGGACTTATTGCCCTCTGGAGTCCTTGAATTGGGCTTATTTCCAGCTGGTGAATGTGCAGCTCTCATTACAGCGTCCTCCGAGGCCCTGACACGTGCCATCCAGAATAAACAAACCAAACCGACGCACTGTCACTGTTTTTGCATGTAGTTTTATTTGCGTTTTGTGTCTCTAGGCTGACGTTGGCTGGACAGAGAAGCACCAGGAGGAGAACATGAACGCCTTACACAACATGACTCTGGTAGGTCGCACAACGCTTCTGCTGCTGCTGGTTTGACATTTGGAGAAATACCAGAGGTCGCCAAACATTATTATGCACTTGCGTTAATTAGGCACATTGTGTCATAGTGCACACGGGGATAGTTTGAGTCAGGCTTAATTTAGCTCAAAGCACAGGAAATATGACCTTGGTTTGGCCCTACTGCGGCAAATGTTGAATATGACTTTGTTGCTTTATGTAAATACATTTGGTGAACATTTGATTGACTCCATAGCACGACATGTTCCCTGCATTTGACCCAAACATCTGTCATTGTGGTCAGTTTAGCACAAGTAAGTAGCGGCTCACGGGCCAAATGCGGTCTGCAAAAGGCACCTATTTTTTTCTTGGCAGCGTACTTCCTGTTTATCTTTTGGATTTAGTCACTGAACTGTTGTTGTATCTGTTTGAGATTGCCCCAAAAGACAAACAAGCTAACATGTTAGCTACCTTAACCGAGAAAACAGGAAGTGTGTTACCAAGAAAAATGTATGGGTCAGAAAAAAAGGTGAACAAAAAAAAAACTGTTAAACACTATGTTTCTGTCGTACTGTGAACAGAAGTAGATATACTTCTGCTAGATATATGAAACACTGAGTAATTTGCAACATGATGATAGAGTCATGATAGTAAAGTGCACGATGGCGGTAAAGTGTTCAATGAGGGTAAAGTGAGCCATGATGGTAAAGTGTTCCATGATAGTAAAGTGAATTATGATGGTAAAGTGATCCATGATGGTAAAGTGCACAATGATAGTAAAGTGAGTCATGATAGTAAAGTGATCCATTATAGTAAAGTGCACCATGATGGTAAAGTGCTCCATGATAGCAAAGTGAGTTATGATGGTAAAGTGCTCCATGATGGTAAAGTGTGCAATGATAGTAAAGTGAGTTATGATGGTAAAGTGATCCATGATAGCAAAGTGAGTTATGATAGTAAAGTGCTTCCATGATGGTAAAGTGCACCATAATAGTAAAGTGCTCCATAATGGTAAAGTGCGCCATGATGGTAAAGTGTCCATGAATGGTAAAGTGTCCATGATAAAAGTAAAAATGATGAGTTAAGCGAACCATGATGGTAAAGTGCCCAGATGGTAAAGTGCTCCATGATGGTAAAGTGATCCATGATAGTAAAGTGAGTTATGATGGTAAAGTGATCCATATTGGTAAAGTGATCCATGATGGTAAAGTGCTCCATGTTGGTAAAGTGCTCCATGATGATAGAGTGCACCATAATAGTAAAGTGCTCCATAATGGTAACGTGCGCCATGATGGTAAAGTGTTCCATGATAGTTAAGTGAACCATGATGGTAAAGTGCCCACGATGGTAAAGTGCTCCATGATGGTAAAGTGAGTCATGATGGTAAAGTGAGTTGCGATGATAAAATGTGCCATGATGGGCCAGTAGTTAAAGCTATTAAGGTCAATTGAATCAGATGTTGTAATGTTACATTTTATGTATGAAAAGCACTTTAAAAATAAAGTTTGATTTGATTTAATGACATTCATATCTAAGATTAGTGTAGTAGTAGTCTTTGAGATCCGTCTCGAGACCGCTTTTTTAAGGTCTCAGTCTTGTCCTGGACTTGAGTGCATTTGGACATGGTCTTGTGTTGGACTCAAAGTCTAACATCAAGATCACAATTAATTTCCAAAAAGTTCAGCTAAACTTGCCCCAGAGCAGTGACCTGTTCCAGCCACAGTTTGCAATAAGCACTGCACAATAAGATTATGTCGACACAGACAAATGTAGAAAATTACAAAGATGGTTTTGATTTTATGGTGATCTTCTTGGGCTCGAGACTGTGGCCTCGAAAAGGTCTTGGTCTCCACAGTGTGGGCTTAACTACTACTATCTAACACCATCTTCCTGGTTTAGTTCTGGTTCAGATGCAGTGCTCTGTCTTTGCTCAAGATGTGGTTCACACCTAAAGTAACACAAGTATAAATCTACATAAGCTTGGATTAGCTCAAGGGTTAGTTCTTTATCTGCTGTTATGATCTGCTTCAGCTCAAGTCTAGTCATGGGTCATCCCTGGATTTATCTTTGCTCAACCCTGCTTCAAGCAAAAATCATTTCTTATCATTTCAAGTTGTTTATGTAAGATGTATGTTTATGGTGCAGTTTCTGTCGTTTCTGCAGCCCAATCCTTGAATCCTAGCCCTCCCAGAAATTAAGCCTGCTGGAAAACACATTTCTTAAATTAAATCTTTACATTTCATTACACTGCAATAAATGAATTTCAAGATTAACTAAACATTTTGATTATTTGCAAATGGTTACAGGTTGTATGGAGGATTTTTCAAATCCAACTACTGCTTGCTGTTTTTCAAATGATGCACATGAGTGGGCGGAGCTGTAGGGTGCACAGTGTAGTGACACAGGGGGTCCTGAGTCCTGTGGGGGTTAGAACACAGAGGCTGCTGCAGGGTCTATTAAAGGAGTCTTTCTTAGCATAACGGATGACTTTTGTTTCTAAAAAATATCTTGCATAAAATGTCTTGAATGAGGCCTCTTGTAGTCCTTTGGCGAATTAGTTTCAATATTCTCTGCCATCTTCTTGTATAACTTATGAGAAATGCCACGAAACCAGTGAATCCTTCTACATCACATGATCAATTCATATTTATCCAACTAAACAACTGCATTTCAATTCCAAGTTCATTTTTATCAAGGCCAGATATTTTGAATTTTTGCAGTGTAGAAAGCACTGCAAAACAAACCCTCGCTGCATCGAAAATCAACTACATATTCCTAAAAATAACCTCTCGACACAGTTCTATTTTAATTCTGCAGATTGGATTTAGTTAAAGATGTTTACAGCAGCAGAGAGCTTAATGAACACTGTTCCCAGAGCGCCTCCGTTTGTTCTGACAAATACCTCTACACATCTGCAATTAAATCATGTTTGTGTTGGAACTTCTGACTCTGCAGTGAAGAAAGCTGCTGTCAGACAAAACAGCAGAACGTTATATTGTCTGTTATCAACATTTTCTCATCATTTGTCACAGATAGTTATGAATTGGTACTCATGGTTCATTAGTGAGGTTATTGAGTAACTTTTGTGCTATAAGAAAGAGTCACAGTTGTTTGGCAAACGCAATCCAACTTATAATTTGAAGCTTACAAGTGTGAAAGAGAATGGCTAACAAAGATGCTGTACCTGATCAGAAAAATATAGACAAAACACCTGGACGCAAACATGACACTACCTTTTTATGGAGTTGTTTCGATGAAAGTCTTTACGTAGCAGCAGGAGAATCACATCATCAGCTCTACGTCGTGTTCTGTGAGCTGAGGACAAGTGTAGTCCAGTTTCCACTTGGTTGGGATCACCGCAGCCTCTCTTAGCGTACAACTCCTTGTTCAAAACATTTGCCCGACCAGCCAGTCCCTACACGCTTTGACAGACACTTTACAAACCGTGAGGGTCAGGGATCAGAGCGGCGGGTTTCAATTTTGTGGAAGGGCTTTCTGAGCGCTAAGTCAACTAATCACAGAAAACCCAGAAATTCCACCAAACAGCGATGTCATTGTAAATATGTAGCGCAAGGATTTTTTCAATGGAGCAGTGACCTGTGTGAAGGCTCTCAACACGGTCCGCTGCTCCAGTTTGATTGATACTTTCCTAAATGTTCAAAACCGAAGTTAGAACCGAAAACAATAATCTACGGTTAAGAAAATGTTTTGAAATTGCGGAGGGAGAGGAGAGAAGCGGGAGGGGGCGATCGTTTGTGAATGGATTGTCCTAACTTTGGACTACGAAATTGTTGGCTGTAAAATGGTAAATGGTCTATTTATATAGCGCTTTTCTACCTTTCCAGGCACTCAAAGCGCTTTACAATCTAGCATCCACTCACCCAGTGTACGTAGACACTGAGGCAGTGTGGGTTTAAGTGTCTTGCCTAAGAACACAACGACAATCTACTCCTGTTGTCCCACTGGTGTCCCCATTCATTTCAATGGTGGTTGTTAAGACGTGTTCTTATTTATGAATATTAATGAAATCCTGATTCTAATCTTAACCTGCCCCAAGCCCCAGACCTAATCTTACACATTTTAGTAACTTTATGCCTGAACTTACCCGTTTCACCTGAAGAAAACATCCCCACGTGGCTTTTTCATATCGTGCTAAATGCACGACGTAGCATAAGTACTAAAAACAGCTGTGAACTCGTGCTCAAATACACTGTTTTTGTGTCGTGGTAAAAGTACGCCATCTAGTGAGACTGTGTTGGACAAGCCGGTATGGCTGTGTCTTCGGTTTCAGACCCTTCTGCATTCAAACAGAATGTAGGCGGGTCTGGCTGGTCAGGCAAACAAAACATTGCACTGCCTCTTTGAAAAGCTTAGTGTTTGGTGTTTTCTGTCATTCGCTCTTTTTTCTCCTGTAGCGCACTTAAGCAAAAACGTTTCTGGTCCGAGTCGCCATCTTTCACCGTCACCGCCATCAGAAAGGCATTTGTTTATCTACAGGAAAATTAAAATGTCCTTTAAACGTCCATCTTACCGTTAATCGCAAAACAAACACACGATGTACCTTTTGTTGGAGCCATGTCGTTTTTTTTCTTTTGACATGTTAATGAAATCAGATCAGATTTGTAGACACAAGCATAACAAACACTACTGATGTGATTAATAAGCGAGGTTCATATCTTAACACATTATTACAACAACATGTCAGCTTGACTAACTTAATGATTCTCAAAGCTTAATTAAACACTTCAGACTATTTCCATTCGTAGAAGCTTTGACTTTTATTGTAGAGCTTCATTTTATCATGAGGAAAGTCGGATCAATGTCGACCAATGTTCACACAACTTCACTCTGATTGGACACTTGGAGCTGACTCTGGACGGGTTTTACGGATTCAAAAACGCTGTAGGTACGTCACAACTCTTCTAACTTTCTTTCAGTCTCCTTTTCTCTTCTATCGCCCTGTCTCTCTCTTCATCTCTCTCTCTTGCTCTCCCCTCTGTCTTCTCTCTCCCTCTCTCTCTTCTCATTCTTCATCTTTCTCTTCTCTTTGCCTTTTCATTTCTCTTATCTCTCTCCTAATTCTCTCGCTTTTCTCTATCTCTCTTTGTCTATCTCTTCGTCTCGCTCTCTTTGTTTTTTTCTTCTCTCTTTTAATTTCTCTTCTTCTCTGTTTTCTCTTCTCCTCTTAGTCTCTTTCTTTTCTCCTCTCTCTTTGTTGTCTCTTTTTTTCTCTTTCTTTTTTTCTTTCTTTTTCTCTTCTCACTTCATCTTTTTTTTTTTTTCATTTTCTTTTCTTCATGTTTCTTTGCTCTTTTTGTCTCTTTCTCTTGCTTTCACTCCTCTCTCTTTGTCTCTCTTTGTCTCTCTCTTTGTCTCTCTCTCTCTTTGTCTCGCGCTCTCTCTTCATCTCTCTGCCTTGGTCTCACACCTGTCTCTCTCTCTCTTCATCGCTCTCTGTTGCTCTCCCTTCTGTCTTCTCTCTTTGTCTCTCTCTCTTTGTTTCTCTCTCTTGCTCTCCCCTCTCCCCCTCTTTCTCTCTTTCTTTCTCTCTTCTCTCTGTCTCTCTCTTGCTTTCACTTTTCTCTTTTCCTCTTCTCTCTTCTCTCTCTCTTCATCTCTCTGTGCTCTCTCATCCCTCTCTATTCATCTCTTCTCTCTCTCTCCTCTTTCCACCCATCATCTCTCTATTTTCTATTTCAAAATGATACAAACCCCATTTTTGTTCAGTTTAAACTAATATTCTCTGTTGCTCTCTCATCCTCTTATTCATCTCTTCTTCTTTCTCTCTCTTTCCACCCAACTCATCTCTCTATTTTCTATTTCAAATGATCCGAACCCCCATTTTTGTACAGTTTAAACCTAATATTTGGCTTTATTCTTTCTTAAAACATCCAGTCAGTTTCAAACGGTGAGTGTTCGGTGGCAGTATTTGGGGACGTCTGAGGCCAATGATTTGGTGTTATTTCTGATACAATCACCAAAGCCAAAAGAGACCGGTGTGACCAAACAACCGTTCATAAAGCACTTATCTGAAGAAGATTGAAGAATATTCTTGCACCACTCTGATTGCCAGGGAGGAATAATTTGAGAGCAACAACGTAGCTTTCTTCACAGCACACTGAAGAATTAATATGAGAGAGAAACGGCTGAAAGAGAAATTACAAAAGTGCAAGAGTCTCATGCATTTTAAAATACGTGTTGGCTTGAATGGCAGATTTATGCAAATGAGACCTCAGTCGTATGTAATGAGGCATGCAAGTGACAAAAGCATATTGTGGGTTTTTATTTTTACTTTTTGAATAATAACCAGTAATTTTACATGTTGTTCATTGTAAGGAAAAAAAAAACATTGTCTAAAAAACCTTAGAAATAGCTGCAGGTTTATTGACTTCCTGTTTAGAATTGTATTAACCCTTTACACGACTCGTGTAAAACCCTAAAGCCGGCTGCACACTACAGGAGTTTGGGCCCGATTTTTTTTTTTTTTTTAAATTTTTTGTCGTTTCTCTTCTTATGTTTGTGCGTCACTGCGACTATTGTCGGGATGCATCATCGTGAGGTTCACATGCTGCATGTGCACATAAAATAAAGAATAAAAACATAGCCTCAACTGTAAACAAATGTAACGCTTTGTGCACGTAATCCAAGTGCGAATTCTTTTTTACGATCATTACGCGCGCATCTGCTCCTTAAAAGATGTGAGAAGCACAGACTTTATTATATAGAACAAAGCAAACAGAGTTTGTTAAAAGATTTTCATTTGACGCCCACAATGCGTCAGTGTAACAGCTCCTTACCTTTTATGAGCCTCGCTCCTCTGTGATTTTATAAACCTGCTTTGATCCACTTGCGTTTCATTGTTAACTTTTATAACAGCGCACATGCGTAGGAATCACGTGACACACGCGCTGTTCGTCGCTCACTCCGCTCCCCAAGTTTGGTGTCTCTGTTCTTCCAGCGACGATAATGCGACTGTGAGACGAATAATCTTGTAATTGTCCTTATGTCTGTGGCCTCTTCTTTCTTTGGCATGTCAACAAATCGCAAAAGATCCAAAACTCCTATAGTCTGCAGCCGGCTTAAGGGAAAAAGAGAAACCTGGAGGAGAACCACAGTGAAGAAGAGATCCACTCCATGGACGGACAGGCTGTAGATGTAACTAAGGCTAACGCAGATCTAATTGTAGATATAAACTTTAAGTCTGTAGAGCCAGAGTCCATTAGCAGAGGGAAACGACTCATCTAGCCGGACCAGGACAGGCCAATCCTGGAGAGGAGGTGGGGCGGAGGTCCAGAAAGAGGAGGGAGTCCGGCATCAGTGGTCCGGCCCACGTCACTGGAACAGCAGCATCTGAAACAGTTAGACTCCCTGAGAGGACAGTGGGACAGGGTGAATTTTTCCTTTAATGACAATAATAATGAACATGAGCAGAGCTCAGAATGATCAAATAGGATCCAGCATTTAGTTTTATTTGTAAAACAATTTCCAAAAACAAAAAAATCTTGAGTTTGTAGCTTCAGAGACATGTCTTGAAGCTTCATGTCTTATGTTTAAGTTCTGTGCTTAAGAAACACAAACAAGCCACTCACTTCAGTTGGATACACAACCGTTCATGAGTGTAACACTGCTATAATCTACTGTGTCAGTGTTGTACAAAAACAGATCAAATCTCTCTAATATACTACATCTCCACGGCACAGATGTTCAGTTGTTCTGATGGAATCATCATGTATTGCTTTTCTGATGAATGCAGCTGTGTGCAAACACTTTCTCCTCATCTTCTGCTAGGTTCAGACTGAGTGACAGGTAGATTTAATTACAGTAAGTATGAGCTCTCAGAAGACGTAGATACTGTAGTTCCAGGTTACTTCAATGTAAACATGTACATGAATCAGGATGAAGTACCAAATCTTAAGGCCAAAAAGTTGAACTAACTTAAAGAATGTATGGAGGAAAAAAGAGAGCAGGGGTAAAAAAAGAGAGAGGAAGAAAAGAGTAGAGTGAAGAAAGAAAGGAGTGAAAGAGGGAGGGAGAGAATAAAGAGAGAGGAGAGAGAGAGAAGTGAAAGAGAGATGAAAAAGAGAGAGAGACAAAGTGAAAGAGAGAGGAAATAGATAAGAGATAGACAGGTGAGGAGAGAAAAGAGTGAGAAAGAGAGAAGAGAGAGAGAAAAGGAAGAGAGAGGGAGAGAAAGAAGAGAGAGAGAAAGAGAGGGAGGCAGAAGAGAGAAGAGAGAGAGAGGGGAGAGAAGAGAGAGGAGAGAAATAGAGAGAGAGAGAAAGAGATAGACAGATAGAGAGAGAAAGAGAGTGAGAAAGAGAGGACAGAGAGACAGAAGTGAAAGAAAGATAGAGAGAGAGAAAGAGAGGGAGGCAGAAGAGAGAAAAAGAGAGAGGGGGAGAGAAAGAGAGAGGAGAGAAAGAGATAGACAGATGAGAGAGAAGAGAGAGGAGAGAAATAGAAGAAAAAGAGAGGAGAGAAAGAGATATAGTATATATAGAGAGAGACAGAGAGATAACAAGAGAGAAAGAGAGAGAGAGAGAGAGAAGAGAGAGAGGAGAGAAAGAAGGATAGAGAGACAGGAGAGAGATATATAGAGAGAGAAAGAGAGAAGAAGAGAGAGAGAGAGAGATATGAGGCAACTACCACAGTTGAATCAACATAAGCTAAAGTGCCTTAAATAGTATTTTACAGTGTAGAGAAAAAGAGAAAGAGGTCTTGACCTTTACAGACAAATCTTTTTCTGTGCGCAGGAGGACATGCAGGCGCGCCAGTCCCCGCCTCTGTTCAGACCCCGAGCCGCTGCTCCAGGGACAGGACCCCCTCGGCTCGCCTGGTCCAGCCTGGTCCAAACCGGCTCCTCAGGACTGTCTGCACAAGTCCCTGAGACCCTCGTCCCCTCGCAGCTGTCCCGCGCACCACGTGTCTCTGTCCGCCCTGCAGCCATGTCCCCACGGCGAGCACCTCCCTCACCACTGCCACGGCCACACGCCTCACCCGGGACGACCCGCTTCGGGAAACCGCGGCCCTGTGTTCCTGCATTCGAACTCGGCGCCGGCAAAAGCAGAGGTTTCTGTTTTATTTATCTTTATTTAACCAGGAAGTCCCATTGAGATTCAGAATATTTTTGCCAAGGTAGCAGGCAGCCAACAACATTAATACAAAAGTGTCAAATTTAACACATTACAACATTATAATAGCAACTCTCTCTAGAAAAACATACACAATTCTCAACCACAACAGACACCACAGCATTGAATTTAAGGTCTTTTTGTAACTTATTCCAAGACAACTTTGTGAAAAATGAAGCTCACGTCTTGTCATTTAGAAGCCGTGCATACGTGCACGGGAGCGCATGATTCACATTGTTTTATTCAGAGAGAATCTGAAGCTATAGAATGACTGGACATAAAGTTCATACGTGTTTTATGACCACGATCCTGTGGTCACACATACGAGTATTTTCCTGCTCTCTCGCGCACACACACGTCACGGCATACACACACACAAACATCGTGGCAGCAGTGTGGGTTTCCCACTCCACGAGCGCTCTCAAACAACGTCAAGCCTACATCTTCACTCACGTTCCCTAGGTCATTTATAAAGATGGTGAATAGTGTAGGCGCAAGAATTGATCTCTGCGGGACTCTCTTTTTGATGGTAAGAGACTCTGAAGAATAGCCCTCTGCAATAACACATTGGGTCCGGTCTGTGAAGTAATTTCGGAACCACTCATTAGACCTAAGCCCAAAACCACAGAAATGTATTTATTTAACAGCAAGTTATGATCTACGGAATGAAAAGTTTTTGAAAGGTGAGACAGAAAAACGTATAGTTAATAAGGTGAGTCATTTGAGTCAGTTTAAAAGAACACGACCTGGCTTATGTAAGTCGTGTGTCCTGTCCTTTTATCGCACGTCTGTAAACTTTAAATTGCTTGACCACGTTCCCAACAATGCATTACCGAAAGTTTGGATGGAGAAGATTTATCACTATAAAATGATAAAAAGAGAAAACATTTAGACTACAGCAGCTCAGGTAATCCAATGTGTCTAATACTTTAAACTTTACAGACGTCCCTGAGTAAATATGATCCAGTGTGATTAGTAGAATTTCCCGTTTGAAATGAATCAAAATAATGATATTTTGTGTCCAGGCCTACTCCAGATCCAGCTCCTACGAAAAGTCCTGTGTCTCGTCCAAATCGGGTGGTTCCTCCAAAGGTGTGTCTCCTCTGGCCTCTCCGCACCCTTCACCCTGCGCCTCGCCCTGCCCCGCCCTCGTCACCACGGCAACCTCAAACTGTTCCCCGGACCAGCCCTGCTCCCCGCTCTGGGTCACAGGGTCATCGTCGACGGCAACCGGCTCACAGCTGACTGCAGGACGCAACAAAGAGGTGAGGACTTACGGTGTGTTTTTGTTTAGTTTAATATTCAACTCAACTCACAACAACAGTTGTCTCAGAGGACGTCACAAGGGTGTGGATTTAGCAAACATCACTGTCAGAAAATCAAACCAACAGTCATTCAATATCAACAGAAGCAGTAGAAAATCAGAAGCAGTCATTATTCAGAAATACAGAAAAACGATTGTCCAACAGCAAACAGGCAAATGGATAACTGTCCCAGAGCATCCCCTGTCCTTAGACCCTCCTTCCCGGCAAAGAAAAAAACTGGAGAAGAATTGAATTGAAGAAGAGATCCACTCCCATGGATGGACAGGCTGTAGATTTGATAAGGACTGACGTGCTGATCCCAGTTCGGCTCCTAAAGTTGCCGCAGACCCCTCGCCCACTGCCTCTGCTCCAGTCCGCATCGCTGAGCTGCGAAGTTCTGAGGCACTCAAGAAGAGTATGCACCAAAAACACCAGTTTGTAAAATAAAAGATCAATCAAGTATATCAGGAGCACAGACGATCCCTATGTTTCATGAGATGGCTCTTAAGCTTAGATCACAACAGTTTATATGTGTTTTACTCGATAGGTACGACGCACCGCTAATAAAAAGGGAAAACAATGAGCGAAATGTGTCATTAAAGTTGCGTGGAGTTTGCATGTTCCTCCCCGTGTCTGGGTGGGTTTCCTCCAGGCACTCCGGTTTCCCCCACCAACCAATAACATGCACGTTAGGATAATATCCTCCAGCTACGGTAGTCCTGACCAAGCCTAGCAAGAACACCTGGAGATGGGTCCTCGAGCACTGCACTGTGGCGATCACTGCTGCTGAGGAGATGCCCCAGAGGCATTGAAGGATGGGTCAAATGCAGAGGACAAATTTCCTTACGGGGACAACAAAGTGTACCTTAACCTTAACCTTAACCTTAAGTTGATCAAAACTGACTAAAACTGATTAAAATGTCCAATCAGAAAAGCGTAATTTCATCTGCCGGTGTTCTGAGATGAGACTCCCGTCAAGATGTGACCCCCTCACAAGCATTAGTGACTGTGCGTGATGTACCAATCTTCCCGTGGTAAATAGTTGACAATTAATTTACAATTAATTCGGCTAAGTTTAGGCATAATTCGAAGGCTAAGTTTAGGCATAATTTGAAGGCTAAGTTTAGGCATAATTCGAAGGCTAAGTTTGGATTGGGGCTTGGGTGAGGGTTAACAAAAGTCATTTGGAAAAAAAAAAAAAAAACTATTACTGATTTTCTAGCACTAACTTTAAACAAGGGGGTCCAATCTCGTAGGGGAGTGCCATCTCGACAGAACACCGGTACATAGTCTCACCTCTTTTGTTGTGATCTCAGCCTTGTTTAAATCGCTTCCATTGAATCTAATGTAAGAGTGGGACCTGCGAGTGACTGCACGTCGCTCTGTTTTCACATACATGTGCGTATTCGATGCAATTAGAATTTTAAGTAGTTGGAGCCACAGTCCAATGACAGAGGGAAACGATTCATCTACCAGGACGAGGACAGCCAATCCAAGAGAGAGAAGCAGAGAGGAATCAATGTGGGAGGGGTCCAGGTCCTCGATATTAGGAGCATCAAAGGTCCAGACTTCGACACCGGAGCAGCAGCATCTGAAACAGATTCACTCCCAAAAAGGGCAGTGGGACAAAAAATAACATGTGAAGAGCAAAGAACAAATCAAGGACTTAGTAATAACATATTTTTACAGGGTGCTATGAGAAGGAAAGAGGACAGTCAAGCAAAGGCAAGGCAAGTTAAATTGTATAGCACAGTTCAAACACAACATAATTCAGGGAACTTTCTAAGTAGGAACTCACAATCATATGCACAAACTAACAGAACATGCACAAATAAACTCCAGTGATTGAATATGAGTTTCGTCAGGGCTTTGGTGAACATACACCGATGTACACTTATGCCTGTTCATGCAATCCTTTTACTGGGGGTTGAAGGACACATAGGCTCAGTTCACATGATGACCTCCTACAGGCTAATTATAATTAACACAGATGGAGAGCAGCTGATTTTTTTTTCTTTTTTTTAATGCAATGTTTGTTAAATGGTGAATGGGTCTAGTCACTTATAGAAGAATTGCCAGATTGACAATGTGTGAAATTACCTTTCACATATTTCAAGGTAAAAAACTGCCTTTGTCTACCATCTGGCCTTCATAATCACATTCTACATTGTGAACACAAGAACACAACCTATATAGATAACCTGGCTCACACCAGATGGATCTTATTGAACTCCGATTTGAGTTCTTCCACATTATCCATCTGGAGCTTTACTGAAAGCATTTGGGAAACGGTGGGACTGATTGAGTGTGCGGCTCATGGACATTAAATTAGACTCTGCTCAGTTGCTACAACACGAACATGATGAATCCTGTGTAGAAACCTAGATCTTCAAACTGTCATCGATCGAGCTCTGAGTTCTTATGGTTTTTAGATCGTTCTTTAGTCAAATCATGATGATAAGAGTCATTGACAATCTGCAAAAATGTTGCAGTTAAATTTCATTATTGCAAGGCGAGTCACGGAGTAGTAACTTTTCAATACATACTGTAGCTACAGTATCTATAATCTGCCAGTAGAGTGCGCCAACAGGTCATGAACCCTCCCAGATCAGAGGATTCAGCGCTAGTTCGATCTCCGCTCTGCTGACTGTTTGGTTTAATGTTACGTGAGTGTTTACAGGCTTTCCCACATTATCAGAGATCCCTGTAAATGTACTGGTTTCACAAACGAAAAGACGTGTTGATTAATGATAATAACTTTTTATTTCTTTCAAGACGGGAGCATTGCTTGTGTTTTCAGTTTATGATGACTTTCCTGATCTGTAGCAGTCTAAATGTCGCGTTGTTGCGATGGACGATCCACATGATCATACGCAGAGCCGGATCTAACCTTTTGGGGGCCCTAAGCAAAAATCAGCTTTGGGGGCCCTTTTCTACGAACCTTAATCAGTCAATCCAAAGCAGCGTTTAAATTGACTTTTTTCATTATAGTTTATAACTATACACAAAGCGACAGATACAAAAAGGTGTTAGCTAAATGATATTTTTCACAATAAAGAGGTAATGTAAGATCCTGCCCCCGAAACGTTTGAATAAAACAGATGCATTTGGAGTGGGCTATTTTAGACCAATAAATCAGAAATTTTAATGCACCATTTTTTAATGATCATATTATTGCACCTCTTCAAGTTTTACTTGGTGTCAGTGTTTCCAAATGGGGCCCCAGCCCTGTCCCTCCCTGTCCCTCTACACTCTGATGCTGGAACAGCTGATAACCTGCATCATCGCGTTGGACTTTTTGGACAGAAATACTAACATCTGAAACTTTTTTTGGACAAACACCCTCATGTTTTAAGTGGCTTTTGAAATAATTCAACACAAATGTGCAGAAATACGCCGTATTTCACCGCGGTAACTTTCGCCGCGGAAATTTCGTGATCTACAGACGTTTAAGTACATCAGCTTTATGTGTTAATAGTTCAGCCAATACTTGTCCTATTGACGCAAAATAAAGATTGGCTGAGAGTTTATGAGGTGCAGAACATGTGTGTGTTGTCCAAATTGTTCACAGATTCTTTGGTTTTGCGCTCTGTGCTGAGAATGACAGGACACCTTTTCTGCTTTGGTCAGTCTTAGCTCAGCACAGGGAAAGCGGCCGTGTCTCAATTCAGAAGCGGGGCCCTACGCAACTTGCGTAGTCTGCGTATAGGAAGGTCCGGCTCTGATCATACGTCTCTCTCTTTTATTCCATTTACGATGATAAAAGTCTCAACATCCAAACTCGGTCCAAATTTTCACCAACATCCACCTGCTCGACCCTCTGTTGCCACGACAACAGGGTTGTACTTCCAGTTCACTTTTTTTTTTGTCGTAGTCAAATGTTTAGCTTTTTAATTACAAAAAAAAAGCTATTTGATTGGAGAATAATCTTTTCTCGGATCGCTGTCACTGCTGTCTAAGTGGTTAGTGGTTAGTACATTAGCCACAAACACACTGATCACACACAGGGAATATACACTTGCTATACCTTATTTGAAAGCTTAGGACCTGTAGAATTCAGTCACTATGTTTGTTTTAACTGCCAGTGTATCTAATTGAGTCTAGCCTACTAGATAGTGCTGCGTTAGCTACCTTCTTCCTGTTTATCTCCTTTATGGAGCATCTGAAAAACTGTTTATTACACCAGCACTATTTGTGTGATTTAACACCCATGTATTTGACATGTTTGCCGACAGCTGGTGACAGAAAAGCACACATTGTGTAAAAGAGTGTAGCTAAAAGGGATAAACAAGAAGGTAGGTAACGCTGTAGCTGTGCGCTCTTTTGTAGATCTCATTTAGATTAACTGACAATTAAAATAAACCCAGCGAATGAATTCTACAGGTCCTAAGCTTTCAAACAAGGTACAGCATGTATATTCCCTGTGTGTGATCAATACATTTGATGTTTGTTTGTGGCTAGAGTACATACAGGCTAACCATGGTCTATCGCGGCGATCCAACCGGCAAACGATTATTTAAATACTTAAATGGCTGTTTTCATGTGATCCAGAGAAAATATGCCTGGCTTATTTGATGGTGTACATGACCATAGCATATTTAGAAAAAAACACTCTACCTGAAATATGATTTAGCAGTAAGTCTTCTCAGCAGGTTACATCCATGAAAAGGACAGGGGGAGGAGCTAGCGGAAGTCCGTTTCCAAGTGTTGGGTGGGGCAAAATAAGATGGATAGGTTTGGGTCTTTTCCCATAGTAACATTCTACATATGAATCATTTGAGACATTTTTTTTAAATAGTTACTTACAAAAATGTTTCAAATGATTCATCCCAACACATCTTAATAATGTATCTGTCAATGTTTTCATAATTTTTCATTCCATTGACATTTATGATCGACAGCCGGATGAACCAATCCGAGAAAAGCATGACCCACTCACATGAAACAAACTCCAGGCAGTGTGTGTACATGAAGTATTCTCTCTGATGTCATTTGCACTGACGGTCTCTAGGGGCACTCTCTCCCAGTTGTCGGACAGTGGGCAGACGCTGAGTGAGGACAGTGGAGTGGACATCGCAGAAGCCGGGGCGCTCAGTAAAGATGGCAGCCCTCGACCCTGTAAGAACCAACTGGGACCCGGGACACAAGCGGCCGCTGCGGGAGCCAACAGGCAGGTGAGTGTCTGCAGCGTTTTAAAGACAAGACAACACCCTCATCCTCATTTTACATTCTGTTCATTTTTTTCAAAACTTGTTCAAAATTTGAGAACCTTTTTAGTAATTTTTGCATGTTTTTTTTTTTTGGAAAGTGGTTGAGACGTTATAGGATCCATCCAACCAAATCTCACGAGAATATATATAATATACTGTATATATTGTATATACCGTGACATAACAGGACAGTCAATAACGTATGATTAGCACAATTTCACGCCTTTTTTGCGTAAATATGAATATATTTTTATGGTGGTTGAAAAGATGTGCTATTATTTATGTATATTTTACAAAATCCTTATCTTAAAGAGAAACTAAACGCAGTATCAACTTTTTTCACTGTCAAACTATGCAGATGGGGTCAAAATTGAATCATCTACAGTTTCTGGGACTTTTTTGGACATATTCGTTCCAATTCGCTCATTTTACAGTTGTGTGGAAAAACCATGACTGTGCTGCGGCGATGGTCAAACACTGTCAGTGCACGCCCACGTCACATTGAGTTGACACAACAAACAAACTGCCCAGATGAGATATAAAACCTCCTCCTTCTGACAGCACTACAAAGGCAAGTTGGAAAGCAGTCGCTTGCTGCGAAATGACATTATCAATCACTTTGATAAACGCATGGTGCGATGTGCATAGGTGGCATGTTCGACACTTGTTTTAGTGTTTCGTTTTTTTAATTTAACATTTTATAAAATACTCACTTGTTCACATCATAGGCTAAAGCAAACATGCAAGTTAGAAACTAGACTTGTGCACAGCCTCAGAGCTGTGAACTCCTCCGCACGTCAGGATCGCTCCCACACAAACTCACATCACTCACAAACTCGCTACCTATATTTGTTGCTGTCATAATGTCTGTTCACACCACTGGGCGTCTCTTAAAAGGGCTCCCACTTTTTGTAAGCCTGTTTGAGGTGCAGTTTTGCCCGGAGTATGTCTCTGACCGCGTGTTTAGTCTCACTTTAACCTACCCCACGCTCCAGCCCTAAACTTACAGTATTAGTGATAGAAGTCTAAACGTATTGTTAGACTTAAAGAAAATGTCCCCATGTGACTTCAACCAAAACTTGTATGTATTTTACACTTTTCCATATCAGCCCAGTCTCCAAAGAAAACGTAGATACGTATACTACAAAAAATGCGTACAATAACGCGTTTTCACGCCGTTTAATGTCAATATGTTTCGAAAGCCAAAACGTAAAATTACCACAAATTTTCTGTGAAAATGTGCTTATCATACGTTTTTGATATTTTGTTGTAAATCTAGGTTTTCTTCAGAGACTATGTTGTTTCATATTGCATAGTATATATACGGTTTAACATTTATAGGTGTGAAAACATTCTCATATGCTACTGAATGTCATGGTATATATATTTTTTCTTGTGATACTGTGTTGTTGACCCATCACATATGAGTTGAGATCTCAATAGGTTTCATTCACATTCTAGAATGTCCAGATGGGAGATAAAACGGTACTTTGCTGAGAAATATCTAAAAGATCATTTGCAAGTTTTTAATTTTGCAAACTAATTTATAATGTCTATTAGAGACTAGACTTTTTAAAGCAGTGTTTCCCCTACTATTCTATAGACTAACAGTCAGCAAGACACCATTTTTATTTGGAGTTGCTCCAAATATTACGCAAAAAATAAAATACAAATGAGTACAGAACTGCTGCGTTTGCGGAAAGATTCCAACATAAATGTGGAAACATCTGCAATATTCACTGAGGTAATGTGTGTGATCAAATCTGCAGATGAATAAACAGTTAACCTGGCTCACACTGCATCCAGTCTGTACTCAAGTTTGATTTTCAGAGGCTTTTCGTTTCATGAAAAGTAATGAGGGGATATATTTGATGGAAGGAACGGAACTTTTTCTGGACTGCTGCAGCGCTCTGGAGTTTTTTTTTTTTTTGGAAGTGAAAAAAGAAACCAAGTGAGGACGGGTGAAGCGCATCCAGTGGTTTTAAAAATAAAATCATTACGTTACTACAACTAAAACAATACTGTACATCAAACTTCTTGACATATACACACAACTATATAACACAGAGAATAGACATCCCCTTCTTGATGAACTGACTTGAAATTAGCCCTAAACTCAGCGTAAGTTTATTTACATATACATGTGCTCAGGTGTTGTGTGAAGTCCCAAATTGAGCGTGAACCTTCATGAACTCGTGGTCTCCCGGTATTGGCAGTGTCCGTACATATGTATATTTCAGTCGCAGTGTGAGTAGCCACCGGGCCCGGACGTTTCCGGATCAGGATCTGGAGGCAGTGAGAGCCTGGTGTTAGTTCATCTCCTGTTTGTCCTCATAACTGGGTCAATATGTGTCCTAGTGAAGATTTGCCAATAGCTTATGAGTTGTAGAACATGTTCCTGTTTTATAACCGTTTCCAGAGTCTTTGATTTTGTGCTCTGTGCTGAGAATGATCAGGCACATGCGTCTAGAATAGACTTCTCTGTCACTCATGTGTTCAGCGAGTGACTGTGCTTCACCTGTCATATGGCCTGAATAGAAGCTTCAATTTGTGCATTTCAGCATGCTTTTATCATAAGTACCAGCGCTCCCTTTGCTCCGCAGGCCGAAGACGGGAGGGCACTTGTGTTGCCTCCCAGAGCAGCTGAAGAGCTACGCTTTGTCATGTGCGTATGGGTATGGCGGCACAGAACAGAACAACCAGATATTAATGCCTTCTATGAACAACTGCACATTTTTTCAGCCCTACACTATTTAAAGATAAAATTTGTCACTTATCATAATGGAGATTTAGTCTGTTATTTCTGCCTGCCAACGGCACATTTTACCCGCAAAAGATTGGTAGGTGTCGGCTAACAGAATCTCGTTGGGAGTCATAATAAACTAAAATGTGCAGTACAAAAGCCGAGGTTCTTAAAATCGTAATCTGGATTTTTTTTTCAATAGTGTTATGATCAGTTTGCAGCCCCCACCACGTCCAAAAACCACCCTCATCTCATTCCTCCTTCGTGGTGAAATGACAAGCAACTGACTTAAGCACAAAAGTTTGAGAGTTATTAAAATGCATTGCCACTATTCTTCCCTAAGTGGAAGTGTCCTGGCTGAAACTAAGCTCTTGAGTCTATCGGAGCGTGCTGGCTTCTCGATGCGGATGATGATAGTGCTTGACATAGGTCTGCTCTCTCAGCTTTTAATTATCTGAGAAACTGTGGCACCAGAAGTATTTCATGCTCTAATGGGCTTTTCTCTCTGTCATTAACGTCGACTCCAGACAGAATCAGAGCAAGTTTTCACACATTATTTATGACTGAGGACAACCTTTAATAACACGTCTGACACAAAATGATTGAATATTACCGAATACTGTTCATTTTGGGGAAAATGTTACAATATTTAAAGGTTTTCTTATAATTATAGATTACTTACATTACCGGTTTCAGCTACTTACAAAGGTTTTCCTTGTTTTGTTTGGCCATTTGCAACATTTTTGAGGCCAAACCATATTTCGAGAGGCATCTGGCTGCACACCTGTATGAAGAGTCCCCTGCCTCACAGACCTGTACCAGGAGGCCCCTAAGGCCTGGATGTTCGGTCATTTTATGTAGGCCTAGATATACCACAGGACAGTATGTGGCGCTATGCACTTAAAACATTATTTGGGTCCAGCATAATGTTGAAGAAAACTAAGAGGAGCCCCGATATTCATTGTTGTTGTTTGTTAACGGTGTTAACAAATCATAAATGCGAGTAGTAGACGGTATGCGCCAGAGGGACAGACATGACATGATATTTTTTTATCTTAACCTTTACCCAAACCTTTCCTAAACTTACCCATTACCCCAACCCTGTTCCTAACCTTACCCGTTCTCATAAACTTAATGACCGTCCTTCGGACCTGATGAGCATTTACCAAAACCGCCCAGGGCCAGTTATTACAAAAGTTATTTTGTTGTGTAAATAAAAAATTTGTGTCGATATTGATTTTTACAGGTCAGTTTATTACTTTATGTCCAGCTGTGAAAGTTATCGGTTCTCATTGAAACTGATACTTGATCAATGCAAAAGTCTGGCTGCAATTTCAAACATTTCAAAATTAAGGTTGTTTTGCTTTACTTCCGGTCCTTCGGTGGAGGGTCTCCTGATGGACGTCTGCTGACAGACACTTGTGAAAAAAATAGTGGATAAAAAGTGTAACTTAGCGATAAAAAGTAAGCCTAGAGACAAGTCACGTAACGAGGGCCCTCCTGGTACAAGTCATGTGACGAGGGACTCCTGGTACAGGTCATGTGACGAGGTGACTCCTGGTACAGGTCATGTGACGAGGGGCCTCCTGGTACAGGTCATGTGACGAGGGACTCCTGGTACAGGTCACGTGACGAGGGAACCCATGGTACAGGTCATGTGACGAGGGGACTCCTGGTACAGTCATGTGACGAGGGGACTCCTGGTACAGTCATGTGACGAGGGGACTCCTGGTACAGGTCACGTGACGAGGGAACCCATGGTACAGGTCATGTGACGAGGGACTCCAGGTACAGGTCATGTGACGAGGGGACTCCTGGTACAGGTCACGTGACGAGGGGACTCCAGGTACAGGTCACGTGACGAGGGACTCCTGGTACAAGTCATGTGACGAGGCCCTCCTGGTACAGGTCACGTGACGAGGGGACTCCTGGTACAGGTCATGTGACGAGGGACTCCTGGTACAGGTCACGTGACGAGGGGACTCCTGGTACAGGTCACGTGACGAGGCCCTCCTGGTACAGGTCACGTGATGAGGGGACTCCTGGTACAGGTCATGTGATGAGGGGACTCTGCATGCAGGTCTGCAGCCAGATACTCTTGCATATTTCTGCCAAACCACAATCAAGTTACTAGGGCTGTAGTGAACCAAAGAAATTATTGGTCGACTAAAGAGGCGTTTCATTGACCGATAAATCGACGAAGAAGAAGGCACGACAAAATCGTTGAAGCTAAAATATTTTCTGATCAAACCATTTGTCTAACCCAAACTATACTTCGAAAGATTAAATATTCATGCAAAAACAACAATTTTTCTGCAGAAAATGAATACAAACAGTGTGTTTATGTCAAGGCAAAAGACAAGCAAATCTTCAGCTAAGTCACAACTTTATAATGCTGTTCTCTATAACTCCATATAATCTGACTATAATGGGCCGACTAATAAAAATGTTGGTCGAATAAGACTCCATCGACCGTTTAATCAACTAAACGACTACAACACTACAAGCTGCATTATTCTTTATCAGGTGTGTCAAACTTGGCCCGGGGGACAAATGCGGCCCTAAGATAATTTCAAGTGACCTCCAGGAGGATTTCTGATTGTTATTGACAGTAGACTCATGATAAAAAACACATAACATTTTGAACTACAGGTCCCAGAATGCACTGCAGCGAGAGGAGCAACATAGGCCAGAATGCATAATAAGACTAGAGGGAAAAAAAGGCTTATATTGCTAAAATATGAAACGTAAAATGCACTGGAATACAGTAAATTGCATGCATTGTGTCCAAATATTTTTTTGAAGTGACAAGAAAATATATACAGCTGTGCACAAAAGAAAATAATGTAATGTAATGTGTTACAATCTAAAACATGCAGTAATTATGTTATTTATGCATAGCTTTTAATTGCTAATTGCGATATTGGAACATAGCACAGAAAGAGTATTTTAAAATACAGGTCTTAACTAACCCTGACTCAAATCGATTTGATTTTGACACACCTGATCTATAGAGACATTACCAGTAGACGTCACTTTCCACTCTATTGATCATGTCGCCTGCAGAAATATAAACTGTCTGTTTATTCGGCTGTGTATGAACCAGTATGACTGATGTCTTGCGTGGCTAAAGCTTGAAACAGTGCTACGTTTTTTTCTCTCTCTCCTGAATGCAACAAGTATGAGTCGTAAAGACAAATTTCACTCTCAGATGTTGGTTTAGTGGCATAGCTTTTGTAATAAACTCTTGTAGTTTGCTGACAACAACGGTGACTATGCTGCTTCAGTTTGTGTCAATCAGCTGCTGTTCTTTCTGCTGTCCAGTTGGGCAAGAGAGAACATTTAACATTTTTGCTATTCTAGGTGCAACAAAGCCGTCTAGCTAATTTGCAGAGCTGCTTCTTCAATTCACTTCAAGCCAGATTTTGAGCTAGTGAGTTGAGAACATTTTACTTACTCCACTGGCAAAAGCAAAAGCCAGAAGTGCATTGTAACTCATGGTAATAATGTGCTAACCTAATCAAAATCTAAACTAATGAATTCAGAGATGAATTAGCTCTGGAACAAATCATTTCAAATCTAATGATTTTTCTGTCTTCCAGCTGATGTCTCCGGTCCCCATGGCTTCTGCGATTTTGGTCCGTGTCATGAAGAACTCCAACACTTTAGGCATCGCAATCGAGGGAGGAGCCAACACGAGGCAACCTTTACCGCGCATCGTCACTATACAGGTGAGCGCTGGCAATGTGGAGAGGCATCTGGCAGACCTGTGTAAGGAGTCCCCGACCTCACAGACCTATATGAAGAATCCCCTACCTCATAGACCTGTATGAGAAGTCTCCTACCTCATAGACCTGTATGAGAAGTCTCCTACCTCATAGACCTGTATGAGAAGTCCCCTACCTCATAGACCTGTATGAGAAGTCCCCTACCTCATAGACCTGTATGAGAAGTCCTCTACCTCATAGACCTGCATGAGAAGTCTCCTACCTCATAGACCTGCATGAGAAGTCTCCTACCTCATAGACCTGTATGAGGAGTCCCCTACCTCATAGACCTGTATGAGAAGTCCCCTACCTCACAGACCTGTATGAGGAGTCCCCTACCTCATAGACCCGTATGAGAAGTCTCCTACCTCATAGACCTGTATGAGAAGTCTCCTACCTCATAGACCTGTATGAGAAGTCTCCTACCTCATAGACCTGTATGAAAAGTTTCCTACCTCATAGACCTGTATGAAAAGTCTCCTACCTCACAGACCTGTATGAGGAGTCCCCTACTCATAGACCTGTATGAGGAGTCCCCTACCTCATAGACCTGTATGAGGAGTCCCTACCTCATAGACCTGTATGAAAGTCTTCTACCTCACAGACCTGTATGAAAAGTCTCCTACCTCATAGACCTGTAAGAGAGTCCCCTACGTCACAGACCTGTAAGAGGAGTCCCCTACCTCATAGATCTGTATGAGAAGTCCCCTACCTCACAGACCCGTATGAGAGTACCTACCTCACAGACCCGCATGAGGAGTACCCTACCTCACAGACCCGCATGAGGAGTACCCTACCTCACAGACCCGTATGAGGAGTCCCTTACCTCACAGACCCGTATGAGGAGTCCCCTACCTCACAGACCTGTATGAGGAGTAGACCTGTATGAGGAGTCCCCTACCTCGCAGACCTGTATGAGGAGTCCCCTACCTCATAGACATGTATGAGGAGTCCTCTACCTCACAGACCTGTACCAGGAGTCCCCTAAGGCCCGGATGTTCACCCATATTATGTAAATATACCACGGTAAAGTATGTGGCGCTATGCACTTAAACATTATTTGCGTCCCGCCCAATAACGTTAAAGAATAAAAAGTAAGCCTAGATACAGGTCAAGTGATGAGGGCCTCCTGGTACAGGTCACGTGACGAGGGGACTCCTGGTACAGGTCACGTGACGACGGGACTCCTGGTACAGGTCACGTGACGACGGGACTCCTGGTACTGGTCTGTGAGGTAGGGACTCCTCATACAGGTCTGCAGCCAGATACTCTTTGAAATGTGCACTGCTTAAGTTTTTTGGTTTGTTTTTTTGGTCAGGGTTGAAATCATTGTCTTAGATTGCTGGAGCAAGAGGGACATATGCATGAGACAGCAATTATTGTTACGCATGCGGACCAAAAAAAAATGAGCTGTGTAGACAAGGACTGGTATACTCAAACCCGAGTAGACTTCAAAGTGCTCCAGGGACATAACTAAAGCAAGCGTTTTTTTCAATGGTCAAAACCACTGGTGGTGTTTGTCAAGTTCCTTTAAAAAACATAAGACTGGGTGCCCACGCCTGCGTCACATGCATCAACAGAGAGTTTAAATGGTGCATAAAGAGTGGCACGGCCAGGACAGGAACAGTCCTGGTATTGTTTATTTGGTATCAACAATAATCACAAACTTAATTTAACTGAAACATATATGGTTTTGTCCAAATGTCAAACCTGGAACTCATAAAGTGCCTCATTAGGCCTTTTCCCACTGTTCAGTTTCAGTTCCATGGGCAGATACTTTCAGTCAGACCAGAAACCTTTTGCGACACAAGCACATATTTTATATTCTGACCTTTAAACAAACTTGTCTAGAGTTCTCTTAAAATTTCTAGCACAAAACAACTGCACTTTACCTTCACTGAATATTTATCCCCATCCAAAGTTGCACAAAAACCTGTCTGGTGGGATGCAGTTTGAATCTTTCCGTTTCAATCCGATGGGGGGTAACTCATCTACACAGCTGTTTCTCTCTCCATTTGTTACAGTGTGAAGCAATCTGCATAATAACCTCCTTGTTTCTTCATACCACTCTTCACTCGGGCAGGTCGGGCGAAGCGACTTGGCATATTTCCATGACAGTGCATTGGCTGAGACTGATAGCATCAACTAATCACTGCTGCTCTGCTCTCTCTCTCTCCTGTGAACCGTTCAGGAGTGCAGCTACTTTCCATTACAATGATAAGCCTCTATTGAGAACACGAGGGCACAGGACTTGTCAGATTTTATGACCCAAACAACATCTTTAACACTTTTACAGAATAGCACAGAAAGGTTAAACTGATATCATCTGTATAGTGCAACCAAAAAATAGAGCAAAGATGGAGCAGTGTAGCTTCACAAGTATGCTTTTTTAAGTTTCTAAAGCAATCTCTTGTATCATGAGGTTTTAAGAAAAACATTCTGTCCTGTATGATGACATTGAGGACTTTTACCATTGAAATATAAATATGTAGACATTGTGTTTGATGATAATGCTGTCAGTCGTTGAACATCTAATCACATAGCATTAGCTCGCACGTTATGAATGTGAATCAACAACATCTAGGAAAGATTAAAGCTTGCTAAAGGACACTGCTGAGGTAATACATTTTTTATTTTGTAAAATAGGTATTTAACAGTCTCCAAGTTGAGATTTGGGATCTGTGCATAAAGTGAAACTAAAGCCTTTTGCACACTACAGGAGTTTGGCTTTTAAGTCTGATGTGTCCTCTACGATGATGTTGCGATATTTTCAACTGTCATGTAGTTCAGGTCTGCGCACTGCTTAAAATGTGCAAAACTTTACGAACATAGCAGATTTTCACATTTGTTCATGTGCAACAGGTTAGGTGCAAATTTTTCTTGCACGGACACTATGCAGAATTTGGTGCAATTTTTGTAACATTTATAACCTCCATACCAGTGCAAATGAGTGTGAGTTGGTGCTGGTCACTTACGCCTACCGTACACAGACTGCGAGGAGAGTTTGCTCTGAGACTTGACCGAGTTTCTTGGAAGTGCTTGTTCACCAGCAGCAGTCCACAGTGCGTTATTGCCCAAAGCCGCACAAATTCTCGTGGATTACTGTGAGAATGCTCGTATTATGAATTAAAAAGCCGCATCCGGCCACTGCGACCTCCGACAAAAATAGACTTCCTACGAATTCTTTCCACACACTCGCACATTGGTTTTGCGAGAGTCATGCGAGTCCTGCCTCGCACCAAACTCGCACCCAGAGGTTAGACGTAGACTTAGAAAGTGCTTAAAACCAATGCGTCTCTGACATATCTGAGAGTCGTGTGAGTGTGCGGAAAGAATCTGTAGAGAGTCTATTTTCCAAAGGTCGCAGAGGTGTGATTGCACTTTCAAGTCATAATACAAGCATTCTCGCAGGAATCGTTGTGAATCACACAGCTTAGGGCAAATACAGACTGCAGTGGACTGGAGCTGGTGAACAAGGCACTTTGCAAGAAACTTCTGGAACCTAACTCGCCTCACAGTCAGTGTACGGGAGGCGTTACTAGACTGCAGAACATGGCCAACACTTTGTTTGTTTTCATTTGACGCCCACAATGCGTGTCATGTAACAGTTACTTATCTCTGATGACCCTCAGTTCTCCAGTGACCTTTATAAACCTGCTTTAATCTACGGTGTTTCATCATGTTGTTTCACTTTTATAACCGCGCACACAAAAGAAAACACTCCAGCACTCTCTTGTCTTCTTCTGACACATGATGCCACTGTCAGACAATAATCCTTGTAAATGTCCTTATGTTGTCGCCTGTTCTGCTTTTGATGCATCTAAAAAGATTTTAAACTCCTATAGTGTGCAGCGGCTTTAGGTTGTGTAGTGTTCTTCTGAAAAAAGTACATAAGCAGCCATGTTTGGGGAAAAAATAAAAATATCAAAATGATGAGCAAAAAAATCAACCTTTTATGCTTCAATGTTCACATCAATTGCAATCAAAGCCCCACTGTAGCTTCTTTATTCTCTACTTTCAAAGAGATAATTTGCTTCATGGGCAGGTGGTGAAATATCTTCTATTTTAAAACCAAATCTGTGTTCTTTGTAATCTTGAGAATTGTTGAATCTGAGAATTACTCTGCAATTTTACTTTCAAAAGACATTTCTACCATGTTGTCATTTGAAGCCTTATAAAACATTGTATAATAAAACAAAAGTAAAACAATGTAATATTATTGCTTTGATTCTTTCCCTACCAATGCCAAAAAATTCGTCATTGACTTTTTATTAAATAAGGCAATATAGGGCTCTGATGCAATGCACGTGCTGACTTTGTCTACAGTCAAATGCATGATGCAGTTTCACAGTTTCACCAGCAGATGGGGGTATTGTGAATATTGGGCTAACATATATATATATTTTTAAATCAGATTTAATATTTTTGTTGTATATACTTTGACTAATGACACCAATCACCGTAAATTTAAATGTATGTATTTTATTTGCTTAATACTCTCACCAAAAATGGTGTAAATGCAAAGATCTACGTAAGGCACATAACATATTCTTTATCCTTTATCTGTTCCACAATGGGAAATTACAGTGTTGCAATGCACATTTTAAAAACAGCAGAGAAAATGCTCCAGAGTCAGCTCAACAAGTTATTTTTTTTCAGTGTAAGTAAACTACTGTATTTCTTCATGTTTGGAGGTTCAATAATCTCTGCTCCATGAAAGAGGCTGAATCTATAGAATCTGCATCAGTCTGTAACAGCTTTTGTTGGTTTAAAGATGAAAAAGACACTCGTCCTCATTGGTTTAATCAGGTAAACCTCTTATTTTATCCTAAAGACATTTCATGGTAGTGACTCATATTCTTTCACCAAAGGGAAACAGAGGAAAACAACACTGACATGAAGTTTGATTCAGAAAAAGGACATTTCTCAAAAGCTTCTCGTCAAACGCTGAAATCTAACAAAAATACATTTAAAATGCCTATAAACAGGGAACAGATTAATGTAGAATAACAAGTCACACTTAAGGTCTCATTTGAAGTACAACATGTCATGATTCCAGTTGCACAAACTGTGAAACTGAATATTGTTAATGAGCAAAAAGACCTGGCAGGGAAGAAGGGTCAAAGTGAGAATAGTGCTGGCAGTGAAAGAGTTAATGTAGCACCCCTAATGCGCCCTTACACTCTGCGCGGTGTCTCTTGTTCACTTGTGAGAAACGCTGATGGTATAGAAATCCACGCTTGAGCGCCTTGCTTGGAGGCACGTGAGCAGGTGACAGTCAGGGTGATACATTACCTCTGCAGTCGGCGTTTGGGCCCCTCTGCAGAATCACTTCATCGGGTAGTGTACGTCCCGGGGCTCCTGTGAACCTGCCGTTTTGTGATCACAGTAAATAAACACGTTCAGCGGAGGAGCAGTTCTGAGCCGTGAAAATGGATGGATAAGAGAGAGGCCGGATTAACTCCAGGCGTCGCTAAGCTCTTGTACAGACTTGTAACTAACTCTGACACTTATGTCCTATTGGCGCGGCGGAATATTTACCTCGGAACGTCTGTAAACTTTAAATGACTTTATTACAGAAATGGCGACAGATACACCTTGGTTTATGACAGTAACCCTTTGCTTCATTCATGACTGGAGTATTTCTTGTGTTTTGGGGTTTGTTTTGTCATGAATGCCCTGAGTTGTGGCAGTGTAAATGTGGCTCCTCATCAGGTTGTTGCGTCCGTCGATCAGAATCCACACAATCAGATTTCTTGTCAAACAGACGTCTCTCTCTTTTAATCCATTCATGCTCCAAACGTTCATATTTAAGCAGTTTTAAACAGAAATGTGGATTTGGACTTGAGTCACTATTTTAAGGACTTGACTTGAACTTGAAGATCAGTGACTCAGGACTTGACTTGAAGCTCTGAGACAATGCTTCTCAAAAAGTAAATTGTGTAATTAATTTTACATGAACAAACTGGAATATATCACTTTTCACTTTGACAAATGGGAACACAACTTGACTTGACTTTGGGACTTGACTTGGACTTGTTTCTTCTAGACTTGGGACTTGACTTGGACTTGTTTCTTTTAGACTTGGGACTTGACTTGGACTTGTTTCTTCTAGACTTGGGACTTGACTTGAACTTGTTTCTTCTACACTTGACATGGACTTGTTTCTTCTAGACTTGGGAGTTTACTTGTTTCTTCTAGACTTTGGACTTGACTTGGACTTGTTTCTTCTAGACTTGACTTGGACCTGTTTCTTCTAGACTTGGAACTTGACTTGGATTTGTTTCTTCTAGAATTGGAACTTGACTTGGACTATTTCTTCTAGGCTTGGGACTTGACTTGGACTTGTTTCTTCTAGACTTGGGACTTGACTTGTTTCTTCCAGACTTGGGACTTGACTTGTTTCTTCTAGACTTGGACTTGACTTGTTTCTTCTAGACTTGGGACTTGACTTGTTTCTTCTAGACTTAGGACTTGACTTGTTTCTTCTAGACTTGGACTTGACTTGTTTCTTCTAGACTTGGGACTGGACTTGTTTCTTCTAGACTTAGGACTTGACTTGATTGTTTCTTCTAGACTTGGGACTTGACTTGTTTCTTCTAGACTTGGGACTTGACTTGTTTCTTCTAGACTTGGGACTTGATTTCTTCTAGACTTGACTTGGACTTGTTTCTTCTAGATTGACTTGACTTGTTTTTCTAGACTTGCTTGACTTGTTTCTTCTTATGACTTGTTTCTTCTAGACTTGGGACTTGACTTGTTTCTTCTAGACTTGACTTGGACTTGTTTCTTCTAACTTGGGACTTTTTTTTCTAGACTTGACTTGGACTTGTTTCTTATAGACTGGGACTTGTTTCTTCTAGACTTGATTTGATTGTTCTTATAGACTTGGACTTGACTTGACTTGTTTCTTCTAGACTTGACTTGGACTTGTTTCTTCTAGACTTGACTTGGACTTGTTTCTTATAGACTTGGACTGACTTGACTTGTTTCTTCTAGACTTGACTTGGACTTGTTTCTTCTAGACTTGACTGGACTTGTTTCTTCTAGACTTGACTTGGACTTGTTTCTTCTAGACTGACTTGGACTGTTTCTTCTAGACTTGACTTGGACTTGTTTCTTCTAGACTTGACTTGACTTGTTTCTTCTAGACTTGACTGGACTTGTTTCTTCTAGACTTGACTTGGACTTGTTTCTTATAGACTTGACTTGGACTTGTTTCTTTACACTTGGACTTGTTTCTTCTAGACTTGACTTGGACTGTTTCTTATAGACTTGGGACTTGACTTGTTTCTTCTAGACTTGGACTTGTCTTGACTTGTTTCTTCTAGACTTGGCTGACTTGGACTTGTTTCTTCTAGACTTGACTTGGACTTGTTTCTTCTAGACTTGACTTGGACTTGTTCTTCTAGCTTGGACTTTTTTTGACTTGTTTCTTCTAGACTTGACTTGGACTTGTTTCTTTAGACTTGGGACTTGACTTGTTTCTCTAGACTGACTTGACTTTTTTCTAGACTTGGGACTTGACTTGTTTCTTCTAGACTTGGGGACTTGACTTGTTCTTCTAATGACTTGGATTGTTCTTGACTTGGACTTGTGGAGCACTGACTTCAGACTCACAAAACAATGATTTAGTCTCACTTCTGCTATTGAAAAACTTAAAATAACTTGAAAATTAAAGGGTACACTAAATAACTTTTCTGGTGTGCTGTCCATCGTGTTGTCTTGATGGAATGTGACAATTGCTAAACCAAGAATGTTACAGTGCTTTGCATTAAACTGTTCTGTCACACTCCTTGGACAAAATTAATGTACTGACTGAGTACTTTTTGAAACGGTCCATGTCTTGGCTACATATCTTGGTAAGAGAGGCTTTCATGAGTTCCAGCGGTCAGGTATTTGATGCTCCGGCGTTTTGGGTCTGAGTGATGTTTTTTTTTTTTCTCTGTGCAGAAAGGAGGCTCCGCCCATAACTGCGGTCAGCTGAGGGTGGGTCATGTGATCATGGAGGTGAATGGAGTTTCGCTGAGAGGCCGCGAACACAAGGAGGCTGCTCGAATCATCGCTGAGGCGTTCAAGACCAAAGAGCAGGACTACGTGGACTTCCTGGTGTTGGAGCCCGGACAGTAGAGACTCCGCCCACACAATGAAGTTTAAAGACATAAGACAGGATCTTGTGGTATTCTAATCCTGAACTGGTGTGATGGTCCTGTGGTAAACAGTCATCCGAGTTTTATATCAAACAAATTGTAGTTTGTGAAGGAAAAATTATAGCGTTAAAAGAGTTCTAAACGGAACCTATGCTTTTGTTCGGTTTGTGATATTACATTAAAACAGACGTCATTCCCCAATCTGTGTCTCTTGCCGAAAGTCGAGTCAATCATGCAGTAGTTAGATCGACTATATTTTCATTGTTTAAACAGCCCGAAACGGTTAAACATTAGCTAACCTTAGAACGCCAATCATTCAAGATTAAAAAACGTTTGTTAAGAAAGCTTAGTAAGGTTTAATTTGTGAAAGTCACGAAAATCTCGTACTTTCTACACTCATGAAAAAACATTCATGTAACACTAACGTTGGTGACCTCGAAGTTTCACTGCTCGAGCTGTTTTTATTAACAGTTAAATATTGTGTTTTCACAAACGTTAATCTCATATGAATCCTAAAAAAACATATTTAAAAAGTAAATGATAAATATACATATTCATGTTTGTCCTCGTAGGTATTGTCGTTGTCAAACACTAACGTTTATGCATCTGCGCAGAAGCTTTGGACATGCCACACTTTTGACTCCAACTCGGCACGGACTCTGATTGGGGAATGACAAGGACACTTACAAACAATTGATCATTTTTTCTGATCTTTAAACAATAATTAACCAAATAAAGTGTCAGGTATTATTACATTACAAATCATAACTTCTGTAAAAGTGAGCTTCTGTTTGTAATATGATTGTTAAGTTCTGCTGGTTCATGTGGTCCTCTGGTGCTTGGGTTTCCAAGTTCAGGGTAACTTGTTTGCATTTATGTGCATTTTAGTTTTTGATGTGCTAATAATAGTCTTCTATTGTTCGTAATTATTAGTCATAGATTGTCACTTACAATTGGATTGACTACAATATATTTAACACTAATTTTGTGGGTAATGAAATGTTTTCACTCATGTGATTGGATTCTTTTCTTATAGTACAAAAGCAGTTTTCATATCTGAAGGTCAGTGAGACTGAATCATTGTTTCAATCAAACAAAGAAGAGTCAGACAGTAGCAGGAGTTACTCACAGCTAAGTGTTTTTTCTACTGTAAAAAAAGTGTTCAGAGACTGTTCAAATACGCTGTCACCAATGATAAAACCACTGACTTTAACAGAGCTTTATGTACAGTAGGTAACTGTAAGTTAGTTATTGTAAGACAATTGTTGTTAGCCTGTCAAAGCTAATGTTTGTTTTGAAAAAATCAATATACTTTAGATAGTTAATGTTATTTTTTCACCTTTATTTAACCAGGAAAGCCCACATGTTTTTAGTGGCAGGGGAAACCGGAGCACTTAAAAGAAACTGACGCAATCTCTTTTTTTTTCCGGCTTGTGCCTGCATTTATGTGCATTTTTCAACTTGGAAAAGACGTTGTCCCGTGGACCACATAAACCCTCCATTGCTCGTCATGAGTCATATTGTATCTGCTGCTTATGTTCAAGTAGAAAATACATTTATAAATGTCACTATATTTGCCAAAAAAAAGACAGGAAGGTCTATATGCACTTTAATTGAAATGTCAGGATATGCATCATATCAGAAGGCTCTTAACAATACCCAGCTCTATAATAAAGTAAAGTAAGCACTGTGAAGTAGACATTTAATCACCCTTTATTAAGACTAAATCAAGTTCTTATGAGTTTTACCAAAGTGACTTTTGCATTCTAAACAAGTAATATAATATATCGCCCAACGAATCGCCAACATAATTGTTAGCTGCAGCTCTAAAGCAAAGCCAGTGTTGAAGAATAACGTTTGATATCCTCACTGAAGCATATGGTTTTGTTTGCAGCCGTCAAGAGTAAATACATCAGACACTAGTAATTCATTTTCAAGTGTGTTTGACCATGATTGTGTTTTGCCTGTGGAGCCTGAGAAAAGTGCAGTGTACAGTATTTGAAACGCCCACGCTGCTCTGTTTGAATGACATTATCCACATCGCACACACACACACTGCAGCCTCGCACACAACTAGTTTCCTTATCTGCGCCTGTGTGTGGAATAATAATCACGTACAAGAGCCGCCGCGGCCTCTGCTTTGATCCAGCTTTACTGTGACAACGCGCGGGGCAGCCATTTTGGATCGGTGCAGAAATGAAACATGCAAATTGCTTTAAATTATGTAACTTTGTGAATATAGACGGTGCGGTCTGAGTCTGATAAAAGGCACACAACACTTACAGCGTTTTTCCTCATTGTTGCCATGTTATTCCTTAATTTTAACAGCTTTATCTTGACATTGTTGGTCTAAAGTCATATAGTCTACTTTTGCAAACGTAATAGGGGGTATTCCATGAAAGTGGATTAACAAGTCTAGGCTTAACCTAAAATTCATCTCCAACTTAAGCCTGAGTCTGAACCACGCTACTTCAAGCTTGAAGATTAATCTGCGCTAAACACTTTGAGAGAGACAAAGTTTTTTTTACACGATCTGACTGACGCAAACACGAGAAGAACGTTTCTGTGGCCAAAGCAGCAGCACGACTCTACAACTTTCTCTCACCCCTGCCGAGTGCGAGTTCAGCGCGAGTGTGTAGAAAGAATCCGTAGTAGACTGTCTATTTTTGTCGGAAGTCGCAGCGGTCTGATAGTTCCCAGTTCCCTAGTAGTTCCCAAACTTTTCAGTTCCACAAAATATTGATGTAACCAACTCGCGCCCCCACAGCAGAATAAAATAGATCTTGGTCTTTGAAAATTTCAAGTTGGAAAACCATTCAAATTGGGCTAAGAAGCATTTATTTTTGTAGAATGATTGCTTTATGTGACCAACTTCCAGTCAAACCTGATGCTAAAGTTATAAAAACAGATTAAAAACCAAGTCATAATTGTAAAATTACATCTTGAAATCGTCCAGATTTTGCTTCGCACCCCAACTTTGGGAACCACAGCATTAGATAAATAGGCGACAGGTTTATGGTAAAATGTAGCTGGTCTAGATGCATGATAATTGTCCAGATTTCTATGTGACTCTTTGACGTCTGCTCTTACAGACGGCCCTGTCCACAGCGAGAGCGACTCTTTGTACCACATGAATAAAAAGTGACTTTATAAGTTGTGTTGCACAGACAGAACTGAGGAAGTGTGCGAGGATAAACATGTGATTAAGTGTTTCTTTAGATGTCTCCTGAGACAAAGTAAATAATAATCTTCACAGTTAGCCTGGTCCTGACCAGGTTTATGTCTGCGTACTTGTTACTATGACAACCCAGACTAACTCTGGTTAACTATGTCAGTGGAACAGAAATGAAGATTTTGCCAAATAGTCAGGCTTCATGGAATACCCCCTTCAATCTTTATTATCAGAGTTAATCCACACAAAACTACTTAGTTGTGGTGCTCATGGGCCTCAATAGTGCGCACAGTCATGGTCGGTCAAGACCCATCTATTTAATTTTATCAAGTCAAGTCTCAAGTCATTAAAATAGTGACTCAAATCTGACTCAAGTCAAGTCACATCTTTGACTGACATCTATCCTAGACTCAAATGCTTTTTATTCAACTGAAAGGAACTGACACATTGAAATAGATATTAAAACGTGTCGTCTTACTGGATGTTGGCCTGTTCTCCCCAAATTGTGACCTGGATAAGGGCCTTAGTGTTGTTTCCCAAATAAGAATGTTCCAAAGTGTAGTTTTAGCTTTCTGTTTCTATTTTGATTGAAGACATTTTCTTTGGATTTAATGTTTGGGCTTTAAGCTACTAAAATGGGACTCATCATACGTTTTTGACATTTTGTGGTATATCTACATTTTCTTGGAGCTGGTGGTTTATACACTAAAGGAACACTTCTACTGGCATTATAGCTCCATTCCCTTTTTAGAATGAGATTTCATAGGTCCAGATGTAATAACATGGAAAGCGTATAGACTGATTTATTCATGAAACTGGGTGTAGAAAAGAACTGAACTGAACGTGTGTAATCCTGAATGCCGCTGCTGATGGACACTTTTGCTGTACAAACACAGACGTATATGAAGTATCCCATTTGTTTTCCCTTTAACTTCAGCTGGACTGTACATGTTTGGAAAGTATTTTGGACTGGAACTATTTAGTATCTTATATTTTTGTAAATGAATATAAATAAATGCCATATTTATCAAAGACTTGAAAACCACACGGACCTTGTTACGTACGATATGGTTGTAAATATGTGTACAAAACTGTGAATGAAAAGTATTTAAAGGTACATATTTTGTATATAGCTGCACATAAGTTTATAGCAAATATAAATAAACTAGTTCAATACTTCTTGTAAATACATAGAGAATAGTTAGATCAGTGATATAATCTTTGGTGGACGCTATAACTGTGAAGAGCTAATTTTGTGTTTCTTTTTTGGATGGATTTTAATTGAATTTGCTGCGACAAGCCAATCACAGCTCACAATCTCTCTTGTCTCCCATAGATATAGATAATATATTTCCTCACACAGACAAATAAAACAGAATGATGAGTAATAAAGACGTGTGTATTGTTTTTTTTCTGTATGTATGGATTCATTCTTTTTACATTTAGAGTTTGGTCATGGACACAGAGGCACTTTTTTCCTATTAATAACATTGGACTTTGCCATGGAGTAAGAAAAGTTTGCTAGTTTAAAAAGTGGCGATTTCTAGGATGACTAGACCCATTACCGGTTTGTATTACAAAAAATAAACTGCATTTATTTAAACAATATCCATTTTTGCTGCCTTCCAACTCATTGAAATAACATTGGTCAGTAGAAGGTTGTGATGTCACGTTAAACCAACCTATTGACCTTTCGCCGAGCCCGCCCCAAAACGCTGTTGTCCAATCAAACATCGTAGCAACCGTTACTGTGTAAATAAAGCCCGTCAGATCTGGAGCTGCAAACAAGATGGTGAAGCGATGCTCCTACGGTTTAGGTAAATCAGACCGCAGATACCCAGAAATATTGACCGGAGGAGTTGTGTTCTTTCCGTTTCCAAAGACGAAAACAACTGGAGCAATGGATTAAATGGATCAAACAGTCCTCGCCCCGCTCCAGCTGAATATATCGAACATAGTGGAGCAAATGTCTGCTCAAAAGTAAGACTAATTTTTAACCAACGTTAGCTCTATCCACTTTCTGTGTTGTTAGATCTAGAGGCAAGAACACAAACTACATCAAAGTTATATGACGAGGATATAACTGCAGAAGTTACGCTCCAAGCTGCTACATTTAGTGAGCCCCTTAGCTTAAGCTTGTAAATGAACGAATACTTGCAATAGACAATAATAGATCTTAACATATGAAAGAGATCTTGTCCTGTTCTTGTACCTGGCAGTACAAGAACAGGACAAGGCTGTGCTTGTATTTGAGGTAAAGGTCGTGGGGTTTCTCTGATTTTGCATGAGACCAGTAGCATTAGCCTCCATAGGAGTTATGTCCCCTTTGGTGGTTATTTAATCTTTTGAAGAAATCCTCCCCTGCATAATGCAACCCCTTTTACCTCGATTTAGAGGATATTATGGAGTGCTGTCAACAGCCGTGGCCCCTCCCCTACCCATCCCCTGTCCAGAAGTCTGCCGCCTCTTCACGTGACCTCTGTGTACTGTATTTGTCATGTGTTGTTGTGTTTTTCTATGTATGCCTTTGCATTTCATGTTCAGAACAGCGAGTGGCGGCGCACGAAAAAGTGCACCAGCCCAGAGGCTCACTCCAAACTTTGTTGTACTCTGTGACACTGGCAATATATCTTTCTGTTTACTTTCTTCTGTTAAATGTTCTTATAGAGAAAGAAAGAGAAGAGAGTGGACAGAGTTCACATGTTCATACTTTTCCCAGTATAAGGCAGCCTGACTGTTTTTTGTTCCTAACCCTAATTTACACCAAAGCAGTAGCAGCGCGTAACTGCAGCAGCACGTCATACGGGCGTCATCGCTCAGGAGTCACTCATAGTAGTTCTATTTTATCAGCGTCAACAGCGCTCTCCTGGGCTTTTCAGCAGGAAAAACAAAGGAATAGCCGTGCAGAGAGAAAATAAAGTTCTGATGCCCTTTCAAATACGTCAGCTACAAAGATTACAACCACTAAACCAACATGTATCGTGCCCAGAAGCTCCGTAAATGACTTCAAATACCAACTTTAAATCACGTCCTTGTGAGGCTCTTTTCTTCGTGAATATGAGTCGGACTGTTTTAAACCACACATCTTAATACAGCTTAACTTGTAACGAACGTGTTTGTGAAACAATGCTGCTCCCTCTGTTCACAATCGCTTATATGAGCCGTTCTAGTCCTACCTGTGTCTGTTTTCCGGCTGCTGTCCTCGATGCTGTGCGTGGGTGCCAGTGCGCATGCCCTGTGGATGAGAGAGCGAGTGAGAGATTGTCTAAATCCTTCACTAATTATTGCGGGACGGGGTGAAAATAGAAGAAAATTAGGGTTTGAGTATAACGTGCTGTAGGCAAAAAACCCTGATGTAAATATGCAAATGCAGCAGCCGCGGCTTGTTGATGGTCTTTGAAAAAACATTGCACCTCTGATTTACAGTTTAAGCTTTTCTTCACCTGATCAATTCATATGTGTGAGCAGTTTTTTTTGGTTTTTCATGTGAGTAGGCAGCCATGCTCGCGTTATTGGAGCAGCACTGAGCGTCCAATTGATGCTTTTGAAATACGCTCGTATGACTCTGCTGCAGTTACGTGCTGCTGCAGCTCCTGGTGTAAATCCGGGTAGCTGACCTGACCATAAGCTCATTTGAAGAACATTTGAGGCTAATCTTAATGTAGGACTGTGTCAGCTTCTTTGACATGAGCAGGAGCTGATTCCATAACAGGGAGCTTGATAGTTAAATGCCTGCTCTATTGGCTTAGACTAGGAACCACAGAAGTCCAGATCTCGAGAGCATGTGGATAGGATCACAGAAACAGGTTGACAAGATTCAGATTTCTACACAAGTCTTCAACATTTCAACACAACAAGAGTTAAGCTGTACCATCTGTTTAGATTTCGTCTTTTGCCATTTTAATCGTGTTCTGCAGCTTCACATTCTAAGTATTTTCTATATTCAGTGAGAGAGACAATGAAAGAGCGAGGTGATTCTAATCTACACACACATCATTCTCCTGCACTCAGCCTGGTCCCTGTGTTTCTCGAAGTCGGCAGCGTTTCTCGGAGCATCTGCGTTGCCTGGAAACCACGACATTCAGTCAAGTTTATGAATGGAGTCTAAATTAGCCCCCAGCGCTCATGGTTTTAGCACTTTCATACAGGCACGTTTTCAAGTGGAAAATAAGCAGAAAATTGAGGAAAATACATGATACACGGAACGTTTATTGAATGTTTTGTTTATTATGGATCCTCATTAGTCTCTACACTAGCAAAGACTAGTTTGTATAATTATTCAAGTTGGAATGGTGGACTGTGCTTTTCTGGATTGAATAAAAAACGTGACTTCTCAGCTTCTTCCTGGTCCAGAATCTTCAAACAATCAGATACAAATACAGTAGTTTTTTCACGTGTTTAGTTTTGTGTTGCGTAATGCTGCGAGGTTCACACTGTGTAAACAGAGTCAGGGTCTCTGTTCTTGTGAATGAATTGTTCTTTCTGCATGGAAAACAACAGCAAACAAAAGATGAGCCGTTTTTCTTTTATTTCACTGTAGCTTTGGAGTCTCCTCTGCACCCGGCACGCCTGTTATGTAAGACTGTGGAAGAGAGAGAGGAGAGAGAGAGAGGAGGGAGGGAAGAGAGAGGGGAGAGAGGGGGAGAGAGTAGAGAGAAAGAGGAGAGAGGGGAGAGAGAGGGGAGAGAGTAGAGAGAAGAGGAGAGAGGGAGAGAGAGAGGGGAGAGAGGGGAGAGAGAGAGCGAAAGAGGAGGAGAGAGAGGGGAGAGAGGGAAGAGAGAGGGGAGAGGGGGAGAGAGTAGAGAGAAAGAGGAGAGAGGGGAGGAGAGAGGGGGAGAGAGTAGAGAGAAAGAGGAGAGAGGGGAGAGAGAGAGGGGGAGAGAGGGAAGAGAGAGGGGAGAGAGGGGGAGAGAGTAGAGAGAAGAGGAGAGAGGGGAGAGAGAGAGGAGAGAGAGGGAAGAGAGAGGGGAGAGAGAGAGAGAGAGAGAGGGGAGAGAGGAAAAGAGAGGAGGGAGGGAAGGAGGGAGAGGGGGGAGAGAGAGAGGAGAAGAGAGAGGAGAGAGAGAGAAGGGGAGAGAGGAGGGAGAGGGGGGGTGAGAAAAGAGAGGGAGGGACAGGAGCGAGGGAGAAAGAGGAGGGAGTGGGGCAGAGGGAGAGAGAGAAGAGAGATGGAGAGGGGGAGAGAAGGGAGGGAGAAAGAGAGGAGAGAGGGAGGGAGAGAAAAGAAGGAGAGAGGGTGGGCAGAGGGAGAGAGAAAAAGAGAAGAGTGAGAGAGGAGGGAGAAAGAGATGGAGAGAGGGGGAGGAGGAGGGAGGGAGAGAGGAAGAAGGAGAGAAGAGAAAGAAGAGAGGGGAAAAGAGAGTGGGAGAGAGAGAGGAGAGGGGAGAAAGAGAAGAGAATGAGGAGAGAGAGACAGACAGAGAGAGGGAGAGAGAGATATAGAAGATAGGGAAAGAGAGAGATTAGAGGGAAAGAGAGAGAGAAAGGAGGGAGGAAGAGAGGGGGAAAAGAGAGAAGGGGGAGAGGAGCGATGAGAGAGATAGAAGAGAGGGAGAGAAGAGAGAGAAGAAAGAGGGCGAGAGGGAACAGGGAGAAGAGTGAAAGTGAGAGAGAGAGAAGAGGGGGGGCGAGAGAGGGAGAGAGAGGGAGGGAGAGACAGAGAGAGAGGAGAGAGGGTGAGAGCAAGAGAGAGACAGAGAGAGGGGGAGGAGAGAGAGGAAGGAGAGGGAAATAGAGAGAAAATAGGGAGTGAGAGAAAGAGTAAGTGAAGAGAGGAGGGAGATAGAGGGAGAGAGAAAAAGACAGAGAGAGAGAGGGAGGGAGAGAAAAAGAGGGAGAGAGAAGAGAGAGAGAAAGGGGAGAGAAAGGGAAATAGAGAGAAAAAGAGGTGGCGAGAGAAAGAGTAAGTGAAGAGAAGAAGGGGAGTGAGGGAGAGAGAGGGAAAGAGATAAAGCAGAGAGAAAGATAGAGAGAGCTGGTTGGCCTTGAGCGTGTTCTTACTCTGGAGCAGACAGACTTGTGAGAGGAAAACATAATGGTGTTGTGCTCAGAGCAGACACACTGTGGACTGAGCCTATTCACCTGAGCCTATTCACACTTATTACATTCAACAGAACACTAAATAAATACTGTATACTGCAGAACCTAGTGCAATGTTTGGTCTGAAGTCTGACAACATCACAGTGCATGTGAGGTTAGATTACAGGGAGAGGGGAGGTTAGATTTAGAGGGAGAGAAAAGAGAGAGAGAGGGAGAGGTGGGGGGACAGAGAGACAAAGAGAGAGGAGAGAGAGAGAAGAGAGGGAACAGAAAGAGAGAGATACGAGAGAGAGAGAGAGGGAGAGGTGGGGGGGACAGAGAGACAAAGAGAGAGGAGAGAGAGGAACAGAAGAGAGAGATACGGAGAGAGAGGTGAGGGGGAGGGAGAGAGAGAGAGAGAAGATAGACAGAGAGAGGGGGGAGGGAAAGAGAGAGAGAAGATAGACAGAGAGAGAGGGGAGGGAGAGAGAGAGAGAGAAGTGGCAATGCAAGTGTTTAACTTAATAAAATAAAATAAAGTGAATTTAACTGTAGCTGTAAATAAACAAAAATAAACAAAAAGACCAGCAACGCCACCGGGTATAAACCGGAAATAATAATAAAACTAACAGACAAAAGGCAACACAGGTTCGTAAAATTGACAGACAGAGGCAATGTTAGAAAAGCAAAATACAGATTAATTTTATTAAATGGTTTCAGTTAAAAACTTTGTTTTAGTTCGTAATGTCATTTATAGTCCATACTTCTGTTGTTTTAAGTCCAAACCGTCTTTCCAATGGTCCAATTAAGCAACATGAGCAACAGGTGTGTAGCAGTGCTGATAGGGCTGCCTGAGCGCCACCGTCCAGCAGCAGCAGAGCAGCAACTCCATCCATCCAAGGACATACACAGACATACACGACATCAAACGGACACCAAAAAGGGGAGGCGGCCATGGCACTGTCGGCGGCAGCATCAGCATGTCGCAAAGCTTCTTTGTTGTGACCTTAGTTGCTGACTTTACGCCCCTACGCCGCAGGCTTTACGCTCCAACACGACGCATTACTCACAACTTCAACAACTCCAGCTAACTGCGACTGCACGGCAGATGTGACGTCAGAGAGGGGAGAGGTCAGGTGAGGGGATCCGCTCCTCTTGTATAGAGCGCCCCTACATCCCGATAGGCCAAATGTAGAGGAGAGAGAGAGAAGAAATAGAGAGAGACAGAGAGAAGAGAGAGAAGAGAGGGATAGAGAGAGGGGAGAGAGAAAGAGAGATGAGAGAGAGAGAGAGAAGAAAGAGAGAGAGAGAAGAGGGGGATAGAGAGAGGGGAAGAGAGAAAGAGAGAGGTGAGAGAGAAGAGAGGGAGGGAGAGAGAGGAGAGGGGGAGAGAGATACAGAGAGAGAGCGCGGGGAAAGAGAGAGTGAGAAAGAGACAGAGAGAGAGAAGAGAGGGATAGAGAGAGAAGAGAGGGAGATAAGAGAGACAAAGAGAGAGGAGAGGGAGAGCGAAGTAGAGAGAGAGGGGGAGTTTTGGCTCCATTTTAAGCCTGATGTTTCCTTCTACAAGTTCAAGGAGGTGTGGTCAGAGTGAGGACGTTCAGAAGAGATTTTTTGTAGTTTCTCTCCTTATGGCTGTGCATCACTTAACACTATTGTCAGTTGCATCTTGGTGAGGTTCATCTCATTGTGAAGCGCTTTGTGACTCTGTGTGTGAAAAGCGCTGCACAAACAAACCTTACTTACTTACACGCACTGCTCTCCGCTCACTGTCTCTGTTCTTCTGCCGCATGATGCCACCGTCGGACAAAGAATCGCTGCAAATGTTCTTATGTAAGTACAACCTCTGTTTTTGACACGTCTGAAATCGCAAAAGATCTTAAACTCCTCCTGTCGACGTCACTTTCGGCTCAACTGCGCATACGCGAATAGTGTGTCTTTACGCAGGTGACACCATAGAAATATAATGAGTAGACGCGCAGTCCGACTCTGATGCTATTGAACACTTAGCATCTGAGCTAGTCCGGTAAGATTTAAGCTAGTCCGGAGCGTTCTACTGTTTATTTTACTTTAGCCGTTAGCATTAGCCTGCAAAAAACACAAGTTATGAAAGATCCAGAGAGTGTCAGCTGTACAACCTACAGACCACATTTAGCAAAGGTCAGAGCCTTGTTACATGTTATTGTTGAGTTTACAAACCTTTTAGTATTTTATTGTAGATAAAAATTGTGTATTATAACTGCTAACGGCTAACGAACGTATGCATCTTTTAAGGTTCTAGTGACACCAAACGTCTCTTTTACATGTTACTAGTGAGAAAAGCAGACAAATTACATAAATAACACCAAAAAAAGTTACAGCTTCACTTCTCTGTGAAGGAGCGTCTGTCACATCGGTGATGGAGCATTTCCAGACTAAGAATAGTTTGAGAAATATAATCTCACATCACCAAAGTTGTTTAAAAAAGCTTCATAAGACACAAATCAGTCTGTTTTGCTCATACTTTTGCTGAAATTGCTTGTTTAAGCTCGTTTTATCCATAAAAGTGCAACTTCTGCCATTGAGTTCAATTGATTTGCGTCATCACATCTACCGGAGGAATATGGCGTCGCTCTGTTTGAGTTGTAGCAACAGAGCAAGGCTGCTGATTTCGCGTCTACTAATTATGTCTATGGGTGACACAATGTAAACCAGGAGAAGTTGTGATTACTAAACACAACAGGAGATTGTACCTATCTGAAATTCAAAGTAGATAATCTCGCATACAGTATTCAACATAAGCATTACAAAGAAATACATTCAAGTCTTAGCTGTTAAATAAGTGCAAAACTAAAGAAAAAAAAAAAACCACCAGCAGCTTTCTTTGAGCAGCAGATTGTGCAGAACTGTTACGAATTGAACTTGAAAACAGGAAGCTCCTCTTTCACAAGCTCCTCCCTCTGACTGAAACATATCATGTGTAGTTGTCTTTACTAATCGTTATTTTCAACATTACAAACTGAGGTGAAAGCTAGTTCAAACTGCTTAACTTGTTTAGTAATGATGCAAAACAAAATAATATAGGCAATCACATCTAAAAAAATTTACATTAACCAGGTTTACATTGGCTGGGGAAACTTCCTTGATAAAAACAATAAAACAGGACGAGAGCAGCTGTTTGGATCAGGTCTGAACCGGTCTGACAGACGTCTGGCTCCTGAAGCTTGAGACTGTGTTTTTTTTACTCACCTGATTGTAATGTGTGTGAGTCGTAAAGAAAAATGTCATCCACAAAAGTTTGTTTTCACACATTATAAACGCTGGTTAGTGTTGCTTGCTACAGCTTCTGTCAATCAGCCACAACTCCTGTGAGAAGAGCCATGTTAAGAAACAAATAATCCCTGTATTAAAGATGTTAAAACCTCAGTTTGGCTTCTTGAGGGACATTTAGTGACACATTGTATCATTTAATAAATGACTATAACAATCATGTAAAAAAAAAAAAAAAAAAATTGTTTCTTAGTAATTTTAAATTTTACAAAAAGTTTTAGGAGTTTTTTTGTTTTGTTTTTTGTTTTTGTTTTTTAGCAGGAAATAAATAAACCAGTTTCTTTTTCTAAAACATATTAGATAAATGTTGTGTTTCACAATGAACAAATCTAGATGATATTGATAAATCATTTTTGAAACTGTTGTTTTTGCATTTTAATGGATTGGCTCTGATAATGACAAAGAGATAGATATTCAACTTAAGGCCTGGGGGCCAAACCGGCCCTCCAAAGATATGATTTGGCCCTCAATTCACTTTCATTCACAAATATTCACAAACATTACAAAAATGTAATGGTTCTTATTCAGGTTCTTACTCAAGAAGCAGTGGCCAACCTAAGTTTTTTAACATGTCTGAAAATAAGATTTTAATGCAGTGTTTCCATTTGCATTTTTTGACTCATTTTCAGTGAGAAAACACTGTATTTTTCATATTTTTAGCCAAACAAGTTGCTCTTGTTCAATGGGCAAATCTGAAATCTCAACTATCTCAAACAGCAGGTGGAGATGAAATGAGCAGGTTCTTCTGGTTTACTTCTGCTACGAACGGAAGCCTCTGTTACATTTGCCCCGTGTTACATTGACCCCGGTCTCCTCTAAAATGATTGTTGTTTGGTCTTCACATGCGTTTGCTCTGTTCAAACTACTGGTCAACAAGTGCCCCCCGGTGGCAATCCTCTTCATTACATCCTCTCTGATCCCTTGTTTCCTCAACTCCTCCTTTCTTCAGCTGTCAATCAAACGCGTCATTTTAAACCCGAGTCACGAACAAAACCCGGAGAAACAGATCTGATCAAAATGTGTGTGTCTGTGTCTGGAAGGATTTCGTTTTGGTTGTCTCTCTCCTCGACTCCTCTGTGTTTATATAAGAGTTTGAATGACAGCCGAAGAGCGAGGAACTGAGGAGACGAGACAAGGGAAGGATTTGAGGAGGAGGTTTAAAATCGTGTTCTACTTTTCAATCAGAGAAAATTCAGGCAGGAAAGGCATGTATTTAAACTAACAGGGTCTCCAAAAACGTAGATATACAACGAAATGTCAAAAACTTACAATATGTTGCGAAAAGCCCAAACATAAATAACCACACATTTTGGTTAAGTTTAGGCTTTGAATGACTAAAATACTCCCCTTCTCAGATCCCTCCAGTGGCTGCTCCTTCAATACAGAATACATTACAAACTCTGCTTCTCACGCCACCAGTAGTAGGGGCGTCGGGGCCAATGGTAACACGGGGCAAATGTAACAGAGGCTCCCGTTCGTAGCAGAAGTAAACTAGAAGCTTCAGCTCTGCACAGAACCTGCTCATTCATCTCCTCCCTGCTGTTTGAGTCGAAAGAGAGTTGAGATTTCACAAAACTTTTTACATAAAAAACAGTTTTTGAGTAGTAAAGTTCTACATCACATGAGCTCGTGTTTTTGTTCTGGACACAGATGTGATTGAGACATGGCTGTCATTTTATGGTTAATATAGGTTTTGTGGTTTGTATTTGGTAAGTTTTACAACACAAATAAACATGCTAACATAGAAAATCTCTCCAAACATGGCCACGTCTCATCTCAGGCCATACCTGCTTGTCAAAGCCTGATCCCGTTAGATTCTCAGAAGCTAAGCAAGAAAGGGCCTGGTTAGTACTTTGATGGGAGACCGTTAGAACACCAGGTGCCACAGTGGGACGACAGGAGTAGATTGTCGTTGTGTCCTTGGGCAAGACACTTAACCCACACTGCCTCAGTGTCTGTTACACTGGGTGAGTGGATGCTAGATTGTAAAGCCCTTTGAGTGCCTGGAAAGGTAGAAAATCACTATTTAGACCATTTAGATAAAAAGCTGTGAAAATGTGCTTATCGTACGTTTTTGACATTTCGTTGTATATCTATGTTTTCTCTGGAGACTGGGCTGCAAAATTCACAAGGGACTTTTCAATAAAAGAAGCTCAAAGTTGCTGAAAATCCCCTTGATTTGTAACTCTTACTGTTGTTTGATCTGGGGGAAAAGACAACTTTTGTTTTTTTAATACCACTTAATGACTTTATTAAACGTTCCAGACTATACAGATGCTAATGCTAAAGACATTTAGACCAACCTTCAGAAACTGCTGCTGTGTGACACAAACATGGGGGGTAGGGTAGTTCTTCTGAATAAACAGGGACTGGGGGAATGTTGGGACTAGTTCTTGGTACTTTCATGTAGGAAAACACCTATAGAGGGATTTTCGGTCGACGTCACTCTCCGCCCTACTGCGCATGCGTCCTGCAGAAAGCGCGCCTCCCCATTTGTTTACATTGGGAAACTTGTTCAAATTAAACACCGAAACGGGACGACAGCTAGCTGCTTTCATCAGGTATGAACCGGTCTGACAGACGTCTGTCCCTGAAGCTTGAGTCAGCGTTTTTCTCGCCGTTTTTCTCACTTACCTTAAAGTAACTTCTAAGGGTCGTAGGATCAAAGTTCATCCATAAATGTTAGCTTAGCAGCATGCCTTTTGTTTTCGCAAAGTGATAAACTCTTGACGTTGGCTGACAACGGAGCTTTTTAGACTTGTTTCCACTGTTGTGTGTATGTGCGGAGGCTCTTTCTACAGGCGGGGTGCGCGCGCATCGCCCGTGTTGATAAACAAAAAATCCCTCTATAGTAAATGTGCTTGTGTCACCTAAAGGTTCATGGCCTGACTGAAAGTACCTGCCCCAGAGCAGGAGCTAAAAAAGTCCCTAAGGCCTCGTACTTCCTGCTCTGTGTGAACTTGGCTTAAGTGGGGACTGGAACTAAAAAAAGTACTAGTAACTGACAAAGTTCCTACAGTGGAAAAGGCCTTCGGATGACTCTTATCAGTCCCTGGTTTAAACACTTTGTAATGAACTGCTAAAATATCTGTAACATCAATAAACTGACTCTGAAACAGTTATTTGAAGCCACTTTATTTGTCAACACTTGAAGCATTATGTCGCAGGTTTGAAATACGACTGGTTTTGTCCACATTTAGTTTCAATCAGAAGACTACTATAACACAACAAACATGGTCAAAACAGGAATATAACAAAAGTGGAAATCTACAGGGCAAAACTTGAACTAAACTAAAACCAAAACTCAAATGACAATGAATCCAGGAGGTAAATATCTAGTTATTAAAAAAAAAAAGCTGCTTTACATTTGTATTGGGCAAGCTCCTGTAGTGCATAGCTCCTCATCTGTAAGACTACATTACCCACAATTCACCATTCACACCTAATACAAGTTAAATAAATAAATAAATAAATAAATAGGCAGACAAAACAACATTATCCAAACAGCTCTTGAAAAATCATCAAAAAAATAAAAACCAAAACTCATTATTGTGTCATTTATGTAATAGCCCTACTTCTTTTATGATTTTATTAGCATTTTTGACTAGCGTGATGCCAGATAAGTTAGCCTGAAGCACATCTTGGGTTGTTGACCGGTGGTGGACTTTCTTCTTGTCATAGAGATCTTCGAAAGGCGAGATTCCAGTGAATCCTGAAACACACAGAGCATTTTGATCAGAACACGTTAGCTTTGTGCTTTGTGATAGGTTGCGTTCGTGTTATAGAATGTGTTGCTGTCACTAAAAGGACAATAGGGCTACGTTCACACCGCNTATGTGAAAGAGCACAACCTGTCATGGCTGTACTGTCTGCTACTGCCCCATGACAAGTGTGTTTAATTATCTATTCTGCTGTGCCATCCTAACAACCTCTGTTGTTGGGAGGTAGGTAGTTGAATGCAATGATGTTTAACAATACAATATATAATGTCAGACTTTGCCATTCATAATTGCAAATAATCAAATAACTAGGGATGGAACAATTCATTTAAGTCTTGATTTGATCCATTTTGCAGCCACAATTTTCATTTTTGTTAGATCTTGTTACTTTATCTATGTGTATGTATTTTTATGAACATTTGAACAGTAGACAGTAATATTTAGTGTCCATATTTAGAGGTTCCTATTATTTGTTAAAGCAACATAATAATGCACATTCAGTCAGGTCTTGGACAAGTTGACACTTTGTTTCTTCAGATATTATGGCTATTATTGTATTAATGTGTGTATTATACAGAGTGTGTGTAAGTCTTTTTCATCCTTACAAATAACAATTTTGATTCAATTTGTTATAGTTTGATACAATTTCTTTTAAGTGTGATTTTTAAAGATATCTTTACGGTAGACAATATAATTAATATTCTACTTTTACATATTGCCAGAACAACAACTGCGACAATATTTATTTCACAACGACAGTCAAGTTTGCTGTGTATTTACCCTCTGCTCCAGCCAGTGTCAGTGAGTAAGTAGTGAGCACCATAAACAAACCAGCAGCCACTCACGATTTACACTGCAGATCCAATCTCACTTGGAAACTTTTTTTTTTTTTTTTTTTTTTTACGGTTGGCCGAGGTGGAGCAGAGCCAGCCTGTGCAGACTGTAATGAAAAAGGAACATGCATGTTGGTTGTTTTAAATCATACTTTTAATTTGATGGGGCGCAGTAAATGGTCTGGCCTTTATTACAGATACAGAGCCACAGCGGCAGGCCTCTCTCGACAGATGTAGGCTCTGAGTCTGGACAAAGAGCACTTTGAACAGTCGCTGTGCAGCCAGATGTAGAGCCAGTCCTCGCAGAAACAGCCCAGAGGTGTGTGCTGACTATTACTGAAGTACGAGTTTAACATTCACACGATGAGAGAGTTAAACAGGCAGATTAAGTCACTGTTGGATTATTGTTTTAGACTGCAGCATTTGGTCAACAGAAAGATTTAGATAGAACAAAATGATAATATTATGGAATACTCTAGTGTAAAAATCAGTACTATTGTCTAATGAAAAAAAAAAGTCATTAAAAAGTGTCACCATTGCCAATTAATATAAGAATAGTAAAATGTCTTCATTCAAAACTGTAACTCTGCTCCCAAACACACAGGGGACTGGCTGTGAACTGGGCCATTAAAAAGACCCTAACTGGTCATTATGATCTTCAGGAATTACAATTGGAGCTGAATTTGGCAAGAAATTTGGGGATTTTTTATTTTTATTTTTTCTAATTAGTAATCAGATTTTTTAGCTTTTTAGGTTTTTAAAATAGTCACAGGAAAAAGAATAAACGTACTCCAAAAATTCTTGTTAAGATGCAAATGTAGGATCAGATGCTTTAAAAATTCAAAAAGAACATTGCATACTCAGCTAATGCCTCTGCTAATGCCTTTATCGGATCATTTTAATTTTGGACCACACTGGTGACTATGTTTTAATAATAAACATAAACAACAATGAACAATTAACAAAATGACTGAATGACAACCTAATAAAATGTATCAAAAAATGTTTTACAGAACATGTTTGAACATTTGTAATCTACAGCCTTTATGCAAAATAAATCAATACTAAATTATAAAGTATGTTTTTTAAGTGGTATTTTTTGTAGTTTGCTTAATGCAATCATTATAATTGCAATTTTGCTCAAACTTTTAGCAAAAAGGACTACAAATTTAGCTTTACATGAAGTCAGCAAACTAAACAAATTGAGGATTTTGGTTGACACTTTACGTAACTATTTGAGAAACATTAGTCGTCTGTCAAATGCAGTAGTCATAAGCTAATACATGTTCCTTCAAGTGGATTAACAGTAACTAGGAGTGAGGACGTTCAGAAGAGATTTTTTTGTAGTTTCTCTCCTTATGGCTGTGCATCACTTAACACTATTGTCAGTTGCATCTTGGTGAGGTTCATCTCATTGTGAAGCGCTTTGTGACTCTGTGTGTGAAAAAGCGCTGCACAAACAAACCTTACTTACTTACACGCACTGCTCTCCGCTCACTGTCTCTGTTCTTCTGCCGCATGATGCCACCGTCGGACAAAGAATCGCTGCAAATGTTCTTATGTAAGTACAACCTCTGTTTTTGACACGTCTGAAATCGCAAAAGATCTTAAAACTCCTCCTGTCGACGTCACTTTCGGCTCAACTGCGCATACGCGAATAGTGTGTCTTTACGCAGGTGACACCATAGAAATATAATGAGTAACGCGCAGTCCGACTCTGATGCTATTGAACACTTAGCATCTGAGCTAGTCCGGTAAGATTTAAGCTAGTCCGGAGCGTTCTACTGTTTATTTTACTTTAGCCGTTAGCATTAGCCTGCAAAAAACACAAGTTATGAAAGATCCAGAGAGTGTCAGCTGTACAACCTACGACCACATTTAGCAAAGGTCAGAGCCTTGTTACATGTTATTGTTGAGTTTACAAACCTTTTAGTATTTTATTGTAGATAAAAATTGTGTATTTAAACTGCTAACGGCTAACGAACGTATGCATCTTTTAAGGTTCTAGTGACACCAAACGTCTCTTTTACATGTTACTAGTGAGAAAAGCAGACAAATGACATAAATAACACCAAAAAAAGTTACAGCTTCACTTCTCTGTGGAGCGTCTTCACATCGGTGATGGAGCATTTCCAGACTAAGAATAGTTTGAGAAATATAATCTCACATCACGCCAAAGTTGTTTAAAAAAGCTTCATAAGACACAAATCAGTCTGTTTTGCTCATACTTTTGCTGAAATTGCTTGTTTAAGCTCGTTTTATCCATAAAAGTGCAACTTCTGCCATTGAGTTCAATTGATTTGCGTCATCACATCTACCGGAGGAATATGGCGTCGCTCTGTTGAGTTGTAGCAACAGAGCAAGGCTGCTGATTTCGCGTCTACTAATTATGTCTATGGTGACACAATGTAAACCAGGAGAAGTTGTGATTACTAAACACAACAGGAGATTGTACCTATCTGAAATTCAAAGTAGATAATCTCGCATACAGTATTCAACATAAGCATTACAAAGAAATACATTCAAGTCTTAGCTGTTAAATAAGTGCAAAACTAAAGAAAAAAAAAAACCCACCAGCAGCTTTCTTTGAGCAGCAGATTGTGCAGAACTGTTACGAATTGAACTTGAAAACAGGAAGCTCCTCTTTCACAAGCTCCTCCCTCTGACTGAAACATATCATGTGTAGTTGTCTTTACTAATCGTTATTTCAACATTACAAACTGAGGTGAAAGCTAGTTCAAACTGCTTAACTTGTTTAGTAATGATGCAAAACAAAATAATATAGGCAATCACATCTAAAAAAATTTACATTAACCAGGTTTACATTGGCTGGGGAACTTCCTTGATAAAAACAATAAAACAGGACGAGAGCAGCTGTTTGGATCAGGTCTGAACCGGTCTGACAGACGTCTGGCTCCTGAAGCTTGAGACTGTGTTTTTTTTTACTCACCTGATGTAATGTGTGTGAGTCGTAAAGAAAAATGTCATCCACAAAAGTTTGTTTTCACACATTATAAACGCTGGTTAGTGTTGCTGCTACAGCTTCTGTCAATCAGCCACAACTCCTGTGAGAAGAGCCATGTTAAGAAACAAATAATCCCTGTATTAAAGATGTTAAAACCTCAGTTTGGCTTCTTGAGGGACATTTAGTGACACATTGTATCATTTAATAAATGACTATAACAATCATGTAAAAAAAAAAAAAAAAAAATTGTTTCTTAGTAATTTTAAATTTTACAAAAAGTTTTAGGAGTTTTTTTGTTTTGTTTTTTGTTTTTGTTTTTTAGCAGGAAATAAATAAACCAGTTTCTTTTTCTAAAACATATTAGATAAATGTTGTGTTTCACAATGAACAAAATCTAGATGATATTGATAAATCATTTTTGAAACTGTTGTTTTTTGCATTTTAATGGATTGGCTCTGATAATGACAAAGAGATAGATATTCAACTTAAGGCCTGGGGGCCAAACCGGCCCTCCAAAGATATGATTTGGCCCTCAATTCACTTTCATTCCAAATATTCACAAACATTACAAAAAGTAATGGTTCTTATTCAGGTTCTTACTCAAGAAGCAGTGGCCAACCTAGTTTTTTAACATGTCTGAAAATAAGATTTAATGCAATGTTTTCCATTTGCATTTTTTGACTCATTTTCAGTGAGAAACACTGTATTTTTCATATTTTTAGCCAAACAAGTTGCTCTTGTTCAATGGGCAAATCTGAAATCTCAACTATCTCAAACAGCAGGTGGAGATGAAATGAGCAGGTTCTTCTGGTTTACTTCTGCTACGAACGGAAGCCTCTGTTACATTTGCCCCGTGTTACCATTGACCCCGGTCTCCTCTAAAATGATTGTTGTTTGGTCTTCACATGCGTTTGCTCTGTTCAAACTACTGGTCAACAAGTGCCCCCCGGTGGCAATCCTCTTCATTACATCCTCTCTGATCCCTTGTTTCCTCAACTCCTCCTTTCTTCAGCTGTCAATCAAACGCGTCATTTTAACCCGAGTCACGAACAAAACCCGGAGGAAACAGATCTGATCAAAATGTGTGTGTCTGTGTCTGGAAGGATTTCGTTTTGTTGTCTCTCTCCCTCGACTCCTCTGTGTTTATATAAAGAGTTTGAATGACAGCCGAAGAGCGAGGAACTGAGGAGACGAGACAAGGGAAGGATTTGAGGAGGAGGTTTAAAATCGTGTTCTACTTTTCAATCAGAGAAAATTCAGGCAGGAAAGTGAATGTATTTAAACTAACAGGGTCTCCAAAAAACGTAGATATACAACGAAATGTCAAAAACTTACAATATGTTGCGAAAAGCCCAAACATAAAATAACCACACATTTTGGTTAAGTTTAGGCTTTGAATGACTAAAATACTCCCCTTCTCAGATCCCTCCAGTGGCTGCTCCTTCAATACAGAATACATTACAAACTCTGCCTTCTCACGCCACAGTAGTAGGGGCGATCGGGGCCAATGGTAACACGGGGCAAATGTAACAGAGGCTCCCGTTCGTAGCAGAAGTAAACTAGAAGCTTCAGCTCTGCACAGAACCTGCTCATTTCATCTCCTCCTGCTGTTTGAGTCGAAAGAGAGTTGAGATTTCACAAAACTTTTTACATAAAAACAGTTTTTTGAGTAGTAAAGTTCTACATCACATGAGCTCGTGTTTTTGTTCTGGACACAGATGTGATTGAGACATGGCTGTCATTTTTATGGTTAAATATAGGTTTTGTGGTTTGTATTTGGTAAGTTTTACAACAACAAATAAACATGCTAACATAGAAAAAATCTCTCCAAACATGGCCACGTCTCATCTCAGGCCATACCTGCTTGTCAAAGCCTGATCCCGTTAGATCTCAGAAGCTAAGCAAGAAAGGGCTGGTTAGTACTTTGATGGGAGACCGTTAGAACACCAGGTGCCACAGTGGGACGACAGGAGTAGATTGTCGTTGTGTCCTTGGGCAAGACACTTAACCCACACTGCCTCAGTGTCTGTTACACTGGGTGAGTGGATGCTAGATTGTAAAGCCCTTTGAGTGCCTGGAAAGGTAGAAAATCACTATTTAGACCATTTAGATAAAAAGCTGTGAAAATGTGCTTATCGTACGTTTTTGACATTTCGTTGTATATCTATGTTTTCTCTGGAGACTGGGCTGCAAAAATTCACAAGGGACTTTTCAATAAAAGAAGCTCAAAGTTGCTGAAAATCCCCTTGATTTGTAACTCTTACTGTTGTTTGATCTGGGGGAAAAGACAACTTTTGTTTTTTAATACACTTAATGACTTTATTAAACGTTCCAGACTATACAGATGCTAATGCTAAAGACATTTAGACCAACCTTCAGAAACTGCTGCTGTGTGACACAAACATGGGGGGTAGGGTAGTTCTTCTGAATAAACAGGGACTGGGGGAATGTTGGGACTAGTTCTTGGTACTTTCATGTAGGAAAACACCTATAGAGGGATTTTCGGTCGACGTCACTCTCCGCCCTACTGCGCATGCGTCCTGCAGAAAGCGCGCCTCCCCATTTGTTTACATTGGGAAACTTGTTCAAATTAAACACCGAAACGGGACGACAGCTAGCTGCTTTCATCAGGTATGAACCGGTCTGACAGACGTCTGTCCCTGAAGCTTGAGTCAGCGTTTTTCTCGCCGTTTTTCTCACTTACCTTAAAGTAACTTCTAAGGGTCGTAGGATCAAAGTTCATCCATAAATGTTAGCTTAGCAGCATGCCTTTTGTTTTCGCAAAGTGATAAACTCTTGACGTTGGCTGACAACGGAGCTTTTTAGACTTGTTTCCACTGTTGTGTGTATGTGCGGAGGCTCTTTCTACAGGCGGGGTGCGCGCGCATCGCCCGTGTTGATAAACAAAAATCCCTCTATAGTAAATGTGCTTGTGTCACCTAAAGGTTCATGGCCTGACTGAAAGTACCTGCCCCAGAGCAGGAGCTAAAAAAGTCCCTAAGGCCTCGTACTTCCTGCTCTGTGTGAACTTGGCTTAAGTGGGGACTGGAACTAAAAAAAGTACTAGTAACTGACAAAGTTCCTACAGTGGAAAAGGCCTTCGGATGACTCTTATCAGTCCCTGGTTTAAACACTTTGTAATGAACTGCTAAAATATCTGTAACATCAATAAACTGACTCTGAAACAGTTATTTGAAGCCACTTTATTTGTCAACACTTGAAGCATTATGTCGCAGGTTTTGAAATACGACTGGTTTTGTCCACATTTAGTTTCAATCAGAAGACTACTATAACACAACAAACATGGTCAAAACAGGAATATAACAAAAAGTGGAAATCTACAGGGCAAAACTTGAACTAAACTAAAACCAAAACTCAAATGACAATGAATCCAGGAGGTAAATATCTAGTTATTAAAAAAAAAAAGCTGCTTTACATTTGTATTGGGCAAGCTCCTGTAGTGCATAGCTCCTCATCTGTAAGACTACATTACCCACAATTCACCATTCACACCTAATACAAGTTAAATAAATAAATAAATAAATAGGCAGACAAAACAACATTATCCAAACAGCTCTTGAAAAATCATCAAAAAAATAAAACCAAAACTCATTATTGTGTCATTTATGTAATAGCCCTACTTCTTTTATGATTTTATTAGCATTTTTGACTAGCGTGATGCCAGATAAGTTAGCCTGAAGCACATCTTGGGTTGTTGACCGGTGGTGGACTTTCTTCTTGTCATAGAGATCTTCGAAAGGCGAGATTCCAGTGAATCCTGAAACACACAGAGCATTTTGATTCAGACACGTTAGCTTTATGCTTTGTGATAGGTTGCGTTCGTGTTATAGAATGTGTTGATGTCACTAAAAGACAATAGGGCTACGTTCACACCGCAGGATCGGATTCCCGATTCCGATTTTTTCATCAATTTCGATTTTTTCATGTGGCTGTTCACATTACACAAAACATGCGACTTCAACTTGTCTTGGCTGTTTTGTGCAGAAACGGAGCCGCACAGACCAAATACTAGGTGTGTTCAAGATGCGAAAATCTCTGCTGGATTGCAGACGAGAGCAGGCGGCTGAGGCAAAGAGGAGGAGATTCAACTGGACACTTGTTGAGCCCGAGAGCAGAGAGGCAGCCTCAGATCTCACAGACTCACGGAGCTCTCGCGTTTGTTTGAAGTGTTGCACTGAATAAAACTTCCTATAACATTGTAAATGCAATTCTGTTTCCTTCACACATCACAGACATCACACTCACAGACTCACTCACACATCACCAGAGCAATGAATAAAAAGCTCATGATAAAGTTGGCACACTTTAGATTTGCCTATATAAAAGGGACTTTCAGCTCATCAGGATCATGTATTAATGATGTTGTGTGTAATGTACTTGCCTGGGATCCAGAATGACATTTCTCTGTATTTTTACACAGAGAAAATGTCAGTCTGGTCGCCACCCCCTCCAAGGGCGTTTCTTTCGAAATCCAGATCGTACCGTGCAATGAAAATCGTTTATTTCAGTCACGTGGTTTTTGCTAACAACGTCCCTGCTGTGCGCAGCGCGCATGGATCTAGGCAGCGCGGCGGAAGGATAAACAACATGGCGTACCGGAAACCGAGAGTTTGTTCCATTCACCGGTAAATGGCGTTTTAAATTACCAAAAAGACATCGCGTCAATAGTCGTGTTCAAGATGGTCAAGGCAGTGCAGTCGGCTCAAGCCTTTACCGGCAGATGACAACGCGAGAGAAATCCCAACAGCTTTACGGCATTAGAAGCCTTTATGCTCTTCTCTGATTGGTTCCCTCCGCTGTCTGTTAGGTGAGCTTTGTTCCGCCCTAGAAATCCAGTTGACTCGGGGGGCGACCAGACTCATCCGCTGGTGCAGCGGTGAGGCTGGATTCTCCAGGCAAGTAATGTACAACAGTCTGGGTCTTTTCTGACTCATGATAAAGACGTGTGATGTTATAAAAGTCACAAATACGATAAAGACAGAAGAGGAGGAACTGCTGCGCGTCACGTTTGATCAAAACGAATCAGCGGTCAGTCACCGCACTACATTTCCCATCATGCATCTTGATTTTGTAGTCATCGAAGCGGTGAAGCCAGGAGCAGTTGCTTTTTTCTCGCCTCGACGATTTGTCAAGTCGACTCGAGCCGGATTGATCTCTCGAGATTACCGAGGCCTATGTAGCCCTGACGTAGCCCCCAACCCCCGACACCGTCTCGAGCCGACTGCACCATCTTGACCATCTTGAACACACCTAATGTCACTGAAAAGTTGTGCTAACAAGCTAGCACACATTAGCATGTTCTGTTTCCTGTCCAGAATAAAGTCGGTAATTTAAGAAGTCCAAAGAGTTGAAATCGTTCAGAACATTACACTTTTATAGATACAAGTCCAAACTATTAATTCATGTGTAAAATGTGCTGCAGTGTCACAGAGAAATGTGTTTGAAACACAGAAAGTTGGCGACGCTGACAGGAAGTAGTCCAGTGATAATGTTGTTATAATAACTTGACCAGGCCGTGCCGCGGATAAACAGAAACAACACAAGAGGACAGCTTCGTACATTTTGGCTTTTCTTTTTGCAAAGAACACTTTTAAACGGATTTACAGCGATGTTTTGTAGACTTTATGTGACTGATTTGTGCAGTGTTAACAAGGGTCAATTGTAAATAGAGTATTAAGTTGCAGTGATAGTTTATTTGTTATTCATTACATACGTATAGTTAATAATGTTTGTTATTCTAGAACTTTCATCGCCATTTAGACAATTCAATTGGTCACTCAGTTCACAGGTAGCAGTTGACCAGGCAAGTTGCTCCCATCTTCGCACAATCGGATCTTTCCTTTTCTTTTCTTCTATGAGTCGAGTTTTTATGCGTCCATGAGAAAGTAAGTTTATTTCTTAACGATGTCATATTGCTTTCGGTTGAGTTCTGTCGCGTTTCCCTACTATTTGTCGTCACTTTAGTCTTGCCCTGTTCTTTCAGGAAATGGCTAAACTGTGTTAAATTGACCGTATATATTTATAGATCATGTTATATGCTATAATTCTTCAGTATCACTTGGGTTTTGGTCTTAATAAGTCACGCTCGTTGTCCTCGGCGTCATGTTTTCGTCGCGTGCGCTGAGGATGTGTTCACGGACAGTCGGACTGTAGAACATCGCCCATGAGGCATTCAAAGATAATAGGAATTGTCAGTTTTTGGCGAGAAAATGCCTTCATATCACTTCGAATCATTGTGAATTATCCTTTAACATGTGATTAGTGCTTTAATGTAAATGTGTTTGAAATATTATTTTTTTGTGCCATTGTTATAAATATAGCCAATTTATACGGACATATCACATAGTTTCAAATAGCTCATTATTTCTCTTCTCTGTTTATAGAAAACCATGAACATGAAACTGAACATCAATAAAGAGTGGTAGAGAGTACACGACTTTCCTGTTTCTTTGTTCTGGCTGGACAACCTGGGGAGATTGATAACTAGTCCTAAAACAGTCCTTTCAGAGGTCACAAGTGTGGGTCTCCTTCCCAGAACCTCAGTTACATGCACAACGGTTGAAAAGACCTGGACGACAATACAGTTTAATCTGAAAACTTTCCAGAGGTGAGTGAAACATTATCCACCGTGTTTGTCCTGCATCTCTCCCTCAGACTGATCTGATGCTCTGCTGCAGTAGTTGTGATAATCGTGGACTGGTTATGAAACAGGCTGTGTATGATTTAGTGTAGCGTCGTCTCTTGTCTGGCTCACGTGGAGTTTGTGAGTGGAGTTTACCGGTCAGTCCAGCTTTATGAGGCTCTCTCCTTCATTGACAGTTGTCGGTTCCTTCTGCTTTGGTTTGTGCTTTGACTTGTTGAGTTGTGTGACGTAAATGTCGGATGAATGCGACATGATCGTTCAGACTGCAGTCGCATTTGAAAATATCCGACTTGTTTCCATATATGAAAGCGTCACGTGTCGCGTGTCGCATTTGAAAAAATTGTGCCGTTCACACTGCCATGGTCAAATCGGATACAGGTCTCGTGTGGCCAAAAAAACTTTACCTGTGTTCAATCAGCAGGCTGCTCCTCTGCGCCCTCTGGAGCAGCGTTAGGATCCAGGAAGTCCGGGTGCTGCAGCTCCTTCAGGTACTTTGGAGGAGTGATGATGTGAGAGCCTCCTGCAACAGACAAAAGACAAACAAAACAGTGAGTATTAGTCTCATGTCTGTGCGGTCGATGTCTGCTCTTGTATCTCTTAGTCCGTCTGGTGGTTGTTACTTTACTGCCCCAAAGTGTTAACGTGACACCAACTGCTTATGCAGATGACACACTAAAAACATTAGCCATTGCCAGTGCCTGGGCTAATACCTGGGAAATAAAATTCAATGCCTCTGAGACTGTGTGTCTGTTTTGCCAAGCAGTCGATTTGTAAATTAATAGACAAACAAGTCATATTTAAGAGGCATGATATACCTTTCTCAAGCGAGGCAGTACATTTGGAGTGATGTTGAGGAACTGTGCAAAACAACTCATAGAGAAATATTTGTTCTGAGACAGCTCAAGGCAAAGTTTTGTTCAATTTCCTACACCAATGATTGCAATCCGGCTCTCCACTTTCAATAGAGAAACTAGGATTAACATGATGATTAATTCAATTGTGAAATCCTTTGAAGCCTCAGAGGCCACTGTTTTAGTAACGTAGAAATGAATTGAATATACTGTGTGGTATGAAGCACAAACAAACATAATTATTCTTGACAGAATAAGATATCTTGAAAAACAGGCAAATGGCACCAGTTATACATAACTTTCTTATTTTCAGCTTGGAGCAATACACACATGTATGTCTTTATGAACGCTCTAAATAAAACTTTGGGATGTGTTTTTCTCTTAAGTCAACCATATCACTATTTGTACATTCATCTCCCACAGAGCTTTCACTACGTAAGTAACAGATTCTTAAACTTCTTTCAAGACGCTTATATCTGCCAGTGACTTTAGGAATCCTGCTGTTATTAGTCCTGAAGTGACAAATGTCCTTTCTGTATCTGAGATTTTCACAAAATAAATATCTTACAAATGTATTATCCTTTTGATCTCAACATAGACGTCACAAGATGTCATTTCCCTGATCTCACTTTGCCACTTTTGTATCTGCTGCTCTTTTAGAACTGTTAGTTTAGGCCACTGGACACTGCTGAACGACAGTGAGGTTCAAACATAGGACAGACCACAGTCATCCAGGATGTTCTTCACCTGCTGGAGACACAGACTCGCCCTCACAGTACATGGTAGAAGGTGTTTGTACTTTTGTGCCAGTTTGCTGTCTGTACATTGTATCAATTTCTCCCAATAACCAATCACTCTCTTTTTAACAATTACAATGACAGGAAATCATCTGAGTTCACCGTACACCTGATTATTACATGTTGACATTTTTACTTTCAAAATGTGCTTTGAAAATGAAGATGTAACTTTTCTAGAACATAAAATGTTCAAATTCCACACTTCAACAGGCACGACTAGTATATTAAAGAAATCGAGGCTTACGCTAATTGAGTTTTCTGCTTTTAGTAAGTACAGCAAACATGGCATGTGAGGGTGCATCCTGTAAACTCTTTGATCCAGACCTGGGGAAACTGTGGCCCGGGGGCCAAATGTGGTCCGTGACCTGTTTCAAACAGGCCTCTGACATGTTTTTGAGAAACAGAAATGCAAGTTTAAGAGACAAAAACTTGGGCTACGACAATAAAATTGCTTTGAGATTCAATTCACACTGTTATGAGAATGAAGTCCATTTGGATCATGGAACATTGCAAAAAGTATAAAAATCTATTGTATGTTTTACTTGATTCATCCTTATAATATTTAGTTGTTGTTTTTTTTCTTGAAAACTTACTATAATAAACGTGTAACAATGTGAGATTAAGCTAATAATTCTATGAAAATACAATGATTTTATGAGGGAAAAAAAAGTTGGTTTCTGAGATTACAGTTGAAGCTATAAAAGAAGCTATATTTTTGTGAGAATAAAACAAAAATTACAATTTTGTTGGACACTATTTTATTTGTACTTCTATATTTTGTTGAAGAAATGTGTTTGCTATAATGAGAATTTGTTACAGCAGTGTTGGCAGTCGGATCCTTCTCCAATGTCCTGGGTTTGAATATGGCCCTAGAGTCAAAATAATAACCCAGCCCTGCTTTGATGGCATTCTTAAAAGATACTTGAAGCACGGCACAATTTTCAAGACACTTCCTTCGCACACAAGGTTAAGTCTGCCATTGTCCATTTTTCTTTTACTGTCACTGCCCATATACTCACAAATTACACCTACACTTAAGACTACAAGCTTATACGACAGGAGACGAAGAGGAACTGACTTTGCAAACTGAGGTTCTCTGCTTCAAAAACAACAACAACAGTTTAATAAAAGTGGACGCACGGAGGAGAAAGTGCAGCGTCAGCCCAACTTCATCAATACAGTTTTTACAAAAGTCCCATCAGCACTCTGTCAGCTCAGCTCTCGTTTACACTGCAACGATGACGGTTTTAGAGAGTTGTGACCAGAGAATCAAATGAAACAATGTAAGTAAGATCTGCTGTTGTTTGGAAAAGCATTTATCTTTAGCTGAGAATATATATTATGAAATGGGACTATTACTATGACTGATACTGCACCAACCTGGCCTATTGTTATGAAACTGCCTATTCAGAGCAGGTTGTAACCTTTTAGGGCCCCGATTCTTTTCTACAAATCTTAATCAAGTCAAGTCAAAGCAGCATTTAAATAGACTTTTTTTCATTATGATTTATAAATATACACTATGTGACAGACAAAAAATATTCTCACAATAAAGAGACAATGTAAAGTCCTGTGCCTGAAACATCTGGAATAGAAAAATGTAGTCCAATAATTCATATACAATAGTCAATTTGTGTCTAATTTTGTGTGTAATGTTACTATCAATATATGATTGTACTTCTTCTCTAAAGCTTCCCGGTCGGTGTTTGTCAGCGGGGCCTCAGCCTCTGCTCCCCCCGTGAGCTCCGCCTCTGTTCTCTCTTCATGCTGAAAGCTGCATCACTGCTGGATTTTACAGGCAGAAATACAGACAGAAATACTAAAAAGTTTCTGAAAAGATCAAAGTAAATTTGATTTATTTCAGTTGTTAAATGGTTACATATTGTTTTGTCTTTCAGTTAAAGGAACCGTATGTAAGATTCACTACTAGTGGTTTTAGAAAGGTATAACAATCACAAATGAACATGGGTTGCCAGAGTGTGAAATGACCCATACATTGAAGATAGAAAGCTGCTGACCAATCAGGAACAAGATTGGCTAAGAATCATGGGTAATAAGCAGAAAGTCACTTTCACAGACACCTGACTCTTTGTCATGGTTTATTCCCAAATATTGCTTTTTAACACACTGTGGGAGGAGCCTAATGAGAACTGTGTAGAAACAAGTGCATGAGCCTATCACAGACAGTTGTGTCTGTGTCCTCCTGGTGCAACATCAGTTCAAACTCAAACATGTTCCTGACTCATGGTTCAAAATTAACTTCAGGTTCTAAGAAACCAAACTGGCAACCCAACTGAGAGAGTCATGTGAGGCTCATTCTGCTTTCTGATTGGATAATAAATGTAAACATCAACAAAGAGACATCATGTCCATTGCTTTTTTAATTAAGAATAACTCAGAATTACAATGACTTTCAGTAAAAAATAAAGCATATTTGGACTTGTTGACCTTGTATCTGTGGACACATATAGGTCATGTTTATGAAATCTGACATCAAAATCTTACATACGGTTCCTTTAAAGACGTTAAGAAGTTAATAAAAGTAATACGTTCTTTTCATGTTTATGAGTTAGTTAAAAATGTTTTCAATAAAATTGTGAGACTGAGACATCTTTACCGCTAAGGATTGTTTGCGTTGTAGCACAGAGTGAGCACTCCTGTTTATTATAGAGAAGCTTTGACGTTTTTCACCGCAGTTGAGAATCAAGCTAGTTTCACAGTGAAATGTGCTTTGAAACCACTCATTACAAGGCAAATGTGCTTTATTTGTTTGAACCTTGGGGAACTTTCGTCTTTGTAAGTATTTTGTGTTCCCAAGCACCTAGTTTAAGGTCACTCTGCATATTATTTGATGGCTTTTACTTTGATTTTACGATGCTAACTGTAACGGCTTTACACATGTGCATGAGCTAGTTACCTTAGTTACCTTGGACATTGTTTGTAAAGTCTAGTTTGTAATACACATCTTTCTGGAAAAGTTCAGTTAAACACAAGAAAAGTCTGCGTTGTCTACGGAGTTTCTTCATTAGTTCGCTGGCTGTCGAGCTTCACAGAGTCACGTGTTGTGAGGACAGCACACATCTTGTTGTGCGATTGGCTGCAAGGTTCTATGCTTAATGTAGCTTTTTATCATTTACCTTTTGATAAAGACAGAAGCCACCAAGAACTTGAATCCCTCCAAGTTCTCACAAATTTTAAATGAACACTGCAAGGTCAGTCAGTGCTAATGTGAAACAAAAACGTTTAACATGTAACGTAATACATCTTTGAAACAACCTGCATTATCTGTTGCTAGCGCTAGCCACACATGGCCAAATTACTGAGAACCAAACTCTTGTTACCTTTAAATCTGCTCCAGTGTGAGAAGCCTGTTCTCATGGATAAGCGTGTCAATACCACGCTATTGTAAACAGCGTGTCATATAAACGCAACTTGTATTCTGTGCGTGTGTATTTGACGCGTTTCTGTCCCAGTTCATTTCAATGGTGAATTAAGAAGTGTTGTTATTCATGAAAACTAACACAATCCTAATCCTAACCTTAACCAACTCCAAGCCTCAGACCTAAACTTACAAATTTTTGCATCTTCAGACCTAAATTTAGTCGTTAATCCTTTGAAAACCTTGTGTTTGTCGTCAACCACATCGAGTGTTCACGCCAAAACAGGCAGAGGGCGTCGTCGTGACACGCAATTTGTCACGGCGTGCTATTTTACGCAATCCATGAGAACCTTGTTGGTGTGAGACAAAACCCTGTTTACCACATAATGGTACAAATCATGAGGAGTAAAGTCAGGCTAACTTGTACATTTTATTAAATCAGCAAACATAGCAGGAGGAAGAGGGTCTGGATCAGCTGCATTCATTTTTTACAAATACCTTGCTTTGTGCGTCTAAAAGATGTCCTACTTCCACAGACAACTGTTCTGAACATGCACTAGAAATAGCCAATGCGTAACAGTGTGCACTAATAGATAGATAAAGGTTCATGTTTTAGATAAACACATCGCTGTTATAAAAGTTTTTTTAGCTGCGCACACACACTTTCATATACATATACTGTATATTTGCTATTTTAAATATTGAAGTCATGTATTTGTTATATTAAATACTCACATTGACACTGAGCTCATTTATTAGTTATATACAATACTGAAGGCACATCTTTATAATGCCAATCTACAGTTGTATTCTGTGCCAATGGGGGATTTTTTGCGAGAGGATGTGTGTCCTGTGAGCAGGTTTCTGGAGAGGAAAACGGAGACATCTCCATTGAAGGAAACGGACTTGCTGTGTGGAGGGGTGATGGAGACCTTGAATGCAGTGACTGACTGTTCACATGTGTAGCTCAAAACTGGGGAAAAAGATCCTTGAATCCTCATCATCATTATCATCATTTGCATATTCATGTTGTATGTTTATCTGGCCCAGGGAAAGGCAAGCAGTCAGATTGTACCTACGCCTGGCATTAAGTCTTGCATAGTCGGTGAGCTACCAGGGAAAGTTTGACCCAGCCCTGTATTAGACTTTTTGTTAGGGATATTTTTGGGATGAATAAACTTTTCATCTTGGTCATCTTTAGAATAAGAACATGCATCAAGTCCAACACTGCGCTCCACTTAAGCATCATTTTTTGCAACCACTAAAGGAAGTACATTTTGTTTTGGTGAAGTAGCTCTCGGTCCAAGTTTACTGGTCACTTTTCACTGTTAATGGTGCAAAATGTCTTCAACTTTCATGTTACCACAGTCTCTTTCACCATCATGTTACCCACTCTCATAAGACTCTCCTCGTGTGACAGTGACTCACCGATCAGGCCTCCCACTTGCCGTTGGCCTGGTGACTTCGTAGACACAGCGCATCTCACTGTAGGTCACTCCTCCGATGATGAACACGATGACCCTGGGGCCCGTCTTTATCTCTGTGGGGCCCCGGTTCTTGTGCCAGTTTCCATAGCGTGCACTGCTGCAGGAAGACACAGAGTTTTCAGATCAACACTTTGATGAGATTTTAAGGGTCTTTGTAAATTAAGCAAGTTAGTAAAATCTTAAACACAATTTTATATTAAGGCATGGCATCTCCTTTTTTAAGATGACCTATACTATTTAAAAGAAGCTGAAACATATGGAAATCAATCATTCACATGTTCATTGTGCAACACAAACATGATCTAAAATGGTTTAAAAATAGAAACTTCCTGTTCAGAAGTGCAGAATCGATAAGATCTACCTCTTTGTTGCAAAACCTAACTTCAATAAGCAGATTCAAATTATTCATTTAGTCTTGTTGAAAAGTGGCTACATGACAATTTTGAACCCTACAGACTTTACTTAGATTATACATGTCAGATAAATCATAAGTAAACACCAGCGATGATGTCAGGGGAGGCACCTCCAATTGGAGAAACAAATACTTGATGTCAGTAAGACAAAATATTATATTTTTGTACATAATATGTTTCGTATTGTCACATTTGGGGGACCCCAAAATCTCCAGGACTTGCTGATATATAACACAAGTCTACAGCGCTCGCCTCACTGCTCAGACACATACACAATGAACAGGGCACGTTCATGCAGCGTGTGCACTCACTGTTTCTACACAAAAAGTAGATGTACTTTTTCGAGTGCTTGTTTTCTAATAGTCAAGAAAGAGAATGTTTTTAGTGAGTTATTTTGACAGTAAACTGAGTTTGTAGAAAGCGAGATGAGGCAAGCCGTAATTGCTCAGCTCCAGCTTTGAGCGCGAGGGAAATCTGGCGGCTTTCTAGGGCCAAATACTATTATACGTTTAAATGCGTCTGTTTTAGTCACTGTGCGGTTAAGCAAAGCTTAAGCAACTTTATAAATCATCACAAGCAAATATTTAACAGCAAAGGTTGTAATGTCAGTGTTGTACAGTAGCGGTCATTATGTCTCCCGCACTGCAGTGACGTCATTAGTCATTTAGCTCAGATGTATGAGCGACTGATCCGCGGTGCAAAGGGTCTGGAGATTGAAACTTGCATAAATATTTTTTTTCTCATCTTTAATTTTGCGTGTAGACACAAATAGTCACATGAGATTATATGCTTCTATTTGTCATACACGTCTGCAAAGTGAATAAAAAGGCATCTTGACCACACGTCACTGGTAAATACAGACAAGTGGGCAGGGATAGCTAGTAGTTGAAAAGAGGAATAGACTATATTTCATCTTGTTAATACTTAATACTAGTTTTGATCCGAGACATGTTTTGTAATATGTAGCTATAATGAATGAATACCTTGATGGAGCGCTGGCTTTGGCTGTTACTTGTCTCTGGGAAATGTAAGGATACAGCTTAGAGTCCAGTTTGTCCTCAATGGCATCCTGCAATGCACACGAAATACTCAGTTAGTAATCAGACTGTGTGTTTTTGTTTGCTCGCCACCCTCGAAAAAAAAAAAAAAAGAGAGAGAAATAATTGAATTTTCACCCTGTGGGCAAAAGCAATGCAGAAGTTACAGTGGAAAGTTTTTAAAGTTACAGAAGTTACAGAATAAATAGAGAAAGTGAAACTTGCATTATGTCCACAGCTTCTAATATTTAGACCCAATTCAAATTATAGACACAAGTTTATCACACTTTGTAGAATAATGTGGTAACTCCTGGTCTAAATTGGGGAGTGCAGAGGTCTAAAAGTGAGAGGTAGTGTAGTCAAGACCACACTAATCGAGACTGAGAACAAAACCAAGACCACTGAGGGCCCTGACCAAGACCAGATTTAGACTTTTAGACCGGGTCCATCGAGACCAAATCAAGACCATGTTTGTCATTTATACAGTTCTCAGTATCTGAATGATCTTATTGTGCAGGGCTTATTGTAAACTGTGCCTGGAGCAGGTCACTTGTGACACGCTGGCACGTGGTTAGTGCTCTGGCCTCATTGTAGCTTGATTGTCAGGCGGCCCGGGGCAGTTCTACCTGTGTTTGGAGTTTGCATGTTCTCCCATGTTCGCGTAGGTTTTTTTCTGGGTACTCCTGTTTCTCCTAAAACTAAAAACATGTCCAGTGTGCCTCCTTTCTCCCCTCCCCGGTGGAACTCCCCATCGAGATGGAACTCCCCATCGAGATGGGAACCCCCTTGTTTAAAGTTAGTGCAAGAAAATCAGTAATATTTTTCTTTTTTCAAATTGCTTTTACTAACCCTCACCCAAGCCCCAATCCTAAACTTAGCCTTCGAATTATGCCTAAACTTAATTAATAATTAATTAAAGCCTAATTAATTGTAAACTATTTACCGCAGGAAGCTTGGTACGTCACGCACAGACACAAAAGCTAGTGAGGGGTGCACGTCTTGATAGGGAGCTTGTTTCGACACCACACTGGCACTACGGATGAAAATGAACTGTAATGCTAGAATCTGGTACAAGCATTTCTGTCATTGTGCTTATGCTTAATGTAACTGTACATTGAACTTGCCTTACTGGTGCAAGTTAGCAGAGCGTGGTGGTAATGAAATGTGGTCTCATTGTTCAATACAAGATCTAGTCAAAGCCTGAGTCCAAGATAAGACCGAGACCAAGACAAGGCTGAGTCCAAATGTACTCGAGTCCAAGACACTTCGCTATTAGTAGTACTAGAGACTTTTTTTATGGTATTGGTCTTGTCTCGGACTCGGGCACAAATGGACACAAGTCTTGTCTTGGTCTGGAAGGTGCTTGGACTCAAAGACCACATTTTATTACCACCTCGCTCTGCTAAAGTTGCACCAGGACTTCATGGCCCCAGTGCAATCATCTGTCCCAGACACAGTTTACAATCAGATCATGCAGACACTGGCGATTGTATAAACACAAAGGTGGTCTTGGTCTTGACTCTCAGTGGTCTTGGTCTTGTCTCGGTCTTGACTCTCAGTGGTCTTGGTCTTGTCTCAGTCTTGACTCTCAGTGGTTTTGGTCTTGTCTCGGTCTTGACCTACGTATAAAGTCTTGGTCTTGTCTCAGTCTTGACTCTCAGTGGTCTTGGTCTTGTCTCGGTCTTGACTCTCCATGGTCTTGGTCTTGTCTTGGTCTTGACTCTTAGTGGTCTTGGTCTTGTCTCGGTCTTGACTCTCAGTGGTCTTGGTCTTGACTCGGTCTTGACTCTCAGTGGTCTTGGTCTTGTCTTGGTCTTGACTCGGTCTTGACTCTCCGTGGTCTTGGTCTTGACTTGGTCTTGACTCTCAGCGGTCTTGGTCTTGCCTCGGTCTTACTCTCAGTGGTCTTGGTCTTGACTTGGTCTTGACTCTCAGCGGTCTTGGTCTTGCCTCGGTCTTAACTCTCAGTGGTCTTGGTCTTGTCTCAGTCTTGACTCTCAGTGGTCTTGGTCTGTCTCAGTCTTGACTCTCAGTGATCTTGGTCTTGTCTCAGTCTTGACTCTCAGTGGTCTTGGTCTTGTCTCGGTCTTGACTCTCAGTGGTCTTGGTCTTGTCTCGGTCTTGACTCTCAGTGGTCTTGGTCTTGACTCTCAGTGGTCTTGGTCTTGTCTTGCTCTGACTCTCAGTGGTCTTGGTCTTGACTCTCAGTGGTCTTGGTCTTGTCTTGGTCTTGACTCTCAGTGGTCTTGGTCTTGTCTTGCTCTTGACTCTCAGTGGTCTTGGTCTTGACTCTCAGTGGTCTTGGTCTTGTCTTGGTCTTGACTCTCAGTGGTCTTGGTCTTGTCTCAGTCTTGACTCTCAGTGGTCTTGGTCTTGTCTTGGTCTTGACTCTCAGTGGTCTTGGTCTTGTCTTGACTCTCAGTGGTCTTGGTTTCTTCGGTCTTGAGAAACTGTGGTCTCAGAAAGGTCTTGGTCTGGATCGTGTCATGTCAAGTGAATGTTGATGATTTAAGTCACCTCGATAATGTCCTTGACGTACGGGGTCCACCTGGAGAGCTGGTAGGTCTGCTCGCTGATCCTCTCCTTTCGGTCGGGCTTCTTGGTTTTCTTTACTGTGCCCTGTGAGGACAAAGTGGAGCTGGTCATTCTTCACACGCAGTAAAGACTTTAAATCCGGCCGGCTGTGTGTTGTTACCTCGGAGATGATGGGCACTCCCATGTGGGCCATGTTGGAGATGATGTCGCTGTCCTCTGGAGGGATGTTGGCGTGCTGAAGGAGTTTACACAGGTTCTCCTCCGTCACTCCTGATCAAAACAAGGCAAGTCTGAGCTTAGCAATTTGAATTTTTACAACATATTTGCAAACTTTACAAACATGTTGAACTACAGTGGCAGGTTTGTAGAGCAACATCTTAAATAGGGCCAAGTCTCATGTAAATCTCTGTGGCCTCAAGTCCAAATCAAGTCCCAAGTCTGGCCCCGCCAGTCCAAGTTGAGTCTAAATTCTCTGCCTTTAGAGTCAAGTCTTTATCACATTTATTCTCAAACTGATCTTCCAGTGTTTCCATCCAACTCCTGTCCCAGCTTTTTATGACACAGACATTGCACAGAGGCCAAGGGTTGCTGGCATGAGGCAAAACTACAAGATGCAGGTCAAAACATGACTAAACTCGACTCTTATGGGGCTTTTCCATTGGTACCTGCTTGGCTCTACTCTACTCTACTCGGCGCGACTTAGCCCTGGTGCGGAGCTTTTCCATTTGGGGCTGATCCCTCTGACCAGGTACTTTTTAGTACCTTCTTTACCCAGGGCCAAAGCGAGGCGAGTAGATACTAAGCCTGACGTCAGACGCTTGTCGCATGTTGCGTCACACAAGCCCCACTGGTTTGTTGTTGTTACTGTACGCTAACGTGAGTCGCCGCTATAAGCTAGCTGCCGATAGCACAGAACTGCATCTACATTTCTACTGCAAATGACATTAAAAAACTTAGTCAGTTGTCCCTATCTGCTATATAAATAAAATTGTAGTTCTATGAGTAGAGTATGTGCGTAGCCCTCTAGTCTACGGGCTTAGTTGTGCGTAGACACACGTAGGTGCTCTGTGCCGCTGTGGGGTCCTGCTTCACGCAGTAAACAGTGGACATCCTATGCACAAGTGTTGAAGCAGGAGATTATAATGCAGCGTCGTCAGGACAGAGAGACGGAGGAGGAAGATGGGACAGCTGACTTTGTGATTGTACATCGGGACCAGAGTGGGACTTTAGACAGACGTGTCGGGCGGACGTGAAAAAGAGGTGAGTCAGTGAACGTATTAAAATGAAAAGCAATATAAAACAAATACTGGCCAAAGCGGTGGTGGATATTTGTTTAATACTGCGCTTATGAATCGCTGGAGAGTGAACGGTCTGATTATAAAAGTAACATCGTAATTAAAGCCGATGCGCATTACCTAAAAAGTCTCAAACCACTGCGTTTGCTCTATGTCTGTGTCATTTTTAAGTTGTACTAACTTAAAAAGCAGGTACTAATAGAAAGGCCCTATTATATTATCACTAAATCATCTGCAATAAGCATTGTCTTCATTTAACATTAAACAACAAGGATGTAATTGCTTTGTACTGACCATTTTTGAGGAAGATGTAGAGGAGGATGATCCTGATCTTGTCCATCACCGTCACGTTACTGTCCAGAAGGATGGGCACGATGAGCCTCATGGGGTCTTTGATCTTCTCTCCCTCTGCGTCTGTGCCCATGGCCAAGTCCTACCAGACACACACACACACACAAGTTACACAGTTCAGTCTGTTCTTATGCACTGGAAAGAGTCAGGTTAATTCACTTAAATGTGTGTGTGTGGATTTAACTTGACTACTAGAGGAGAGAGGAAGAGAGAGAAGAGGGAGGGGGGAAGAGAGAGAGAGAGGGAGGGGGGAAGAGAGAGAGAGAGAGAGAGAGAGAGAGAGAGAGAGAGAGAGAGAGAGAAAGAGAAGAAGAAGAGAAAGAGGAGAGCAAGAGAGAAGAGGCAGGAGGAGAGAGAAAGGAGAGAGAGAGGGAGGAAAGGAGAGAGGGGGGAAAGACAAAGGAGAGAGAGAGAGAGAAGAAGAAGAAGAAGAAAAAGAGGAGAGAGAAGAAGAAGAAAAAGAGGAGAGATTGGAGGCAGGGTTAAGAGAGAAAAGAGAGAGAAGAAGAGAGAGAGGAGAGAGAGAGGGGGTGAGGATAAAGAGAGAAAGAAGAAGAGGGAGGGAAGGAGGGAGGGAGAAGATAGGAGAGAGAGGAAGAGAGAGGGAGGAAAGAGAGAGAAAGAGAGAGATGGAGGAGCAAGAGAGGGAGGAGACAGAGAGCAGAGAGGGGAGGGAGAGATAGAGAGATGGAGGGGACAGAGAAAGAGGGATGAGGCAGCGAGGAGGAGAAAAAGGGAGGGGAGAGAGAGAGAGAAAGGGAGGAGAGAGGGAGGGTAGAGAGCAACGGAGAGAAGCGAGAGGAGAAACAGAAAGAGAAGGTGAGAGCGGGAAGAAAAGAAAGAAAGACTGCGGGAGAGAGAAGAGAGGAAAAAGAAAGAAAGAGGAGCAAGAGAAAGCAAGAGAGAAGAGTGAGAGGAGAAAAAACAAAGAGAGAGAGTCGGGGTACAACAGAGAGAGAGATGGAGGAGAGAGAAGAGTGAGAGGAAGCAGAGAGAGAGGGGTGAGAGAGAGCAAAAAAAGAAAGTGACAGAGAGCAGAAGAAAAAGAGAGGGAAGAGAGAGATAGGAAAAGAAGGAGAGAGGAAGAAAGAGAGAGAGGGAGAGGGAGGAGAGACAGATGAGGGGGTAGAGAGATGGAGGTGAGAGAGTAAAAGAGAGAGAAAAGAAAGAGGGAGTAGAAAAGAGAGATGAGAAGAAAAAAGAGAGAGAGAGGGAGGAAAGAGAGAGCGGACAAACAGAGAAAGAAACAGAGAAGTTGAGAGAGGAAAAAAAGAAAAGAGGGAGAGGGTGAGAGAGAGGGGAGGAAAGAGAGAGAGAAAAAGAGAAGGTGAGAGAGAAAAAAAGAAAAAGGAGAGAGTGAAAGAAAAAAAAAGAAGGAAAACAGAGAAGTGAGAGAGAGAAAAAAAGAAAAGAGGAGAGAGTGAGAGAGAGAGGGGAGGAAGAGAAGAGAGGACAAACAGAGAAAGAAACAGAGAAGGTGAGAGAGAGGGAAAAAAAGAAAAGAGGGAGAGGGTGAGAGAGAGGGGGAGGAAAGAGAGAGAGAGGACAAACAGAAAGAAACAGAGAAGGTGAGAGAGAGGGAAGAAAAGAAGGTGACAGGAGAGAGAGACAGAGAGTGAGGAAAAAGAGAAAGAAAAAGAGAGAGAGAAAAAAGAAAAAGCAAGGAAGAGGAGAAAGCAAGAGAGAAGAGTCAAGTTTTGTTCTGATGTTAAGAGGGCGATAGAAGAGAGAGAGACATAAAACAGAACTCATATTCACATTTTAACTTAAACTGCCCTGTTACTTTTTTTTACAGACAGAAAGTCTCTCACTTGTTCGACCCGACAGAGTTTGTCCACCGTGCCCTGGTAGCGGTTCATGCAGTCCTCAGCCAGGTGCAGGTGAGTGGAATACTGAAAAAAACGTCACATTACATCATTAATATGATCGTTGTCGTCTTGAGAAAGTAAAACGTGTTGTAAATGTAAACGGTAAATACCTTACTGAGCTCTTTCTGGTACTGGGGCATCTTCTTGAGCATTTGAGACAGCTCCTTCATCGTCGTCTGGAAAACAAAATATTCACTTAGACCTGTGTGATTTTTCTTTATATTTAGGATAAAACTATTGCATACGTAGATCAATAATTCACATTTTGTTCATTGCAAGACACAAAAATGATCTCAACGGCTTGGAAATAAAAACAGGTACTTCCACTTCCTGTTCAAAACTGCAGAACTGATAAGCCCGCCTCCTTTTTGTAGCGAATTTAAATGTATATATTTTGTTGTTGGGAAGTGTCTACATGACAATCTTGAATCGTACATGTTTTACTCGGAATCTGAGTTTATGAGTAATCACAAGTAAATACAGACAAGTGGGGGGATATAGGTGGTAGGTGAGACAGGGATTTTCTGAGCACTGGAGCATCAGCTGCTTGACAATACAAGATTACTCAAACATGCATAACTCAATCCAAATACCACTTTGGGTAAACTAATGATGAGAGAACACTGCTGTAATAAAAACTCAGAAAAGTAGATTTACATAATAGGTCTCCTTTAAAACGTATGAAAGTTGATTTTTATGATTTATTTATGTTCACTATTTACACTGTGTAACATTTTGGTCAAAACTGCTTGAATAAAAGCATGTTTGTGTCATTTAGATTTTTTTTATGCATTAAATGAATAATACAAATCTGCATCTTTACTTTGAATAAACAGACATGGCCACAATATGGACACAATAAAGCCCAGCTCATGTTTGTATCTATAGAGGAATTTTTAGTTTATCAACCTGCAAAACGAGCCGCAGTCATGGACAGTGGAAACAAGTTGAAAAAGCCCCGTTATCAGCTAACTACAAGAGTTTATCACTGTGTGAAAACAAAATTTCTGCTACATTTGTGACTGAAATACGATCCTTCAACCATTAAAAGTTACATTCAGGTGAAAAAACGGCAAGAAAAACACTGTCTCAAGCTTCAGGAGCCGGACGTCTGTCAGACCAGTTCAGACCTGATCCAAAGAGCTGCTTTCGTCCTGTTTTGTTGTTTTATTCAGAGAAGTTTCCCCACGTAATCAGACTGAGAGCGGCTCTTTCTGCATAACACATGTGCAGTAGGGCAGAAAGTTACGACAACCAAAAAATCTCTCTACTATGACTATAACCTTCAAATTCTAGCAAATTGTGCAGCTGAGTTTCATCTCCAGAAAGTGACACAGTGCACTTTTAAAGTAAAAGTACAGTTATTTGTAAGCCACATGTGTCAAACACAAGGCCCCCAAAGGTGCACTGTTGACTCTCTGAGGGTTAACTTAAAAGTCATCAAATCAGTAGAATTAGAAAGTTAAAACCATTTTTGGGACATTCTGAATGAAGATAAATACGCTTTATGCCATAATGTGTAAAAAAAAAAAAAAAAAAAATCTGCTAAAAGAACCACTTATGCAACAATGTAAGTGTACAGTAAGTGGCCCCCTCCAGGACAAATAACGGTCCATTTTGTGACCATGCCAGGCTGTTTTTTTTTTTATTAATTTAGTGCAACCAAGACATCTTATCAAAAACATGCTTTTATTCAAGTTTATTTCTGGACAAAAATGTACACTGTGCACCTCAGACAGCCAAAGGATACAAAAGGAGGAAAAGGATACACACACACACAAAAAAAGACTTCTCTCAAGCTAAAAGTGGTCAGAGTGAAACTACTGTATTTCTTCACGTTTGGAGGGTTCAATATAATCTCTGCTCCATGAAAGAGAAAATAGAATCTGCATCAGAAAGTAGAAAAGTGCTGCTGCCTTCTGGTCTGTAACAGCTTTTGTTGGTTTAAAGATAAAAAAGACACTCGTCCTTATTGTTTTAATCATGTAAACCTTGTATAAGACATTGTAAGTCAAACAAAACAAAACAATTCCAAACAGATTACACAGCTTTATGACTTCAGAATGGGAAGTGAGTGGCCCAACACAGCAAACACAAACAGCTGATTTAGGACACACTGTACCTTCTCTCCAGTTTTCATCTTCTTGCTGGCGGAGAAGTCTTTGAGCGAGCGCGTCACGGCCCTGTCCGCAGACCCACACAGTCACACACATGTTCAGGATGCACAGTGAACGTAAACCTAGTGGACTGGACTCACGTGGAGACTTCTGCGATGTGTTTGTGTCTCAGGCTCTGCCACAGGTCGTCGTCTTCGTCCAGTAAACCTCTTTTGTCCTGGTTTCTCCCATTCCGCTGGTCTCGAATCTGACAGCAAAGATCAACAGTTATTCTGCTGGTGCACAGACGGGAAAACCATTGCAGCATCACAAGAGAAATGCTCCAAAACCAGAGGTTCATGACAGCAGCTTGTAAAACACACATGCTGCAGTGACACTAAATTTGCAAAACTTCGTCTGGATTTTCTTCATGAAAGAAAGGTCAAACTTTTTTTGTTGTAGCTCACAGGCTTATTTAGGAGAGTGCCTTTTCTTGTTGGTAAATGGTTGATAAATAAGAGATTTGGAACATTATCTGTAAAGTTGTATTGTTGTAAATTCATTTAGTCTACATTAAGGCTTTGCTTTGTTTTAGCAGAACCATCAGTGTGTGAAACGAAACTAAATCCCAGTCAGTTTGTGTCAGTCTCTGCTCCAATCTCAGTCAGTCCTGCCCTTGTCATCCGACGTAAACTTGGGAATTATGCCTTCAACACTTCTGCATGAGTATCGGAGCTGAAATTCTGACCCGAGCAGCGTTCAGAACCATTTTTCGCAGGTCAGAACTGTGAGTTCTGACCTGCAGTTCCATTTTTGATGCCTACTGTGAAAGAAGATTGGAACTATACAGTTTCTATCAAGCCTCTTTGGTAACTGACCAGGGATGATATAAATCATTTGAAGGATGTTGATGGAGGTGGCAGTGGCCTGTGACCAGGAGGTGAACAGTAACAAAAGTGTAAAAGAAAGTTGAACCAATCAAAAATTTGTTCTTATTCTTCCAGCTCAAGGTGCCAAGAACAAACGTTTTGCTTTCTTAAAAAGTGTGAATTTAGGGATTTATGGACTGCCATTCATGTGTGCCTTCTCTTATGGACAATATACATCCACTTCTTTCTTTTTACACTTAAGTTACTGCTGCACCTCCTGGTCACAGGCCACGGCCATCCATCAAGACTCTTCAAACAATTTATATCATCATGGGGTCAGTACCAGGGAGGCTCTGAGTGGAAACTGTATAGTTCCATCTTCTTACATCTTTTTTACAAGACATCAGAAATGGAACTTATTATCTTTAGAACTGACAGGAGAGACAAATTGGGCTCTTTTAAAGCAAAAACTGAAAGACTTTTAAATCAAAGGTCTGATTTGTGCCCACTGACATGTTTGGAATTGATTGATTATGTACATTATGTTTAGTATTGTGTATTGTATTGTATTTTGACTGTTTTTATGAAAAGCCCAACAAGCGACGGACATTGAGAACTAGCCCCAGATAAAACATTGCAATGTGTGACATGAGCTCATGGATACTTGATACATAAATGTTGTAAACGTATGCCTGATGCCCTGCTGCTTGTATGTAAACAGTGTTCTAGTCCATCTGTGGTGTGTGTGAGAGTTACTTGTAGACGTCGCTCTCGATGCCCAGCAGGTCGTAGGCCATGGCCTGCAGCGTCAGCTCGTGCAGAACAGGAGAGACCGGGTCAAAGCCTCGGTCCAGGATGATCAGCTGAGAACGAGACTTGTCTGGCCCTAAAACCACAAAAGATGCTTCAGCACCATGGACAGCTCACACACAGAAACAAGACAGTGTTACGACGAGAGTACCGGTCAAATGTGGATAAAAAGTCAGTTTTTCTGATAAAGCTTGGGACAGAACTTAAAAGGTAACTGCTACTATAGAAATATAGAAAAAAAACCGGAACTGGTACTATTGGAGTTTAATATTAAGAATATTGTGATTTATTTTTGAGGATGTACAACAGAAATTGTGACTAATTCCACATTTGCCAGGTTGTGCCATGACATTTTTAGCAATTTTTTAAAATACACTAAATGTGAATATTTTGTCATCAGTGGGTATATTTTTGTGGAAAATAGTCCAAAATTGACAAGCTACTTTCCAAAACTTTTATGGTGCGTTCAGATTGGACAGTTTATTTGCGTTTTTGCATCCATTTTCAATATGAAGTCAATGTGAACCTGCATCTTGAGCGTGAAGTGAATGAGTGAATTTGCATATTGCATATTGGCATCTAGGGCATCTGTTGAAGCCTTCATGCCTCTGAAGACGCGGCGTCTTGTGACGTGGAAGCTCAAACCTGCAGCGGCCACAACTTCACACAAAGCTGCAGCGAACCAGGAGTTGGAAGTCCGCGTCAGCCAATCAGAGACTACACTCCTGTGACACGTGACATGTTGTTCTCCTCTCACATCAAGGGGAAAGGAGGACTGTGTACTGAAGTCTTTTAATTACTTTTTTAATTAAAGGTCGCTTGTTCGTTGCACTGAAAATCTGGCGACACAAAACAAACCACATGGGACATGATCTGGACTGACAACCCGCTCACATGGATCTATTAAAAATGCTCTTTGCCGTGTTTATACCACTGCTGTACGACGTGACACTGGAGGAGCTGAGGAAGACAGAGACAGCAAAAGGACACTGTCTGGAGGAGGAGAAAGTTGTGTAAGCTACGTTTTATAAAGGCAGCAAGCCTATACCTCTCTCTCTCTCCTTCTCTCTCTCAGTGGTCTGTCTACGAGCAAAACAAAGTATTTTGCGAACAAGCGGGAATGCAAATAAGCGTGTCGGGGCATAAAGAGTGTCCTTGTCCCCCGACACCTCGATGCGCATTGGGGCATTTTCGGCTCCTGTTGGGGCATCAGCTTTTAAAAACATTCTTTGTAAAAATACGCCTTAATGCGCAAATTTAGACACTTAAACGCTGTCCAGTCTGAACGCAGCATATTGACCATATTGCCCTGTCTATTTAAGAGTTTCTGTGGCGTCTGTTGACTTAAAAGGAGAATAAATTATAACAAGGATATAGTGACATCATATTTCTATTCATGAATCATTAATGTAAGTGTAAATGTAACAGGATTAGTCTTGTACAGTGTCTATCCTCCTTCTGTATGACATGTTATTGCCTGTAGAATGTTGTGACGCTCTATGACACAGTTTGGTTTTACATTGTCATTTTGTTAACCTCAGTAATTCAAATGGCTTAACATTAGAAACAAGTAGACTTTTTCAAATAAGTCTTTCTCCACCTAAATCTGCAGTAATTCTTTTTTTTTTTTCTTTTGACAACTGGGCCAAGACTATTTTCTGTTTAATGGAATTAGTTTGAGCAGCAGCGTAAATTCTCCTGAGCTCAAATCCATCCTGATCAAAGCGAGCAGCAGTTATAATTATTACAGAATTATTACGTCTCAGTTACCTCTCCCATCGTCGGGTCGTCTGCTTTGTAGCCGTCCAGTTTCTCCTGCAGCATCTGAGCCAGGACGGCACAGTCTTTGTACTCACTGGAAAACGAAACGGCGACACAGTTACAATCACAAAACAATGGGGGAAAGACAAATTGAACATGGACAAATCTATAGAAGGATTATCAATCGACGTCACTTTCAAAACGCCATAAACGAAAACACAAACTTTTAACACACTGTCCATCCGGTTGGCTGGGGAAACGTCTCCTGAAGCTTGAAACTGTTTTTCTCTGTGTTTTTTCATTTACTTGAATTAATGTTTAAGGGTTGTGGAATCTGTATTTGTTTTGTTTAAAGAGAAAATAAACGACAAACTGTTTATATGGGGTCAAAATTGAATTATCCACTGTTTCCAGGCCTTTTTGAACATTTGTGTGAGAAATGTTATTTTTGTGTGTGTGTGTGTGTGCAAAAAACGTGGGGTGAAACGCTGTCAGTGCATTTTCAGTTCACGCCAATGTCACTTTGAGTTAACGTGACAAACGAGTAGAGTCATTTGGCTCAGCAAGATAAATGTGGTTTGCGAGGTGCGTAGGTGTGCAGGTTCGATTCACGTTTCGGTGTTTAATTTTTCTCATTTTCAATTTTAGAAAATACTCACATGTTCACATCATAAGCTTGTGTGTTTATGCAGACTAAAGCAAAGGCTTCATACACATGTCTGCAAAGTTAATAAAAAAGAATCTTGACGTGCAAGTAAGAAAGTAGACCTTGTTGTACTGGGACTTCTTTAAGATAGTATTTTTGGCAACTTAAAAGCCAAGTGTTTTGATGAGAACAATGAACATGCAATGACTGGTCGCATGTTTTTATTGAAATGTTCACAACAAAGGCTTAAGTTATGGTAATTGTAGGTTAGGCCCCAGATTTCACATGCAGTTTCAGAACAGAGTATGGCTTTCGTCCCGGGTCATAGGCCTCAATTTAATTAAATTTGAATTTTTGTATCATAGAAAGTACCAACACTTCTTTTAGTCCACTTTAATGCAATGGAACTGTAAAAGTCAGATGTTTGGGCAACCCTGAAAACTACAATTTTGATGACTTTAATTCCCTTTGCCAAGAAACACAACAAATCATGTCTGAAACATGTGCAGCATATAAATAAAGCAGTGATCTTTGGAAGCGTATTCTTCACTCACACTCTGTAGCGAACCCCCGGGTACTCCTTCAGCGTGGCACACAGAGTCGCGATCTGCTCGGCGCAGCGCTCCAGCATGTTGTTCTTCACGTCGGCCTTAAACGGGCTGTAGAAATCCTGGAAGGCGTCCGCTTTGTCCAGAGAAAACACCTGCAGCGGAGAGAGGAAGGTTTAACGGCTTCGTAATGAGTCAGAAAGTACAAAGCCAGACTAAAGTTGCTCTGGTGTCGACTGCCAGAGACTTAGAAGAGAAATGCAGTAAGACATCCAGCGAGTATTAAAAGATGCAAGAGCTATGCCTATAGTTTCATCTGCAATTTTACTCATAACTTTGCCAATATTATAAAAAAAAAAAAAAATAATAACTGACTAAAAACTTAGACTGTGTAGAGCAGCAGATGTGTGAATACAAAATTGTTCCATCAAACTGTCACTCCGCCCTATTTGCTCTTAATGACTTGACTTTAGTACTTTGGCTACTGTTTGAAAGCACAGACTGGGTGTGGGTCACTAGAGTTCCAAAGAAGCAGCAACTGAAAGGACAGGTAAAACGCAGAGAGAGAGAAGAAGCAAAGACACACAGAGCCAGGCAGAAGAGGGAGAGAGAGAGAGAGAGAGAGAGGAGGCAGAGAGAGTGAGTGGGGGAGGGAGAGAGATAGAAAGTGAGAGAGAGAGTAAGTGTGGGAGAAAGAGTGAGTGAGAGAGAGAGAGAAAGAAAGAGAGCACATCAAAGTAGCAGCATTAATCTTCAGTAGTGAGTATGTGTATTAAATGAACAGTCGACGCAACATTTGTATATTAACCACAACACTTCTGCACCACCCAGGCTTCATCCATATGTGCCCCATGTGAGAGGATAGATCACAACCGACTCGCAACGATGCAAGTTTTCATTAAGAACACAAATGTTGACGCACGCTCCTCAGCAAAGACAATCAAGAAAAGACACACTTATTCTCAAAATAGTGCAGAGTGCCTGATTAAAAGAGGCAAAAAGCCACATCTGGCCCTGGGCCGCAGGTGACACTGTGGTGCAGCGGTCAGCGCTCTGGCCCAGAGCTATAAGGGCATATGTGGAGTTTGCATGTTCTCCCTGTGTCTGCGAAGGTTTCCTCTGCGTACTCCGGTTTTCCTACCTCTAAAAACACATATCCATTAATGCCTCCCCTCCCCACTCTCCCAGGACTCCTCTGCAGAGAGATTCTGAATCTCAGTGGGACTTTCCTGGTTCAATAAAAGTCAATCAAAAAAATTGAATACATAAAAAAAAAAAAAGTTTAATTAAAACATGAAGTCCCCCCCGGCATCAGTGCGAGGAGGCGGGGGAGAGCGGCAGGACGCACCGCGGAGGTTAGCAGGGGGAGGAGGCGGGGAGAGAGTTTACTCTTATTCGTGCTATTTCTAATTCATTATTCCTTTAAAAAAATGAAAAAAATAAATAATAAAGCATGTATATCTCCCTGTTTTTACTGTCAAAAAACAATCTCATTCAGCGGTCTAAAAAACATGCAATAATAAGGACATAACATAGGCTAAATAATATTCTACATATATACAATATATTACCATATTTTATAATCTTTTATTAATACCTAACACTTTCCAATTTATAGTAGAGCTCTATCTTAAAGTAAATTTAAGCTACAGCCTTTGGAAAGTTGGAGAGTAAAAACCGCATTTCCACTGAAAAAAACCTTGGCGCCCAAAGGGTTAAACACTAATAAAGATCTAATTTACTACATAGTATAGACCAGGGGTCCCAACCACTGGTCCGGGCCCAAAACCGGTCCCCAAGCAATCTGCTACCGGGCCCCAGAGCATTTTTTAAGATGTAATTTATTTTTTATTTTATAGTTTATCACTACTACCTTGTGCTGTATGCATTTAACTACATAAACTGCAAATTAAAGCAATAAGAGCTAGAAAAAAAAAGCACAATAATCACTTGTATGCATTTTGCCTTGTTGTTATTGGTGCTACTCAACTTCAACCGGAAAAGAAAATTGTGACTGTGCCAGTCCTTGCAAGAAAAAAGGTTGGGGACCACTGGTATAGACAATTAAAAACTGGTAAACACTTTATGATAACTACATCTTGCTTAGGCTCAATAAACCTTTAAAAAAGCATGAATATGGGGTTAATTCATCAATGGTTATTAAGGCTTAGTAACAACCTTTTACTAGCAGTTACAAAGCTTTAATAAACTTTTTCAACCATAATAGATGATTGTTCATGATTATTAACCCTTTACTTGGCCTAAATAAGGTGTAGTTGTTATAAAGTGATACCAAAAGCTGTTCTTGTTCTTGACATTAGGATTTGTATTTTATTCGAAGGATCAAACAGCCTCACAGTGTCACATTTAGGTTTCATTCTCACACAAATCCATCTGCTCAAATCCCCATTCCCCTGTGGGCCGTCCCATCTGAGCCTGCAGCTGATTGGCTCCAGGTCTCTCCCTCTGACAGCCAATCAGGTAAACAGATCTGATAAAGTGGGCGGAGTTTAAGGATTAAAACTGTGGGAAAGCAGCAGGGGATAGAAACAATTTTGTCCTTTTTTTTTTTGGACTGAAGATATAGAAAACAATCTACAGCAAATGTTGGATGTTTTTGTAAATATGAAACTGAACTGTAAGTGTCAAAAAGTACTGGATTTACTGATTTCATAGTCTTAATGAGAGAGAGAGAGAGAGAGAGAGAGAGAGAGAGACACACAGAGAGAGACAATAAGAGAGAGAGACACAGAGAGAGACAAAGAGAGAGAGAGAGACATACAATGAGAGATTGAAAGAGAGACACAGAGAAGACAAAGAGAGAGAGACATACAATGAGAGATTGAAAGAGAGATCTGTCTGTCTTTCTCTCCCTTTCTTTCTTTCTTTCTTTCTTTCTCTCTCTCTTGTCTCTCTTTCAATCTCTCACTGTATGTCTCTCTCTCTCTGTCTGTCTCTCTCCTCTGCCTCGTCTTTCTCTCTCTCTCCACTCCCTCTCTCCTCTCACTCTTCTCTCTCCTCACTCTCTCTCCTCTCCCTCTTCTCTCTCCTCTCCCTCTCTCCTCTTACTATCTCTCTTCTCTCTCTATCTGCTCTCCCTCTCTCTCCTCTCCCACTTTTCTCTTTCTCCACTCTCTTTCTCTTCTCACTCTTCTCTCTCTCTCTTCACAAACTCCTGAATTCTCGTCTCTGATTGGTCAGTGACTCATCTTCTTAACTTATTCAAGAACTTACCCTGGTTCAGAGCAGATTATGAGTTTGTCACATGTTACCAAAGAGATCTAGAAACTGATCGAGCTTTGTTGGACCCGCCAGTCCAGGTTTAACCCAGAACTTCCCTCGTTAAACCTTAAAACTAGTTACGTTTGGGACCTTTACCTGTGACTCGTACGGCAGGAAGGCCACGTGGATCTCGGTCAAGGCCTTCATGGCTTTGGAGGCTCGGGACTTTGTGAGCAGACCGAACAAGGAGTCTGGAATAGCTGAGGGAAAACAGGAGGGAAAGCACTGAATAAAGAACAAAAGAGATGAGAATAATAATGGGAATCTTACTGTCTGTGAAGAAGACGTGAGCCGCTCTGTAGTGGGGGTTTCTGGGGTCTCTGAAGTCATCGATCAGAGCGTCTACGGACTGCAAGAGCAAAGGGTTAGTTTGTAAATAGGTCGAGAAGTGTGTTCTAATGAGGAAGAAATGGTCAAAATTACAAATAAAGGGATAATACTGTATCTATATACCAAGGCTGTGTCTCACCTACATGGAAAGCCTACACAGGGCTACTCTGGTCCTATGTTCTGAGTGCGTGAGTGTGTGTTGTGACTTGTGTGTTTTGTGTTTTTTTATTATGTCATTGTTCCAGAATCCTTTTTAGTTTTTGTTTATTATTTACCATCTCGGCTATAGAGACCACGCTCGCCCCGGCATCCATCCACCCGCCCATGAGCAAGAGAACTCAAAAGGTCGAAAGAGAACCCAAACGAAAGCCACCAGGAACACGTCTGAGGAGCCACAAGGGACGACTATCCAGACCCATTGTTTCAGTCACTATTGTCCTGCCAGCCTGAGCGAGAGTATTTGACTTTCCCTGATTTTAAGGTGGTGCATTAAAACAATCTAAAACAATCTGGGAGCTTCCAGGTCTGAATCAGTTGCTTCAAATCAGTTACATGACGATCATGAAGGGTGCCCAAGTCAAAGCAGAAGACGGGGAACACCACATTCGACACCCAAAAGGAAAAACCCGGAGCGACAAGGTAGCCCAGACCACTCCCAGACCCCAAGCAAGCCGTACCCCCAGACACCCCCAACAAGGTCCCAATGACCCCACCAAGGTCCTCCCACACCCTCCCAAGCCCTCCCCCACACAGCCAGACAAACGGAAAAACACAGGCACAAACACAGATCTCCCTGCAGAGGTAGAAATGAGGGACAAACACAGACTATAATTAAAAGACTGAAAGTGTGTGTACGTGTTGTTCCACATTCGTGCCAATCCTCCTTAGGTGAAAGGTTCACTCTCCACACTGCACTGCACTGGGGTCAGCTGTACAGCACAGCACATGAGACCTCCGCAACAGGGCCTCAGCAGTGGCTAATAATAATATCGCATTGTCAGCTTATTATTTTTTTTAATTAATATTCTTACTTTTCACAATTGAGTTTGACATTATAATATCAAGACAACATAACAATAGACACACAATTTTGCAAAATTACATTCATTTTTTTTAATAATGTCACTTTCCGCTCTACTGCTCATGTCACCTGCAGAAATATATGCTGTCTGTCTAATTGGCTGGGGAAACATCTTTGATAAAAACAACAAAACACGATGAGAGCTTCTGTTTGGATGAGGTCTGAGCAAGTCTGAAGAACGTCCTGAAACTTGAGACTGTTTTTCTCTGTGTTTTTTAATTCATCTAAATGAGTCTTAAAGACACATTTCAATTACAAATGTTATTAGCAGCATAACTTTGAAAAACTCTTGTAGTTCGTTGACAACAGCTCTGGTTAGTGTTGCTGCAACAGCTTGTGTCAATCGGCTCTTTCTGCTGTCTGATCACTCATGCATCCCTCGTGTTGAGAAACAAGTAATCTCTCCATAGAGTTGCTATTGAGACATAGAATAGTTTGGTTTGGAAATCTGACTGTGTAAAATATAAATCACAGATTTTGAGATTGTTTAAATTAGCTGAGAAAATGATGGGTCTGTCAACAATGACTTCACTACAGATCATTTACAGTGAAAAGGCTCATGTGCTCCAGCAGCAGTATGAGCTCATGCAGTCCAGGAGGAGGTAGAGAGTGTCTAGTTAGCCCACAATATAAATGAATATGAAAAGGGTGTCAAAAGGCTTCTTCTTTGCCTCACCTATGGACTCCTCTGCCTAAGAGACATCGTTAATGTAAATGTTTATGTGTATAAGTTTGTTATATTCTCTCATCTCACATCATGTCTTGTATGTCTTTTACTACTCTGACCTCCAACTTGAATCTAAATTTCTCCTAAAGGAGACAGAGAATAAAAGAACTTAATACCTTGTACATAACAGGAGGAAGAAGGTATGGATCAGCTCGCATTAATGAGCTTTACCAAATACCTTCTCCTAAAAAAAAGAATGACTACTTCATGCAGTAGAAGTAGTCATTGCCTTCTTTACAAAAATCTGTGATCTCGGATCATTTGTCCCTTTTGCACTCCCTGTGATGCTACATTCACACACTTTTATCCTCCATCATGGCGCACAAACGTGATCATGTGACGAAAGTGCAAATGGTCAATATATCTTTATGTACAGACAGTTTTCCAATAAGGTGTGTGTAGGCTAACGTGTGCTTACCTCGTCTGAAGGTGTGATCAGGTAGATGGCCTCCATACTGGGCAGAGGCTCACGCTTCTTTGTGATGTCTTCTACAACTGGACAAAACACAAGACACTCGTGTTCATTTCATTTACAATCTGTGAAAAACTATTGTGTGACTAAATATTCTTGATTGTAGGAAAAGTAGGCTGTAGCCAAATGGTTTTCATTTGAGCTCTGGACATGCAGAGTTTTTCTTTTCACATGCTTGATGTTTCTGCTGGCATAATGTTAAATGTAAAGATGGGCGATATATTAGTATCACTGTCGAAGAAATAACAACGGACATTTGTTCTTGGTTTGTGTCCCATTTAACATCAAATCTGCTAATTTGAACAGACTACAAAAGTAAAATTATTATACCTATAACCCAATATATGTTCCTATGTTTGTTTTTACTTTTTATTGAAACGTGGCAGTAAAAATAATGCAATAATGCATAACTTCATAAGAGGAACTGGTTTATATTATAAACATAAGATCAGGACAAATACCAGAAGTCGATGTAGCTCAGTGAGAGGAGTAAACCTTTGGAATAGTCTGGATGATACATTAAAAGTATTCACTTCACTAAAGGCATTTAAGAAAATATTTAAAATGAATGTAATCGTCAGTTATAAACAAATAGAAACAGCACATACAGTTTAGACTAAATATTATTTTACACTGACTGACGTTACCTTTGACATCCTGATTTCTTAAACATAGAAAGGTATAAATAATTACTTGAAGATTACAGTAAATACTAAGCTCAGCTTTTAGCAAGTAGATGTTGTGCATTTGTGTCTCTATCTTGTTGCTTCTGGTTTGTAAAAAACAAAACAAAAAAACTGCCACATGTGTGGTCCTTTTTTTGTCTTGTGTAAATGTGTGTAAACAGGGTTTTTGGCTTCTCTAAGTGTTACACTTCAGCCTAAACCCTTTCAGTCATTTCAATGTAAAATGTCTAGTACGTGTGTGACTAAAGAAACAAAATAACTAAACTAAACTACTGCCAGTAAAGTGTGTAAAGTGCACACTGCCACACTAGGTTAGGTCCATCTGCCACTGATTCTTAATGTGTGGATGAAGGTCTACAAATACACTCTAAAATACACCAAAACACGGGAAATCTATCCCATTTTAAGCCACACGAACCCTCGCTGTATCCAAATACTTTTTTAAATGAAAGGTGGGCCGCCATGTCCTTAAACTCCCAGGCCACTTTTGTTCCCCAGTCCGCCCCTGCTCCAAAAACACATGTGTGACCATTACAGAGACTTACAGTGGATTTACACTAAGTGCAACTTGGATGCGAGTCGTGACTCGCGCGAGTCACGCAGAACTTAGAAAGTGCTTAAAAACCAATGCGTTGATTTACACCGTGCTCCGACATGTCCGACTGCGAGTGCGAGAGTCGCGCGACTCTGCGGAAAGAATCCGCATGAAGTCTATTTTTGTCGGAGACCGCAGCGGTCTGGTGCGGCTTTCATTCATTATACGAGCGTTCTCGCGGGAATCTACGTGACTCCACGTGGCTTTGGACGAAACCGGACCGCAGTTGACAGCATCTGGTGTAACAGGCACTTAGCAAGAAACCCGCACGTGTCCCGACCCGCACTCGCCTTGCAGTCTGTGTAAATCCAGCGTTACAAAGACATTTAACACAAGATAAATGTGATGAGGGTCTGCTTAAGAAATGTAAATATCAGTATCAGCAAATATTGGTTACCTGCCACAACTGTTGACTAAATATTGGCCCCATATAGTTAAACGGGATCAATTAGTGAGATTTTCTTTGAGTAAATACAAAATGTTAATACAGTTAAAAATATAAGACTGTTTAACTTAATAATGTAAGTACAATTTCTGATTTAAAGTTTTATGTTGATTAAACTCATTTATGTGAGTTGTCTGAAATCCTTTCTCTCCTTTCTCTCTCTCCTAATTTCTCTCGTCCCATTGCTCTTCTCTTTCTCTCTCTCTCTCTCTCTCTCTCTCTCTCTCTCTCCTGTCTCTCTCCTTCTCTCTCTTCTTTTTCTCTCTCTTCTCTTTCTCTCTTTTCTTTTCTCTCTGTCCTTTCTATTTCTCTCTCTCTTCTTTCTCTTTTCTTTTTCTCTTTCTTTCTCTCTTCTTTTTCTCTCTTCTCTTTCTCTCTTTTTTCTCTCTTCTCTTTCTCTGTCTCTCCTTTCTATTTCTCTCTTTTCTTTTTCTCTCTTCTCTTTCTCTTCTCTCTCTCTCTCTCTCCTGTCTCTCTCTCTTTCTCTTCTTTTTCTTTATCTTCTCTTTCTCTTTTCTTTTTCTCTCTTCTCTTTCTCTCTTTTGTCTCTCTTCTCTTTCTCTGTCTCTCCTTTCTATTTCTCTCTTTTCTTTTTCTCTCTTCTCTTCTCTCTCTCCTGTCTCTCTCTTTCTCTCTCTTCTTCTTCTCTCTTCTCTTTCTCTCTTTCTCTTTCTCTCTTCTTTCTCTTTTCTTTTTCTCTCTTCTCTTTCTCTCTTTTTCACTCTTCTCTTTCTCTGTCTCTCTCTTCTATTCCTCTTTTCTTTTCTCGCTTCTCTTTCTCTTCTCTCTCTCTCCTGTCTCTCTCTTCTTTTTCTTTCTCTTATCTTTCTCTCTTTTCTTTTTCGCTCTCTTCTCTTTCTCTCTGTCCTTTCTCTTTCTCTCTCTCTCTTCTTTCTCTTTCTTTTTCTCTCTTCTCTTTCTCTCTTTTTTCTCTCTTCTCTTTCTCTCTTTTTTCTCTCTTCTCTTTCTCTGTCTCTCCTTTCTATTTCTCTCTCTCTTCTATTTCTCTTTTCTTTTTCTCTTTCTCTTCTCTCTCTCTCCTGTCTCTCTCTTTCTCTCTCTCTCTTTCTCTCTCTTCTTTTTCTTTATCTTCTCTTTCTCTCTTTTGTCTCTCTTCTCTTTCTCGGTCTCTCCTTTCTATTTCTCTCTCTCTCTTCTATTTCTCTCTTTTCTTTTTCTCTCTTCTCTCTCTCCTGTCTCTCTCTCTCTCTCTTCTTCTTCTCTCTCTTCTCTTTCTCTCTTTTATTTTTCTCTCTCTCCTTTCTCTTTCTCTTTCTCCTTTCTCTTTTCTTTTTCTCTCTTATTTCTCTCTTTTCTTTTTCTCTCTTCTCTTTCTCTCTTTTTTCACTCTTCTCTTTCTCTGTCTCTCCTTTCTATTCCTCTCTTTTCTTTTTCTCGCTTCTCTTTCTCTTCTCTCTCTCTCTCCTGTCTCTCTCTTTCTCTCTCTTCTTTTTCTTTCTCTTCTCTTTCTCTTCTTTTTCGCTCTCTTCTCTTTCTCTCTGTCCTTTCTCTTTCTCTCTCTTTCTTCTCTTTTCTTTTTCTCTCTTCTTTCTCTTTTCTTTTTCTCTCTTCTCTTTCTCTCTTTTTTCCCTCTTCTCTTTCTCTCTTTTTTCTCTCTTCTCTTTCTCTGTCTCTCCTTTCTATTTCTCTCTCTCTTCTATTTCTCTCTTTTCTTTTTCTCTCTCTTCTCTTTCTCTCTTCTCTCTCTCTCTCTCCTGTCTCTCTCTTTCTCTCTCTCTTCTTTTTCTTTTATCTTCTCTTTCTCTCTTTTCTTTTTCTCTCTTCTCTTTCTCTTCTCTCTCTCTCTCTCTCTCCTGTCTCTCTCTTTCTCTCTCTTCTTTTTCTTTATCTTCTCTTTCTCTCTTTTCTTTTTCTCTCTTCTCTTTCTCTGTCTCTCCTTTCTATTTCTCTCTCTCTCTCTCTATTTCTCTCTTTTCTTTTTCTCTCTTCTCTTTTTTCACTCTTCTCTTTCTCTGTCTCTCCTTTCTATTTCTCTCTCTCTCTTCTATTTCTCTCTTTTCTTTTTCTCTCTTCTCTTTTTTCACTCTTCTCTTTCTCTGTCTCTCCTTTCTATTTCTCTCTCTCTCTTCTATTCCTCTCTTTTCTTTTTCTCGCTTCTCTTTCTCTTCTCTCTCTCTCCTGTCTCTCTCTTTCTCTCTCTTCTTTTCTTTCTCTTCTCTTTCTCTCTTGTCTTTCTCTTTTCTTTTCGCTCTCTTTCTCTCTTTTCTTTTTCTCTCTTCTTCTTTCTCTTTTTCTCTCTTCTTTCTCTCTTTTCTTTTTCTCTTTTCTTTCTCTCTTTTCTTTCTTTCTTTTCTTTTTTCTCTCTTTTATTTCTCTCTCTTTTTTTCTCTCTTCTCTTTCTCTGTCTCTCCTTTCTATTTCTCTCTCTCTCTCTCTCTCTCTCTCTCTCAAAAGTCTAATTTGTAAATCTTTGACTCACATTGTCAAGTTAGATCAACATAAAGATTTAGTTATTTTTTACAGTGTGTGAAGTACTCACTGGTTATCCCCTCGTTCATGATGTCGTCATTTTACAACACGACGACACCATCCTCATGCTCAGTTTGTCCACTACCAGCACCTGCGACACAACACATCCATTCATCACATGATTTATTACCTCATCTATGTTCCGTCTGCACTTACTTTCCATTTTCCTTTCTCTCTTGCTTCTTGATGACGTCATTCATAATTTCTGCAAAGGAAAATCACAGATGAAGTGATGAAGAAGAAAAGGAATATTCAATGTGACAGTGAGATTTAGTTTTGTGCAGAGGCTAACTGTACCATCTGTGTGACATTAGCTTGATTCTTCTGTAAAAAGTAGCGTTTCTGAGAGTCCACCCTGATCCTTTATCACCACTGACCATCACAGTCTTTCTTTATCAGCACACATTCATTTGGTTTACATTCTTTTCCAGTTAGTGTCGTCAACAAGTACAACAATGGATCTTAATTTCACACATCAAACCTATAAGATGTGTGTAGGCTGTTTCCCAAAGCCTGGTACCTTGCCTTGCCTTGCCTTGGTCTGATCTATAGGTGCAGAAAGGCCTTGACATCATCCAAGTCATGTCCTCCATAGGCAGTGTCCTTTGTTTGGTTAGCATGTGGCTAATTTACCAGGGATAAACAAGTCGCTATGTCCAAATAGGTCTAATTAGCTCCATTCTTGGGGTCAGATAGTGTCATCGTGACTCTTTTTGTTGTGGCAACGCCAAACGACAAAAAAAAAAACCAACGTAAAGCGACATCGTAAAGTAACTTTGAATTTAAACTTTCACTCACCACCACACAGTGTTTGTTTATAGTTTACAAACGTTAGTATTTGAGCATCTAACTCCAGTCGTGCCAAGCATTCCTATGCACTGCTAGCTGATGTTTTCCCCTTCGCGTTGTCGGAAACCAAACAAAACATCACACAACATCATCAGTTCAACTTCAATAATAGCTCTTTAAGCCAAAACCGGATGTGCGTCACTGCACGCCATAAGAACTGTTCAAATAGTACGATCAGGAGGTAGAAGTTAGGAGTCTGTATGCTTCTCGTCTTAGGCTGTTTCCCAAAGCTAGTGATGGGCAAAATGAAGCAAGACTTCAAAGCCTGTGCCGAGCAAAAGTGGGTGTGTCCAGTGAAGTCTTGAAAGGAACCGTGGTTCAGCAGCAAGGAAGTCACATGACGAAGCTTCAGTTTGTGAAAAATTATTTACATCAAGTTAAACAACGACTAGGTGAACACAAAATACTTCATACATATGCTTGGTAAATTCATTGTCTAACTTTGATTACTAATCGTATGATTTTTTCTCTAATAAGACCGTTGTAATAAGCTATAAGCTCTTACATGACAGATTCGGCGGCAAGACTTCCGCTTTCGTCGGAGACGAAGGAGCTTTCAATTTAGCTCACACATCATGCATCCTTGTTACTATAAATAATGACAAAGGCACATAAACATGACAACAAAAAAAAGATAGATAGAATAAATGTTATATTATTTATGATACATTGATCTCTCCCGGTGAGGGCAATATTTTTGAAGCTTCACTTTGTTGACGCTTTAGGCGGAGTTTGGCTGTGAAGCCCCATTGGTTCACGAGGCTTCATATTTCCCATCACTACCCAAAGCCTAGGTACCTTTCCTTGTCTACAAAGCCAGTTCCTTAAAAGTCAATTCCTTTCAATCCAAGGCAAGTGTCTTTTCATCAATTTGTCCTCATAGCTCCTAGCTCCTTAAGCCAAAACCGGATGCACGTGACCACACGCCTGTTAAGGGCTGTCCAGATTGTCAGTTCATTTAGGTAGGAGTTAGGAGAAGGAGCTTGTATGCTTCCTATCATAGCTCCTTTAGCATAGGAACCATAGAAGCTTCCTAACGGCAGTAATGAGCTATGAGACATCCCACAATGCACTGCACAGATCGCTCCAAAAATGAATGAACATATATGACAATATATGATCTGTGAATGAAGAGTTTGTAATGAATGAAAGGTTTTACTGCCTCAGACTTTAAACACACAATACATAAAACAAACTTTATAAACTTTGAAAATATAAGGTTTTAGTGCCACACTGCCTTCACTAAATGTATTACCGCATCACTTAACATTTACGTGTGAAGAAGTGAATCTTACGCCGGGACACAGGCTCATTTGCATAAAGTCCGCTACAGCTGGACTTTTCTCTCACAGACTGCTGATGGTGAGTCTGTTATATTTATTCTATCCTGTCCTGTGCATATGTAGACCTACTGTTTGTGCTGAAAAGTGTTGTTGAAACTTCGTGTTTAAAGTTTTTACAAAGATGGCTCAGTCTGAGGTTTATTGCAGTATTTTTATTTAACAGCAGCAGATTCATGTACAAATGTGTTGTTTCTGTAACTGTCGTGTCATTCAAATCAGCGCAGTAGGTCCGTGTTTTGTAGTCCGCTGGTGGATGTTGTAGTTTTTCATAAACAGCTGTAGAGTCGTTGTTTCCCGCCGCTGGTTAGGACGTTCGGATTCACCAAACAGAGCTAAGAGCTCTTCTCTCAGCTGTCTAGTGCTCTTACTGTTGACCTCCTGACGACCTCCACCGATAAGGAGCTAGAGGCTAGGAACCAGGAGCTAGGGGCTATAAATTAGGTTATTCGGAACCAGGGAGCCTTCAGAGGAATCAGACACAGCTGCATCAAGTGAACATAATGAAGCAGCAGAACACACATGAGGGAGGGGCAGCGGCATCTTTAAACCAACAACTTTTGTCAGATTTAATGTAGAATTTTTTTTTTTTTTTTTTTTTTTTTTTTTTTAAGGAGACACTTGTTGGTATATTTGGAAGTACAACATGTCATGATTCCAGTTTTTTTCTGGAGCTGTGAATATTGTTTAAAATGAGCAAAAAAGGCCTGACAGGGAAGGACGGTCGAAAGATAAACGACCTGGAACTGAAAGAGTTAAGCATGTGTTTAAGCTAAGCATTTTTCATTCATAAAACATCAGCCCTGTTCACACCCCACACACGCTCTAAACCCTGTGTGTGCGGATGACTATTGTCCCAGATTTCTAAGCCCGTCAGACTCTGCTGTCCAATGCAATCACTGCCCTGTAATCTGCTCCTGCCCAAATCCTCTTAGCTCCCTCCACGCCACACGCTATTTCTGGGCCACAGGAAGTGAGCTCACGCGAGAGAGAGAGGACGACGCGTAAACAAACCGTGAGTGATGAGACGTATGGACGCACTGTGAAGGGGGCGGGGCTAAGGCAGAGCTGGGGGCCTGTCTTGTGGGTTCTAAGGGTGTCTTCTGGGTTCAAGCTTAAGTAATAGGTTCTTCTGGTTCAGTCCCTGGGCCACACACGGTCCTCCCTTCAGCTGTGGATCCACTACCTTAGCCCCCTTTCCATGCCCCTCTTGGGATGGAAAAAAAAAATCCATGTCCCCAACCCTAAAAAATAATCTGCAAAAGTACAAAAAAATGCCAATTACATAATTATAACACTATTCATCAGTTTGGATATTTATTGGATCAAAATGTTATTTCATCTTGTTTAAGTCGTAATGTTTTTCTCATTAATGGAAGAGTCTTGTTTAGTCCTGGGTATAGTCCTGAGTGTGCCCTAAATACACCGTGGGAAGTAAAACAATCTTGTTTTCAAAATTTTGGCAAAGTCAACATCACTATGTTTACTTAGAAAAGTTTGTTTACTTTGACATGTTTTATATGTTCTCTCAACACAGTCTCACTAGATGGCGTACTTTTACCATGACACAAAAAACAGCATATTTTGACCACTACTATTTTTAGTACGATATGAATAAAGCGTAATAATGACACGAGATTTCACATCGTTAAAAAAACAAAGTTTGGTTGCAGCCACGTGGGGACGTTTTCTTCAGGTGAAACGGGTAAGTTTAGGCATAAAGTTACTAAAATGGGTAAGATTAGGTCTGGGGCTTGGGGCAGGTTAAGATTAGAATCAGGATTTCATTAATATTCATAAATAAGAACACATCTTAACAACCACCATTGAAATGAATGGGGACTGTGATGCGTACTATAATTACACAAAACAGCTGTGAACTCGAGCTAATCATACCTCATTTACATATTGTGTAATGTCGTGGTAAATGTACGCTTTCTTGTGAGATTGAGCTCGTTCTCTAAATGTGAGAATGTTTAAAACATGTTTCCAAACAAAGTTAGCTTTGTAAATGTAGAAATGTTCGTTCTTTAAATGTAAAACTGGTGCTTGGGTCACCAGAAGGTTTCTGGTTTGACTGAAAGTACCTGCCCCAGAGCAGGAGCTAAAGAAAAAAGGCCTTTTGTCATCAAAAGGTAGGCTGTGCAATAATTTAAATTTCAAATTACAACTATTGCTCTAATCGATTGTGTTTGGGGTAACGGAGCTGCTAACACGTACTCAAATGACATTTCAAAGGTTTTGTTGCTGTCTTAATGGTCTGACATCTCCAGCCCAGTCTACAAAATAAAAAGTGTGTCTAACAAAATGTCAAAAACACAATGAGGTACTATGTACTATGCCTTTGTACATAAATATGTTACGAAAGCCAAAATGTAAAATAACACGAACTTTGGTCAAAGTCACATGGCGACATTTTCTTTGGGTTGAACAAGTGAATCAGAAATCAGGCTGATTAGATAGATTTTGAAGACCACACATTAAAAAACAGGAACCCAAATCTATTTAGTTTGATTTGGCAGACCAGAATTCATTCATTTTCTACCGCTTAATCCCGTTAGGGGTCGTGGGTGACTGGAGCCTATCCCAGTGACTTTGGGTCTTAGGCGGGGAACACCCTGGACAGTGGCCAACTCGTCGCAGGGTTAGACAGACCAAACATTCACTCTCTCAGGGAAATTTTACAGTGATGCCCAATTAACCTAAACATGCATGTTTTTGGAGGTGGGAGGAAACCGGAGTACCCGGAGAAACCCACGGTGACACAGGGAGAACAAGCAAACTCCACCCAGAGAGATCATGAGATGTGATATGGTCCGACCCGGGAGTCGAACCAGAGCTCTAACCACACTGCTACCGTGCACCCCCAGACCAGAATTGTAACTCTCATTTTTGCATCATTATATTAACATGTGTCTTGGTGATTATTATTTGTGTTGGTTTTAGAGTCCAGTGTCATATGTTTTTTACAGTTACACAACAGAAAATATGATTATGTGGTACAGTTGTGATATTTCAGCCTGACTTTTTATCAGTGAAAGTTTAGACAGAATTACTCTGAGAGCTGTGTGCACGTTATCACTATGACACTTCAAATTTGGCTAAAGCCAGAGAAAAACACAACTTTTTTTAGTAAAAACAAGACTTTTCTACTTAAATTAAAAAAGAAATAAATAACCAAGAGGACTTTTCCAGATCAAAAAGCTCAAACAACCATCAGAAGCAAGAAAACAGAAATAGCCTGAGTTCTATGGGAGATGCAGCTCAGTGAGAATGACTCTTGTACTTTGAGGCTCACTGTGAGGCTGGTTTTGAGAAAGTTAAGACATATTATACATTTTCTGAATCTTCAGATTCCAGAGAATAATTTTATACGACATTCGTGTGTCTATCATGTTCCTAGAGCGGGGTCGGCAACCTGCGGCTCTAGAGCCGCATGCGGCTCTTTGGCGCCCCCCTTGTGGCTCCCTGAAGCTTGTCCAATAAATATAAAAGTGGAAAATTGTGTGAACATAATTTTTGTTTTAATATAATTTGTGTAGGAGAAAAAATATGTCAAACACTTACAAAGTTTTCCGATGCTGATTAACGTGTAGAATAAATATTTAATTTCAACATTTCTGTCAACGAAGGTTTACGTCATAGACGGGCGACACGTGTTTCTATCAGGTCCGCGGTTCTGCGCGCTGCTGTAAACAAACCGCCAGGTGCGTCGGGCCATGGATACAAAAGCGAAAAAGAGAGAGACTCATAGGCGGCGCTACCATTAGGCAAGTGTAGGCGGCCGCCTAGGGCCTCGAGTCTGATAGGGCCTCGCATCGTGCCGAGTCATTCGTGATGCAGCCTCATACTTAGGGCACGCACAGATGGAGCCCTGGTGGTGCAGAAGCACCTGCTCCTTTGGCATAGGCTAAGTGTTCTGGTTAATGTACAAATGTTGCAAACTGTTCAAAACAAATAGGCTACATGCTCACTACCGAAGAATGACGCTGCTGCCTCTCTCTTCTCTCTCTTTCCCTCTCGCTGGCTCCCCTGTGCCTGGTGCGGTGCGTCTTTGCTTGTTCTTGTGCTCTGCATCTTCCCTGTCCTTCAGTAACTGCTGCCGTGGAACTATAGTGACCCACACGCAGCCTGTGCTTTAAACACTAAAATAAACCATTGCCAAAGTGTTAAAGGTGTTAAACGAGAAGACTTCCCCTCTCCCTGGATTTAATAAGTCAAGTCAAGAGCCAGTAGGGCAAAACGAAACCTGATAGAACGATTTGGATCCATATATCTACTCTACACAGTGTAAGCTTTGGTCAGTTTTTATTTTTTGACAATCCGCCTTATATTGACAAAGTTATGAGTGAAAACAGCTGGTGAAATAATAGACCTACCTCTGCAAGTTTCGTAGCGGAGTTAACGGCGGCGATGCGCGGTGCGTTTCTTGGAAAAGAGACGTTGAAAGCAACACAATAAACAAGTCCAGGTATCCAGCAGCAAAAAAGTTTTAGACGCATATTTTTGTCTGTGGCTTCATTAACAAACCACAGACGAGCTGCGCGAAAAGTCGGTCTGCAAACCTGCAGGCAACAGTTTCAGGGCCGCAGTGTGAGGCTGCATATCACAGGCAAGCAGTACCGCGGGAACTAGGGGTGCAGGAGGGGCAAGTGCACCCCTGGTGTCAGCCCTGCCATTTGGTTGTTGGAACTTCTTTAAATTTTTTATTTGCTTTTCTTGCACATAATAAATACATAACCACAGTCTAAAACTCTAACTGCATTTCCACCCTTATAAAATGTACATATTGTTCAAATTCGCATTAGTAAAGCGAATAAAAAGGCAAATTAATCTTCAAAGCCGTGTTGTTATGGCAACATGAGCTGTGTTAACACCGCCGATCCTGCAGAGGGCGCTACTGCACAGTTTTTGGTTTCACTTTTTTTCACAGCCGGAGATTCTTTAATATTACGATGTAGCTGCACACTGCTCCGTCTTCTGCAAACTTTGGCCGGTTATCACTTTATTAATGCGACAGATCTGTTTAACAGCGAAAATAAAAGGCTGCTGTGTTTGTTTTAACACAAATCCTCCGCCGTGGAAAGGACGAGCTCTGAATCACTGCAGTGTTGGACAACCAAAAGTTTCACGGAGTTATTTGTACAGACAGCGCCGTGCATCTGTGCTGTTTTATTTTGTTTTTGGTGCACAACGGTGCAGTTTGTGTGTCTGGAGCATTTTGGATTAAACAACTCCGTCTGTATGGATTATTTGGCTTTGTTCATCACCTCATCACTCCTTCAGAGCTGCTGCAGCTCAGGTAGCCTATGTAGGTTCAGAGTTGGAGCGGGAGGTGCCGCAGCAATGAAGTTTACGGCGGGACAAATCCACGTGTCTCTGGAGGAGTTTGGCTTCGTCTGAGCGGTGAGTAAAATGATAAAGCCACAGTACATCGCGGGGTGGCTCCCGTGAAAAAGCGTCAGCTGCTGTTTTAATGTTCAGTGTGCTAAAACACGTGATCCGTTGGCGTTATTTACATGTATGTGGCAAAGTTTCCTGCTCGTGACGAGAGTGTGCGTGTGGCGGTGTGTGCGTGATCTAAACAGAAAGCAGAAAACACATCCTTCTTTCTCTCTGGCTTGGCTCTGGTACTTACATGGTACAGACGGCTTTGCTTGTGTGAGAGTGGCTCTTGCATTCGCCTTATGGAGTACTTATAATTTGTCAATAAGCGGCGCTTGTAGAAAGCAGCCTGTGTCTGTGACTTTATGCAGTTTGCCTAGCGTAGTGTGAATGGCCACGAGATCCCGTGTATGCACCCCCCCCCCCCACACACACACACACACTGCACCCCCTGACAAATTTATGTTCCCGCGGCTATGCAGGCAAGGAGTCTGTCTGCAAACCTGCAGGCTGCAGTTACGAGCACCTGTAGTGTGAGACTGCAGCTGGTGTCAAAGAGTCTGTCTGCAGACCTACAGCCTGAAGGCCACTGAGACAGTCACTGGTTCAAAGAAGGCCTTTTTCTAGAAGGCAACAAATGTGAGCTATTACAATAATTCATAGCTTAGTTTTAAAATTAAAGTTTGTGCGAATTTCCCATTTCAATTGAATTTAGTAGATTAACACTAGTAGTAAATATAAATGATAGTTTTATATGAATCAAGAACAAGTTTGTGAAGAAAAGTTTGAAAATAGCAGGAAGTTGAGCAGAGACTGATGACATCACACTAGAGGATGAGGACATTAAATTTTTTTCACAGTAAACATTTTAAGGACCCTATAAACAAAAAATAACAAAATGAGTGTGTTGTGTATTTTCATGTCTCAAGAAGTGAAAAGCTGTTACATTAGAGTGTATAAGTACATTTGTTATTAAAAAAAATTGCAAAACTGGGATTAACTTTGAAAACTATTTAGTGAAATCTTCAATATTTTGATCTTAACGTTTTGTTGTAGTGAAATGAGTAATTCAACCTGTCATAGGCACTTTAAATAAGTTTATTAGTTCATTAAAAACTGCTGAAATAGGAAGAAATACACCCCAAATTGCAGGAAATTACATCTATGTTAGCCAAAATCTCCTGGGGGAGGACCCCCAGACCCCCCCCACACATATTTATGTTTGAGATATTCACTTGTATAAAATGTTGCTGAAGCTGCACACTCTGACAAGTAATGATCAAGTATGTAGTTTCAAGCAAAAAGGAGCAATACAGACAAATATTAAATATTTGAGGGGAAAAAGCAAAAGCAAAATGACTCTTTAGTCCGATTGGGGGGGCCACAAACTTAAGTTCGCCTAGGGCCCCCAGAAGGCTAGCTCCGCCCCTGGAGAGACTGAACAGCGGATTCAACAGTTTTTGGACCAAATCATTTGCTTTCATTGCAAATGTGGAAGTTTTATCGTAACCAGCAAGGTAACAAGCGGGGAAGCTAGCTGTTCATGACGATGAAGACTCGAGATCAACAACAAGCAGCGCGGAGGAAAAGTTACCCAAAGAATGAATGAAGGACTGTTTTTAATGCACGAAGACACCGAAATAACACATGGAGTGTGTGGAAAATAAACTGGATTTAGCGGAAAGAGATGTGTGGGACTGTGCGTCAGGTAAGAGGCTACACTCCAGTTACATCGCATTGTTGAACGTCAAATGGACACAATACTTATTGCAGATGATTTAGTGACACTTCAAGAGCTGATTTATGCAGAGTTTAGTCATGTTTTGATCTGCGTCGTGTAGTTTTACTTCATATCAGCGCAGCACAGCCCTTGGCCTCTGTGTAATCTTAAACAGGAGCGGGATAGACAAACGTGTCCCGCGTCTGTTTGTGGTGTCTAACTATGTAATTAATTACCCCCCAAAAGTGCCACTAGTAGTCCGCGGTGCGATCTATACGTGTTTTTCCCTCCTAACATATGTATTTTGGCTTGTGCGACTTACATTTTGGAGCAACTTGTAGTACGCTAATCATGAATGTTCATTTTGTTACATTTTGATAACAGGTTGTTAAAGCTAATATAGACACTCACAGCATGTGTTGTATTCATTGTAAGACTTTTATAAGGCTTTTAATTTTTTGCGGCTCCAGACAGATTCAGTTTTTGTTTTTTTGGTCCAAAATGGCTCTTTGAGCATTTTGGGTTGCCGACCCCTGTCCTAGAGCTTTCAGCGAGAAACGTAGCAAAACACTTCAGGAAAAAATGGTAAAAAATCGTCCTGATGTGACAGTTTGAAAAGCTGTTGTTGCCATAGTAATCATCAGAGAGGACAACAAATGCACCTGCATGAAAGACAAGATTGTTTTCTTCAAAATGATACCAAACATAAAAGTTTAATTATTATCTGATGGGTGCTACATGGTCTAAACTATAATATGGACCAGTGTCAAAAGTGCGTTTTTTAACATGTGGTTTGTAAACTTCAAAGGTGGATATTTATGTTATCGCTGAAGCTCAGAAAAGTCTATCATGCAAAAATATAAACCTTAGATATTGACCTTTCCAAAAATGCATGATAGCCCTTGCCACCTCTGGTGAGCCCCGTTTTCGGTCTGGCCCATGGACTAAAAGTCTAAGTTGAAAATCTTACATGAACTTAAATTGTTAGATTTCAGTGTAACCTTTTACAGTGTGCCCACAGTTCTGATCTGGCTCTATTCTTTCTCTATAAGGAAGTCCCTAAATGAATCAAAACATATAAACAGAGCAGAGAGCAACATTTAAATCAGTAGCAGCATGTTGAAATACCTCTACATACAAGTGGAGGTGCATTAAAGTCAAATATGTCTCAAAACTTAAACACTGCCAAAATAAAACCAGATGGATGCTGTGATAATTGAGTTTACAAGGTTTGACCTGAGGAGCAACGCCATCTTTAAAAGCCCAGGCTGAACAGACGTTTTGCTGGTGGAAAATTACTGAGCTGTTTGGAATGTTGTTGGAATATGAAATACAACTGAAAACAAGTCTCAGATTGGACTCAGTGTGGTGTGGCGACCATGCAGAGAGAGAGAAAGAACAAAAGCTGAAAACATTTTCTGAATTGTTACACAGTGCAATGCCCATGGAACTTCAATGTTGCCATGGAAATCTGTCATGTGCTGAGCCCAAACCATACACAAATGCCTTGTAACTATGGTGGGACCAAGTCATTCCCTGGTTCCAAATAGCCCTAATTTATAGGCCCTAGCTCCTTGTTCCTAGCCTCTAGCTCCTTATCAGTGGAGGTCGTCACGAGGTCAACAGTAAGAGCACTAGACAGCTGAGAGAAGAGCTGTTAGCTCATCCACCAGCGGACTACAAAACACACACCTATATAAACGACACGACAGTTACAGAGACAATGCATTTGTACTAGGGCTGGGCGATTTAGCCAAAAATCATAATTGCGATTTTTTCCAGGAAAAATTGCGATTGCGATTTTTTTGCGATTTTCTCCCACAGCATAAAAACATAAGCAAAAGTAACACAAAATCAACAGTTTGTTATAAGAATTGTTACATACATACATTACATATTGTTACATACATACATACTAAATTAGATCCAGTGTTGGGTGTAACGTAGTTACTGTAATTACATTTTTGAGTAGTTACTGTGAAAAGACTTGTAATTTACTGAATTTTGAATCTAAGCAACTCTTTGTTGTTTGCCTTTGTTTAAATGCCAATGATACAATTTTAAATCCCATTTTTGATTGATGTTTGCAATAATGCACACACAAAGTAATCCAAAATAATAACTAAGTTACTCTCTTGAGGCAATAACTAAGTAGTGTAAACTAATTATATTTTCAAAAAGTAAAAAGTACCTAATGAGTAACGAATTACTTTTTCAATACATTACCCCCAACACTGATTAGATCAACAAGATTAATTAACTCGTTTAATTGTGAAGGTGGATAAAACTATACAGGCTATAGCCTAACCAGCTCTGCTTTTTACAGACATGAACCAGTTATACTGAACTTGTGCAAATTCATTCACCGTTCATTTTCATTTAAGTTCAAATAAGTGATATCTGTAACTTATATTTCCTTACAGAGCTACTCAGTGTAAAATGGGCTTTCATATCCAAACTAAGTGTGTTCCCCTTTAACTTTACGCACACGGCTCTCGGTTGCTGCTGCTGCTTCTCCTTCTCCCCCTTCTTCCCCTCTCCGTCTCTGCCACTCACTCGCTCATCCCCCGCTCCACAGACAGGACAGAAGGTGGGACGATTACCTGTCCCTGTCCACGCAGAGAACCATAGTGCTCCGTGTTTGGAATTAAATAGTTTATCCTTCGTTTGGCAGCGCGTCACCACGGACTACTTCATGTTACAGCGCGGACTCGTAACGCGGTGTGATTTCGAAGTCAGTGGCACACGCACATACGCGCTAAAAGGCAAAGAGAAGCGATAGAAATCCACCTGAAACAGCTATTATGTCTATGTTTCGTGTCACTAACGAAGAGAGTCCGCGGAGTGAGTGAAGAAAAGAGCGAAAGAAGGCAGTACAGCACTGGCTCCGGGCTCATATCGTTCACCGCTGCTTTAAGCCCAAATCCTTTGCTGTAGTTTTGACAAGAGCACAGTTTTACACCGGTGAGCCTGGTATTGTCATTACATGTCGTTGATCTCATGAGCACACGAATCACTGAGAGAAAAGTGAAGCACAAGTCACGGAGGTGTCGGTGGAGCGTAACATGAAGCTGCAGACCGGAGGCGCTGCAGTCAGACGGCCGCACTCACACGCAGCGCTTCAATTACTTCCAAAACAAAACGCACGTGGCCAATAATCGCACGTCTCTGCGATTACATAATCGCGTCTTGTCATATCGCGATATAATCGCAAATTCGATTAATCGCCCAGCCCTAATTTGTACAGAACATGAAACTTTAAACATGAAACTTCAACAACACTTTTCAGCACAAACAGTAGGTCTATATATGCACAGGACAGGACAGAATAAATATAACAGACTCACCATCATCAGTTTGTGTGAGGAAAGACAAATATATTCCAGTAAATCCATCTCCCCTTCTCCCTTCTGCCCCGCTGCCAGCAGACTGTAGCAAATGAGCCTGTGGCTTTAAGTTTTGTTTCTTCACATGTAAATAGTGTTAAGAGATGCGGCAATACATTTAATGAAGGCAATGTGGAACTAAAATGTTACATTTTCAAAGTTTATAAAGTTTGTTTTATGTATTGTGTGTCTAAAGTCTGAGACAGTAAAACTTTTCATTCATTACAAACTCATCATTCACAGATCATATTTTGTCATATATGTTCATTCATTAGTGGAACGATCTGTGCAGTGCATTGTGGGATGTCCACTAGCTCTATACCGGCAGTAAGTTAGCATCAGAGGTTTCTATGCTAAAAGAACCAAGATAGTTAGCATAGAGGTAGGGTTGCCAACCGTCCCGATTTGGGCGGGACATCCCGCTATTTGGCCCTTTTTTATTCGTCCCTATCGGGACAGCTGCTGCATTTCAGCCAGAGCCTTTAGAATAATTGTTTAAGCAACAAAATAACAAGCCACTGACTAGGTCAAAGCCATAAAAGAATGATCCGAATCTTAAAATACGTTCTAAATCAGGGCACGTGCAGGTGCAGGTTACCTGTGCTGCTGCGAGGTCCTGCTCCTGCTTCACGCACTAAACAGTGATCGACATCCGATGTACAAGAAGCCGGAGATTATAATGCTGCTTCTTGAGGACAGAGTGACGGAGGAGGAAGATGGGACAGCTGACTTTGTGATTGTACATCGGGACCAGAGCAGGACTTTAGACAGACGTATCGGGCGGACGTGAAGAAGGGTGAGTCAGTGAACGTGTTCACATGAAAGGCTTCACTCTACTGGCCAATGCGGTGGTGAATATTTGTTTCATATTGCGTTTATGAATGGCTGGAGAGCGAACGGTCTGATTATAAAAGTTACATCAGGTGCATCTGGCGCGCGCACCTACTACACACAGAGACAAAAGTACTGCTAAACTAACAGAAGGATAAAGTCACAACAGAGGACAAACCGCCCACTTTCCTCTTCCCGGCCTGCACTAAAAAGTCTCATAATGTCCTGCTCAAACCACTGCGTTTCCCCTTTGCTCTACGTCTGTGTCATTTTTTTTTTTTTTTTTTTTTCAATTGTCTCAGGTCTCAAGTGGTAAGTTTCAAGTCTGTGGTTTCAAGTAAAGTTCCTAGTCTTAAAGGTGAGGTATACTGATGGTCACACAGCAAACCAAATGTAACTCTCCTCTCATGAATCCTTTGACAGGTAAATATTGGTATTGGTATTTATTTATTTTGATTTTTATTCCGTAAAGTCATAATCTCAAGTAGAAGTCTTCAGTGTACAATAGGCACGTTTTCATTCCCAAGATTTTCAGACCAAGAGCCCCCCCCCCAAAAAAAACATTCAACCAACTCTCGACCCCCTGGCAAAATAAAATAGATGTCTTTAATTATTTCAAGCTGGAAAACCATTAATATTGGGCTTGAATGCATTTATTTTGGTAGCTTATTGCTTTATATGATCAAAATGCAGTCAAACATTATGCTTCCAGTTAAAAAAAGATTAAACACCAAGTCACAATTGTAAAATTGCATCTTAAAATCATCTTGTCCTGACCCCCACTTTGGGAACCTCTGCTGTAGTGTAGTGGTCAAGTTCTAAAACAAGAATCCCTTCACGTACGTCATTAAAAAGCACTCATTTGTCACTTCATTTATGTGGACTTTGGCTCATATTTTGTGGAGTTTTAACCAATCACGGTGGCTGAGTGGATAGCGCTCTTGCCTCACAGCAAGAAGGTCGCGGGTTCGATTCCCGCTCGGGCCCGGGCCTTTCTGTGTGGAGTTTGCATGTTTCTCCCTGTGTCTGGGTGGGTTTCCTCCGGGCACTCCGGTTTCCCCCACCAACCAATAACATGTACGTTAGGGTAATATCCTCCAGCTACGGTAGTCCTGACCAAGCCTAGCAAGAACATCTGGAGATGGGTCCCCGAGCGCTGCACTGCGGCGATCACTGCTCCTGAGGAGTACCTTAACCTTAACCTTAACATACTTCATATTTACAAGATCAAAATTGTCCAACAAGGTTAAAACAAACAAAGGATTAGTAAAATGGTAAATATATTCATTTTCAGGATGTAGGGGAGACCGGGGACAATTGTTACACTTTTTTCCAAATGTGACATAACAGCTTAATCTTAGTTGAAGTTCTGCTTAAAACTACATGAAATGAAATGAAAGCTGCAGATCTTGGTTTGACATGTGAACAGGTTGGATTCTATAGAGCGATTTAGTTTGAAGCTGTTTTCATTTCAAGACAAGAAAGTCAAGTGTTACAACATGGGTCAATAACACACCAAGGAGCAAATGTAACACATGAAATTACAACAATAATATTTATTTTTCTTATTAAATATAACTGGAAGGTTGTCCACATTTAAACCAACTTAACTCTGTAATCTTATTATAATAAAACACAAAACTGCTGTGGAAAAAAAACTTTACAGTCAGCTCTAATTTTACTTATGTCTTTCTCGAACTAAAATGAGAGTTGTTCTGAAAAAATATGAAGGCTCTGATAAAAACAGTCAACAAATGATACACAAACTTTTTAGGACAAAAAAACTAAATCTAAATAAATCCATCCAAACTGAATTCATAAAATGGCCGAGGAGCAGTTGTTTGGAGGGATTTGTTTCTATGTTAGCATTTATATTTGTTGTTGTAAAACTTACCAAATACAGACCACAAAACCTATATTTAACCATATTAAAAAAACAGCCATGTCTCAGTCACATCTGTGTCCAGAACAAAAACATGAGCTCATGTCATGTAGAACTTTATTACTCAAAAAAAATTTTTTTTATGTAAAAATGAAATCTCAAATCTCTTTCCACTCAAACAGCAGGTGAAGAGATGAAATGAGCAGGTTCTGTGCAGAGCTGAAGCTTCTGGTTTGCTTCTGCTACAAATGGAAGCCTCTGTTACATTTGCCCCGTGTTACCATTGGCCCCGGTCTCACCTACTACTGAGAAGATCAGGGACAAATGTAACAGAAGCTCCCCACAAGTCAGGAGCTAAAGTCTGCACAGAACAGGCTCGTTTCATCTCCACCTGCTGTTTGAGTGGACAGACTGTTGGCACTTTAGGAAACTTTTCACAGCAAGAAAACTTATACATCACATGAACAAATGTTGAGATGTGACAGTCATTATTATAAGTTTATAAAACTGACTCTTGTCATGTAATTGGTGAGTTTACAACAACAAATACCAATGCTAACAAAGAAAAAATGCCTCCAAATAATGCCTCATCTGGGACAAATGTGGCGTCCTCAGGATTCATTTTGGATAGATTTGTTTACACTTATGTTTTAATCCAAAAAAAAAGGTTTGTTTGACTGATGTTAATTAGAGTTTTCATGAGGTTAATGAGAGTTTTAATTTTTTATCCCAGAATCATTATTTCTTTATTTGGAAAAACAAAGTAAAGTTAAAAAAAGATTGTAAAGTGTTTTATCTCAGCATTGTAATGTTTTAGTACAAGTATAATAAGATTACGGAGAGAAGCTTCCAGTCTGCCAAATGCATTTCCTTTGATAAATGAATAATGATTGTTGCCGTTTCATTTGTTACAGTTTCCTCTTTGGTGTGTTACAACTGCCTCACAACATGTCGGAACGCAACACACCAAACACTTGACTTTCATGTCTTGAAATGACAAAAGCTTCAAATGAACTTCACTGAACCCAAACCTATTCATAGGTAAAGCCAAGAAATGCATCTTTCATTTGATATAGTTTTAAGTAAGTCTTTAACTAAGATAAACTAAGTCGATTTGGTAAATTTGGATAAAAGTGTTACAATTGTCTCTAAATAATGTAATACCATAATCGATAGGGCCGAGAACTTCATTTCCATCTGAAATCACAACTCCTGAACACATCCAAAGCAGACGTAGTTACGATCGACACTGTGTCTATGCTTTTCAACTTTCTCCAGTTAAACTCAGACAAACCTGAAGTCATCGCCTTTGGCCCCCAGAAACACAGAGAAAGTGTCAACAGTCACCTTCAGTCTCTCTCTCTGAAACTTTCCAATCAAGCTAGAAATCTGGTGATAATAACGGACTCAGACTTGAACTTTAACAGCCACACCAAGTCAATAACATCAGCAGCTTTTTACCATCTAAAAAACATGGTCAAAATCAAAGGTAAAGTGTCAAAGCCTGACTTGGAGAGACTTATCCATGCATTTGTCTCCAGTAGGTTAGACTATTGTAACGGCCTGCTCACCGGCCTATCCAAACGAGCTGTAAACAGCTGCAGTACATCCAGAACCAGGAAGTACCATCACATTAGTCCTGACTAGAACCAGGAAGTACCATCACATTAGTCCTGACTAGAACCAGGAAGTACCATCACATTAGTCCTGACTTGAACCAGGAAGTACCGTCACATTAGTCCTGACTAGAACCAGGAAGTACCATCACATTAGTCCTGTGCTTAGGTCTTTACACTGGCTTCCAGTGGCTCAGAGAATAGACTTTAAAACAGCTCTGCTTGTGTTTAAGTCTCTCCATGGACTAGCACCAAAGTACATCTCTGACGTGTTAGTGCTGCATGAACCATCTCAGATGGTTGAGGACCTCAGGGACTGGCCTCCTGCTGTGCCAGAGTCAGGACTAAACATGGACCAGAGTCAGGACTAAACATGAACCAGAGTCAGGACTAAACACGGATCAGAGTCAGGACTAAACGTGGACCAGAGTCAGGACTAAACATGGACCAGAGTCAGGACTAAACGTGGACCAGAGTCAGGACTAAACCTGGCCCAGAGTCAGGACTAAACCTGGCCCAGAGTCAGGACTAAACCTGGCCCAGAGTCATTACTAAACTTGGACCAGAGTCCAGACTAAACATGGACCAGAATCAGGGCTAAACATGGACCAGAGCCAGGACTAAACCTGGACCAGAGTCAGGAGTAAAAGTCAGGACTAAACGTGGACCAGAGTCAGGACTAAACGTGGACCAGAGTCAGGACTAAACGTGGACCAGAGTCAGGACTAAACGTGGACCAGAGTCAGGACTAAACAGGGACCAGAGTCAGGACTAAACGTGGACCAGAATCAGGACTAAACACGGACCAGAGTCAGGACTAAACGTGGACCAGAATCAGAACTAAACACGGACCAGAGTCAGGACTAAACGTGGACCAGAGTCAGGACTAAACGTGGACCAGAGTCAGGACTAAACATAGACCAGAGTCAGGACTAAACACGGACCAGAGTCAGGACTAAACACAGACCAGAGTCATGACTAAACATGGACCAGAGTCAGGACTAAACACAGACCAGAGTCATGACTAAACATGGACCAGAGTCAGGACTAAACGTGGACCAGAGTCAGGACTAAACATGAACCAGAGTCAGGACTAAACATGGACCAGAGTCAGGACTAAACACAGACCAGAGTCATGACTAAACATGACCAGAGTCAGGACTAACAGACCAGAGTCAGACTAAACACGGACCAGAGTCAGGACTAAACACGGACCAGAGTCAGGACTAAACACAGACCAGAGTCAGGACTAAACGTGGACCAGAGTCAGGACTAGACTGAAAAAGCTTTGTCTGCACTCTTTATTCCTTTACTTCTTTTAAAGCACATTTTATGATGATTATTTATATTTTTATATTGTAATTTTGATGCATCTTTGGAATTGCTTTGTGTAACCTACAGGCCGACACCAAACGCGCGACAAAAAGATCACGTGACGTTTCTTTACCGTGAAAACCGTTTGTGTTTGTAACCGAGCGTTTCCTCTCGGGAACCATGTCAAACCAAAGAACTTAATCCGCACAGACAAAGATTAGCGCGGCAGGATTTAGGGTCACCGGGGAGGAGGACTCACTAGCTCGCGCGCTCGCTCCAAATACGCACCGCATTTCAGATCAATAAAACCGAGTTATAACCAAAAACGTGACACTTTTATTTACTGTCGATGTTGCTGCATGTGTCCGCTAAATAATTTGGCTAAAGTGGTGAAGAAAAATGCAGAAAATGATTGAAATTATGACACTTTTGAAGCTAGCATCTGACCGTGCGCTTTTACGCGTTGGCACGTTGGAATACAAAGATGATACACTGATAAAAAACAGATTTATGATTGAGGTTACGCTAAAACTATGAAAAGCCAGCATCCTAAGGTAAACAACTTTCCAGATCCACGTGAAGATCTGATCGAGCTCAATAATCATCTCAAAGAACAAAAAAAGTGTGAGATGAAGCTAAAAATATTGTGTAAAATAGTTTGAGTTGACTCACTTTCGCACACGATGGCTTTGAGTCCCAGTGGAGCCATGATGAGTGTCCTCGGTCCGAGCTCTGTCCGCGCGCACTGACGCACGGACGCGTATCCGAGACCGAGCTGTCAATCACAGCCTCCAGGGACTTCCGACAGCTTTGGGTTCCCTTTCAAAATAAAGTGAAGTATTGTCAATCCATTCTTTAAAGAGAAACTAAACCCTAAAATACGTTTTTGGCTGTTAAACTATGTATGTGGTGTTTAAATAGCATTGTCTACTGTTCTGAGTCATTTTTTGGCATTTTCAGTGCAAACTGATCAAATTAGCAGGTTTCAGGTCAAAATAGTCACAAACTGGCTGTGTCTCTCATGTCAGCTCCAGGTTCTTTGTGACCTCAGCGTGTATTTTCCACTCAAAATGAAGCACTAATTGCAGACACCTGCTGTCAGTTCAATCACACTGCTGCTCTCCTCTCTGAGCCCCTCCTTTGCCCTTCTCCCAATGCTTTTCAATGAGTTTGCTGTGTTTGAAATGTGTTTGTGGGTGGAGTTTAGGGGGTGAGCATACCTTTAAATCTTGTTTTGTCCTGCAGAAAATTCCTGTTTTCACCTACCACCTATCCTCGTCCACGTGTCTGTATGTATTACTCAAAAATGTCAAGTATTAGTAAGGTTTAAAAACAAAAACAAAAAACAAGCAAGTCAAAGTCTGCTGCTTGTTACAGGTGAATTTTAGAATGAATAGACAAACAGAACGAGAAAATCATTTAAATGTTCTATTTGTTGTAAAAGTCAAATGATAAACTTGTTCTACGCCTAGAATTTAGTTTTAGTCAGCAAAAAGCCTCACAAAAATGTATATTTATTCAATGAAAATTTACATTTCTTCTCAGACACTTTAGGCTGGGCCTATTCAATTTAAGGCCTGGAAGCCAAATTGGCCCTCTGGGAATTTAATCTGGCCCTCAACCTATCTTCCAAATATTGCAAATATACAATTTATTTGTTGTTTGCAGGCTTAAGTCTGGGTGTATCTTAGACCTGAGTTTTAGTACAATTCTCCTTTAATCTGACCTGGGTTTTGGAGGGATGACGGTTACTCGGTTCAGACTTGGTACTGGTCTAGAGGCCTACTAGCATCACTGAAACTGATTTTATAAAGGGGATATTTTATGCAACCCCAAATTTTGGCAAAAATTGTGATATGTTGTGCAAGTATCTGGCCCTGAGTAAAGTAAGAAAAGTGTAATTTGTGAAGTGTAAGTGCAAGAAAAGTGTAATTTTAAAAATATTGAGATAAATATTGTAAATTGAGAAATGAATATAATGAGATCAGGTTTGGATGTAGCTAAGTTATTGTAAGTTAGATTACAGTTTTAAGTAACTACAGTGTAACTTACTGTGAAGCCATTTAATTAGCTTTTTGGCAGCTATTAAAATTAGGGCTGCAACAAGTTAATCAATTAATCACAACTAATCAATTATTGAAAACATCGTAACTAATTGTGTAATTGAATTATTATTAACGGGTCTTTAGTGTGTGTATAAAACCCCCTGTGATAAAGTGCAATTTGGACTATTCCATGTTTCCCCCGCTGTAATGGTATGACCCATTTCTTCTAGAAACTAGTTCTGCCCAGTGTTACCTGTGAGAGCGTGGTTGATTTGTGTTGTGTTTATCGTGTGCGTCAATGCCAAAAGTAAGTGTTGTATTATGTTCATATTTGCACTTGTGTTTGATTATTATGCTTATTTAGCCATGCACCCTATATATTTGTGTTTGTTGTTTAGTTACGTGCAGCCACGAGGCACCTTAGTCCGCACGTGTTTCTTCATTTGCATATTTCTGTATATATGTTGCACTTACATATGTTACTTAATTAGTTTTGACTACTTGTAACCTTATTTCTGTGTTTACACGACGTTTTCCGTCGTATGTGGCCTTAATTAGTCTGCAAAGTTTTCCTTTGTTCACCATGCATGCAGTGAATTTCTTTGTCCACCAGGGTGCGCACTTTAAGCCCACCTACTTAATTGGTATGCATGACGTCACTAATTGCGTCACCAAATCGCTAACCAATCAGAAATGAGTGCAGTCCCCTTGCAGTACATTTTCCGACCACTAGAGGTCGACATTATTATGGGTAAACGTGCCCATTTCCAGAGTGTTTGTTTATGTGACTGCCTGCATTTAGACTGATTTTAATTGTTCCCTTTTTCTGTTCTTTTTACAGAAACCACACGCTGACACACAAACCCACACACATATAAAACTGTTCAATGATGCTGTTCAAATAAAGTTCACTGGAAATACATCAGAGACTCTGGATATTCATCTTTTCTGTCACCTGCCTTCTGACAGAGGCTAGGAAAATCACGTTGCCCCTCAGCCAGTACTTGCATTACGCACACGTCCTCAACAAGTGGTCCTTCGAGCCGGATTTGAGGTGGACAACATTTCCTAATGGCGACATCCAGGCAAGATGATCAAGAAGAGCAAGCTGTCCGTCCAAGGAGGATTCATCATCTCCCAGGACATCTGGATGACTATGTGCTCACCTATCCTGCCCATCAGTCCAATCCAGTATATCCAGATGCTAACATGAACATTTTGAGCAGTAATGTTGCACCAGCTCATCCCCGATATACTTCAGCACAACTAGGTGATGGAGTTGAGAGGTCACCAGAGATAGAAAGAATAAGGAGGATGGAGCAATGTGTATCCCGAGTGCAGGATCAAATGAGAGAATTACAGAGCACACTGCAAGCATCTCTCAATCTTGGTAGAGCCACATCACAAATGCCCCTGTCCCAGCAGGCACGGAGTCGCAGTCTACCTTTGCTCACTGCAGATTATAATCCACCCATCCATGATGTTGTTATGCACAGGCTAGATCATATTCCTCCCTTCATCTCATCCTCATCCTCACCTGGTCCTGATCAGATAACATTGCAGCGAGCTCCTCCCCTAACAGTGCAGCCTATTGCTAGGCCTTCATCTCCTCAGTCCCTGTACCTGCTCTCAGTCCAATAGGAGGAGCTAGTGCACCACAGTCTGTTTATGCCTCACCTTCTGCTCAAGCTGCAGCTACACCAGCAGTGGTATCCTGGCCTGCAGCCCCAATTACAGACCAACCACACCCACCTTGGCAGCAGCAGCAGCAGCAGCAGAGAGACCCAAACTGGCCTACTTCACATCCTCAATGGCCTACACAACCCAGTGTAGGGCAGTACAGCTATGCAAGGCCAATGCAGACTCAACCTCCAGTACTACTGCCTATGCCACCTCCAGGCCCTCCTCCATTAGGCCAACCTGTGAGTCAGCCTTACTCTACACAAGTGTTGCCTCCTACACTGAGCTCTCCGTACATGTACCAGGATCCAGCTTACATGCAGCCTCCTGTCAGCACTCATTCTGCTGCTCCCCAGAATGCACCGCAGTTTTCCTCTTTCCTGCCAGCAGCTCAAAGACCTAACCTGATGGAAATGGCTATATCCTCCTCCTATGGCATTCCAAAGCCTAAATTAGTCAGTTTCACCTCAGGAAAGGAGAGCGATTTTCTTTTACTAAAGAAAGGACTAGATGGAGTGCTGGGCCCACATCCACATCTCTCTGAAGACTATAAGTTTCAAGTCCTGCTAGATCATTTGAAGTTTCCTGCTGCATTTCAAATCGCAAAGAGATACGTGCATGATCCCATTCCATATACTAAAGCAATGCAGGCCCTACAGCAGCGCTATGGACAGCCACGACAACTAGTCCAAAGTGAAATCAATAATATTCTGCGAGCCCCCACAGTGAGAGCAGGAGATGCACAAGGGTTTGAAGACTTTGCTCTGTCAGTCAGTAGTCTTGTGGGACTATTAAACACTCTAGAGGGAGCAGCCAAGAGTGAACTTGAGTGTGGCTCTCATGTGGACAGGTTGCTGAGTAAACTCCCACCTTCCTACCAAGACAGTTTTGCTGAATATTGTCTAACCAGGGGAATCCTGCAGAGTAACTCAGCCGACACGTACACACTACCTGATTTTGCCCAATGGTTAGAGAGGAAATCACAAGCCATTCAGATCTCCAGACGAGCCGCTGAAAGCTGCACAGTCGATAAGCCTCGCTCAGACCGCAAAGAGAAGCAGTTTAAGCAGCCAAAGTCTTCATCATCTGTTTACTATGGCAATAATAAACCTCCAACACCTGCTGCAGTTACTAGCTCTGCTTCCTCTGACAAGATTGATCCTTCTATGGGCAAGAAACGAGAGAAATTCAAGCCATATTGTCCTTTCTGCAGTAGTACAGAGCATTATCTGAGTTCCTGTCCTGACTTCACTAAGCTGACTACTGTCCAGATTGTTAGCTGGATAAATGAAAATAAGAGATGTTGGAGATGTGGTAGGGGACACCAGCCTGACAACTGCACTCTAAAGAAACCCTGTGCCATCTGCGGAGAACAACACCTGCAGATCCTCCATGAGGCATCCTCCAGCACTAATAGGAGTGTTCTGACTGTGAGTACAGCATCCAGCATAGTGTATCTAGACCAGGCTACACACTCAGGGAGAGTTATGCTAAAAGTAGTGCCAGTTACACTCCACTGTAAAGGTAAATCATTGTCCACACATGCCATTCTGGACGATGGATCAGAAAGGACTATCGTCTTGTCAGCAGCAGTACATTACCTGCAGTTAGACAAAATCCCAGAATCTCTCAAACTGAGGACTATCAGACAGGAAGTCTCAGAGCTACAGGGAGCATCTGTCAGTTTTGAAATAAGTGAGCCCAGATGCCCCAAAATCAAACATCACATCAGTAATGCCTTCTCTGCTACAAAGCTCAATCTGGCCAAACAATCCTGCCCCATGGACACTCTGCGCCAGAAATATTCACATCTGAGTGAGGTCCCCTTTAAAGCCTTCAAAGATGTTCAGCCTATGCTACTTATAGGCTCAGACAATGCACATCTCATTACGCCTCTGTCTCCTGTCAAAGCCGGTCCACTAGGCACTCCTGTGGCTGTGAACACCAAACTTGGCTGGGCTATACAGGGTCCTGCTACTTTCCTGCACCAACCTACTGAGACATCATGTCTGCACACATCACTGCTCCCAACTCCCTCTCAAGTGTTGAAGCACAATGTGGAAAAGTTATGGCAGCTAGATGTCCTTCCCTTTCGATCAGAGAAGGAGGTTACGCGGTCCAAACAAGATAAAGAGGCATTGGAGCTGCTGCAGAACAAGACTGAGCGTGTTCAAGTAGATGGAGTCTCACGCTATGCAACTCCTCTGCTCCGCTGTAAGAACGCCTCTAAACTACAAGCTGGTCCTGAATCAGTTATGGCTCTCCTACGCTCCACAGAAAGGCGCCTAACTAAAGACCCTGACTTAGCTGCTGTGTACAATGCAGAAGTACACAAACTGGAACAACAAGGTTATGCCAGAAAACTCACACCTGAAGAGGCAAGCAGCACAAATGAATCTTGGTTTATTCCCCATCATATTGTGCATCATAATAACAAGCCCAGGATAGTTTTCAACTGCTCGTTCCACTATAAGCAGGACTGTCTTAACGACCAGCTGTTACCAGGCCCCACACTCGGTCCCTCATTAATAGGTGTACTGTTGAGATTTAGAGAGTACCCTGTTGCTGTGAGTGGGGACATACGGGGAATGTTTCACCAGGTACGACTCATCACCCAGGACACGCCCCTTTTGAGGTTTATCTGGAGAGACATGGAGAGAGAGCGCAGCCCAGACATTTACGAGTGGTGTGTGCTGCCGTTTGGACCACCTGCAGCCCCTGTTGCGCCACATATGCTCTTCAGCGCCATGTGCAAGACCACAAAGAGGGCAATGAGCAGGTACTGGACTGTGTTCTCAACTCTTTTTATGTAGATAATTGCCTGCAGTCCCTGCCTTCGCCATCACAGGCACGGCCTCTGGTAGACAACATCAGAGAACTGTTAGCAACAGGTGGCTTTGAGATCAGGCAGTGGGCCAGTAACTACCCTGACGCCATAGCCCATCTCCCCACAGAAGCAAGATCACCTACCTGTGAGCTGTGGCTAACTGCTCACAAATCAGATCCCCAAGAGCCACACTCGGACTGGCCTGGCACTGCTCATCTGACCAGATAAGCTACAGATGTCGCCCGGTGCCTCTTCACGAGCCAACAATGAGGAACATCTACAGCATCCTCGCTTCACAATATGACCCGCTGGGCTTCATCATCCCTTTCACCACCCGGGCAAAGCTCATCGTGCAGCTGTTGTGGCAGAAAGAGAGACACTGGGACGACCCCATCGATGGTGAGCTGCTTCAACTATGGCAAGAGTGGGTGAGTGAGTTACACATTCTCCCAGACATTTACATGCCCCGGTGCTACACCACTCCAGAAACACAAAATGGCACTGTGCAGCTGCATATATTCTGTGACACGTCAGAGCGTGCTTATGGAGCCGTCGCCTATCTGAGATTTGAGTCAGGACATGATGTACACTCTGTTTTTGCCATGGCGAGGTCTCGTGTAGCACCAAGAAAGCAGCTGTCTGTCCCCGTCTGGAACTATGTGCAGCATTGGCTGGTGCACAGTTGTGCAAACTTCTCATTAGCGAGCTCTCTCTTCCCATCAGTGACACTGTATTGTGACAGATTCAACTACTGTTCTCACTGGATCCAATCTGAGTCCTGTCATATAAAGTGTTTGTAGGCACTCGTATGCTGAACTACAGGAGCTCACTGAGACTGCCAGCTGGAGATATGTCCCCTCTGCTCTGAATCCAGCAGATGACATCACTCGGGGCAAATCACTGCTAGAGCTGTCTGCACCAGGCCAGTGGAGAGATGGTCCACCCTTTCTGAGACAAACATCTGAGTACTGGCCATCCCAGCCTACTGTGAGTAATGACTGCACTGACAATAGTGAACTTAAGAAATCTGTACTTTGTGCCCATATCACAACAGATTCTACCCAGTCAAACCCTGCAAACATGTGACACCTGGGCTGATCTTGTACAGGCAACTTACCTGTCCTCTCATGGGGCGGCTGCTGCTCCTATGTCTGCAGCCAGCGCATAGACACTGAGCTCCAGGTGCTGAGACAGGCACAGCTGGATAGTTTTCCTGCAGAGATGAATGCACTCAAAGCTGGAAAAGAAGTGCGCTCAGACAGTAAGCTCAAAACTCTGTCTCCTGAATATGACTCTCAGCTCGGCCTCATTCGAGTCGGTGGTCGCCTTCGCAGAGCAGAGAACATGGACATTGACTCTCTGCATCCCATTGTGCTGTCTCCTGACCACCCTACTACTCAGCTCATCATTAAGGACTATGACACTCGCCTCTTTCATCCTGGCCCTGAACGTGTTTTTGCTGAGTTGAGGCGTGTGTACTGGATTTTAAGAGGCAGACAGGCCATCAGGAAACATCAACATCACTGCCTAGAGTGTAAAAAGTGGAGAGCTAATCCTGTCACACCTAAAATGTCTGATCTCCCTGCCAGCCGACTACGCCTGCAACAGCCTCCATTCTGGTCCACTGGAATAGACTGTTTTGGCCCTTTCACTGTGAAAATAGGCAGGAGACAGGAAAAACGCTGGGGCATCATCTTTAAATGTCTCACGACTCGCTGTGTTCACCTGGACCTGCTCAGTGGGATGGACACTGATTGTTTTCTTATGGCTCTACGCCGCTTCATTGCAAGGAAAGGAAAGCCTTTTGAAATATTAAGCGACCAGGGCACAAATTTCAAAGGAGGCGACAGAGCGCTCCAAGAGGCGTTTCAAGCGATGGAACCACAACTACAGGAGAAGCTGAGTGAGCAGAGCATCACCTTTTGTTTCAACCCTCCGCATGCTCCTCATTTCGGAGGAGCCTGGGAGCGGGAGATACGCTCAGTTAAATCTTCACTTCAGGTTATTCTCCAGGGACAAAGTGTTTCAGAGGACCTGCTGCACACTGTCCTGATCGAGGTGGAAGGAGTACTTAACTCCAAACCACTCGGATATGTGTCCTCTGACATCGCTGACATTGATCCTATAACCCCAAATATGCTTCTCATGGGGCGGCGAGACGCTTCATTGCCTCAAGCTGTGTATGGCACACGAGAGCAGCTTGGGAGGCGCAAGTGGCGCCACAGCCAAGTAATAGCTGATCACTTCTGGACTCAGTTTGTTCGACGTTACCTACCTTCACTACAACACCGTCAGAAATGGCAACAGACTTCTCCAGCACTTGCCCTGGGACAAGTTGTGATGGTAGTGGACTCTCAGCTCCCGCGGGCACTTTGGCCTGTGGGTAAGATCACACAGGTGTTTCCCAGCCCTGATGGACAGGTGCGAGTAGCACAAGTGACCATTGGGAAGCACACATACAAACGACCAGTGGCCAAACTTGTAGCACTACCTGAAATGTCTAATGATGTTACTTAGATATGTTCACATGGGCTTTTAGTTGTAACTAATGTGCTATGCACATTAGGGGGCGGCTGTATAAAACCCCCTGTGATAAAGTGCAATTTGGACTATTCCATGTTCCCCCGCTGTAATGGTATGACCCATTTCTTCTAGAAACTAGTTCTGCCCAGTGTTACCTGTGAGAGCGTGGTTGATTTGTGTTGTGTTTATCGTGTGCGTCAATGCCAAAAGTAAGTGTTGTATTATGTTCATATTTGCACTTGTGTTTGATTATTATGCTTATTTAGCCATGCACCCTATATATTTGTGTTTGTTGTTTAGTTACGTGCAGCCACGAGGCACCTTAGTCCGCACGTGTTTCTTCATTTGCATATTTCTGTATATATGTTGCACTTACATATGTTACTTAATTAGTTTTGACTACTTGTAACCTTATTTCTGTGTTTACACGACGTTTTCCGTCGTATGTGGCCTTAATTAGTCTGCAAAGTTTTCCTTTGTTCACCATGCATGCAGTGAATTTCTTTGTCCACCAGGGTGCGCACTTTAAGCCCACCTACTTAATTGGTATGCATGACGTCACTAATTGCGTCACCAAATCGCTAACCAATCAGAAATGAGTGCAGTCCCCTTGCAGTACATTTTCCGACCACTAGAGGTCGACATTATTTATGGGTAAACGTGCCCATTTCCAGAGTGTTTGTTTATGTGACTGCCTGCATTTAGACTGATTTTAATTGTTCCCTTTTTCTGTTCTTTTTACAGAAACCACACGCTGACACACAAACCCACACACATATAAAACTGTTCAATGATGCTGTTCAAATAAAGTTCACTGGAAATACATCAGAGACTCTGGATATTCATCTTTTCTGTCACCTGCCTTCTGACAGAGGCTAGGAAAATCACGTTGCCCCTCAGCCAGTACTTGCATTACGCACACGTCCTCAACAGTGTGGTCTTAAGTTACTGTTCTACTATTTCAAACATGATTCGATTCTAAGGAAATTTGTTTATTCTCGATACCAGTGTCAATACTACAACTGCTTCAGAAATGCCTTTTGTGAAGTCAAAACTTTAGACAAAATGACATTTACAACACAAGGTCATGGCCTTTTGGTTGTTTAAAACGGACGTTTTGTTAGTTGTTTGATGTTGTAGTAGATTATTCTGATAACTGCTCATAAAAGGCCAAATTGAGTTTTCTTAATAAATTTTTTCCCTCAAATGAGTTTTTTAGATTCAATAGCTTTAGTATCGATATGTGATGTTTGATCAGCCTACTTAGTTACTGTGAAACTATCTGTAATTAATTAGTTACCAACAAAATACTTTGGTTCCTTTCAAGTATATATATTTTTTTTTTCAAACATGACTTATTGTGTGTGATAAAACCGCTCACAGAATCAATTTTACTGTTGATTTGAGTGAATTGCTGCCTGTTAAGCAGCTCATGTTGTTTACCTCTGTTTAAATGTCATTATTAACACACTGAAGACTATATTTATTTATTCCATGTTTGCAACTTTACGCACAAAGTAATCCTAAAGTAATCGAAGTTACTTTCTTGGGGCAGAACTAAGCAGTGTAACTAATTCTGTGATTTCTTTGGTCGTGTGGTATTCTGTGGTCAGTTTGAGCAAAGTGTGTCGTTTTTGTGTAAAGTTTGCTCTCTTGCTGCTTCTTTTCTTTCTCACATTCTCGCGACGACCACCAGAGGGCAGCAAACACTCAATGTTGAGCAACCAAAGTGCCATGAACTCCAAGCTTCTGCAAAAGGAAGAGGAAAAAACACCTGATCCATTTAAAACACACACACACGCATCTGTCTCTGAATGTTGACACAGTTAGACCGATTNCCCTGACTAGGTCAAAGCCACAAAAGAATGATCCGAATCTTAAAATACGTTCTAAATCAGGGCACGTGCAGGTGCAGGTTACCTGTGCTGCTGCGAGGTCCTGCTCCTGCTTCACGCACTAAACAGTGATCGACATCCGATGCACAAGAAGCCGGAGATAATAATACTGCTTCTTGAGGACAGAGTGACGGAGGAGGAAGATAAGACAGCTGACTTTGTGATTGTACATCGGGACCAGAGCAGGACTTTAGACAGACGTGTGAAGGACGTGAAGAAGGTTTGAGTCAGTGAACGTGTTCACATGAAAGGCTTCACTCTACTGACCAATGCGGTGGTGAATATTTGTTTAATATTGCGTTTATGAATGGCTGGAGAGCGAACGGTCTGATTATAAAAGTTACATCTTCGAGTTTGCATCTGGCGCGCGCGCCTACTACACGCAGAGACAAAAGTACTGCTTTAAACTAACAGAAGGATAAAGTCACAACAGAAGGTCTGCACTAAAAAGTCTCATAATGTCCTGCTCAAACCACTGCGTTTCCCCTTTGCTCTATGTCTGTGTCATTTTTTTTTTTTTTTTTGATGTCCCGATTTGGGGAGTGACAGTGTTGGCAACCCTACATAGAGGCTCCTAGCTCCTAACTCCTAACTCCCAATTGCTCAAACAGCTCTTAACATGGCGTCATCCGGTTTGGGCTTAAGTGGCCAGTGGCTATGGGATAACTGATGAATTCGGAAGGAGCCATTGTCTCAGGTCTCAAGTGGTAAGTTTCAAGTCTATGGTTTCAAGTTAAGTTCCAAGTCTTAAAGGTGAGGTATACTGATTGACACACAGCAAACCAAATGTAACTCTCCTCTCATGAATCCTTTGACAGGTAAATAGGTATTTATTTATTTTGATTTTGATTCCGTAAAGTCATAATCTCAAGTAGAAGTCTTCAATGCACAATAGGCACGTTTTCATTCCCAAGATTTTCAGACCAAGAGCCCCCCCCCAAAAAAAACATTTAACCAACTCTTGACCCCCTGGCAAAATAAAATAGATGTCTTTAATTATTTCAAGCTGGAAAACCATTAATATTGGGCTTAAATGCATTTATTTTGGTAGCTTATTGCTTTATATGATCAAAATGCAGTCAAACATTATGCTTCCAGTTAAAAAAAAAAAAGATTAACACCAAGTCACAATTGTAAAATTGCATCTTGAAATCATCTTGTCCTGACCCCCACTTTGGGAACCTCTGCTGTAGTGTAGTAGTCAGGTTCTAAAACAAGAATCCCTTCACTTACGTCATTAAAAGCACTCATTTGTCACTTCATTTATGTGGAGTTTGGCTCATATTTTGTGGAGTTTTAACCAATCACGGTGGCTGAGTGGATAGCGCTCTTGCCTCACAGCAAGAAGGTCGCGGGTTCGATTCCCACTCGGGCCCGGGCCTTTCTGTGTGGAGTTTGCATGTTTCTCCCCGTGTCTGGGTGGGTTTCCTCCGGGCACTCCGGTTTCCCCCACCAACCAATAACATGCACTTTAGGGTAATATCCTCCAGCTAAGGTAGTCCTGACCAAGCCTAGCAACAACATCTGGAGATGGGTCCCCGAGCGCTGCACTGCAGCGATCACTGCTCCTCTGAGTCTGCAGAGGTACAGGGACAATAAAGTATACCTTAACCTTAACATACTTCATATTTACAAGATCAAAATTGTCCAACAAGGTAAAACAACAAAAGGATTAGTAAAATGGTAAATATATTCATTTTCAGGATGTAGGGGAGACCGGGGACAATTGTAACACTTTTTTCCAAATGTGACATATCAGCTTAATCTTAGTTGAAGTTCTGCATAAAACCACATGAAATGAAACAGATCTGGTCTTGACATGTGAACAGGTTTGGATTCTATAGAGCGATTTAGTTTGAAGCTGTTTTCATTTCAAGACAAGAAAGTCAAGTGTTACAACATGGGTCAATAACACACCAAGGAGCAAATGTAACACATGAAATTACAACAATAATATTTATTTTTTCTTTATTAAATATAACTGGAAGGTTGTCCACATTTAAACCAACTTAACTCTGTAATCTTATTAGAATAAAACACAAAACTGCTGTGTAAAAAAAACTTACAGTCAGCTCTAATTTTACTTATGTCTTTCTCAAACTAAAATGAGAATTATTCTGAAAAAATATGAAGGCTCTGATAAAAATCAGTCAAACAAATGATACACAAACTTTTTGGACAAAAAACATAAATCTAAATAAATCCATCCAAACTGAATTCATAAAATGGCCGAAGTTGTAACACAGACGAGGGCGGCCATGTTTGGAGGGATTTTTTTCTATGTTAGCATTCATATTTGTTGTTGTAAACTTACCAACTACAGACCACAAAACCTAAATTTAACCATATAAAAATACAACACAGTCTCACAAAAAGGCGTACATATAGCACGACACAAAATAGTTTAGCACGATATCAGTCCTGTTTTGTGTATGTTACGCCGTACATAGCACGATATGAAAAAGCGTAAAATGCCACGGTTTTGGTTGAAGCCACGTGGGGACGTTTTCTTCAGGTGAAACGGGTAAGTTTAGGCATAATAAAATGGGTAAGATTATAATTAGATGTAGGATTTTGTTAATTTTCACACATCTTACCATTGAAATGAACGGGGACTGTGACGAGTAATTACGCAAAAGAGCCGTAAACTCGTGCTAATCATACGCAATTTACATGTTGCGTTATGTCGTGGTAAATGTACGCTTTCTTGTGAAATCAGGCTGAAAAATAACAGCCATGTCTCAGTCACATTACTGTCCAGAACAAAACATGAGCTCATGTCATGTAGAACTTTAGTACTCAGAAAACTGTTATGTAAAAAAGAAATCTCAAATCTCTTTCCACTCAAACAGCAGGTGGAGATGAAATGAGCAGGTTCTGTGCAGAGCTGAAGCTTCTGGTTTGTTTCTGCTACGAATGGGAGCCTCTGTTACATTTGCCCCGTGTTACCATTGGCTGCAGTCTCCCTACTACTGAGAAGATCAGGGACAAATGTAACAGAAGCTCCCAAAAGTCAGGAGCTAAAGTCTGCACAGAACAGGCTCGTTTCATCTCACCTGCTGTTTGAGTGGACAGACTGTTGGCACTTAGGGAAACTTTTAACCGCAAGAAAACTTATACATCACATGAACAAATGTTGAGATATGACAGTCATTATGTGTTTAAAAACTGACTTTTGACCTGTAATTGGTTAATTTACATTTTATAACAAATACAATGCTAACAAAGAAAAAATGCCTCCAAATAATGCCTCATCTGGACAAATGTGGCGTGTCCTCATTTTAAGATTCATTTTGGATAGATTTATTTACACTTATGTTTTAATCCAAAAAAGGTTTGTTTGACTGATGTTATTAAGAGTTTTCATGAGGTTTTTAACCCCCAGAATCATTATTCCAAAGTAAAGTTACAAAAAGATTGTAAAGTGTTTTATCTCAGCATTGTAATGTTTTATTATAATTAGATTACGGAGTTAAAGGTGTTTAAATGCTTCCAGTCTGCCAAATGCATTTCCTTTGATAAATGAATAATGATTGTTGCCGTTTCATTTGTTACAGTTTCCTCTTTGGTGTGTTACAACTGCCTCACAACATGTCGGAACGCAACACACCAACACTTGACTTTCATGTCTTGAAATGACAAAAGCTTCAAATGAACTTCACTGAACCCAAATCTGTTCATATGTAAAGCCAAGAAATGCATCTTTCATTTGATATAGTTTTAAGTAAGTCTTTAACTAAGATTAACTAAGTCGATTTGGTAAATTTGGATAAAAGTGTTACAATTGTCTCTAAATAATGTAATACCATAATCGATAGGGCGAGAACTTCATTTCCATCTGAAATCACAACTCCTGAACACATCCAAAGCAGACGTAGTTACGATCGACACTGTGTCTATGCTTTTCACTTTCTCCAGTTAAACTCAGACAAACCTGAGTCATCGCCTTTGGCCCCCAGAAACACAGAGAAAGTGTCAGCTGTCACCTTCAGTCTCTCTCTCTGAAACTTTCCAATCAAGCTAGAAATCTGGTGATAATAACGGACTCAGACTTGAACTTTAACAGCCACACCAAGTCAATAAATCAGCAGTTTTTACCATCTAAAAAAACTGGTCAAAATCAAAGGTAAAGTGTCAAAGCCTGATTGGAGAGACTTATCCATGCATTTGTCTCGAGTAGGTTAGACTATTGTAACGGCCTGCTCACCGGCCTATCCAAACGAGCTGTAAACACTGCCAGTACATCCAGAACCAGAAGTACCATCACATTAGTCCTGACTAGAAACCAGGAAGTACCTCACATTGTCCTGACTAGAACCAGGAAGTACCATCACATTAGTCCTGACTAGTACAGGAAGTACCATCACATTAGTCCTGACTTGAACCAGGAAGTACGTCACATTAGTCCTGACTAGAACCAGGAAGTACGATCACATTAGTCCTGTGCTTAGGTCTTTACACTGGCTTCCAGTGGCTCAGAGAATAGACTTTAAAACAGCTCTGCTTGTGTTTAAGTCTCTCCATGGACTAGCACCAAAGTACATCTTCTGACATGTTAGTGCTGCATGAACCATCTCAGATGGTTTGAGGACCTCAGGGACCAGCCTCCTGCTGTGCAGAGTCAGGACTAAACATGGACCAGAGTCAGGACTAAACATGAACCAGAGTCAGGACTAAACACGGATCAGAGTCAGGACTAAACGTGGACCAGAGTCAGGACTAAACGTGGACCAGAGTCAGGACTAAACCTGGCCCAGAGTCAGGACTAAACCTGGCCAGAGTCAGGACTAAACCTGGCCCAGAGTCATTACTAAACTTGGACAGAGTCCAGACTAAAACATGGACCAGAATCAGGGCTAAACATGGACCAGAGCCAGGACTAAACCTGGACCAGAGTCAGGAGTAAACGTGGACCAGAGTCAGGACTAAACGTGGACCAGAGTCAGGACTAAACGTGGACCAGAGTCAGGACTAAACGTGGACCAGAGTCAGGACTAAACAGGGACCAGAGTCAGGACTAAACGTGGACAGAATCAGGACTAAACACGGACCAGAGTCAGACTAAACGTGCCAGAATCAGAACTAAACACGGACCAGAGTAGGACTAAACGTGGACCAGAGTCAGGACTAAACGTGGACCAGAGTCCGGACTAAACATAGACCAGAGTCAGGACTAAACACGGACCAGAGTCAGGACTAAACACGGACCAGAGTCAGGACTAAACACAGACCAGAGTCATGACTAAACATGGACCAGAGTCAGGACTAAACACAGACCAGAGTCATGACTAAACATGGACCAGAGTCAGGACTAAACATGAACCAGAGTCAGGACTAAACATGGACCAGAGTCAGGACTTAAACACGGACCAGAGTCAGGACTAAAACACAGACCAGAGTCAGACTAAACGTGGACCAGAGTCAGGACTAGACTGAAAACTTTGTCTGCACTCTTTATTCCTTTACTTCTTTTAAAGCACATTTTATGATGATTATTTATATTTTTATATTGTAATTTTGATGCATCTTTGGAATTGCTTTGTGTAACCTACAGGCCGCCTCCAAACGCGCGACAGAAAGATCACGTGACGTTCTTACCGTGAAAAACCGTTTGTGTTTGTAACCGAGCGTTTCCTCTCGGGAACCATGTCAAACCAAAGAACTTAATCCGCACAGACAAAGATTAGCGCGGCAGGATTTAGGTCACCGGGAGGAGGACTCACTAGCTCGCGCGCCTCGCTCCCAAATACGCCACCGCATTTCAGATCAATAAAACCGAGTTATAACCCAAAAACGTGACACTTTTTTTACTGTCGATGTTGCTGCATGTGTCCGCTAAATAATTTGGCTAAAGTGGTGAAGAAAAATGCAGAAAATGATTGAAATTATGACACTTTTGAAGCTAGCATCTGACCGTGTCGCTTTTACGCGTTGGCACGTTGGAATACAAAGATGATACACTGATAAAAAACAGATTTATGATTGAGGTTACGCTAAAACTATGAAAGCCAGCATCCTAAGGTAAACAACTTTCCAGATCCACGTGAAGATCTGATCGAGCTCAATAATCATCTCAAAGAACAAAAAAAGTGTGAGATGAAGCTAAAAATATTGTGTAAAATAGTTTGAGTTGACTCACTTTCGCACACGATGGCTTTGAGTCCCAGTGGAGCCATGATGAGTGTCCTCGTCCGAGCTCTGTCCGCGCGCCACTGACGCACGGACGCGTATCCAAGACCGAGCTGTCAATCACAGCCTCCAGGGACTTCCGACAGCTTTGGGTTCCCTTTCAAAATAAAGTGAAGTATTGTCAATCCATTCTTAAAGAGAAGCTAAACCTAAAATAACGTTTTGGCTGTTAAACTATGTATGTGGTGTTTAAATAGCATTGTCTACTGTTCTGAGTCATTTTTTATTTTCATTTTGTCAGTGCAAACTGATCAAATGAGCCAGGTTTCAGGTAAAAATAGTCACAAACTGGCTGTGTCTCTCATGTCAGCTCCAGGTTCTCTGTGACCTCAGTGTGTATTTTCCATTCAAAATGAAGCACTAATTGCAGACACCTGCTGTCAATCCAATCACACTGCTGCTCTCCTCACTGAGCCCCTCCTTTCCCTTCTCCCAATGCTTTTCAATGAGTTTGCTGTGTTTGAATGTGTTTGTGGGTGGAGTTTAGGGGGTGAGCTACCTTTAAATCTTGTTTTGTCCTGCAGAAAATTCCTGTTTTCACCTACCACCTATCCTCGTCCACGTGTCTGTATTTACCTGTGATTACTCAAAAATGCGACCCTGCGACGAGTTGGCCACTGTCCAGGGTGTTCCCCGCCTAAGGCCCAAAGTCACTGGGATAGGCTCCAGTCACCTGCGACTCCTAATGGATTTAAGCGGTAGAAAATGAATGAATGAATGAATGAATGAATACTCAAAAATGTCAAGTATTAGTAAGGTTCAAAAACTAAAACAAAAAAACAAGTAAGTCAAAGTCTGCTGCTTGTTACAGGTGAATTTTAGAATGAATAGGGACAAACAGAATGAGAAAATCATTTAAATGTTCTATTGTCGTAAAAGTCAAATGATAAACTTGTTCTACGCCTAGAATTTAGTTTTAGTCAGCAAAAGCCTCACAAAAATGTATATTTATTCAATGAAAATTTACATTTCTTCTCAGACACCTTTAGGATGGGCCTATTCAATTTAAGGCCTGGAAGCCAAATTGGCCCTCTGGGAATTTAATCTGGCCCTCAACCTATCTTCCAAATATTGCAAATATTCAATTTATTTGTTGTTTGCAGGCTTAAGTCTGGGTGTATCTTAGACCTGAGTTTTAGTACAATTCTCCTTTAATCGGAGCAGGTTTTGGAGGGATGACGGTTACTCAGTTCAGACTTGGTACTGGTCTAGAGGCCTACTAGTATCACTGAAACTGATTTTATAAAGGGGATATTTATGCAACCCCAAATTTTGGCAAAAATTGTGATATGTTGTGCAAGTATCTGGCCCTGAGGCTATGGCTTTCCGACTCTCAGAATAGGCTGAGTAAAAAGGATTTCAATTAAAAGTGTAATTTTAAATATATTGAGATAAATATTGTAAATTGAGAATGAATATAATGAGATCAGGTTTGGATGTAGCTAAGTTATGTAAGTTAGATTTACAGTTTTAAAGTAACTACGGTGTAACTTAGTTACTGTGAAGCCATTTAATTAGCTTTTGGCAGCTATTAAAATTAGGGCTGCAACAAGTTAATCAATTAATCACAACTAATCAATTATTGAAAACATTGTCAACTAATTTTGTAATTGAATTATTATTAATGGGTCTTTAGTGTGGTCTTAAGTTACTGTTCTACTATTTCAAACATGATTCGATTCTAAGGAAATTTGTTTATTCTCGATACCAGTGTCAATACTACAACTGCTTCAAAAATGCCTTTTGTGAAGTCAAAACTTTAGACAAAAATGACATTTACAACACAAGGTCATGGCCTTTTGGTTGTTTAAAACGGACGTTTTGTTAGTTGTTCGATGTTGTAGTAGATTATTCTGATAACTGCTCATAAAAGGCCAAATTGAGTTTTCTCCAATACATTTTTTACTCAAATGAGTTTTTAGATTCAATAGCTTTAGTATCGATATGTGATGTTTGATCAGCCTACTTAGTTACTGTGAAACTATTTGTATTTAATTAGTTACCAACAAAATACTTTTGGTTCCTTTCAAGTATTTTTTTTTTTTTTTTTACACAAACATGACTTATTGTGTGTGATAAAACCGCTCACAGAATCAATTTTACTGTTGATTTGAGTGAATTGCAGCCTGTTTAAGCAGCTCATGTTGTTTATCTCATGTTTAAATGTAATTATTAACACACTGAAGACTATATTTATTTATTCGATGTTTGCAACTTTACCACAAAGTAATCCTAAAGTAATCGAAGTTACTTTCTTGGGGCAGAAACTAAGCAGTGTAACTAATGATGTGTATTCTATGGATAGTTTGAGCAAAATGTGTCGTTTTTGAATAAAGTTTGATCTATTGCTGCTCCTTTCTTTCTTTCTTTCTTTCTTTCTTTCTTTCTTCTTTCTTTCTTTCTTCTTCTTTCTTTCTCACATTCTCGACGACGACCACCAGAGGGCAGCAAACAATCAATGTTGAGCAACCAATGCGCCATGACTCCAAGCTTCTTCATGAATGTTGACACAGTTGGCCATTTTATTTTGTGAATATATATGAAGTGACATACACAGTATATACGCATATCTGGGCGAGACAGAAAGCTTAAAGGTCCTATATTATGAAAAGCTGACTTGCGTAAGTTAAAACGTTGGTTCTTCATCAAAAACACGCCAAATGTGTGTTTTCTTTAATTCACAGATGTTAGAGTAATCCCTCTCTCTCCATAGGCAAAGCTCAAAATGCTTTGTTCAACCTTGTGATGTCATTATGTGCTCGTTTTAATGTTAAAGGTGCACTGTGGAACGTTCTGGAGGTGAAAAGTCATCACAATTTAGTAGAATTAGAAAGTTAAAACAATAGTTTGGACTTTCTTAATGGAGATGAGTATATTTTATACCATAATGTGAAAAAAATCAACTAAAGGAACAGCTTCTCTACAAAAACAGACGTGTTCAGGCTCCTCCAGACCAAATAAGCTCAGGTTTTTATTCATTATTTCAAAGGCATCTAAACAACAAAAATACGCATTTATGTAAGCTTATTTTTGACCAAAAGTTGCGCAATGCACCTTTAACAGTCATTTCAGCCGCGTTAACTGAGTAATGCCCCTAAAACTATTTCATCTTGAATATTTGTATCCAGTAAAATGACTGGATAAAGTCTTTCTTTAGCTCTTAGCAATCATGTTAAAACAAAGCAAAACCTGGTCAAAATTAGACAATTTCACACTGTGCTTTATTTTATTTATAAGTTGCACAGCTTTTATTTACTGGTTTTTATTCATGTCTTTTTTGATACATTGATTTTATTTATATTATTTTATTTTGCTGACTTGTTAATTTCGCTATTATGTGCAGCACTTTGGAAAATGTGCTATAGCCTACAAATAAAGTTGGATTGGATTGGATAAAACGATTCCAAGGTCCCAGTGAACGTGGTTACATCACCCATTTCTTTAGAATCTGGGGGTGGCACACTTTCCCCTCTGGCACAAATCACCCACTTTCCCCTGAACGTTTTTTTGTTCAACTTTACAAACAAAATACAACTCAATACACAACTGGATACAAACAAGCACTCAGCCGTTAAAATATGTTCAAATAAGATATCAAACCACACTTTTTTTTTGAGAATCCCCTGTTGCCTGATCGTCTTCACGTCTCCCACGGCGCTTGAACGCGTCCCCGGGGTAGAAGGTGGAGTTCTCTTCTGTACTTTTTTAAAGGGAGGGTGTGTCCGTGGAGCCACACACACACACTTCTCTTTCCTGCGCCTGGGTCTACTACTCGGCGCGGATCATTTCAGCTCGGTTACTTTGGCTTATATGTGCAGCCTCGTGCGTCAGAGATACGTCGCGTCTCGTGTGAACTAAAACGTGGACGGTTTTTAACTCGAGTGGATTATAAACTTTTTTAGCAGCGAGAGAGAAGAGAGAGAGCCAAAATGGGGACGTGGTTTCGAGTCACCTGGATGAAGCCAAGCGGGACATCATCGCAGGTGAGTGAGCGTGATTCTGGCGTTTTTCCTGGCGTAAATGTGGCTTCACGCACTGTTTGGGTTTTCGGGAGAAGTTGCAAGTTTTAGCGCCAACGTGAAGGCAAAATGTGCTGAACCGTGCGCCAAAACGAACGTAAAAATGCCATGCTGACTAACTGGAGTGTAATTTTAGGAGGAGTGGCCTGATTTATCTAAAAATGGTCAAAGTTTGTACGTAGGAAATGAAAAAAAAAAAAAGTTATTCTGCAATTCTATTTTTCATGTAGATGTCAAATATTCATTAAGTGTCTGTGATTGTCATAAAGAAATGTTCTAATGAAACTCTAGTCAAGTACACACCTATAATTCTTCTAATTCTCATTCCCAGTAGGCTGTCAAAAGTAGTAGGCATCATTTAGCTCATAAAAATGTCAAAAATAGGTCTCATTTGTACAAGAAGTGATAATAAATAAACAAACAAACAGACCTCATTGCAATATAATTGTAGTGTATATATTGTATGTATGTATGTTAGTTAAAAAAGAGCCTTTTGTCAATTATCTCTATTGCATTTTCTTTTTTATTGAAATTTCGATTTCTTCAAGTTTTTTTTTTTTTGGCATTTTCACTTTTAATTTGTCCATCATTGCTATTCTTCTGAAGATATTTCAATGTTGTTGTTTTTTTGTTTGTTTGTTACAAATTTAAGTTTGAGCCACATTTTCAAAAAAGTTGCCTCATAATTTCCCTGAGCCCAGAGTCGTATCATTTACAAATGTGCTTTCCTTATGTTCTGTTAAAGCCCTTTGCTTTAAAAAAAAAAAAAATATATATATATAGGGCTGCAACAAGTTAAGCAATTAATCACAACTAATCAATTACTGAAAACATTGTCAACTAATTTAGTAATAATAAATTGGTCTCTATATAATGTGGTCTTAAATGACTGTTCTTCTATTTCAAATGTGATTCGATACCAAGGAAAGTCCTCCATTCTCACTACCAGTGTCAAAACTGCTTCAAAACTGCCTTTGATTGGTCAAAACTTAAGACAAAAATGACATAACTGAAATAACTTTTTGCTCAATTTAGATTTAGATTCAATATTACCTTTAGTATCAATTCATATTGATTGATTGATTGATTGGCCGACTTTTTTGAATCCTATTTTATATTGGTTTTAGAACACACCATGAGCTAGGGAAATGTAAACACTACAGTTTGCCTGTAAATCTGCACTTCTATGTCTCACCTTATTATTTTTCAACTTTTTGTTTGTTTGTTTGTTTGTTTGTTTTGTTTGTTTGTCTAAATCTGTTAATCCACTTCTGTTCTGACTAAAAATACCAAACTAAAAAATCATCTAAAATGTGAATCTAAACTGGATTTGTTTGGACTTTATATTCCAGCCTTGGACATGTTCAAAATCAGTCCCAACTTTGACTTTGATGATTTTGTAGTTTTTGTGCAGAAGCAGTTTGTAGTTTTTTCTCTTGTTCTGTTGGAGCCATTGACTTCCATTTTAAACATGTTTTGTTAATATTTCTCTGAAAATCCTCCATAAAAGTGTGATTTTCCAAACTTTAGTGTTTGTTCCTTTTCAGAAGAGCTGAAATGTGTCATTTTTAGACTTGATGATGTATTGTGTGTATGTCCCATTGAAACTAGCCTGTGATTATAAGCCACAGTTTCCCCATGCTTTCCATCGATACATCCTTAAAGTCCATGTTTGGAAAGATATCATCAGATATTGGGGAGATGGATAAATAGTTTTGGAAATTTGCATTTATTGAAATTACACAGATGCAAATTCATTCACTTATTTTAAAGGCATGTTCTCAGATTTCAGAAGATTTAGATTGTATAAACTGTTGAGCTAATCTGAAGTGAAAGTACTCTCTATGGTCACTTCTCTGTTTGTGATTGGAGCAGCGACATGTGAAAGTGAGGTTTTCAAATAGGAACCAGAAGCAGCAGACTGAAAGCCTCACAGGGCGGAGCGCTCCCACAAACAGATTCTTATCAATGAATATTCAATAGAGTAAGACTCCTACTCTCACCCTGAATAGACACGAGTCTATCAGTCTTCTGTCAGATCTCTGCTTCACTGTGCTTTCTCCATTTCCCACTTGGTTCTTTGGAGTTTTTTCTTGCCGTGAAGGAGGGTCTAAGGCAGGGGTGTCGAACTCATTTTGACAAAGAGCCACATGGGCATCATGGTTGTCCTCAAAGGGCCGGCTGTAGCTAAAATGTACCTCACTAATCTTTAACAAGCTACAAACAATAGTTTCTGTATTTGATTACTGTATATATATTGCAGTGACGGTTATTGAATATACATCTGCATTAATCTGAAAAATGACTTCATCATCCGTATTGTTTAGTTCCAATCAGGAGCTGAATGCTGAGCTCTGATTGGCTGAGCTTGGGTGGGCCACTCCAGTTTCACTTTGCTGTTTGTGAAAACAAGTTTTTAGACTGTAATTTAGATTTGGGTGATCTGGGATAAAAAATATTCACGATTCTTTTTCTCATGTTGATCGATCTCAATTTTCAATTTGATTTTCTTTAATCTTTTCAAAAACAAATGAAAATGACATTCATGAACAGAAACACTTTTAATATTAGATGTTTGTTTAAACTATCAATATTCTTCCTCAAAGTTTGACTTTAGCTCCAAACTACACATATTTACTGACAAAAGATTAGTTTTCAATCCATCGATTCAAAACCCAACACCAAATAACTGACAATTCTTTTAATTTACCCAGGGAAGTCCCACTGAGATTCAGAATCTCTTTTACAGGGGAGCCCTGTGGGAAGGGTCAGTGGAGGCAATAATTTGGTTCGATTTGATCTCAATCTCTCGATTTTTCGATGAATGCTGGGCGATATTGACAAAAATGAATATCTCGATATTTTTTGGTAAATCTCGAGAACGATATTTGGACGATATTCTGTCAGTTCAACATAAAAGTGTTATAATCTGTGTTCAAATTAGTTACACTGGAAAAAACGGCAAACTTAAATATGCTAATCCGTTTAAAATTGACTGAATGGCATCGTGTTTATCGTGATTCGAGCATGTTGACTGTCTTAAATAATAATATATATTTTTTTTTTCATAATTTCAAATGAGTGTGTTTGAACAATCATGTTCAAACCAACCAAAATCTACTCAAAACATGTAATTCTTGGCACACATAGTCTCATGTTTTCTCGATTTAAAGGGTCATTTTTTTCTAGTGTGTTTATTTATTAAACAACTTTTTGTCAAAGTAATCACAAAAGTGCAGCAATCTTCCATTATAAACACATTTTTCTACTTTATAGAGCTCTTTGAATTAATTAATGTTACAAATTATGATACAGTATATATTTAAAGGTGCACTGCAAAAGTGGCAAAGGTTTTGAACAAGGGCGCCATCTTTGGTGTTTTGTACCATTGGACTGTAATTTGATATATAGTAATATTGAACATTTTAACTTTAAACTTGCCTTGTCTTTAAGAAAGTTCAGTATTATTATAATTTTTTATATGTAAATAATAAGCTCTTTTTAGCAAATTTTTACTGCACGGTAAACTCGATATTAAATTTTTCGATATCCTCAAAACACAGCTCTAATGGCCCAGCCCTACTGTAATTGCAACCAAAAATGAATCGAAGTCGATATTAGCCATGTGTCAAATTGATTTATGAGAAGAAGTTGTCAGATTTAAACCTAAATTGTTTGCAGTGTGAAATGCATCTGTTTGTTTAAACACAGACTGCTTTTTCTAACCTTCTGTGGTCTCCAGGTGCCAAGTCCACTTTTTTTATAGCGACTTTATAGGCTTCTTTTTTCAAAGTCTCTCTTGTTTTTTGGGGGTGCAGTTTCATGTCATTCTAAGGCTGACTTTAGCAATTAGCAGTTTTTCATGTTGATTTTAAATTATATATAAACAGTATATATACAATTATGAACGAAACATGGATTTTTAGCACATTTGAATGTCTAAAGTTATTAATGTTGTTTTGTAACAATGTTTTTATTAATTTTCATCATTAAAGCAGAATGACATTTTGAGAATGTATGTCAGTCTTGAAACAAAAAGTACAGAAGAAGAAAAAATATATATAAAAAAAGAAATATTAAATTATTATGAACACAATAAGCTCCCCAGCTACACATTCAGATTGTTCGATAGCTCCAGATGAAATGTATAATGAGAAAAGTCACATTTCTTCAGTGTATATTAACACAGACACATTTTAGCTGCAGTAAATTAGGTTTACAATCAGAAAATAGCAAAACAAAATACATATATTAAGATTTTCATCCATCAGCTTCAGCATCAGTTGTCAAATTAAAATTTTCTGCGTATACCTTGAAAGTGCCCCAAACAGTATTAAATAATTTCTGTTTACCTTTTCTAATGCATGTCATTTTTCAAGAGGAAAAACTGTAAGCATTTGCTTAACCCAATGCACCAGCTTGGGCCTATGAGTATTTTTCCAAAACATTGCAATTAGCCTTTTTGCTTGTAGAAAACACATATTAATAAGAAATTGTTCGTTTTTTGTAAAGCGTGTTTTCGGGATAGATTCCTCAAATAAACATCGCAGGACTTTTTGAAATATTCTTTAAGATTATAATTTCCATTGCTTCTCTGTTATTAATGTTGTTAATGTTGAAATAGTTAGAAACGTATTTTGCTTAGACATACAGTGTTCTAATTGATTATTTTAGTAACTTTTTTATTGAAGGGTTGAGGTAATTTACTATGATTTTTTTTCAAAGAATCAAGAGAATCTGTCTTTTGATTCTCTTTCAAAATCACCTACGGAGGTTCTCACATGGGTCCGCATGCACAGCCTGCCCCCCTCTACAGTCTTCCCCCATGAAAACCCGCTTCAGAAGCTGCACTTTTCTTGCTGCTACAGCCGTCAGTGTGTCTACAACAGATGACAAAAGAAAACGAGGATTCTTCCATATATCCATTAACTTTACAATGTAAAAAAAAAATAAAGTCATTCTGAATGTGTGGTGGCTTTTATTTAGCCGTGTCGGTGCGCCACCATCAATTACATGTAGCGAAAACCTGCCAAAGCTGAAAAAGCTGGATCGGTAACATCACTAGTATTTACCTCGAAGGCAATAAAATAAAAGACCTGAACTGATAAATGACCTATGTATGAAGTGAAAAATGAGTTGCAGAAATATTGACCACAAGGTTCAAGTTGAACACTAAAATTGCAGGTGGTACATGTGAATAGTAACTCAAAAGTCAGGGAACACTTGGATAAATGAACCTGAAATAAAATCTGGCCCTTATAATAACTTTGAGATAACTGATCTACTGTATTTCCCTGTGTAAGTTTACAAAGCCTCAGAGACGTCCTGTTCCCTGTTCAGACTCTCTCTCTTTACAATGGGAAGCTCCGAGTGCTGCTTGTTGGGACTTGTGGGTAATAAGTGCAGTGAGATTTGGGCAGAGCCGACTGTTGCACATGAGCGAGCAAGATCGAACATGAAGCCAATAAAGGCTACAGAACACTGCTACAATTCAGCCTACAATCCAGATGGGCGGGTCAAAGCCAAAACTTCTGTATTTGTCATAAAGCTCAGCTATAAGGACAAAAATGATATCTCCACTAATAGTTTCTAGGGATGCACATGTTTGTTGGAGCCCTTCTCTGTCAATAACTGGTTAATCGATTATGTTAACGCAGTACTTTTTAATTGGCTGGAACAGGAGCGTGTCATAACATAAGCATTGAATTATCTCTTTAATCTTACCATTTTTAGTTTTATTCTCAACAGTTTGGGTCATATAAACTAAGTTCAAGCAAAATCAACAGTTTGTATAGAAAATGAAGGAAAAGCAACACGATTTATGACCAAAAAGGCAGATTTACACCAATGATGGTCCCAAATCTTTAGCTCATTCACTTTACTTGTTCAGTAATCATTTTTGTATCCTCATAATGATATTTGGATAATATTATGTAAGTCCAACAGAAATGTCTTTTGAACTTAATTTGTCAAGAAAATTATACAATTTTCGCAAAAGTGCCACTACATTAACCTGGCTCATGCCAGATGGATATGTGTTGAACTTCTATCTGAGTTCTCACTATATCCATCTGGGACTTGACTCGCTGAAAGCGTTCGAGAAAAGGTGGGGCGTTTAGTGAAATACTTCGAGCTGATTGGGTGTGGGGCCTACCTTATTTGAGCTAGCCAATCACAGCTACAACTCGTAATGGTGTATCCAATGTCCGCGTGAGATAGAACAAGTACGTGTCACACATACTGCTCTTCTTTCAAAAAGAAATTACTCCGTATTTCTGCTGAAACCGAATCAAAAGCAGCAGAAACGCAAACATCCACGGAAGCCGCCGTCTTTGTTTAGCTTGAATCAGACTCTGCTGCGGCACCGGGGAGCTAACGGCCCGTGTTAGCTACAATGTGATTGGGCCTCAAAACCACGCTGCTGTGATGTGAGTGGGCCGAACCACGGCTGTTTCGGACTCTCAAACCAATCGAGCCGGACGAAGGCCAGATGGTTTATCTAGTGTTTGTGAATTCACAAATACCACGAGATAAACCATCTGGCTGGCCAGGTTACCACTACATGAATAACCTTTTTTAATTTAGGTTCTAATGAGCTTTTTTTGTACAATAAATAAATTACTTGAGTTGTATTTTTTGCATGCTAGAACAGGTAATTTCAAACTTTTCAGCACGGGACCATCAAAATAACCGTGTAACCAACTTGCGACCCCCACAGCAAAAAACATGCTTTTGTAATCTTTTTAAGTTACAAAACCATTTCAATTGGGTTTATTTTGATAGTTTATTCCTTTATATGACCCAAATCCAATCAAACATACTGTTTCAGCATAAAACAATGATTAAATGCCATGTCTAACTGTAAAATACATTTTGAAATTCGCGACTTGCAGAGTTTGCTTCGTGACCTCACCAGGGGGTCCCGACCCCCACTTTGGGAACCACTGGTCTAGAAAACATAATATCTATAAGTATTGACCATTTGCACGTGTCGTCACGCTCCTCGAGGGAACGCCCACTTCTCCATGCTGGATGGCAAAAGCGCTGTCTGTGCGCATTACAGCAATGGAAACTTTGCCGAAAACTTGCTCGTTTCTAAGTAATTTTAATTGATTTCAATTGTAAAATGGCTGTATCTGGAACACGCTGCACTAACAGGCAAGATTGAGGTTTTAAGCCTAAACCTGTAGCTTTTTCGTTTACATTTTGATGAAGATAGAAGACGCTAGTGGATGGCAGCAATAAATCAAAAGAACTGGAATCCCTCTACATCGCTACAGATTTGCAGTGAACACTTTAAACAAGGTAAGTCAATGCTAAAGAGAAAAAAAAGACCTTTGACAAAAGAATAAATGCAATGAATATTTGAAACAGCCTGCATTATGCTTGGCTAACACTAGCCTCACATGATATACAGCTAAGTTACTGAAAACCAACCTCTTGTAGCTTTTAAATCTGCTCCAGTGTAAGACAAAACCCCGTTTACCACATAATGGTGCAAATCATGAGGAGTAAAGTCAGGCAAACTTGAAGATTTTATTTATTCGGCAAACATAGCAGGAGGAAGAGGGCATGGATCAGCTAGCATTCATTAGCTTTTCCTAATACCTTGCTTTGTGCGTGTCTAAAAGTTGTCCTACTTCCACAGACAAATGTACTGAACATGCGCCAGAAGCATCCACTGCTTTCTTTACGGAAAAATAAGAAAATATATGACAATTTGTCAGTTTTGCGCTCCCTGTAATGCTGCGTGCATGCACTTCTGCCATCCAGCATGGCGCAGCCACGTGATCAAGTGACGTAGGTGCAAATGGTCAATATACTGTACAAGTATTGATTTCCCACCCATAATTCTAATCTAAATAATAGATTTAGTCGACTAATGCACATTTTGGTCCACCAAGACTACTGTACATCGACTGAATCGACTAAAAGACCAAGGACTTCAGCCCTACCATAGACACTTCTGTATGGAGCTGCACAGTGAAAGACCGTCCTGGTTCCGGAAGAGTTTTGCCCCATGTTATAGTGCCATAGGCTTTTCAAAAAATTCAAATATTAAGAGTTTAAAGACATACCGCGGGCTATCCAGCTATGTGCTAACTCAGATCCACAGCGCGGTTGTTTTCAGTCTAAAAAGCACATCTAGAACTTAAAATTCGGCAAAATGTCGTAATAACTTCGTAGTTTACAAAGCTGAAAAAACGTTTTTTAAACAAAAATGTAGGTCTTATTCTCGTGACTCACCACATAGCTGCTTAGCCCCGAGGACGTTTTCAAACTTTTAATATAATTTTTTATCGAATTCCCTATGGCAATTTAACATGGGGTTCGAGATTTAGGAACCAGGAAGTGGGCGGTCACTGTTGAGCTCCATTCAGTCAAATCATTCATTAATAAGGAGTCACATTGTACAGTAAAACATCAATAGTTTCACATGCAAAAGCTGAATAATCCAGTCTGTTTTCTTCATGAACTCCAAGTCTAATTCCGTGCATCATTGATAATAGTCCATAAACATTGCAGTGTTGCAGATTTGCTTAAGGGAAATATGTTCCAGACAGCTTATTTTAATATATACTTTTTCTCATTTATCCTATCAACGCATTTTCTACTTGTCTTGGATAAATATTTGAGTCCAACTGAAGTATCATCCATCTTCATCTGAGGTGGACACGTTTACGGCCACAATAAAAGGCGCCGGGCCAAAGGAGAGCACTAAACACTCTTCAGCTCAGTTCATTAAGTAAAAGTTCTGAAAACGTGGGGCGTGTCTGTCCACATTTTTAACATAGATTGCTTTATTGCCTTCTGCGTGCTTTGGATTGTGTCATTGAAATTGTGACGAGAATTGAAAGAATTTGACCACCTGACAGACTTGAATTTGGATGTTTCAGTCTGTCAGTCTGTTGGAAATATACTTTACAATTGAATGTTGTAATAAGTACTTTTCTGTGAGCAGCTTTGGGAACAAGTTAATAAATAACCCGGAATGCTCGATTACACAGTTTTGTTTGAATCTATATTTGATTAAAGGTCTTATGTTTGGTTTTTGCTTCCTTAAAAGTACCTAACCCCACTCTGAGCCTCTGAATTGTTCATTACGATGTGTTTTTAGCTCTTGTCGCTAGGCTAATAGGAGTTAGCCACAATGCTAACAACAACAGATGAATCGTCAGTTCATCAGTCAGATTAGTTTGAATAATCATTCATAATAATATGTATTTGGTCTGTATTCAATGTAATGGTATAGGGAGATATCGTGACAAGCTTGTTGGCAGTACACATAACGATACAGGGAGGTGTATTGTAGGGCTGTACACAATGTATCGATAAGCTCATTGGTAATACGTGTATCGTTACAGAAAGGTGTATCGGGATACATATCGGCATACTATATTCATATTATTTACACTTATGAACCTGGACTGCAGCTTTAAGGCTGAAACTGTTGAGATGAACAATAACTTATTTGTAAGACACTTGTATCTAACATAAAAAGTAGTTTGAAAATACAATTCCTCTGCATTTGACACCTAATACGTGGCATATTGAGGAAATTATATCAGTATTACGTGTATCGGGATACGCATCGTATCGGAATGCTCTTGGCAATACCCAGCCAAGTGTATTGGGACTTAAACTACTTAAACTCATAATAAAGTTTACACTTCTGAACCTGGACTGCTGCTTTAAGGTTCAAACTGTTGACCTGACAAATGACTTATTCTTAGGACACGAAAAGCAGTGTGAAAATACAATTCTTCTGCATTTTCTTACTCTACATAATCAAAGATACATTCTTAACATTGATTTTAAGGAGGGCTGTACTCAGAAACATGTTGAAAACGTTTTTTACAGGTAATATGCAATACCTTTTTTTGGTCAGGTTGGTTTTGTATAGGCTATATATATAAAAAAAAATTGTATATCTAATATGTATCATATTAAGGAATTGTATTGAGATATACAATTCATGTATATTTGTATGTATTCAACAGATACTATTGTATCGTGACCCCTGTGGCATGTGTATTTTGGAAGATTGGCTACAGTCTAATTTGGCCATACCAGCTTGTCAAAGCCTGATCCCGTCAGGTCTCAGAAGTAGAGCTGTACAATATATCGTTTTCTAGATAATATCGTGAATGTTGTTTTTAAGATATGCAACAATTGAATATCAGTATATCGTGCAGTAAAAACACACTACTAAAGAGCAATTTTACAATAAAAGTTAAATAAATCATGCTATCAACTTTCTAATAGACAGAACCAGCTTATATTCATATCAGAATTTGTACATTAAGTAATTCAGGGCGCAGCAAAATATATATAATGAGAGATTACAGCACTTGTAATTAATTTAACAGATATTTGTTAGACAAACTGGAAAAAAAATCCCCACGGAATTTAGATAACAAGTGAATATGTGTCTGGGATGAGGAGTGTTTAATGTTTTGTGTTTTGATTTTATTGGTTTCAACACACATGTTAAAACTGTTATGTTAAACAGGCTTGTTTACATGAAAAAAGAAAATACACACCAACTTGAAATTATATTAAAAAAATGAAATAAGGGCTACATTTTTATTTCACTTGTAAAAAAAAAAAAAAATGTAAGAAAGTCATAACATGCTAGAATCACGATTTACACCAAGTCAGCTCATTGAAATATATTTAAGGTTGTCATTTTTATTCACAAATTTGTAGACAAAATATTGCCCAATTATCGGTATCGAGATATGCCAAAAGATTATCGAGATATTCATTTTTGTAAATATCGCCCAGCCCTATACTCAGAAGCTAAGCATGTTGGGCCTGGGCAGTACTTGGATGGGAGACCTCCAGTGCCACAGTGGGCGAACAGGAGAAACTCATTGTGTCCTTTGTCGGTGTCCCACATTGCCTCGGCTGGATCTGGTGTGAATGGTTGGTGGTGGTCGGAATGGCCGATGGCGCAAAATGGCAGCCTTGCTTCTGTCAGTTTGCCCCAGGGCAGCTGTGGCTACAATAGTAACTTTCCACCACCCAGTACGAATAATGCAGAATGTGAAGTGTCTTTGGATGTTTTGAAAAGCGCTGTATAAATCAATGCATTATTATGTATTGTGCTCAAAAACTTAGAACACAAATCCTGAGCTCATCAGTCTGTCTTGTCAGTGTGTCCATTTTTTGATGAAATCGTCATTATGATGTCCATGCATTTTTACTATATTACCCTTCAACTCTAAACAATTTATCAAATATAGATCTCTTGTGCAAGCATAGTCTCAGCATCATCCTGTCAGAAACACTGGGTTCAATAAAGTCTTTTCTATAAAAACTCCTTATCAGTATAGCTATTTGCTTTTATCCATAATTTCCAAGCTCTGTTACTAATTCAGCTCTTGCTCCTATTAGCTTAAATCAAGCTAAAACGTGTCTTGTATTAATCTAATGACAGGAGCAGCTAATGCTTGGCCTGCTGCACATTTATCAGATGTAGGAATGCGAAGAATGCATGGAGAAAGTGAGAGAGAAGCCTTCAGACGACTGCAGCGGAGCCTGACCGCTGTCAAGGGAAGAGCTGGATTTAGCATTAAGCTCACACAGTGGTTGTATGTGCACAGTTTAACACCAGGACTGACTGTTAATCTCGTCTGTGCTATGAAAACAGTGACAACAGGCCCAGGGAGGATAAGAACTACTCGCGCAGTAGATTCTAGTCTGATTTTGTGGAATTTCTCAATATTGACTGACTCCTTCTGAGCTTGGTTCTGAGAGATCTGTAAAAGCCTGTTTGGGAACTAAATGGGTATAAAAACGTTTTGCGTTGTGCCCCACTTTGTGACACTTTTTTTCTGAGCCAAATATTAAAGTTGTTTTTTTTTCCTCTCATAGATAGCTGAAAGCAGCGGTCTGATTGGCTGTGCTTGGGTAGTAGTCACTATAGTTTCACTTTGCTCTCTGTAACAAGATTTTTGTAAACTATAATTGAAGAAAGATTGAAAAAAGGACTCCACTTTGAGTCTGAGGCAGAAGACTTACGTCCACTTAAACCAGAGTAAACTAGCATGTTTTTGGAAGGATTTTTAAACACGTCAGGTTCTGTCGCGAACTGTCAGAATAGAGGGATTATCGGGCAGTATCAGGCAGTATCAGTTTCTGCTCTACTGCGAAATAGACGTTGGCTGGAGAAACTTCTTTGAATAAAACAACAAAGCAAGACGAGAGCAGCTGTTTTGATCAGGTTTGACAGACGTTTGGCGGTCTTTTTCTTAGTATTTTTTCACTCACCTGACCTGAATGTAACGTTTAAGGGTCGTAGGGTCGAATTTCATTCACAAATGTTAATTTAGCAGCAGAACTTTAGTTTTCACACAGTGATAAACCCGTAACTGACAACAGCGCTGGCTAGATTTGTTGCTACAGTTTGTATCAGTCAGCGGCAGCTCTTTCTGCAACTCTGTTAGACCTGACATAGACTTTGGTGACTTACTTCTGGCAGATGGAACATTTTGTCTGAGCCTGTGTGATTCGTGGCTGAAGAGATGATTTTTACACTTGTTTCAGGTTTGTTTTACTTTGCTAGACCCAGTAGTGGCTAAAATGCTCTCTTTAACGTTTCATTCATGTCTTCAACAGATGTTGCCAAGTCCGCTTCTTTATAGCGACTATGGGCTTGTTTTTTTTGGAAAGTCGCTTGTGAATTTTTACAAGGGTCGTGGGTTGCGGTTTTTTGGGCTTGCTCCTGAGAGGCACTTTGACATCATAAACAAGAGGATTTTTAGCAGTTTTTCCAAATTTGATTCAAGAAAATGTTTTCACTAATGACAGAAATACAGACTTTTAGCACATTTTCACACTTTAAATTCTTTATTAATGATCAAATACTATTTAAAATACATCAAAACCATTAACCTTTGTTCTGCTGTGACACATAATGTTTAATTATTTGATTTTTTTAATTACTTTTTTATTGAGGGTCTGAAGTTGCTTGTTTTGGGCCTTTTTTTCAAAGGCTATGTCGCTTGTTGCTCTCTGAAAATCTGGCAACACTTGTCTTGAAGCTAATGCTAAATATGCTAATGTGTACACACCTCCCATTAGAGCTTCAGAGACAACGCAACATTTAGTAGATATTATTTTATTATTAACTTCATTTTGTTGGACTAGAGGTGCTTTTTGGGCTTTTTGCCCAAAGCTTGGTTGCTTGTAGCTCTGAAAATGTGTTAGCTCTGGTCAAAGGCTTTGCTTAAGCAGGAAATGAGGGTCTTGTGTACAAAAATGTATGGATTGAATAGTTTCTGATTAGAAGTCTCATGTGCACCACACAAAGTCTTTTGCACAAGTCTAACCCCGGGCTCACACTGCATCCAGTCCAACTCCGGTGCAGCCACCGGAGTCTTTACTTAACTTGAAAAGTCCGAGAGTGGCTCACACGGCGTACAGTCCAGTCCGGTGTCTCCGGTACGGCCAATCCGGCGCTCCGAATCCGTTTCGTTTGTTTCAAATTTTGGCCGGACGCCGGAGCACACCGGAGCCCTTTTTGGTGAAGTTATGAAAACAAGACATAATAAACAGGAAACCAAGCCAGCGCGGGTGAAGTGAATCCGGTAGTTTTCAAAGAAAAATCATTACGTTACCACTAATAATATGAAATACGACATTTACACAATTATGTAACACATAGAATGTAAATAAATCCAACAGAAAATGAACTGACGTGATACAAGTCCAAAACTCGCCGCATGTGTTCTTTGTTTACACATGTGCTCAGCGAAAGAGAGAGAGAGAGAAAAAAAAAAGTGCTCAGCGATCGCGTATTCTCCCACGTTGAGCGTGAACCTCCGTGAGTTCTGGGTCTCGCAAGGTCGGCAGCAGAGCCTGTGGCTACAGCAGGACTGTAGATAACCGGAGCTTATGTGAGTCACCCACCGTAGCAAGACCGGTCCGGTGGCTGCACCGGAGTTGGACTGGAGGCAGTGGGTAATGAATCAAACAGCAAAGTAACCATCTGCACCAAAATATTAAATACCAAACACTACAATTCTCTTTTCTAATATAAGCCATTTTCTAAGGTGTTTAAGTGTTGCTTTTTATATTTGTGTTCAGTATTGTTTGAGATCATAGACTCAAAATTAATCTTCCAAAAGTCTTGATCTGCATGCATGCGATTGTCTTGGACTGAAAATCTCTGCTTCGGATGAACTACGCAGCATGTTGTGAACAGACTTGTCAGTTCTCAGACTTTTCTTCCTGTCTTTGTAGTGTTTTTTTATGAGCTGTTTCTGAATAGGCCACACCTGGAGTTTATGCTTTCACTGCAGTCCCAGAGAAAGCACTGACACTGATAAGAAGAACCACTGGAATCATGGGAAATGATTAGAGACAAAGAGGTGGGATTTGTTTGTCCCTTGAACAGTTAAAATGAGTTTGAGATTGTCTGCTGTTTTGCGTTATCTATAATAGTATTTAAGTGACAAAAATCGATTTGCAACATAGGAAACTTAACTGAGCAATCTGTTTTCTGACAGTTGATGTTGTGATATGTCAATGAATGTTTTTTATATAGATTAAACTTTTTGATTTGTTTCTTATGTTGTCAGGTTTTATTCTAGTTTGATCTGAGTTTATTGACTTTTTTGGAAGATCGGAGGGAAGAAATTTTATTCATTTCAACAGTAATCTGTTTGTGTTGTCATACCTCTCAATCTTTTTATTGTAAAACAAATGCTTTCCGGGTCATTACCCCCAATTTCCTCCGGTGCAGTAGCAGTGTGTAACTGCAGCTGCACGTCAAACGCCCAGGAATCGCTCAGAATAGAATCAAGTCTGATCTTGCTGGACAATTTTTACCAGCAGTCTGACGGCCGTAAATACTCTACGCATCGCTCAAGTTAGGTTGGAGTTCAAATTTTTCAGCGTCAACAGCGGGTCTCCCGGGCTTTTAGCAGGAGAAACTGAGGTAATAGATGTGCAGTGACAAAATAAAGTTCTGATGCTCTTTCAAAGTATGTAAACTAAAAAGACTACAGCCGCTAAAACATGTATCTTGTCCAGAAGTTCCGTGAATGACTAATTAATGGATTTGTTTTTTGTTTGGAAACACATTGCAAACTTTCTTGCTGCTGCTGCTGCTCCTGGTGTAAATTTCGGGTCTCGTGCAGTTTATTAAGAGACGCACAAACAAAATTTAGAAGAAAAACAAAAAAGTACTGGACAGTGCTGGAATTTCTGCAAGACTCGCGGACTTATGGGTAAACTTTCAGGATCTGGTGCATTTATGTTTCCTTACACCTCCCGAACACAGACTGTGAGGCGAGTTCGGTCCAAGACGTGTCCAAGTGTCTTGCGAAGTGCCATGTACACCAGCAGCAGTCCACTGCGGTCCGTTATTGCCCAAAGCCATGTGGATTCACGTGGATTACCGCGAGTCGCGAGAATGCTCGTATTATGAATTGAAAGCCGCATCAGACCGCTGCGACCTCTGACAAAAATAGACTTCCTACAGATTCTTTCTGCACACTGGCGCGACTCTCGGACTCACACTGCACCGGGGTCTGTGTACAAGGGCGCATTGGTTTTAGGCACTTTCTAAGTCTTGCGAGAGTCGTGCGAGTCACGCCTCGCACCGAACTTGGACCCAGTGTACGGCAGGAGTTATCAGACCATTGCGGTTCCAACTGGACTCTGTTTCTCTCTGTTTTTTCAAAAATAGTCAAGTGAGGGACAAATGGCGCTTGTACACTGCTGTTCCGCGACTGCCAGCAAGGTGCTGCCTCCAGACTCCAACACTGGCCCGTTCTGTGATGCAAAAGTGTGGAGTCAGTGTTTCTATGAATCACACTCACTTTAAAGTGAGCGGAAAAAGCTTCATTTGACAAAGTCTGGATCTGGTTTAGTGATGATTAATTCTCTTGATCATGAACACTGTTTTCCCAGATTCACGTATTTGACAGTCGCTGCTGGTGCACTTCCTGATTAACATGTATCCCAGAGCTTTCACAGCAGTAACAGCACAGATAGAACAACGAGAGGTAGAACAACGTGGACACTTGGATTCTGGATGAAGTCAACTGTGGATGTAGCGGAGACTTGGTCCACAAACTCTGGAGCTAATCAAATCAAATTATTTTTGCAAAGCCCAGAATCACAACAACAGTTGTCTCTGAGGATTGTTCATTTCACAATCACGAATGGTATAGGGGAAAAACCTTCAGAACCAATGATTGATCAAGCATGTCAAAGCAGATTATGAGTAAAGAAGGCTGGGCGATCTGGGAAAAATATAATCACAGTTTTTTTCTCAGATTGATCGATCTTGATTTTTGATTTAGTTTATTTTTCAAACAATGGACAAATGCCATTCATGGACATAAACAAAACAAAAACTGTTAATTTGTCCCTTTTCTTGGACTTTTTTTGAAACTATACATGAATATTCTGCCTCGAAGTTTGACTTTTTCTCCAAACCAAACATTTTTACTGACAAAATATTGCTTTTCAATCTTTTGATTTAAAAGCCACAACCAAATAATTGACTTGATTTTTTGATTAATTGCCCAGCCCTAGAAGTAAACAACCAAATCAATAATTGTCCAGAGCATCTTCTGTCCTTAGACCCTCCTTTTCACCACTCCAAAAAACCCTGAAGGAGAAAAAAAAAAACCTATTGCAGACTTTTTCATCGTCCTGGTTGATTCAGTCCAGGTGTAATCCCAGTTTGACAAAGCTTTATTCTTAGTATTAAAGTCAGGGTCATGTGGTTGTTTTTGGTTTGTGAGAAAAGCCACAAGACAAAAAGCAGAAGTGTCCTGAAATTGTGGAAGTGATTTCTGGGTTGGATTTATTTAAATTGTGTGAGTCACGCAAAGTCACACAACTCTTTTTAGAATTGTCCTCAGAAACAATGAGGGGATTTTCTGTGTTTGTGTGTGAATGACAAGTATGTTTTTCACCAGGGAGACTTCTAGTGTTTATCATCTAAACCTGGGCTAAAATAAACCCAAGTCAAACGGGTCTAAAGTAAAACCCGGGCACAGGACCAAACCAAATCCAAGATCATGATTTGCACTAACAGAACTGATACAAGTAAAGTTTTATGTCAGTCAAACTCATGTATCTACTCTGTCTCTCTCTTTTTTCTTCTCTTTTTTGTCTCCTCTCCACCTCTCTCTTTCTCATCCCTCTTTCCACCCCTCCTCTCTCTTTCTATCTTTATCTGTCTCTCTCCTTCCTTCTCATTATCTCTCTCTCTTTCTCCTCTTTCTCTCTGCCCCTCTCTCTCTCTCTCTCTGTGTGTCTCTCTCTCCCTCTTTCTCTCATTTTCTCCCTTTCTCACTCTCTCTCCCTTTCTCACTATCTCTTTCTCTCTCCCTCTCTCTTTCTCTCTGCCTCTCTCTCTCTCTCTCTCTCTCTCTCTTTCTCTCTCTCTCTCTCTCTCTCTCTCTCTATCTCTCTCTCTCTCTCTCTCAGAAGCTAAGCATGTTGGGCCTGGCCAGTACTTGGATGGGAGACCGCTTGAGGAATCTCATGTGTCAGAGGAAAAACTCGTTGTTTTGTCACTTCACCCACATTGCCTCGTGTGGATCTGGTGTGAGTGTGAATGGTTGGTGGTGGTCAAAGGGGCCGATGGTGCAAAATGGCATCCTCGCTTCCATCAGTCTGCCCCAGGCAGCTGTGGCTACAATAGTAGCTAACCACTACAGAGTATAGAATGAATGAAGAATGCAGAATGTGAAGTGTCTGTGGGCTAATCGGGAGAGTCGGGAAACTTCCGGAAGGGCCGAGGACTTTGAGGGCCGATGTGGCTCATGTACATGTCAATACAGATGTGACTGGAGCAGCCCGAGCCCCATCCCAAGTCAGCCCACATTTCCCGTTCTGTTGCCGAATTGGACCAAGACGCAGAGACGTGCTGAAAGCACGAGGGCAGTCGCTCTAGAGCAGGGGTAGCGAACCCGAGGCTATTGACCAATCAGAGTGCGGCTCTTTGGCTCATTCAAAAACATTTGCGCCTCCACGCGCTCTCTCTCTTTCCCTCTCGCCGACATAAGGGGAAGAGAGCCGCATGTGCGTAAAGCTGCTGCTGTAACCTGGCTGATCCCGCCTAATGAAGCTAAAACATAGAAATCCTGAGTCTTGTAAGTGTTTTGAAGTCCACAGCGACACTCTACTACTCACAAGCTTTCAGCCACTTTTTATTTCACGAAAATAGACCCCAGATTCACGGAGTTATGATTGTTTTAGCCTTTACTGAAAATTGCCATTCATTTCAATGGGGCGCGCGCGGAATTTGACGGGACGTTTCGAAGCATTTAATTCACTGTCTCAAGACACAGGAGATGTAAAAGTGATACTAAACATGAGTTCAGACGTCCTGATACAAGTTAGTGAAGTTTGTGGTGTTTTTAGAGCTTCTACAGCCCCAGCTCCACTGCCACTGCTACGTAAAGGCTCCGTGCCTCTCCACGGTCTGCGCTGGGAAGAGCAGGGCCGGTTTAAAAAAAAAATTAGGACCTTTATCTAACATGAAAAATTTTAAATTGATATTAGAATTTGATAATAATTATATTGTTAATTATAGTAAATTACATCACATATCAATAAGAATATCACATCTAAAACTCACCAAAATGCAGGAAATTGCACAGAATTTTTAAAAATTCTCCTGGGGGAGATTTCCCCCAGACCCCCCTGAATTACATCAAAACCATGTTATATTAAAAAAATAAAGATACAGTTGACTTTGCTGGGGCGCTAAAACCCACTCATAAAAGTAAAAAATAATATTAATAATCGCATACATATTTACATTTTATTTGTCAGAGGGCTGGTCCATTAAAAATTTTCCCAGGCTGCAAATGAGTCCCACTCCGGCCCTGTCTTTACCTTCCATCTGACAAAAATGTATTTTAGTCATTATCAATTATTTATTTTTGTTTAGAAGAAAGAAAGGAAGCATTAGTGTGTTAGTTGTGAATGTTCCTGTGGTAAATAGTTATTGTGTTGTTACATCAGCCGAGCAGTTTGGGAATTCATTTTCAAAACAGGAAGTAAGACTGAGTTTTGCACCAGAATTCCTCCACCAAAAGCAAACATTCCATTAAATATTAGGAGACATTTTACATCAGAGAGAGGGACGGACAGACGGACAATTCAGGAAACTGAGTACAGGACTTGGTGGTCAGAGTGCTGCATTTATCAGACTTTTTAGTGGAAAACACAAAGGTAACAAATTTACAACTAAAAAACATACTGACCCCATCTTGATTTATGACATTTTTAACACATAATAAGAGTTATTTCTTTAAGAAGCATTTTGGTTTGAAACTACTTTTAATAAAGTTCAAAAGATACAGACAATAATTGTTTTTTTTTCATGTTTATTTAATTTTTTCTTTATTGATCGTTTAGTGTCAAATACTTTTAACAAGCTGACTGTTTTTAATGCAGTGTAAAGTACTTTTTGTTACTTTTAATGTAGGAAAAGTGCTTTAGAAATAAAGTTTGATTTGATTCTGGGTGTAAAAGGGCAGTGCCATATCTCATTGTTGTATATTTACTATAGGGATGTTCGCATGTGACGTCAAAATGGTTGGCAGAACCAGCTAGCTCTCATTGTTTTTCCCATTGCCGAAATTAAAAGCTTTCTTTTTGGGCTATTTCTGAACACAGTAGAAGCTCTATGGATTGCTCTTATCAAACCTGTTAGCACACCGAGTCACACAGCAACAGACAAACATCGTCTTTTCTCGTGTTTGTTCAGTTTGCCGCCAAGACGTTTTAACTACTTCTGCCAACCAACACGTCACGTGATCACCGTGTGACGACACGGCCAACATCCCTATACAAATTTACATTTTTTGTAATCGATTACAGCAATAACCATAATTAAAATTGACATTGAAATTTGATTAATTGCACAACTAGGGCTGGGTTCTGCCAAGAAGAGCTTTTCGATACGATACGTATCCAGATACATGTATATCCCGATACAATACAATAGGTATCAATATTTATTTTACTGACCAAAATGAGAAAATGTAGAAAAAACTATAGAAAAGTAGTGTGTTTTTTTGTTTTTGCGCACAAGACTGTTTAAAATCAATATTAAGATTGTAATTTTCATGTAGAATCACAAAATGCAGAAGCATTGTATTTTCACTACTTTCACTACTTGTGAATGTTTCAAGTGTCCTATGAAGAAGTCATTTTTCAGCTCAATAGTTTCAGCCTTAAAACAGCCGTCCAGGTCCATGAGTGTAAAACTTATTGTGATTTTAAGCTTCTTGATGCGTATCCCGATACACCTCCCCGGCCTATGCAAGATTTCAAAAAGGTGCCCCTTAATGTCGTATTAATTCACTGGTTGTTCCTCCTCGTAACTGTCCTATTATGTGTCCTATCCACGCCAAATAAAGATTGTCTAAGAGCTTATGAGTTGTAGAACATGTTTCTGTTTTCTTTGGTTTTGTGCTGTGTGTTAAGACTGGGCAGGCCTAGACCAGACCTTTATTCTGTCACTCATGAATTCAGCAACACAGGATGGCACAGCTCGGCTTGGTGCCCCCAGAATAAGTGGTGCCTTACACTCTCTGCGTTATGTGTGTATTGAGGGCGGCGGCACTGCACCTCCAGTATCAGTACGCATATTGCCAACAAGTTTGTCATGATATATCCCGATACTGATACATGGAGTACAGCCCTATGCACATGCAGCTCAAGGACTGTCACACCAAACGAAGTCAAAAATATAATCTGTCTGCTTTGTCTTGTATTCCTACGCCAACACCATGCATCCAGTGTTGGATTTGAGCCATTCTCCCAAAAACCTGGTCTGCTGCACTTTTGGGACCGGCTCTGCTTCAGTGTGAGACTCCCGGAAACAGGAAATCCTGCCGTTTATCCCAGGACCCCCTTGTTGTGAGTGGTGCAGGCAGACGTGGAGTGGGTGTGGTGGGTGTTTGGGACGGGTGGAGCTGTTTTTCGGGGAGCATAGAGCAGGTTCTGTGGTCCGGCTGAAGGGGGGCTGTGTCACCTCTGTCCCAGGACACACAGGCCTCAGCACAAACATGTGGCTTTGGAGGTGAGAGAAACTTGTCAGCCGGGATGTCAGGGCTATACCGAAAACCTAATATTGTTAGATCTTATGTCATATAACTTTGCTCAATCTTGATGATGAACTAGCATAGTTTAATGGTCATGTTTACCAGCCAATCATGTGTCAGTAACAGTGAGACACATACAAGCATGTCATTCAAAAGCTGTCCAGTTTGAAGCTGGATTTGTCCATAGTAATGCTCCTATTGAGAGCTTTTTTTATTTATTTGTTTTAATTTTTATTTTATCTACCGCAGTTTTCAAAAGACATATTAAAGGGACTGTACCTGATTTTTGCATCCTAAAAATGTAAACAAACAGAAATAATTAATTTTAACCTTTTTCCTTCAGGCTACATGATTTGCTCACGTAGCTAATGCATTCTGAGCTTCAGAATTGTTCATCATGATGAGTTTTAATGTTTTTTCACAGCTTTTAACAGCGAGGTGAGTCACTATGCTAACAACAGTTAGCCACAATGCTAAAAACAAAAACAGAAAAAGCTGCACACAAACAGGATTTTATTAGACATAGACAGGACTTTGGGACTAATTTCCACCTGATTAGATACATTAACAAGGCATCAGTGCTAGGGGGAAATTGCTTTTAAGTTATCTTGTTGCAAAAAATTGAGTACAGTCCCTTTAAGTTTTTTTTAACTCAACAATAACTTCTAACGAGGCTCTGACCTCACCTAATGTGTACCTTAGGTTTGCACCAGCTGACACTCTTTAGATTATTCATAACTTGTCATTTCTGCGGGCTATTAGCTAGCTGCTAACGGATAGGAACAATAAGAGATCGCTAATGCTAGCAGCTAACGAGACAAATACAGTGGATGGCCCCAGAGTCATGGAAGTATATCACACGCCCAGACTCCTTCATGCAGTTACCTTCTGTAGAAATCAGAACAAAATAATTCCATAGGTGTTTACTGTGAGTCTGTAGTTCTCCTCTTTGTTGATAATTAACTAACACAAATTATACATACATCTTTATCGATGTCGTGGTAACTCACCTCCTGTATTTTACTCACACTTATCACAACATTTGTGCTCGTAGCTTTTCTCCTGTGTACACCAGGTTTATCCCTTAAATACAAGTACATCTCAGGCCACCTACTAACGTCATGCTCACATTCAGTAACTCTACATGGATCTGGAGTTGGAACTCGTGTAATTGTAGAAAACGCACACGTGGCATGTGGGGTGTTTCTGTTGTACGGCTGCAGCTAACGATGACTTTCTTATCGATTAATCTATTGATTATTTTTTTTATTTTATTTATATATTTTTGACGAATATTTTTGTCATTGGCAGGGAAAGAGTTAAGACGGTGTATATTTACTAGTGCTGTAGTCCTTTAGTCGTTTAGTCGATTAATCGGTCGATGCATTCTTAGTCGACCAACATTTTTTTTAGTCGACTAATTTCTTTATTTAGAAGCTACACTGAAAAATATGATCATTTTAAATTGCAAGCAACAAGCAACTGAAATGTGCCTGAAATAAGCAGATTTTGAGTAGATTTTGACTTTGAACAAGCATATTTTTACTAAAAAATAGGGATGGGCCGATATGAAATTTTGGGCCGATACCGATAACCGATAATTGGCCCTCTACTCTGGCCGATAACCGATAACTGCCGATACCGATAGGTATATTTTAAAGCCGATCTAAGGGACATTTTGGCTTTGTTAAATGTCTTTGTTAGTTTGTGTCACATTTAAGCAAACATCTGCTCTCTGCTGCCTCCTGCTGGAAAACCTGCACTTATAATTCGACAGCTCTTCTGAGAAACGCTGGCTCTTTTATTTGTACATTTGACAGTGTGAAATATTTTTAATATACTTTTCTTTGCCTTATTTGAAATAATTATAAATTGGTAAAAAACAATTACATGAGGTAAAAAGTTCTGTTGTAGGTCTGATGCTGGTATTTACAGAAGAGAACTGTAGGGGGCGCTCTACTGCTGAAGTTGTTTGGTTTTGCTTTAAAATCCACAGCACAACTCACAAGATCAAAACTTACAAACAAATATAATTATCTGAGATAAAAAAAATATTTTGTGGATTTATTATGTAATATAAAGACTAATTTTAGCTTAATTGTTTGTTTATTTATACTTTGTATTCTTTAGTCTGTTCAAAATTGCAAATATGAAGCTTTTAGGTCAAATTGAGGCTGGTATATGCACACAGAGAGACTGGAGAACCTCCTCTAAAAATATCGGCGCCAAATATCGGCCGTCGAGCCAATATCGGACCGATACGATATTTTTAAATGTTGTGGATATCAGCCGATACCAATATCAATACCGATATATCGCCCATCCCTACTAAAAAATAATATATTCTCACTTGAAATCAGCCAAAATGCATCTGTACTTGGAATAAAAACTAAATTTACTTGTTCTATTGACAAATCGTCATTAATTTTGTCAAACTATTCTCATATGTCATCATAGATGGTACTTCAATCCCTTTTTATTAGTTTGTTTGCATTATAAGTTCATATTTTTTCAGTGTTTTTTGAACAGCAACAAAAATTAGCTAAAGATGTTGGGACCAAGCATTTTCTATTTTGTTTTTTGCATAAAATCTAAAACATCTTTAGTCTTTTTTTTTAGCACAGTTTGATCAGACCAAAAAAGATTTTTTTGCTTCAGAGCATTGGCCACACCCCCTTTTAATCGATTAATCGGTCGATGGGACAAGATTTTAGTCGACCAAGAATTTCTTTGGTCGACTTCAGCCCTAATATTTACATTAAGCACAATAGCAAAGATTGTTGTACTCAATGTTAGCTTTTACAGCTAATTTCCATCTTTAGTCCTGGGAGATGGGAAGAGCTACTGAACATGTTCTTAGTGGTTGGTGGAAACCGAGACGCAGACACAGGGAGAATATGCAAACTCCACATAGAAAAGTCCCAGGACCTTCTTTCTTTGAGACCAGAGCCCTTCCCGCTGCGTCGACTGTTGGTGTTATTTCAGAAGTTCAAGGAGACTTTTTTTTTGTTTTTTTTAATCTTGCCGCAATCTGAGAATCTGTTGCATTTAGTGTGTGAACTTGTGTGTTCAGCCTGACGACTCCGGCTCTTATCTACAGTCGTGTTTGGTCTTGTTGAGCTTGTTGAGAGCTGTGAAAAATCTGTTTCACCGGAGTCAGACGTGTATTGAGATCAAGGGATTTTTTTGTTTTCCCAACACAGTTCCTAATCTATTTGTTCTTTCATAATCCTAATGACAGAAGAATCCACAAAAACAGCATTTGGGGAGAGAATATTTTCATTTTTTCCCCCTAATATAAGCTTTTTCTTTAAGTAGCTTGAAACAGTAGTACTTTTTGAACCTGAGAAAATGAATAGTCTCTGTAGTTAGTTCATAAATTGTAACATTTGAACTTGTCTTCTCCGTGTGTGTTGACAGAGCAGTAGTGTTGAAATGTCCCTGCTCACCTCCAGCTCCACAGGCCTCTGCCTCAGCACAGCAATGAGAACAGCTAAATTTATGAGTCCGACTCACTGGAATGTTTTTGTTCAAGTTGTGAGAAGAGAGAGGAGGGGCGCTGAGGTGGCCTGCAGGAGAGAGAGAAGGAGGAGAGGAAAGAAAGAGAGAAAGAGACGAGAGGGAAGATAGGAAAGAGAGGAGGGGCACTGTGGTGGTCTACATCAGGACACGACAGAGAAGAGAGAGAGAAGAGACAAGAGAGAGGATAGAGAGAAAAGGAAAGGAAAGGAGAGAAAGAGAGAAAAGAGAAAGAAGAGAAGAGAAAAGAAAGAAAGAAAGAGAAAGAAGGAAAGAAAGCGAGAGGAAAGAGAAAGAGAGAAAGAGAGGAGAGGGAAGATAGGAAAGAGAGGAGGGGCACTGTGGTGGTCTACATCAGGACACGGCAAAGAAGAGAGAGAGAAGAGACAAGAGAGAGGAAAGAGAGAAAAGGAAAGGAGAGAAAAAAAAGAAAGAAGAGAAAGAGAGAAAAGAAAGAAAGAGAAAGAAGGAAAGAAAGCGAGAGGAAAGAGAGTAAGAGAGGAAAGAAAGAGAGAGGGGAAAGAAAGAAAGAGAGAGAGGAAGGAAAGAAAGAAAGAAAGAGAGAAAGAGAAAGGGGGGAGAGAGAGAAGAAAGAAAAAAGAAAGAAAGAAGGAAGGAAAGAAAGAAAGAGAGAGAGAGGAAAGAAAGAGAGAGGAAGGAAAGAAAGAGAGAGAGGAAGGAAAGAAAGAAAGAGAGAGAGGAAGGAAAGAAAGAGGGGGAAAGAAAGAAAGAGAGAGAGAGGAAGGAAAGAAGAAGAGAGGGGGAGAGAGAAAGAAAGAAAGAGAGAGAGAGAGAGGAAGGAAAGAGAGAGAAAGAGGAAAGAGAGAGGAAGGAAAGAAAGAGAGAGAGAGGAAAGAAAGAAAGAGAGAGAGAAAGAGAGGAAGGAAGGAAAGAGAGGGAAGAGAGGAGAGGGAAGAGAGGACAGAGAGAAAGAGGAGAGAGAGAGGAGGGGCGCTGAGGTGGTCTACAGCAGGACACCGCAGAAAAGAGAGAGGGGAAAGAGAGGGAAAGAGGGAAGAAAAAGAGGGTAGAGAATTGAGAGGAGATATAAAGAGGGAAGAGGGAGAGGAGAGATGAAAGAAAGGGTAGAGGCACTGGTCTTACAGCAGGACACGGCAGAGGAGAGAGAGATAGGAGAAGACGGAGAGGGAGGAGAGAAGAGGAGGGGTGCAGAGGAGGTATACAACCGGACACAGCAGAGAGAGAGAGGAGAAAGAGAGAGAGGGAAAAAGGAAATGAGAGAGAGGAGACACTGACGTGGTCTGCAACAGGGAGAGAGAGGAAAGAGAGGAGAGGAAGGAGGGGCACTGAGGAGGTCTACAGCAGGACACAGCAGAGAGAGAGAGGAGAGAGAGAGTGAAAGGGGAGAGAGAGCGGGAAGATAGAGAGAGAGATTACAGAGAAGATAGGAGAGAGAGGAGGGGCACTTTGGTCTTCAGGAGCGAGAGAGGAGAGAAAAAGAGAGAGAGAAGAGAGGGGAGACAGGAAAGTGAGAGAGAGAAAGAGAGAGAGGAGAGAAGATAGGAGAGAGAGTGAGGAGGGGCGCTGAGGTGGTCTACAGCAGGACACAGCAGAGAAGATAGAGAAAGGTAGATGGAAAGAGAAAGAGAGAGTGGAAAAGGGGAGAGAGAGATAGAAAGAGAGATGGAAGAAATGGTAGAGGCACTGGTCAACAGCAGGAAGGAGGAGAGGGAGGAGAGAAAATGGAGAGGCGCAGAGGAGGTATACAACAGGACACAGCAGAGAGAGAGAGGAGAAGAGAGAGAGGAAAAAGGAAATGAGAGAGAGAGGAGGCACTGAGGTGGTCTACAACAAGGAGAGAGAGAGAGAGGGAAAGGGGAAAGAGAAAGAGGAGAGAAAGGAGGGGCACTGAGGACGTCTACAGCAGAGAGAGAGAGGGGAGAAAAGGGGTGAGAGAGAGAGAGAGAGGGAAAGGGGAGAGAGAGGGAAGAGAGAGAGAAAGAAAAGAGAGGAGAGAGAGGAGGGGTACTTTGGTGGTCTTCAGGAGCGAGAGAGAGAGAAGAGAGAGGAGAGAGGAAAGGGAGAGAGAGAGGAGAGAAGAGAGGAGGGGCGCTGAGGTGGTCTACAGCAGGACACAGCAGAGGAGAGAGAGATAGAGGGAAGAAGGAGAGGGAGGAGAGAGAAGAAAGAGAGGAAAGAGGAGAGAGAAAAAGAAAGAGGAGGGGCGCTGAGGAGGTCTGCAGCAGCAAACTCAAACAGTCCTGCAGCTTGTGAAGATATTTAGTGACATAACATTGTGACATGTCAGTATCACTCGTTCTTTTTCTATGGCTGTTCTGCCCCAGTAGGTGTTTTATAATCTGACTGCAATTCAACACCAACAGCTGCCACGGCACGAGCTGGCACCCGCTCAAACCACTTTTTCAATATTTTTCTGTTTTGCTCGCTTTGGTAAAATGGCTTCCAAATGCTTGTGAAGTGTACGAGTATAAAACTGAACTTTTATGAAGACTACAGGTTCAGAAGTGTGTGGTAAAACCCAGTGGATACAGTGTCGTTCATCTGTAACGTGTGACAATAGAAGTGCTGCTGACCTGATAGTGTTTCATTACAACACACAATCATATCACAAAGACTAAAAGAAGAGTGACGTAAAGGGGAAAACAGCCAGGACAGTTTACCAAAAAAGAGCTGCCAGCGTTCTTGATTCTGCAATTCTTTAAAGACCAATTTAGAGCTCAGGATAGAACGTCAAAAGACAAAATGTGGCCATAGAAATGATCATGTTTCCTGCAGGTTAGGAATACATTAGAAAAACAATGCAAAAAGTAAACAACAGCCGTAGAACAATCCCAAAAAACTGCTGGGCTCACTACTGGTATTTACTACTATATATCTATCACTCTATTTATTGATACTATCTATCGATTATTGTCTTTTATCGCTTCTCTTAAAGACAAAAACTTCAAAAGAGACAACAACAAAATGACTACTAGGCAACTTTACATGACCTTTAACAACGAGCTGTAAGCGCAGGGTACAAGCACGGTTTTCAAGTGCAAGTTTTTAGATGCAGCAGCTAGAGGTGTGCACTATATCAAATTTTAGATAATATCGTGAATGTTGTTTTGGAGATATGCAAAAATGTTATATCGAGTATATCGTTTAGTAGTAAAAAAGGTAAAAAAAGAAAAAGTCAAAATAAAGAGCATAATCACTGATTGCAGACATTCATAAACATTTTAGGCCGTATTTTGTTAAATTTTACTTAATCATGTAATTTGAATCGTTATCGAAATCTATCAAAAATATTGAGAGAATAATTTTTGGGCCACTATCGCACAGCCCTAGCAGCAGCAGGAATTAACGTACGTGTTCAAAAAAGAGATGAGATGGAGGAAAGAAAAGAGAAGAGCAGGAAGAGAGGAAGAGAAGAGAGAGGCAGAGGAGTAAAGAAGAGCTGAAGAGGAAACAGAAAGCAGGAGGAGAATGAGAAAAGAGAAGAGGAGGAAGAGAGAAAGAGAAGAGCAGGGAGAGAGAAAGAGGAAGAGCAAGAGAAGAGAAGAAGAGAGAGAAGAGAAGAGCAGGGAGGAGAGGAGAGAAGAGCAGGAAGAGGAGAAAAGAAGAGAGAGCAGGAAGAGAGAAAGAGAAGAGCAGGAGGAGAGGATGAGAAGAGCAGGAAGAGGGAAGAAGAGCAGGAAGAGAGGAAGAGAAGAGCAGAAGAGAGAACCACGGAAGACAGGAAGAGAGAAAGAGAAGAGCAGGAGGAGAGGAAGAAGAGCAGGAAGAAAGAAGAGAAGAGCAGAGAAGAAAGAAAGAGAAAGCAGGAAGAGAGAGCAGGAAGAGAGGAAGAGAATAGCAGGAAGAGAGAAAGAGAGAGCAGGAGGAAGAAAGAACAGCAGGAAAAAGAGAAAGAAGGAGCAGGAAGGAGAGGAAAGAAAGAGAAGAGCAGGAGGAGAGAAAGAGAAGAGCAGGAGGAGAGAAAGGGGAGCGCAGGAAGAGAGAAAGAGAACAGCAGAAGTAGAGAAAGAAAACAGCAGGAGTAGACGGACAGTGCGACAGAATCCTACATCTGCTCACGCTAGGTTGTCAAACCTACAGCAGTTTGTTTGATGTTAATGCGAGTCAAAGAAAAGTTGACTTTCTCAAGCCCCTCCCCTCACTGTTACCATGGTAATCACCACTCACTCATTATAATTTGAACCACTAAGTGAGATAATGATAGTTTAAACTCTTTTGTTGTGGTTGTGGTTGTGGTTGTTGTGGTTGTTGTTGTGGTTGTTGTTGTTGTGGTTGTTGTTGTGGTGGTTGTTGTTGTGGTGGTTGTTGTTGTTGTGGTTGTTGTTGTTGTGGTGGTTGTTGCCATAATAATTAAAGTTCACAATCTACTGTGTTTACAGCTCGCATAGGGTCACGTGACGAGCTTTGAGAACCATCCTATGATACATACAGCCCAGTATCATCATCACGGGTAACTCTGAACTGAACATGTGAGACCAAACTCTTGAGGAAAGTCATGGTTTTGAGTGATTGCAGATGACAATGAGAAGTGTTTCATTCTGCTTACTGGAACATTGAGAATGAAATGGCACAAAAAAAAACACGTAATGCTTTTCTAATCAGTCGTTCGTTGCAAAGGAATTCATATCATCTTTATTTTTAGCCTCAGTTTATTTTCTGTATTTCAAGTCCGTATTAAACCAAATGTTCTTCTACTATTTGTGACTCATTTGAAACTAGATTAAACCAGACAAAAGATGCCTAAACTTCATTGTCTCAGCTCAAAGAGTCCAGCCTATCAGTATATTTTCCACTTTTACACAACCGTCCAAGTTTATAAACTATTTTGACGGAACTTATGTTTAATTCATTTGACCAACAATGTGTCTTTCATCAGGGCAAATGGAAAACAAAATGCTATGATGTAGTGTAATTTAACAAAAACATTGTGTGCCGTACGTCAGATTGTTGTTCGTCTTGTAGCTGGAGGCGACATGACACGATACTAAAGCTGCTCTGATACCGACTGTGTGAATGTACAGATAAAATGTGTGTGAAGAACATCAGGGCGTCTGTCTTTAAACGCAGCAGTGGAGTGACGCTGGTTTGTGATAAAACTGCATCAGTCCAGATAAACTGGATAACAGTTTGTTTAACCAAGAAAGTAAATTGGAAAGTTTAAAGTGAAGGTCTTAAAGTTGGGGTATAGCTAACTTTTTTTAGTTGTTAATTATAGAGCTTGGCCAATTTGGATTTTTCTTTAGCCGATACGATATTTCGAGGCCGTTTTCGGAGGCCAATTTTTTTCAGTTTTAAAAGCAAAGCTGGGGTGAGATAGTATAAACAATAAAAACCTTCAATCCAAACTATTATTCACCACGGTACATGTGCGTCTCGTTCACATAATGTAATGACGCTTGATTGTTAAGGTGTAAGGGTCCACATGGTCATAGTGAATCGTTTTGGTACAGCACGTTCGGTTCGATGCACATGTATACAGTGTCGAAACGATGTGATTTTTTGCCCCGTGTAACGAAGACAAGACCAACCACCCCATTCTCGTCTCACTGCTTTGCTCTGCACAGTCGGGTTAGGTCACTCGCAGACACTGTCCTCTGCTCATCATGGTTTCATTCACGAGTCTTAATGACAGCGCTGAAGCTAACTGTTATATGTGAGAAGAGTGTGAAAAACAGACCAGAGCCTATGTTCATTACGGAGATCTGTGCATTTACTACGCTTGTGTGCGCGGAAAAGTTGAGCGGGAAAGCCAATCAGAAAGAGACGGTGTGTGAAGGCTGTTATGGTTTAGATCTGAAGGTAAAATAGGCCGCAGATTCTTTATTAATTAATTTAAAATTCAGGGATAAACTTTACAGCCATTTTTACAGACACGGACGATTCACACAGAATAGGAACTCTGATAATGTCTGTCATTATTGCAATTTACATGAGGTCCGAGGTCAATATTAAGCCGTGTGAAGAGGATGTTACGCTGTAATTTTATATTTTATGCAGCCCTCTGGAAAAGTCACAAGTGGTGAATCGGTCTTAATCGTTACAAGTCTTATATTTGACCTCTTGATCACTGGACTAGTTTATGACTTTGCAGTAGAAAGCCTGTAAAACCAAATAAAACCCAAAGGATTGTTTTGTTATACACTGTAAAAAAAATTCCTAAGGCCTGTTGGTCAAAGTGCCTTAAATCTTTATGTTGATGTAACTTGATAATGTGAGTCAAAGGTTTTCAACTTAGATTTTTAAGTTAGGAGAGAGAGAGAAGTGGAGAAAAGGGGAAGAGAGAGAAAGGGATGAGAGAGAGAGGAGCTAGAGTAAAAGAGAAAATAAGGCGATGAGAGAGGAGAGAAGAAAAAAAGAGGGTGAGAGAGAAAGGGATGAGACAGAGAGAGAGAGGGTAGAGGGAGAGAGAGAAAAGGAGATGAGGGAGAGAAAGAGGATGGGAATGAGAGAGGAGCTAGAGTGAAACAAGGGGATGAGAGAGGAGAGAAGAGAGAGTGAGAGAAAGATGAGAGAAAGAGTAGGAGAGATGGAGAGAAAGGGATGAGAGAGGAAGAGAAAGGAGGAGAGATGGAGAAAGAGAGGGATGAGAGAGAGGAAGAGAGAGGAGCTAGAGTAAAAGAGAATGAGAAAAAAGGGGTTGAGAGAGAGTGAGGAGAGAAGAGAGTGAGAGAGAAAGGAATAAGAGGAGGAGGAGAAATGGAGAGAGATGTAGGGATGAGAGAGAGGGGGTAGAGGGAGAGAGAGACAAGAGATGAGGGAGAGAAAGAGAAAGGGATGAGAGGAAGAGAGGAGCTAGAGTAAAAGAGTGAAAATGGGGATGAGAGAGAGGAGAGAAGAGAGAGTGAGAGAAAGAGAAGAGGATAGAGAAAGAGTAGGAGAGATGGAGAGAAAAAGATGAGAGAGTAAAAGAAAGGAGAGATGGAGAAAGAGAAAGGGTGAGAGAAAGGAAGCGAGAGAAGCTAGAGTAAAAGAATGAGAAAAAAGGGGTTGAGAGAAAGAGTGAGGAGAGAAGAGAGTGAGAGAGAAAGGGATAAATGTAAGAGAGAGGAGGAGGAGAGATGGAGAGAGATGTAGGGATGAGAGGAGAGGAGAGAGTGAGAGAAAGGGATGAGACAGAAAGAGAGGGTAGAGGGAGAGAGACAAAGGGATAAGAGAGAAAGAACTAGAGTAAAAGAGGGTAAAAAAGAGGTTGAGAGAGAGTGAGGAGAGAGAGAAGAAGAGAGTGAGAAAAAGAAAGGGATGAGGCAGTGAGAGGGGGTAGAGGGAGGAAGAGAGAGAGACAAAGGGATGAGTTGGAGAAAGAGAAGGGGTTGTGAGAGAGGGAGAGGGATAGGAGAGACAGAAAGAGGAAAGAGTGGAGAGACAGAAAGGACAAGACAGACAGAGCAAAAGAAGAGAGGAAAGAGAGGGAGAGAAATGAAGAGAGAGAGAAAAGACAGAATAACAGACAACATACACGAGTTTAATCAACATAAACCTTGTACTTACATTGGGGAAGTGCAGTAAGTGGAAAAGCATGAATAACACACCGGCGTGTCAATTGAATCATCATCGTGTCTCTGTGAGGATTGTGTTGTCATGGCGATAGGATTCATATTTATTTGTTGTAGTAGAGCTGCAACAAGTTAATCGATTAATCGCAACCAAGCAGTTATTGAAATTATTGCCAACTAATTTCGCGGTCTTTGTGCAGGTTCTAAATGTTCATGAGCTGGTGAGATGTGTCTGATTTTACGGAAATGATGTACATTCAGTGTTTTTGACAAAACAAGAGCATAGTTGTTTTTTCCCTTTGCCTGAGCCTATTGTATTACATTTCAAACTCAATTTTAATCCTAAGAAATAGATTAAAATTGAATCATAATTAGGTTTCTTGACAAAATTTAATTATAATTCCACAATGATCCTTTGAAAGGTTAGGTTATGTTTACTATGGACAATGTACAATTACATTTAAGCACAAAGGCAGAGATGCTTGTATCAGATTGTAGCTTTTACTAGGGATGGGACGAGATCTCGTGTCGCGAGATCAAACTGTCACGAAACTGTGCGCACACGTACTGAACTGTCTCGTGAGATTTTTCCATCGTCATGAAATTAGGTTTTGTAACTTTGAGCAGCTGTAGTAAATATTCTCCTCCACACACAGACTTGTGGCAGACTTATTCTGACAGAAAACGTCTAAACTCTGTCTCAGTTTGTATTTCATAAAGATAGGACCAATAATAATAATAATTAGTCCTAAACATTGTAAAAGTTAGCGCGAAAAATTGTTAAATATACGCGCGGACATCGCGGGAACAGCACAGTGTTTTTCACACTTAAACAGAGATTAAAATAGATCCACAAAGAGATATTTTGGCCTCTGTCATCAATAACTGTAAAAAGTACGAAAGTCTCCTGGTCCCTTTCATACGGTGGCCCTGAAGGGCAAAACACAAACGCATATTCGAAAACACAAACGCAAAAGTGAAAACACAAACGCAAAAGTGAAAACACAAACGCAAAAGTCAAACACAAACGCAAATTCAAAAACACAAACGCAAAAGTCAAAACACAAACGCAAATGTTGTACATAATTTCATTGCAATAACACTTTGGACAGATTGTTGCTTTTTGCTACATTCCAGTGCATATTACTTTTAATAGTCACATCTCAGCAATATAAGGGGCCACTATCAATAATAATCTGAAATCATGCTCAGGGGCCACATGATATCCTCTTGAGGGCCGAATTTAGCCCCCGGGCCTGAGTTTGACACCCTTGGTCTAAACCTTCAGCTGTCCAATCTTGGACGTCCAAAATTGCGTTTGTGTTGTGTTTCCACTTTTGCGTTTGTGTTTTGACTTTTGCGTTTGTGTTTTGACTTTTGCGTTTGTGTTTCCACTTTGCGTTTGTGTTTCGACTTTTGGTTTGTGTTTGACTTTTGCGTTTGTGTTTTGACTTTTGCGTTTGTGTTTCCACTTTTGCGTTTGTGTTTCCACTTTTGCGTTGTGTTTTGACTTTTGCGTTTGTGTTTTTGAATTTGCGTTTGTGTTTTCGTTTTGAGTTTGTGTTTTTGAATTTGCGTTTGTGTTTTTGCTTTTGCGATTGTGTTTTGCCCTTCAGGGCCACCGTACTTTCAGCAGCATGGAAGAATCAGCGGCAGCGCTGTGAAGGAAAGGGGGCGGAGTCTGAACTGCACACGGGGAAGGGGGCGGAGCCTGCGCTGCACACGGGAAGGGGCGGAGCCTGCGCTGCACACGGGGAAGGGGGCGGAGCCTGCGCTGCACACGGGGGAGCGGATACATTTCAGTCAAAACTCATATCGTTGAAATAATAAAAATCCAAGGTGATACACATAATGAAAGGTAAAGCTAAACTAAAACAAAATAAACTAACAATAATAAATAGTACAAATTATTATTTTTTGTAATTTGCCTTGTTTAAATTCTAAATTGAAACAAATAATGCAAATTATTTAAAAGTCTTGTCTCGTCTCGATCTCGTGGACCCAATCTCATGGCTCGTCTCTGTCTGTCTCGTCCCATCCCTAGCTTTTACTGCTAATTTCCATCTGTAGTCCTGGGGAGGGGAGCAGGGGGGCACATTGGACATTTGTTTTTGGTTGTAGGAGGAAACCGGAGTACATGGAGGAAACCTATGCAGACACGGGGAGAACACGCAAACTCCACATAGAACGCCCCAGATGGATGCCAGTTTTAGTCTTGATTAATATCAGACTTTGGGATACTTTTGACAAACTTAAAATGTACATCTCCAAGACGTCCTCAAGCATATTTAAGTCACTTTTGTGTTTTAAACAACTAACCGTTTAATCGAAAGATATTGCCTAGTACTAATCGCTTACCAAAACAATCATTAGTTGCAGCTCTTTGTTGTAGACCTGCAGTGTCGATCACCAGCAATCAAAATCAGAAGAGTTTTGATGGCAAGTCAGTGCTTCTTTGTTTCAAGTGTTTTTAGTTACGACACACGACTATATTTATACGATTGTTCATGTGAAAATTGGGACAAATTGTAATTTCTCTTTTGTAAACATGTTGGCATGTTCATTCACTCGATGTTAAAGGAGAGCTGTTATATAAGATCCACTTTTCTGAGTTTTTATCTATTCTTTTACACAAAGTTGTATTTGGATTGATTTATGCAAAAGAAATTCTTGTGTCCCATTGACCGCTTAGTCAATTAAAAAGGGGGCCTGGCCAATGGGTTAGGGGTAGTAAAAAGCACGGTAGCAGAGTGGTTAGAGCTCTGGCTTCCCAATAAGGAGGTCGTGGGTTCGACTCTCGGGTCGGACCATATCAACATCTCATGATCTCTCTGGGTGGAGTTTGCATGTTCTCCCCGTGTCACCGTGGGTATTCTCTGGGCACTCCGGTTTCCTCCCACCTCCAAAAACATGCATGTTTAGGTTAATTGGGCATCACTGTAAATTTCCCTTAGTGAATGAGAGAGTGAATGGTTGTCTGTCTAACCCTGTGGCAAGTTGCCACTGTCCAGGGTGTTCCCTGCCTAAGGCCCAAAAGTCACTGGGATAGGCTCCAGTCACCCGCGACCCTAACGGGATTAAGCAGTAGAAATAAATAAAAAAAATGAATGATCCATCTGATTGAAAGGACTAGAAAAAACAGTCTGTGTCTAAAAAGGTAAATTAGACCAATGATTCAGTACCAAATCTTCAACTATTACACTTCTTTTTATTGATGATCGAAATAAATTCTTGTAATCTAAACAAATGAATTCATCGACAAAAGAAAAATTTTTGTCGACTAAGACTTAGAAATATATAACACAAAGTATAAGGCCATGCAAAAAAATGTATCGGAATAATGCAATCTGTCAGTGCAAACAGATAAGACGATGTTAACGTGATTCTTAAAGTGACAGGTGATGATGACAGGGCTGATAAAGTGACAATGTGATGAGTGCAGGTGCTTGACAGAGTGTTTATAAGAGTACAATTTTAGATATTATCGTGATAGTTGCTTTAAAGATTAGCAAAAATAGAATATCGAGTATTTTGTTTATGGTTAAAATAAACTCTGCACACTGGCTTTACACAAATGCTGACTCTGTTTACACAATGGACGTCATTTGGCTTGTTTATTTTACCGGCATGTTCATTTCCCGCTTAGTTCTTTTCTAGTTTCAGTTTAGAAGGAAAAAACACCAGGCAGTGAACAGTGAGTTGTGCTTGCTTTTCTCAGACAACATGTGAAAGACTTTACAAATCATGAGAGAAAACGTCACCAAAAAACTAAAGTGTGTTTAGAAATGGATGATTGTCAATGCTAATGCTAAAGCTTGACAATTTGAAAGTAAACAGCTTCTATGCAAAGGGTCGTAGACATAATTAGTAGACGCGCAGTTCGACTCTGATGCTATCGAACACTTAGCATCTAAGCTAGTCCGGAGCGTTCCCCTGTTTGTTTTCCTATAGCCTTTAGCATTAACCCCCAAGATACACAAGTTATGAAAGATGTGGAGATTGTCAGCTGTACAAACCTACCGACCACATTTAGCAAAGGTCAGAGGGAGCCTCCCTACACCTTACTGTTGAGTTTACAAACTTTTTTGTTTCTTATTATCGGCTAAGTTTGTGCTAAAAACGAGAGATCGACCGATGTGGGTTTTTGGATGGCCGATGCAGATTTGTACGTGATTTGACCAGCCAATGCCGATTTCAGTGGCTGATATGCAATTCTGCATGTTGTTTTCACCCTTTTGATGACAGCGTGTCGTTTTCCCGAGTGCTGCTAACAGCACGACGAAAGGAAAGCACGTGCGTGCGTTCTTGTAAACAAACACCCGGTGATGGCTTCTACAGAGGACTTGCAAGCAAAGTTTGAAAAATGATTGCCGCTAAGTGTTAATGCAGAATATACAAGTATGTTGAGAGAGAAAAGAATCTTACCATGTTTTTTCTCTCCGTTCAACTTTGGTGATGAGGCGCTTAGTGCCTCTCCCCCCGCTCTAGTGTGTGCAGGTGTCCTCTATGGCTGCCCAGGCGGTGCCTGATCAAAAAACTGACTTTTTCTTTACAATAATTAATGTTTTCTAGTTTCTTTCATTACAAAAATGTGAAACTAAATAACTATAAAGAAATTAAATAAAATATAAAAAAAAAAAAAAAAAAAATGGCCTTCAAGACCAAAATTGAGGCCGATAGCCGATATCATAAAATATGTGAATATCGGCCCTCTACTAAAAACTGCTAATGGCTAACGAACTTCAATAGAGATTTCTGCTCTAGTGCATCATTTAAGACTCTAATGCGGAACTCATTTTGTCAAAGGGCCACATTGACTTCGGGGTTATCCTTGAAGGGCCTGTTGTAACTGAAATTAACCTTACTAATCTTTGATATCCTACAAAAATAGTTGTATTTGATTATTGCATATTTGATTATTGCATTGAAGTGACAATATTGAAAATACATCTGCATTAGTCTAAAAAATTACTGTAAGTTTCACACAAATCACACTCACACAGATTACATCTGACACTAATATAAAATTATTGTCAGGTGTAAGTACACCTACAAGACCTTGAGGGCTGCATGAAATGAGCTGAAGGGCCGCATCTGGCCCCCGGGCCTTGAGTTTGACATACTGTATGTGCTGTAATTACACTAATCGTCCTCTTTTACATGTTAGCGTACTGTGAGAACAGCAGAAAAATGACATAAAAGTTGTACATGTAGCTTCACTTCTCTGTGGAGGAGTGGTCCAGGTCGAATCAGTGATGGAGTTTGTGAGTAGCATTTTCTGCCTCAGTTTTGGGGAAACTCAATATAAAATTGCTCATGGTTTTGCTGAAATCGCTTGTTTTAGCTCGTTTTATCCATAAAAGTGCAACTTCTGTCATTGTGTTCAATAGATTTGCGTCGTAACATCTACAAAAGGAATAATGTCGTCACTCTGTTCGTGTTGTAGAGCAGAGCTGCTGACTGTACATCTACTAATTATATGTCTGTGGCAAAGGGTCAATTGTTGTAGTTGTGTTTTGAAGTCGACACATAATTGACCTTTTGTGATATTTAAAGTGACATCATGTGACTTTGTGAAGGTGGAAAACGGCTTGCATAAGCCAGCTGAAATGGAATGTTAACAGTTCACTCTGGGACACTCTCTTGATGGAATTAGATCAGTTTGTGGAATATTCGGGCTAAAGGAACTATTTCCAGAGGAGGAAGACATTTCTGGGGGAAAATGCAGCTCACTCAGAGCCAAGACATACTTGTATGTTTTTTAGAACTGTCCAAATTTGTATGACATTTTTCTTTTTTTTTCTCCACTAATGCTTTCTTCTTTAATAGTGTTATATGTTACCGTCTGAACATCGTAATCGAGATATGCCGCTCAGTTCTATTTGAGAGGCTATTGTACTTTCAAATCCAAAACCATGTGCACCAGGAGGCCAGACATGTACACTGTAAAACATCCTAAGGGCAATGAGTTAAATGAACTGAAATAGTTATGTTTATACAAGTCGACAATGTTGGTCAAAGATTTTTAACTTATGCATTACAGTTATGAGAGAGAGAGAAAAGAGAGAGAGAAGGAGTGAGAGGAGGAAAAGAGAGGAGAGAGAGAAAGAGGGAGAGGAGGAAGAGAAGAGAGAGGAGAGAGGGAGAAAGAGTAGGAGGAAGAGAGGGAGGGAGAGAGAGAAGGGGGAAGAGAGGAGAGCGATGAGGAGATAAGACAGGGAGGGAGAGAGGGACCGAGAGAAGAGAGAGAGAGGGAGGGAGAGAGAGGAGAAGGAGGAGAGAGAGAGAGAGGGAGAGGAGGAAGAGAAGAGAAGAGAGAGAAAGAGAGGGAGAGTAGGAAGAGAGGAGAGAGAGAGAGAAAAGAGATGGATGGAGAGAGAGGAGGAGGAGAGAGAGAGAGGGAGAGGAGGAGAGAAGAGAGAGGGGAAAGAGAGAGAGGGAGAGGAGGAAGAGAAGAGAGAGGGGAAAAAGAAAGAGAGGGGGAGAGGAGGGAGTGAGGAGAGAGAAAGAGAGAGGGAGAGGAGGAAGAGAAGAGAGGCGAGAGAGAGAGAGGGAGAGGAGGAAGGGAAGAGAGGAGAGACGTGAGAGAGAGAGAGAGGGAGAGAGGAAGAGAGAGAAGAGAGAGGAGAGAGAGAGAGAAAGAGAGAGGGAGAGGAGGAAGAGGAGAGAGAAAGAGGGAGAGGAGGAAGAGAGGAGAGAGAGAAGAGAGGGAGGGAGGGAGAGAGAGGAGGAGGAGGAGGAGAGAGAGGGAAAGAGGAGGAAGAGAAGAGAGAGGGGAAAGAGGGAGAGGACAGAGAGGAGAAATAGAAAGAGAAAGGGAGAGGAGGACGAGAAGAGAGAGGAGAGAGAGAGAAGAGAGAGGAGAAAGAGAGGAGAGATAGAAAGAGAAAGAGAGGGAGAGATAGAAAGAGAAAAGGAGAGGAGGAAGAGAAGGAGAGAGAAAGAGGGAGAGAGAGGAGGAGGAAGAGAGAAAGAGGGAGGGAGAGAGGACCGAGAGAAGAGAGAGGGAGGGAGAGAGAGTAGAGAGAATGAGAGAGTTAGGAGAGAAAAGGATGAGAGGAGAGAAAAAGAAAGAAAGAGAATAAAACAGGGAGAAAGAGAGAAGAACATGGAGAAGAGAGGGAGAGAAAGAGAGAGGACGATGGGAACACGAGAGGGAGAAAAGCGTGAGAGGGAAAGCGAGAAGAGGGAGAAACAACTGAAAGACACAGAGAGAACAAGAGAAGGAGAAACAGCGAGAGGGGCAATGGAAAGAGCGAGAGAAAAGAGAGGAAGAGAATATCAGTCAACTCCATCGACATAAAACTTTGTACGTACATTTTGAAGTTATACTGTCTTATAGTTTTACAGTGTAGGTTTCTTTGTGAACCATCAGAAGTGTGGGTGCAAAGACACACTGGTTCAGAGTGGTTCAGATTAGGACAGTTTGGGGTGGAATGGTTTAGTTTAGGACAGTTTAGAGCAGGTTGGAGCAGACTGGGACAGAGTGATTCAGTTTAGGACAGTTCGGGGCAGGTTGGGGCAGATTCGGGGCAGAAGTGACGGCCGTTTCCTGTCATTGCTCCAGCCTGACCTCCTGACCTCTTGTTCACCTCATTTTTCACATTCCTCTGACACTTCCTGTTGGTCATCTGAGTTCAAACTGTAAGGCTGGTGAGACACAGATGCTTTTCACTACAACGACTGACCTACACTGTTTGTACTGAATGTTTTTTGCAAAGTTGGGAAATATACTTGATGCATTTACTTATAGAATACGAGTTAAAACAGCTCTCGTCATCACTGGTTATGCACTTTGTTAGCCCCCAAATATGTTGTGAGTTGTGAAGACTATATTAAGATGCTTTGCCATTATTCTTCATTATTCATTACTGAAAAACTTAATGCTGATTATATAATGCATATAGTAATATTTGGATATTTTGTTAGATAATACATTTGAAAACATATTTAGGTAGACTAAGGTTTAAATATCAGACAAATGTAACATTTTGCCCCCTGAAAACTTTCTGCAGAAATCTGCCCTTATAGATTTCCACTAATCACATAAACTTGCCTCGTCTATTTGAAAGCCAACCTTTTTCACCAGGAAAGCTACTTTAGTGAAAGAAACCTGGCGAGCGACTACTTTTAGCAAAGACCACAAACAGTGGCATTGTTAATAGGCCTATATGAAAGTTTAGTTCATATCTTTTTAGAAGTGGACACAAATAGGCATCTAAAGATACATTTTCAGTAAAGAAGAATTAAGTAATAAAGTAGAATTTGTATGATTCTAAAATCTTTTGACGAGCTACTTGGAAGGTGATGGCGAGCTCCTCGTAGCTCCCGAGCTGCATGTTGGAGACCCTTGGTCCAGATTGTGTTCTAGACCAGTGGTTCCCAAAGTAGGGGTTGGGACTAGGGATACTAGGATCGGTGCCAATCCAGGAAATTTTTCCAGATATTGGCTTCATGATATCTGTTCAGCCTTCAATATAACATAATGACACTAATTCATTGGCTGGTGTTGATCCAGAACGTCTTTTAAGTTGATTGTTGAGTTGTGACTTGCACTATAAATAACAGTTACATAGCACTATATGATACATAAAGCATAAAGCCGAAATATCGGAATCATTATCAGAACTGAAAAAGCTGGATCGGTGCATCTCTAGTTGGGACCCTCTGGGGGTCATGAGATTTCAAGATATAATTATACAAATATCACTTGGTATTTTGGCTATTTATTTTTACCTGAAATTGAGTGATTTATTTTGACATATAAAGCAATATAATACTAAAGTATATACATTTTTATGGCTTTCCAACTTGAAATGATTACAATGGTCTATTTCATTGTGCTGTGGTGGTCACAGGTTAGTTGTATTACTTTGTAATCTGTATTATGGAACCTGTAGCTCAAATTGTTACAAGCTTTTATGAGAGGCCCACTATAAATAAAAATCAGAAATCACCTTGGGGGCCACATGAAATCATCTCAGGGGCGGCGTTTGGCCCCAGGCCGCATGTTTGACAGCCCTGCTTTAGTAGAATCAAAGTACACACAGCAGCTACAATGACATGACACAGTGTTTTTATCTGAACAGCGGTTTGAGTCAAGTCTGTATCTGTTTTCAGAGACAGACTAGATGAGTAATGGACTGAGTCAGGAGCAGAACAGGGCGTGGCACCTGCTACTTTACACTGAAAATCCACCAAGAATCTGCACTTGTGTCTTTGTAGCATTTAGCTGCTGTTCTAGACGTGTGCAGGTTTAATAAAGTTGTGAAATCCCTCTCACCAACAGCAGCGGTGATGTCGTATTTAGTTGTTCTTTTAGGCCGACCTGGCTGACTCACTGCTGCAGGATGTGGAAAGGTTCACACACCTTCTGCTCTGTTTGTTCTGGATCAGTATTTATAATGTACAGTACAATTTGTCACTGATTAAGCACAACAAGCTTAGTTTAATCAAGGTGAGTCGTGGTTAACCCTTGAAGAGCCGGGGTTGTTTATTTTAAAATAGATACTCAGGCTTTTTATCCACTTTGGCTGTTTTGATGATGTTTATAATTGTCTTTTGTTCAAAAAATATGACTTAGATGTTTCCTAGCAACCATATTATAATTATCGGCCCAAATCCACATAAATAACACAGAAGACAAATGACATTAGTAACACTTTCTTTTGATAAATGATTGTTTAAGTTCTATGTAACTGCCTTTGCAGTTTAGTTCTTTTTGACAACATATGTATGTGGATGATTCTGTTTTAGAACTCCCATTACTTCCTGTATTTTTCAACTTTTAGGCAATTCAATTACCTGCACACAGGTGCTATACATGCACACAGTCATGCACACAGACAACTCAAAGTGCTTTCCATAGTACACAAGTGTATATACAACTAGTTAGTAATCGTGTGCAAAACACATAGTTTACATTACAAGTTCACATCATTTGCAAAACCAAATAATAAAATATTCATTAGTGTCATAAGGACAAATTGGAATTACATGAAATTGTAAGTAACTTTAAAAAGATGAGTCTTTAATTTAGACTTAAAAATATAATGCCTATAATGTTAAAATAGATTTTTTGAGGAACTGGGTGCCAATGTAATTTTGGGGTGATTTATTGTTGTAATTTGCAACATAGCTGCTATAAAAATATGAAACATTTACCACAAAAACTATCACACCAGACTAAAGTCTACATGAGACAAATGGCTTTAAAGTGGAGCAGCAGACTGTCTTGGTCATTGAGTTAAATTCCCAGTCAATTACTCAAATGTCTGTGGCCACACACCAACATGTTTACATTCTTCTGTCTTTAGTAGAAAAGCCATCGTTTCAAACCTAAATGCAGAGCAGATGGGCCCTGGATCCTTCCTCAGTGAATCACTGCCAAATCCTGAAATCCAGTTTAATAAAGTCATGTAAATGGTGATTTTTCCTCTTGTGGATCTAAATGAGAAGCCTGTATGTCCACGTAATCATGGCACCAGTCTGGTGGGTTTCACTAAACGACTGAAGAGGAAAACAGTCATACTTCAGGAACCATAAATACTGTAATGATTTGTCTCATCATTTCACAAGCTTTTCAATTCAGCCTGTGAAACTGACTACACTGTAAAAATAACACTGAAACAAACAAACAAATAAATAAATCATATAAACAATATAAACTTAGTTGTCTATTCGTTTTTTTGTTCTCATCTTTCTTGGAAGTTTTCTTCTGAATCTTTGTTTAGAAAAAAGCATGTTTTCATCAGTAGAAAAATGTGTGATTAGTGAAAATAAAAGTATCGATAAGAGAACCATTAAAAACCAGGTCAATAAGCAGTATCGATAAGTGTAGTAGATAAGAGAGGATGCCAGATTTTCAAAGAGTAACGAGTGACTAAGCTTTGGGATAAAGTCCTAAATAAACGACCACACTTCAATCACAATACGTTAATAAAATATACAAAACCCATATCGCAAAAATGTTCAATTTCGTGCAACCCTAAAATACGCACATGTGATCTGATTATTCCAATCATATCTTAAACTCATTTAACTTATAAACGGCTGGTTATTATTTCAAATAACATTTTAAATTAATCTTATGACGTTTAATAATTATAAGCTACATTCTTCAACCTCTAAGCTTCAGCTGTATCCAATCAAACAAACACTGTATAGATGCATTCAAATGTGGACGTTATGCGAGAGAAACACTTTAGAGAGCAACTTTTATCAGCCTGACGTGATGTGGCCGCTCTGATAACAAACTACAGGAACTATGCTGTGAAATACCCACTCACTCACTCTCTCTCTCTCTCTGCTCATGTTTGACTTTAACCAAACAGTTCCCACATGAAAAGTCCCTGCTGCCTTTGAGGTCAAACCCAGGGAAAAGTCAGTGCACCAAAAACAGTTCAACATACAGAAACACTGACCTACTTTTGGGATTAGGATAAGACATAAGTCGGCAAAGAGTAGGCTGTGTTTGTTGTTTATCTTAATACTTAATTTTTTATTGACTGTTTTTATTTTGCTGCTGTTTTCTCATAGTTTTTAATTCATGTTGGAGTAATCCTTTTGTAGGTTGATTTGAGCTGGGCAGAACGTGTTTGAATGAGAATAATTGCGAGAACCACAGACACAAAAACGTTTAATATTAATCTAAAGATGAATTATATTTTTCATCCCATGCAGCTGGCAAATGTGAGCACAGTGCTGGGAGAGGCGGAGCCAGCTGCTGCTTCAAGTCCATGATGTGATTAACAGCACAAAGCGCATAATCAAAGACTCTTGACACATTTTGGAGCCCAAAAACACGCTCCACATACCATAAGCTCTCAGTCAAACTTTGTTTCAAGTAAATCCGTTGTATATTCTCGGAGTTACGAGCAAAACACTTCAAACAGATTCAGCAGAACAAACACTTCAGCAGATTTATATGCACGAATCACCGCGGCGGGAGCGGAGCGCATTTCCTCATTCAGACACTGTGGGCCAGAACGCTCTGTATGTGTTTGTGTGAGCACGTGCTTCGTGTGTGTGTCCAAGAGCGCACTGCTGTGGAGCAGAGGAGAGGTCAGGTGGAGGAAAGCCGGACTATGACCATGTCATGACTAAAACTAGGTAGTTTACTACTGGAGAAGAGAATGTATGAGAGGTGGAGTAGATATTGGTTAAAAGAAAAAAAAAATCAGAAGAGAGGTTTCCTGAGCGGGACTCGAACGTGGGTGCTGAAAAGGCAAAAGCTTAAATGCGCAGTTCTTAACCACTCAACTACCAGCTAAGTCACGTAACTTAATAAACAAATGGGCCAATCTAACGTCTGATTTTCCCGGGCTGAAAAATGATCCCAGCACGCCACTGGCGTGGGTTTTCTCCAGTTTCCTCCCACCTCCAAAACATGCCTGTTTAGGTTCATTGGGCATCACTGTAAATTTCCCTGTGAGTGAATGAGAGAGTGAATCGTTGTCTGTCTAACTTTGAAATGAGTTGGCCACTGTTCAGGGTAGGGATGGGTATCGATAAGATTTTATCGATATCGATGCCATTATCGATTCCTCTTATCGATCCGATTCCTTATCAATTCTCTTATCGATTCTTAAAATTATGTGTTTTATGTATCTAGATTAAAAAATGTATTTTAACAAATTTCAATGATGTGGACTATATTATGATGATTACTAATTAAATATAGACTAAATGAAGAGCAGAAATAATATTTCAGAGCTAGAGGCATAAACTATTTTGATATTGATAACACTAATAACGCTATGTAAGGGTGTAACTTTGGCCACGTGAAGTCCTGGTTCTACACACATCACACTTTCCCTGCGCTCACCAGGCCTTTCTCTGTATTCCACAAACTGTGCTACTGTAGCTTTTTGATCCAGAAGTCGCTCCAGGTGACGGTCTGCGCTTGGAGAGGGCGGAACAGCGCGCTTCAGTCCGAGGCGAACGCACGTGTCTCCCGGACCGGCTGTGTGTGCGCTGGTCAGGACGCAGGTCAGGACGCACGGCACAGCACAGCGGACTCTCCGTATACACTACAAAGGGGACACAGCTCGCTTAGAGACGGATAATTCGTGCGCTCCGAGGCGCGGACACAATTTACTTCGGGGGCTGACACTGCTGACAGTTGTGGGACCCGCGTCAGAGGAGGACGGAGGAGGGAAAGTGAGAGAGAGGTCGCCCAGGCTCGAAGAAACGCGCACAAAGTGTTACATTAGGAGCGCGGAAAGAAAGAGTTTATACCCCCCCCCCCCCAGCTGACGGTAGAATGCACGCGCCTATCCTTCAAACATTCATATTAATGGAGGAAGCTTGCCTGTCACGGCGCTGGTGTGTGAGCCGCATGTGCGCACATGTCATTTGTTCCGTTTCTTTCTCTCTTTTCCTGTGCGCCTGTGCGTAAACGCACTGTATCCACGTGAATAAGTGAGAGACTTAGGCTTGCCAAAGCTAAAACTTGTGGTTGTAATGGAAACCGGAATGTAACAGCCCAGCGTGAGGTTGAAGTTTACGCAGTATTTAAAGGCACAGCGGCCCAAAGCGGCATCGGATAAGAAGAATCGATAAGAGAGGGAGACTAACGATTCCAGTGGATTGCTAAAAATAGGAACCGGTTCCCAAGTAGAACCGGGTCTCGATACCCACCCCTAGTTCAGGGTGATACCCGCCTAATGCCCAAAGTCACTAGGATAGGCTCCACCAGTCACCCGCGACCCCTAACAGGATTAAGTGGTAGAAAATGAATGAATCTCTTTGACAGATATTTCTGTCTTGTTGGACTTTTATTTTATACGTCAGTGTGAGGCTCTGATGCACGTGCTGACTTTGTCTACAGTCAAATACATGATGCAGTTTCACAGATTCACCAGCAGAGGGGGAACAGTGTGAGCACAAGGATCCAGAGGAGGTCACGTGTCTTGCAAATGCATGTGCACTCTTGTTGATAATAAGGCAGCGCAGTCGGATGTGTTTTCAGCTGATTCTTTCTTTTCAAACACATTACAGACAAAACATCTTGAACTAAAAACATTGTTCTGTAAGCATTGAGCATATTTGATCTTTTAAAATGACGAAAAGCACAATACTGGAGAACAGACCCAGACAGCCATAGCTCATGGGAAAAGTGGTCTCTCCAAAAGTGGTCAGAGTAAGCAAAACTAATGGATTTCTTCATGTTTGGAGGATTAAATGTAATCTATGCTCAATGAATCTGCATCAGAAAGTAGAAAAGTGCTGCTGCCTTCTTGTCTGTAACAGCTTTTGTTGGTTTAAAGATGAAAAGACACCATTTTTTTATTCATGTAAACCTAAACCTTTTATCCTATAGACATTAATTCATTGTAGTGGCTCATATTCTTTTACCAAAAAGTAGAACAGAGGAAAATAACACTGACATTAAGTTTGTATTAGAAAAATAACAACTTTTGTTTTTCCTCACAAAACGCTGAAATCTAATGAAAACAAGAAATTTCAAATGCCTATAAAAAAGAGAATGGATAAATGTAGAATAACAACTTTTGATGTACAACATGTCAGGATTCCAGTTGCACAAATGTTTTTGTAGAGCTGTGAATATTGTTTAAAATGAGCAAAAGGTCTGGCAGGAAAGGAGGGTCAAAGCGAGAACTTATCTTGGTTTAGATTGCCAAAAATGTGTGTAATGCAAAGTTAAACCAAATGAATATTAATACTGTGGTCAACTATGACAAAAAATATTCCTTTGTGCACCTTGTACCTTGTTTACTCGGTGAATAACTTGGGTTAGGGTTAGAATTTATTTGCTCAAAAGTAACATTCTTCTAGTATTGACTTGACTGAACAAAGGTTGCCTCTGCTCACACAGACCCACACTCAAGCATATACTTAACTGTTATAATTCCTTCAAATGGAAGTGTTTACAGTGCAGAAGTGGAGTGTTGACACAAGTCTTTTGTCTGTTTCAGGTCGAACAGCAGAGGTGATGGGAGAAGTGGGCCGGCTCTACCAACAACAGTACGCAGTCGCACTTTTCAACAAAGTCCGCTTCGACATCGAGGGAGGAGGAGGGCCCCAGCCTCAGCTGCTGCATCGGAAGGTACACGCTCCACTGTCACTCCCGCGACAAGAACTACAAAGTGCTAGATGTTAATAAGAATTCTTGTTTTTCTCCTCCAGGTTCCTTTAGAGAACAAGTGCATCTTCTCTGGCTCCATCTTCCAGTTTCAAGAGACAACAAAAAATGGAGGAACCGCTTTCTGCTGGTCCCAGATTCTTACAACATCAGTGTTTACGACAGCAAATCAGTAAGATTTAGATTCACCTCAAACAAATCTGCAATATCTTAAGGCGTATTCACACCTACAGAATTTGGTCCGATTAAAACGGCTCAGAAAAAAGACAAGCGAACTCTAATCCGAATCAAACAATCGAACCACGACCATCTCTTCAAGTCGGTCTTAGTCGATTACAAACGGATTCTACAAACGACCTTGATCCGAACAAGGTCTGAAAACACGAAAAACAAACACAAAAACATGCGCTTTAGTCACGTCACAATGCGCAGAGAGACGAGAGAAGCATCGGGACAGGGGGGCGAGGTGCTCAAGACAGTGGTTTTGTCTGTGTGAATGTTGCACGCATTTAGATTATCGCACCACTGTAGATGTGTATTTTCAGCATCATTTCCCACCTATACGCTGTTTAATCTGTTCTCTACATTTGGTCATATAAAAGTTTTTTTCCTGACGCTCTTGTTTTTGTCAAATGAGCACTTGCATTCTCTGTATGCACAACAACAGCATAGAGACTCCCGAAGGCCTCTGTGTCCTGAAGACTTCCTCAGGCCATAGAAATCCATGTGTTCAAAAAAAGAATATCTGAAGCACTCACAAGTCCGCTTTTCCGACAGACTGCATATATCTAATAACAAGTCTATTGAAGTTATCATAAGGCATAAGGCTGTTACAACAAACCAATCACAGGCTGCTATTTTACTATTTAGCTTAACCTTTTTCCACAAACATATGTTTTGATTAGCCCCGCCCCCACATGAGATCTGTCCAATAAGAGCGCTGATTCTCACATCTGTGCGTCGATTTACTTGAGGCAGCGCAGATGGAAATTAGCTGTAAGCTACAATCTGGTACAACCATCTCTGCCACTGCTTAATGTAATTGTACATTGTCCTTAATAAACCTTACAAAAAAGAATACAATCTCAATTAACTGAAAAAAGTTACGTCCGAATCAGATTCGGATCAAACAAGCGGACTTTTTCACTTTTCTGGTGAATGCACCCTTAATAAAATGACTTGGTTTTGTGAAGCAGGTGATGGCCTTCGTCAGAGGTGACTCTGTGTTGTGACGTCTCTCTTATAGAATCTTCCCAGACGTGGCCAGTTTGACAAATCTGTCAGACTGACCACGTCTGCCCCGCCTGGTGAAGGTCTCTGGAGAAGTGAGTCCATGTGGATCAAAGAAGAAGCTCTTTCGTCTCTGTTATGGTCTACAACAGTGGTTCCCAACTTTTTTTGTCCCAAGTACCCCCTAAATTTTGTCCCACACACAAAGTACCTCCTAACTTGTCTTTGGTAAACAAATGGGTTTTTAGAAGAATACTTCTAATTGTTGCTTTTGTATTTTCTTGTTTCTGTAAAATGCTGGCTTAAAAGCCTCAAAAGTTTTAAAAATAATCACAAAAACATTTTTAAATGTGTTTAAAATACATTTCACCTTCTATTGAAAGTCTGAATCAGTTCAAGTACTTCCTGGTGATGCCTCGCGTAGCCTACTAAGGGTCCACGTACCCCTGGTTGAGAAACACTGATCTACAAGATACAAGAAGAAACACAAGGACAGTTAACAAGAGCAGAAAAAGAAAAAGCACACACACGAGGCACACGGACCATCAACAGAGACGAAGGAGCGTTTTCTTTGGCTCACATGGGACCCACTTCTCCAGAGACCAACAGGTCAGCTTATTGCAACTGCCTTATTACAAGAAACAAGAAGGCTACAGACAAAACTTGCTAATATTCTTTATTGAAGCATTAATAACACACTGTGTAGACTTTGTCTGTCTGGGTCTGTGATGTGAAGCGTGACTGATCTCTGTCTGTGTGTTGTCTTCCAGTCCCACGACAAACACGCTCAGCCCAGAGGAAACATCAACTGTGCAGGATACAAAGTGCTGACGTCAGTGGAGCAGTACGTGGAGCTGATCAGCAACAGCCTGCCAGGTGAGCAGCACAACATTTAATTTTTACTAGTTTTATATTATTTAAGCATTCATAACGCTCATGTTGATTTGATAAGTTTTGACCAGCTTTAATCCCTCAGAATGTATTTCACTTTTAAACTGTGTCTGTGTCTGACATTTGTATTGTCAGTGGGAAATGTCAATGAAGATTCATCCGACCAAGGTTGTGTACGACTATGAGTAATATAAAAGCACTTCTAATCAATAATAATGGGACTCTGATCAGAAAATCAGTTTGTCTAATGCTGCGTTCATGTCGTCCTCTAAGAGCTCGAGTTGGGTCGATACCACACATTTTGGAATCAATGCAAGAATTTAAGAGATTTTTTTACAGATGCTTTAAAATGTAAAATAAAAAGAAACCTCATTATCTGTAAATAAAGTAACCCTTGTGCTCGTAGTCAAAGTGCAGAATTTTTTTTTAGGATATACAAAATACAGACGTTCATTGATATATATATATATATTATATATATGCGTATTGGAATTATTTCTTTATTTAACATTTATTTAACATTTATTTAACCCGGAAAGTCCCATTGAGATTTGGAGATCTTTATCAAGGGCCAAGAGGCTCCAACGACACAACCTAAAACACAGACTTAAATTTTAAAATAAACAGTAAAGACATAGTTAAAAACAGTTACAAGTTAATGATTGCATTTCCAGTTTTTCAGAAGAGTCAAAGTAAGTCATAGAGACAATAGTTTGGAGTTTAAAAACTCTCTGTAAAGAATTCAAATCTGTGGGAGCACAAAACTGGAAAGACATGTTTCCCTTTTCTGTTCTGACATTGGAACAATCATGTATAGATATCCTGAGAACACAACTGATGAGGTCCATCAGGCCTACGCTGAAGATACACTCAGGTATGAAGGAAGTAGACCAACAAGTCCTTTATATATAAACCTGTACCATGTGTGAGCGCCGCGAGGCTAAAGCAGGACGTCCAACACCAGAGGACAGGTCACAGTTATGGGTCCCAGGTGGAGAGAGAGAGAGATCCACTCCCATGGACGACAGGCTGTAGATGTGACCAGGACTGACGCTCATCCAGAATCAAGATGCTATTTGAACTTTAGTCAGTGGAGCCAGAAATCACTTTTAGGGAAACGAACTCTCTTTGACAGTCAGTCAAAGAGAGGCAGGAGTGGAGAGGACCAAGTTCTCAAGACCAGATGACATCCGAGGTCCAGGTATCTGTCAGGGCTTGTGTGAGTAGACGCTGACATACATGTACATGCCCCGTTCATGCAGGCTCTAAGTGCAGCACAGTGTATTTTTATGCCCAGTTGTTGTGCTTACACTGATTTGAAGTTTAGATTTTCGATAAAGTTGATAGGAACTCAGGTTGTCATACTAATTACAATAAATTAGGTCCTAGGGCAGTTAAAATTAGGCCTGTTGGTTGAGATTCTGTTCCTAACTGGCCTGACCATAAGCTAAACCTAATTTCAAACGCAACTTTTTGACAAGAAAGTCAGTATGTGCCGTGGTTTAAAAGACAATCCATCATCAGTAATGACACGCGAGTATTTAAAAGTATTCACCACTTCAATGACTGAGCCGTCAGGTGTAACAACTGAAGGAACATTCTGTGCAGCTCTACTTCTACTAAACGGCATCAACTTTGTTTTAAGAGAGAGCTTCAATTCAGAATAAACAAGAGAAAAACAAAAAAGTTCAGTGTGCTTTTGTAAAGGATTATAGTGGCTTTTGTAATGAGACACAGGAGGTTTGTGACTATTTGAAACTTGCTTAGTTTGCACTAAATAAAAAATACCAAATAAATATAATAAATAAAAAAACTAAGAACAGTAGCCAAGGCTGTTATTAGTTGTATTATATTAGTAGTAATTATTCAAATAGTAGTTGACGTTTCTTTTGCTAATTTGTTACTTATGACGTTATTCTGAGCTTTTTTCTGAGGACCACATGAACGCACCATATCTAACTCATCTCATCTTCTGTGAACCTTCATCCAAAAATATTCTCTTTCTTCTGCCACTGTCTCTTTAACATCAGAGATTCTGGGTTTAACTTGTATGTACAAATATTTATCATGTCATGAAACATTGTCAAGTGAGGAGGGTGTATACTGTATATGCAAGACTTAATTAAGGAGATGCAGTTCTTAAAATAAACTGAATTAATTGTCGTATTTAAGCTTTTAGCAGTATCTCACTAGTCTGTAAAAAAAAAAAAAAAAGTGCACGTTTCAGAGTGTCCTTTTATTGTGGCCAGTCTAAGACACACCTGTGCTTTAATCATGTGTCTAATCAGCATCTTGAGGCAAAGGAGAGGTGTATTGAAACGGGGCTTTTAAAATGTTTTGGGTGAATAACTGGATAGACAGAAGTCACATACAGCACTTGAAGGGTGGAGTCAATGAAAGAAGCCAAACTTAATCCACAAATTACAGCAAATGTGTGTGAACTTGCCACAAAGCTCCATGTGGGACCAGGTCCAGTGAACAGAGAAGAACATGTGGATTACACCATTTCTAATATTTGTTCAGCACTTTTTCAGCGTCTCCTTAATTAAGTCTTACATTTTCAAACATTCTTTATCTTTTGCGAAATTCAAACAATGACTAATCTAATCCTGTGTTTTCTCCCAAATGCTGCACAGGAGAACTGAAAACTGACTGGAATGCTGAATGTTTATCTTGTTTAAGTCACTCATTTGTGTGAAAAGGACACATATCATGGAAAAGAGGAGGCTTTAAAATTAGCAGTTTGTTTTATAGCTATAAGTTTGATTTAAAGGTTGTATGGAGGATTTTTGAAATCCAACAATCAAACGATGCACATGTGTGTCTCCTCCCAGGGCCACGCCCTTCACTGAAACTGAGCCAATGAGTTACTTAGGAACACTGAGGGTTTGCTTGACAGTTAACAGGACAATAGATGATGAGGTACCTCGTTATCTATTGGTCAGTGTTTTACTGGCCTCATCATGTCCACAGTTTATATATTTTTATAATATATTGTTTAGCATAAGTACAAGTTTTCGACCAAGACTGACAACAAACATTAAAAAAAAAATCCTTCATACAACCTTTAAAAAGACCGCACAATAGTTTTTTTTGACCTGCCTTTTGTTCATTTGAGATTCTCAAAGAAAGTTGTGTGTGAACAGGCATACTAGATGACATCACAAGGTGGAGTGGAGGAGTGTTTTAGTTATAGTGCATGGGCCTCATTTCTAAAGCTTGCTTACGCCTTACGCAGTGCGTAGAGTTCCAACTGCGCCAAAGGTGGCATTTATAAAAGCTCCACTAGGCGTAGGATTTTGCTCAGCTCTGCGTAAACTGTTCTCCATGCGTGCGCTGTACGCAAAGGCTGGAGACACGAGGAAAAGACGACACTTGTGGAGAGAAGCAGAAGTGAAGAGAGTTTGAGGAAGTGTTTGATGCAAGAAATCATCATTTTGTTTAAATTATTACACTTATGTTTCTGCTTTTAAACAGATGTTGAACAATTTATTCCTCTCATTTTTCTCCACAACACAAGTTCTGAGCCCGTGCAGACTCGTGCACAACCTTGTAGTGCTCTCCTGCGCGTGTGTGCTGAATGGCTCTGATACCAGAGAGAATCAGGCTGAATCTGTGAAAGGATTTATGAAACATTGATCAAACCTGACAGAAAACTCCTCCTTCAGCACATGAGCAAGGTTTTGTTCAATGAATAAAGCTTTAAGACAAGACACAGGTCTAACTTTATGCTCCACGCGCCACAATGTAGATATTATCCTCCTGACCCAAACGTGCGCAAGACACAGCCTGCCCAAACCGGGATAGACCTCTGACTAAACAGAGAAATGTGACCCGACAGAGAGGCGCACGTGAACTCAAAAAATAACACGAGCCTTGATGGTTTCTCCTTCGACTTCTGCACATCTCTCCCTCGCTTTTTTACGCTTTCAGGGAGGGCATCTGTGTCACTCGCGAGCGCACGTGAGCCTCGGTGCATCCATTCATTCAGACTTATTCTTACATACTTCCCAAAAAATCAGCTGTTTCAGAATTGTATTTCTTATACAGCTCAGTCAAAATTGTAATAATTGTAGTTATGTATTTTTATAATTATTGTATTTAAGTTAATTTAGAAGGCTTCAGTTATGCTAAAAACAACTTCTTTAATAGACCTGCACAGCCACTGTGCACCTTCACTACAGCCCGACGTATCAGCAGCTTCTTAAAATGGACGTTACTCACACTTTAAGAACACTTTCATGAAAGAGGCCATCGTTATTATAGTAAAAACTGTCTCTTGCCTCATTACATTGATCATTAACACAACCTGTGATACGTGTCCTTTTCTGACTTGTTCCAAATGACTTTTTCTGCAAATGACTCAACAAGACAAACATTCTCAAACCAATGCACTGAATCTGCTGCTGTCCTTTCTGATCCGTGTGCTTGTTGTTACGTGATGTTCTGGTTGACGTTCCCTCAGGCGTCAAAGCCAAAGTGGGCAGTTCTCCGTTCCTGAAGGTTCCCACGCAGTTCCCTCTGCTCATGTGGCACCCGTACTCCAAGCACCACTACTTCTGCGCCACCAGCGAGAAGGAGCAGCAGAAGTGGCACGCCGTCCTGCAAGACTGTGTCCGGCACGCCAACGACGGTAAGAGACACACGAGAGAGAGAAGGAGTGGGACTGAGAGGAAGAGAAGAGTGCTGGGGTGAGGGAGGAGAGTGTGACGAAAAGAGGAGATGGGACGAAGTAAAGACAGAGAGAACAGAGTGATGAGATAGGGAAGGAAGAGAGAAAAACCAAAGAGGACGAGAAGGAGAGAGGACAAAAGCGCGAGGGGTGAGGGAGAGGAAGAGTTAGTGAGAAAAGAGGAGTGAGAGAGGAGTAGAAGAGTGACAGTGAGTGAGGAGATGAGGGGAGGAGAGAGAGAGAGGAGTGAGTGACGAAAGTGTGAAGAGGAGGAGAGTGAGAGAGGGAGTGAGAGAGAGAGAAAGAGAGAGTGAGAGAGAGAGAGGGGAAACTGGCTGAATGTTTTTATTTATGGAACTTTAGAAACACACTCGTGTAGGGTACTCTTACTAAACCAAAACATATTGTGTTTTTCGAAGTAATACATTTTGACATACTGCACTTTGCTCACTTTAAGAAGTGATATTCTTAATATTCAGTGTGTAAGTTTTACTATAATTTAAAAAGGACATGATCAGTTAATTAAAATTCAAAAGGGGATCCCCATAGAGGCAATTAGGGCCTAGTCAGATGCCCCATTAGCTCCATTTGGTAAAACTGACTGACTCCATGCACCTGACAGGACTGTCCTGTGTGATCAGAGCAAAGAAAACTCCACTGCTGCTGTTGTATACACTTTTGTCGGGTCAGTGTGTGTTTTTTGTCATATTCATGCAAAAATAAAATCTGTACCACGTTAAGGGGAACCAACCCAACATTGGTTCACCACACTGGCTTAGTATGATAGTGTTCTCTCCCAGGGTCGTTGATTTTACTTGGCGTTAGTGCTGTGAAGGATCAGATGCATGTATCAGAAGTCAGTCACCCTTTGAGCTGCATCTCTGTGCATCGGGCGCCCCTCCTCACTCTGCGCCCTTAGCATTTGCCTATACTGCCTATATAACGAGCCGGCTCTGGTGTGTTATATTCAATAACACATGGAATTTTGGTAGCACCACATACACTATATTACCAAAAGTATTCGCTCATCCATTCAAATGCTCAGAATCAGGTGTCCTATCACTTGGCCTGGCCACAGGTGTATAAAGTCATACACTCAGGCTGCAGACTGTGAAACAAGACATTTGTGAAAGAATGGGCCGCTCTCAGGAGCTCAGTGAATTCCAGCGTGGAACTGTCATAGGATGATCTGTGCAACAAATCCAGTCGCTCCTAAATACCCACAGTCAACTGTCAGCTCTATTAGAACAAAATGGAAGTGTTTGGGAACAACAGCAACTCCGCCAGAAGTTAGGAATGGGATGTACTTCAGTTCATAGTATGAGTAAAGCAGGTGAGACAATACTTTTGGTAATATAGTGTATACTGTATGTCCTCTTATTCACTTTCCTCCATGAGAGAACCAATCTTTTGATTTTCTTTTTTTTTAAAAATCAACTGAAACTTTTTGCAGTCTATAAAGCACGGGGGTCGCCCATGTTTGCCAAATATTGCATTTTCTGCACCAACAAATATGCATCTTTATTGTTGTAGTCACAGGTGCAACAAAACTAGAATACAGTCATAACGTTGTTTAAAATTAGTTATTTTTGTCCACCATCTAATAAAAATATTTTTCAAAATTCTCCAAAATATAATACGAGTTTGTAATGGCCTCCTCAAGAACCACAGTAGTAAAATATAGATCTAAAATGATGACACACTTCCTAATGATTGAAGTTGTTGCTAAAAACAAATGGTTGTTTGTGTTTTTTGCTCGTTCAGTTTTGACTAGTTGAAACATTCCCTTGATATCTGTGGTGATTTTGTGTAGAAGTATGTTTTCGACAGTTGCCCTGTGGCTCACCAGGGCTGCAGAGAGAGGGGCGTGGTCACTGGTGGAGTTTTAAACAGGCCACACCACAACTTCTCTTTTCCTTTTCACTGTAAAACCATTTAGCAGAAGATTTCAGTGAAATGAATGTGGATTTGGTTTATGGAAGAATGTAAAGCAATAATATCCAAGGTTTTAATGAGCAAATCTACTAAACGGTCAAACCTCTCTTGATTTAAAATGCAAGGCACCACAGATAGAGTCAGATCAGAACCCATTTTGCAGCTTGTTAGGAGGACAGTGGAGTAATAGGCTTTCTTTCATGTTTTACGTAAAAGTAATATTCAAATCACAGGCAGCTCCAATAGATGCAGTTGGCTTCAAAGGCCACACACACTAACGAACCTCCGAGGAGGAAAGTTAACATAGTGAATCAGAACAACCTTTTTATCTCTCACTGCTCAAAAACTACAACAGCAAATGTGACTTTAGGAGATATATTGTGTCAAATACAGACACGAAGACATACGCTGGATGTACACAGACTGCGAGTTCGGTGCGGGGCGGGTCTCGCGCGTCCGCAGAACTTAGAAAGTGCTTAAAACCAATGCGCCCATGTACACTGACCTCCGAGGCGTGCGGACGCGAGTGTGGGAGCCGCGCGGGTCTGCGGAAAGAATCCGCATGAAGTCTATTTTTCCTGGACACCGCAGCGGTCAGGTGCGGCTTTCAAATCACTATACGAGTGTTCCGCGGGAATACACGTGACTCCGCGTGGCTGTGGACGAAACCGGACCGCAGTTGACAGCATCTGGTGTAACAGGCACTTTACAAGAAACCCGCATGTGTCCCGACCCGCACCTGCCTCGCAGTCTGTGTACATCCAGCGATGGAGATAAATAAAGTGATTCAACCTTCCAACTATGTAAATGTATCTTATAAAGCTAACGATAGCTGCGAGCTAAATGCTAACGTGATGCTAGCGCCACCTGGTGTCTTTTAGCAGGTTTTTTAACTTTCTGTTTACTTTTCTGACATACGCCACATCAGTAACCTCCATTTAAACCTGGTTGTAACTTGTGGTATTTCTAAAAATACACTTAATTTGCCAGAAAACATCTTAAAAGAGGGAAACAGTTTAGTTTCCTAAGGCATGACACACTTTGCCCTCAGCAGGCCACGCCCCCAAATATGATGCGTTGCCGACTGTATCTTGTATATTGATTAACTCTTTTCCTGCCATGACGTCTGTTTCCATCAATGGACTGTTATTTTGCAGCAATGTCAGGCTTTCTGTTGCATGCACTAACTTGCCTACAGTCAAATACAATGTGACCTCCTTCATGTTGGACTAAAAACACAGTTGAGTAAGTTTAGAGCAGATATTTGATCTTTAAACTGAAGAAAAGCTGATCTTACTGGACTAGGACTCTGAGGAGAACGACACATGCAGCGAGTCTAGAAACTTCCTCTTCTCTGAGCGAGAGAAAAGTGTCAGAGGAAGTCAAACTACTGGATTTCTTCATGTTTGGAGGATTCATATAATCTCTGCTCCATGAAAGAGTCTGAATATAGAATCTGTATCTATAGAATCTGATTTAGAAAAAGGATGTTGCATTTTAAATTTGTGAATCATTTTTAGACAGTTCAAGCACAATGTTATGATTGAGAAAAACTGCCTCCGTCTGCCAGAATCCACAGGTCATTGTGAAGTCTGTTGCCACACTGCCGCCTGAATCACCGGCGACGTCATTGGTATTTCCCCGGTTGCCGTGACTACGCTTGACTTTGATCAGACTTGTGCAGGATCCATCACAACACCTTCATTGTCTAGACTCTTGTGTTTGTTTACGTGAGACAGGAGCTGGTTCAGACGGTGGTTGGGGCAGTCTCTAGTAGTCCAACTGCTTCTCAACATGACCAAATTACATCTGAGTAAACAGTTTTTTATAATAGAAAAGAAATAGTGCCGTATTTTGTAGTAAATCTAGCTTTCCAGTAAGAGTAAACCAAACTAATCTGACAGTATTAAAGTTGGGGTAGCTAACTTTTTTAGTGATAAATGGCTAAACTTTGTGTTTTTCACATAAATGCAACACTTTGAGAAAGACTGAGACCACTGTGCACTGTCTCTATTGAATAATGAAGAATTGTAGCTCTGAATGCAGCTCTCTGATTGGCTGAGCTTGGGAGCTCATCTCCAGTTTCACTTTTTGTTTGTCAAATGAACGTTTATTGACCAAAATGAATACATGTCGATATGAACCATGTGTCTAAGGATTTAGGAGAGAAAGTTGTCAAATTTCAAACATAAATTGTGTTTGTAGAGTGAAAATCAGCTAGTCCCCCTTTATGTTTATCCACAGCTCTGAGACGTGTTTCTGCAGGTGTAGGTACAATATTTGCTCGGGCTGCAAATCTACTCGGTCAAGGGTTGATGACGTCACTGAGATAGTTAAACAGTTTTTTCAGCTACGAAAATTAATTTATTGACATTAAAATACTATTTTAACGTATGTTTTTAAATTAGTGTGCTATTTTAATTTATTTAATTTTTATTTTTTCCAAAAATCTACATATTAAGATGAATTATTATAGCATTAAATTAGTGTTCTGTTCAGAGAGCTTCGAGTTGAAAATGCTGTTATCATTACCTACAATTTATTGATAAATAATTGTCCTAACCCTTGAAAACGTGCCTAATTTATCTGTATTACAAACGAACAAAATGTATTTTTGTCTAGAATTAAATTTATCGGCATTAGTAACAACTAAAATGTATTTTTTAAAAGTCGTTTCATGTTTTTGGCGCTGCTGCAGTTTATAAAGAGTCCACTAGATGTCACTGTGTACAAGTATTTGTCTTTGCTGATGCGAGAAATGCCGATTTCAGTGATTAAAATCAAAATTATCTAAGATTTATTGAATGGATGTCGTAATTTAGTTTAAAAGTATGCTATTACAATGATAAAAATACAATAACCACTACTCTATGTACAGCCAATCAGAGCGCACGCATGACGTCTCACTTGTGCTAACGTGGTGCTACCAAGCTAGCGAAATATAATATTTTTTTAAAGTTCGGTTTTTATATAACAAAGCTAAATTATGCTAACACTGATCATAAACAGCAAGTAAAATATCAATTTTCTTGAGAATAAGCTCAAATATAGTTCGTTGTCGTCATGAAAGTGCGACCCGAGTAGATTTTGCAGCCCGAGCAAATATTGTACCTACACAGGTTTGGGCCAGGTTAAATCAAATAAAAATGTTCATATTAGCAAGAATATTTCTCTTCGAACCTGAGATAGCGGGTCTCAAACTGGCGGCCCTCTAGGCCTGTGTTTTCCAACCTTTTTTGAGTCACGGCACACTTTTGTGCTTTCAATTTTTCAGCGGAACACCATCAATTGAAATATGGTCAAATCAAGCTATTTTGGAACACACAATTTTGTAAAGAAGTGAAATTGTGTTCTATTATCTATCTAAATAGAGAAAAGCATGTGACACAACAAAGCCAAGTGGTACATGTCAAATTTATGGAGCTGCATAAAATTGTATGTTTTGCTTATCGCTTAGAAATAGAAAAAAATTATATTGAAGCAACAGTCAATGTAGTTAGATCCTCATAGTGTAGGAACCTTTTATTGGAAAAGTTTCACAGAACATCTTTAAATGATTCTTTAAATTTGTAAATGATAGGTTTTCCTTTGATTCTTGCTGCAAAAGGTGGTTCCCAGCACTCCCAAATGGTAAACCATTCAATTAAATCAAACAAGGCTTATTTCAAAGATTAAATGTTGAAAACTGTCAAGGCACACCTGGGAGTATCTCAAGGCACACTATAGTTCCCCGGCACACTGGTTGAAAAGCACTGCTCTAGCCAAATGAGATGATTTCTGATTAGTGTTGATTGTGGCCCGCCAATCAACGACTGCACATAACAATTTGAACCGAATTTGTGTTTTAGCAAATAGTTTTTATCGTACTGTTACAACCCTCGTGTCTAAAAAACCTCAATTTCACTGGGAATACAGCAAATTACATACAACTAAAAAGTAGGACATTATACAGTATATTATTATTTTATTCACTTTTTCTTTGATCACCTGAAGGCCCAAGTAATACAAAACAATAAAGAAGAATGAATGTGAAATGTATTTGTCAAAATGTCGTCTGTCAGCCTTGGAAATGGCCTGACTTGTCCTGGCTGTGATAGTGTGACGTCAGCTGCAGGAGATATACTGATGACATTTAGTGCAGTGGTGCCTAACCGGTCGATCTTTGAGGCAGTGGAAGTCCATCCCAAAGCCTCGTCTGCTTATATAAACTTTAACCTCAAGCCACAAACGTAAAACTACAAGCACGAACTACACGCTCAATCTGCAAGTGTGACATGTGCGAACTACAAGCGTGTACTACAAGCGTGTACTACAAGCGTGAACTACAAGCGCGAACTACAAGCGCAAACTACAAGCGCGTACTACAAGCGCGTACTACAAGCGCGTACTACAAGCGCGTACTACAAGCGCGTACTACAAGCGCGAACTACAAGCGCGAACTACAAGCGCGACCTACAAGCGCGCACTACAAGCGCGCACTACAAGCGCGCACTACAAGCGCGCACTACAAGCGCGCACTACAAGCGCGCACTACAAGCGCGCACTACAAGCGCGAACTACAAGCGCGAAACCGACTACAAGCGCGAACTACAAGCGCGTACTACAAGCGCGTACTACAAGCGCGTACTACAAGCGCGTACTACAAGCGCGTACTACAGTAGTTTGAAGCACAAGTGATGTGATGATAGCTTTATCTTTTTAATGGGATATTTTTTTTTGTTGTTGAAGCCACTATAATTTATTTTCAAAATACTGTGTTACCATTTAACAGGCTTATAACTTACATTTTAATACAATAATATTGGACTATTAAAGAAAGTCGATAGAGGGATTTTTGGTCAATGTCACTTTCTGCCCTACTGCGCATGCATTATGCAGAAAGAGCCGCTCTCTGTCTGCTTACATGGGGAAACTTCTTTGAATTAAACAACAAAACGGAATGACAGCGAGCTGTCTCCTGAAGTTTGAGACAATGTTTTTCTCGCCAATTTTTCACCTGAATGTAACAACATTCATTCACAAATGTTGATTTAGCAGCAGATCTTTTCTCTCTTGACGTTGGCTGACAAAGGTGCTTTTTCGACTTGTTTCCACTGTTTGTGTCTATGAGCGGCGGCTCTTTCTACAGGTGAGGTGCGCGCACATAAACAAAAAATCCCTCTATAGGGCAAGTGTGTTTCAATATAGACTAGTGTAAAAATAAACATTTTCGACATTCCTAATTAAAGAAAAAAATATGTAAATCATTAGGTAGATTTTCGTGCTGTGCTTGGACTAAAAGTAGCTCGCGAGCTGAAAAAAGGTTGGGCACTCCTGATTTAGTGTGACAACTTGCCCCACAATGTGTTCTAACTTCCCCAGCTGCGGGGCAGGTTGTCAGCTCTCCAACCCAACTGGAATAACACTGGAGCTGAACAAGATACAACGCTGGACTGAAAAGAGCTAAGTTAGCTAAAATGCTCCTCTTTAATATGGTATAGATTTTACGTTTCTGCACTGTTTGATTTGAGAGAAAGAGACAACATGTCCCAAGCTCCTCTTTTGGAAAACGACTGCAGACTTCTGAAGTAGTTTAATGTGTTTTGGGAACAAGAGCCAGTCGAGCTGCATTTGTGACTTTGCTCTCATAGAAACCTGTGAGGATTCCTGTTGAATTTGTGCAGTGATGTCATGTCTTCTATCTGTTTACCTCCAGTTAAAGGCAGGCAGACTGAACAATAGACTCATTATTCACGTTTTGAATAGAAGTTTGGTTTATTTAAGAGTAAAGTTTTGTGTCATACAACTTTATTTTGATTCATGTCAGCTCTCACCACAATGACAGCTGCTCTTCCTTCTTTCCTTTTCAAAATGAATAAGATCCAGCAATTATATCCCAAAGGCAATGCAAGAGTCTTTTAAAAGTAGCTTCAGTCAGAGTCAGTGACAGTTTGATCCAGAGAGACATAGACATTCCATTAGTAGTTCATCTGATGGAAATGACCTGAGAATGACTGTATTTATATTAAACCGAGTTTAGACCTGTTTATAAACTGGTTTGGTGGATCCTTTGCTTCTACAGTAAAACACTAAAAGTTTTTTTTTTTTTTTTTTTTACAATAAAATAAGTTAAAATCAGTTTCCCCCAGCACATAGTTGTTAATGCTTCTATTGAGGTGGAAATGAGTCTGCTATGTCCTGTCTCTGTCTAATCATGTCCTATTTGGTCACCAAACTCAAAGTTTATCTGTTGTTGCTGTTGCAGCTGTTGTAGTTGTTGTTGTTGCTGCTGTTCTAGTTGTTATTGCTGCTGTTGCTGTTGTAGTTGTTTTTATTGCTGCTGTTGTAGTTGTTGTTGGTTGTAGTTGTTGTTGCTGTTGTTATTGTTGCTGTTGTTGTTGCTGCTGCTGTTGTAGTTGTTGTTGGTTGTAGTTGTTGTTGCTGTTGTTATTGTTGCTGTTGTTGTTGCTGCTGCTGTTGCAGTTGTTGTTGGTTGTTGTTGTTAATTTGTTAGCATTCTGCACACTTTTTTCCTATAGCTCTGATAAAAGCTGAAAACTCATGAGTTTGGAGGTTCAGAATGTAGTAGGTAAGAGAACAAAACATGTAACTGAAGTAGTAATTTTAAAACTATTTCAGTTTGTTTCTAATTTTAAGAAAGCAAAAATCTAGTCGGCCAATAGACTGGTTTTTTTTGTTTCTTAACATGAGCGATAAGGGCGATGCATGCGCACGCGTTAAGGCCCGTGCAGACAGGATGCGATGAGCGACAAATGTCGCTTGAATTCCCATTCATGTGTATGTGGCTGTCAGCGGAGGAGCGCTCTGTCGTGCCGCCAACCAAAGCAGAGAAATGACGGCTTTGAGAGGCGGCGTCGTTCTCGCTCCAGCTAGATTTCATTTAACTGGAGCGACGCGAATGGAGAGCACAGGGCTTCATTTGGCAAAGTTAACAAGGAGACAGTGCTGTTTTGGGTTGATTTTAGGAGGATTACTTCTCTTGTCCATAATCACTTACACAACAAGCACTGAGTTTGTTCAGAATAATATAATTCACGGCAGCTGTCCCCGCCCACTTCCTCATTGATCTGCGCGTCTTCTCGCTCCACTGGGCGAAACTACAGCGACAGATCGCGTCCTGTCTGCACGGGCCTTTATGCAGAAAGAGCTGCCGCTTATAGACACAAACAGCGGAAACAAGTTGAAAAAACTCTGTTGTCAGCTAACTACTAGAGTTTATCACTGTGAGAAAACAAAAGTCATGCTGCTAAAATGTGACCCCCTTGCGATCTCTTTTTTTTTTCCCCCGCGCTGGTCCTTGTTTCTTCTTTTTTGCCATTTTATTGATATGGATAACTTAAACCTGTGAATGACGCGGCATAAGAACTACTGCATTTTCGGTCTATCTGTGTTTCCATCTGAACTGTGAGCACAAAACATTACGACTGTGACGGTTTTCTGGGGAACGTTGTCTTAGGCATTAATGTTCAATCTTTAACATGATCAGGAGACTCCAGAAATCCTTTCGCGACCCCCATGACTGGTGCATTCCAAACAACTGGGAACTGGGATAAGTCTGCACTTTGAATTGTTGTTTTTTTTTATGAACTTTGCCATACAATTTAATCTACCTTGCCCTTACAAATGTGTCCCTAAAAAGAATGAAAATAACTCTGCTCTAATTGAAATTTTTAGCTTGCATTGTTACTTAATACAGTGCCTTGCGAAAGTATCCAACCCCCTTGAACTTTTTTACATTTTCTCTTATTATGACCACAAAAATCAAACATATTTCACTGAAACTTTGTGTGAAAGACCAACACTAAGTTGCACACAATGGTGAAGTGGAAGGACAGACATACATGATCTATGTTTTTTTTTACAAATTAAAAGCTGAAAAGTAGGCGTGCAAATTTATCCAACCCCTCTGAGTCAATATTTTCTGGAACCGCCTTTTGCTGCAATTACAGCTCCAAGTCTCTTTGGGTATGTTTCTACCAGCTTTTCCACATCTTGAGACTGACATTTTTGCCCATTCTTCTTTGCATAATAGCTCCAGCTCAGTCAGATTAGATGGAGTGTGTTTGTGAACAGCAGTTTTCAGATCTTGCCACAGATTCTCGATTGGATTTAGGTCTGGGCTTTGTCTGGGCCATTCTAAGACATGAATATGTTTTGTTTAAAACCATTCCAATGTAGCCTTGGCTTTATGTTTGGTGTCGTTGTCCTGTTGAAAGATAAACCTCCGCCCCAGTCTCAAGTGTTTTCAGACTCCAATAAGTTTTCTTCCAATATTGCCCTGTATTTGGCTCCATCCATCTTTCCATCAACTCTGACCATATTCCCTGTCCCTGCTGAAGAAAAGCATGTGCAGAAAATAATGCTGGCACTTGTATTTTTGATTGTGTGGATGGTGCATTCAGAGTCATGAGCAGTGTTAGGTTTCTGCCACACATAGCGTTTTGCATTTTGGCCAAACGTTCAATTTTGGTCTCATCTGACCAGAGCATCTTCCTCCACATGGTTACTGTGTCCCCCACATGGCTTTTGGCAAAGTGAAAACATGATTTCTTATGGCTTTCTTTCAGCAATGGCTTTCTTCCATAAAGGCCAGATTTGTGTAGTGCAGAACTAAAAGTTGTACCTTTGACAGATTCCCCAACCTGAGCTGTAGATCTTTGCAGTTCCTCCAGAGTCACCGGGGACCTCTTGGCTACATCTCTGACCAGTTCTCTCCTTGTTCAAACTGTAAGTTTAAGTGTACGGCCTGGTCTTGGTAGATTTGCAGTTGTGCCATACTCCTTCCATTTATGGATGATGGTGTAAACAGTGCTCTGTGAGATGTTTAGAGCCTTGGAAATCTTTTTATAACCTAATCCTGCTTTTTACTTCTCCACAGCTTTATCCCTGACCTGTGTGGTGTGTTCTTTGGTCTTCATGGTGCTGACTGCTCCCCAATACTCTCAAACAAACCTCTGAGGTTTTTACAGAACAGCTACATTTACACTGAGAGTAGATTACACACAGGTGGACTCTATTTATTTGTTAGGTCAACATTGGAACCTTCTAAAGCCTCTAAAAGTAATGTGTTGCACTCAGAAAAGAAGGGGGTTGGATAATTTTGCACGCCTACTTTTCAGCTTTTAATTTGTAAAAAAAAAAAATGGATCATGTATGACTGTCCTTCCACTTCACCATTGTGTGCAACTTAGTGTTGGTCTTTCACACAAAGTTTCAGTGAAATATGTTTGATTTTTGTGGTCATAATAAGAGAAAATGTAAAGTTGGGGGTTGGATACTTTCGCAAGGCACTGTAGCTTCTTAAAATGATACAATTCTCACTGTTTTTGCAAACTCTACTTTCAGCCAAATTCCTTGCAAATTGGACTTCCTTCTCCACACTTGTAAACAGTTGACATTTGATTTCATTGACTTCTTACGCCTGAACACACTGCTCTTTTCTGTCCGCTCTGCATTCATCTGTGTGCCAGCAAACCCGGAGGAGGAACCTGGACAGGAAACAGCCCATAATAGTTAACATGCCAGAGCCGTCACCCGCGGCAACGGCATGACGTCGTGCGCAGAGCGGCTCCAGATGTGGTCCAGAGGTGTAGAATGCGGGGCGGCGAGGGTGCGGTCCAAACGGGGCTGTGAACGGGGCACTGCAGGTCACTGGGACACAGGGGCAGTGTTCGCTCTTAACCTGGCATCGAGAGTGTTTCTGACCTATGAATGGATCGGCTTGGGAAATACAGTATAATAACATTGACGTTAACTTCATAAGCTTCATAAGACACAAATCAGTCCATTTTGATCGTGGTTCAAATGGCCAAATTGGGGGAAAACAAGCAAAATTGTTCAGTAAAATCTTAAAGTTAGGGTAATTAAGTTTTTTAGTTGTAAATTTGACCAATAAAGTATGTAGTAAAAGCAGCACTTTGTGAAAAAATGAGACCATTGTGTACTATTTTAACTATTTTTGAATAATGAGCAAAGATTAAACGACAAAGAGCTGTGCATTGTGCAGATCCAACGCGGAGTCAAGAACAAGTGGATAGAGCAGGGGTCTCCAAGCTACTTTTTTTCAAACCAAAAATGGCGGCGAGCTACTAGCTACTGCGGCCCGCGGTCCAAATACGGCCCATGACCTGTGTCAATTAGGGATGCACCGATCCAGCTTTTTCTGTTTCGATACTGATTCCGATACTTTGGCTTAAGTGTTTGCCGATACCTGATATCAACCGATACTAGTGTAATGACTGAAATATTTTATTTTTCTTATCAAAGCATAAGACATTTGGTTCTGTAGTGTTATGTAACTATTATTTATTGTGCAAGTCACAATTTAACCACTTAATCTGAACAAAAAGTCAAACATTATATGTTCTGAATCAACATCAACCAGTAAATTTGTCTCATTATGTCCAGTTAAAGGCACAACAATGGTATCGACTGAACCGATATCATAGAGCCGATACCCGATCCAGAAAATTTGCCTGGATCGGCACCGATATCCGATCCCAGTATCGGATCGGTGCATCCCTAGTGTCAATCAGTTCCCTGGTATGTTTTTAAGAAACACAAATGCATGACAACGCTTAAGAGACAAAAACTCGTGCTATGACTCGTGACAATAAACTTAACTTAACAGTGATATGAGAATAAAGTCAAAGCCATAAAAAGTTATTTTTCAACATTAAACTTGAAGTTTTACAAGCTTAAACTTGTAGTTTGGATCACTGAACATTGCTATGAAAAATCTATTGCGTGTTTTATGAACTTTCCTGATATTTTTTTCATCCTAAAATTACAATTTTAAAGGGACTGTACCTGATTTTTGCATTCTTAAAATGTAAACAAACAGAAATAATTAATTTTAAGCTTCTTACTTAAGTCTACATGATTTCCTCACGTAGCTAATGCATTCTGAGCTTCAGAATTGTTAATCATGGTGTGTTTTAATGTTTTTTCACAGCTGTTAGCAGCGAGGTGAGTCTCCATGCTAACAACAGTTAGCCACAATGCTAAAAACAACAACAGAAAAAGTTGGACACAAACGGTATTTTAGTAGACATAGACAGGACATGAAGGACTAATTTCCACCTGAATACATTATCTCAGTGCTAGGGGGAAACTGTTTTTAAGTTATCTTGTTGTAAAAAAAAAATCGAGTATAGTCCCTTTAATCTCACAAAACTTTTAGTTTAATCTATAAAGAGCTTCTTTTTATGACTTCAACTTCATTCTTTTTTTTTTCTTGTTTTTTTTAGCAAAATCATAACTTTCTTAAGTGTCAACTTTATTTTCAGAAAAGTAGCTTAATCTTTATCTTTAGCTTAATAATTAGCTTAATTGAATGTTACAAGTTTTTTATGGTAGAGTTGTTGTTTTTTTATATACTGGTCTTTTATATTCTGTCAAAGAAATGTGTTTGCGACTATCAGAATTTGTTCTAACAATGTTGACAGTCCGGCCCTCCATCACTATACTGGGTTTGAATATGGTCCTCAAGTGTCAAGTATTAGTTCATCAATCCTGGCGATGTGCGCACACTCGTTATGCAGAAAGAGCCGCCGCTGATTGACCCAAGTAGTGGCAACAACTCAAGCCAGTGCTGTTGTCAGCTGACTACAAGAGTTTATCACTGTGCAAAAACAAACGTTTGTGAATGAAATTTGTCTTTAGGATTCATACACTTTACATTCAGACGATTGAAAAAACTGCGCCAAAAACACTGTCTCAAGCTTCAGAACCAGACATCCATCAGATCGGTTCAGACCTGATCCAAACAGCTGCTCTCGTCTCATTTTGTTGTTTCTCCAGCTAACCAGATGGACAGTGTCTCTCTCTGCAGGTACAGCGCAGTAGAGCAGAAAGTGACGTCGACAGATAATCCCTCTATTAGAACTGTCTAATGCACCAATCCTTAGGTCCACTTTTATTTCTGTAAATCCCCTTTTAGTGAGTTTGTGTTCTCTGGTCATTAGTTTACCTTGGATCCATGTAAGTTTAAGTTTCCATGCCCACTCACTTTGACCCCAGACCCCCTTGTGTTCCAAAAAATATTTAAAGTTTGTAGTTAAATCAACCAAAGTAACACAAATGCCAAAACATTACCCAGAATTTCAGATCCACCATCGTGTCTGCTTTCACCTCGCTGTCACATATTTGTTGGATTTGAGCCGCATTCCTCCAGTTCAGTGGCCTCTAAACCAAATGGGAAGCAGATTTGTTTAATTAGACGTCCCCTGTTTCTGCTGCACTACAAGTTTCTGGTGTAGTTTTAGTTTGAGAAAACTTCTTAAAGTGCGTATGACAAAAGGATTTTGAAGTTAACTTTATTTTTGATGTTTTAAACATAAAGAGTAATATGTAAAAAAAAAGTTGATGTTACACTGGAAAGACCAGCAAGTTTACCATTTTCTAGTGAGAAACTGACTTTTTTTGTACACAGTTTGCATAAAATTAACTTAATGTGTTCTTTTCGTCCAGTTTAGAACATGGTTGCTAGGTAACCTCCGAGCTTGATGTCATTATTTATAATCAGGAAGTAAAACTAAAGCTTGATCTAATCGTGCGTAAACTGGGATATTTCCCACTTGTAAAAATGCACTGGAACGCCACTCAAACTGATAAATATCACTTGTGAACTGGGACCTGGTTGACAAAGTCCCACTTCACATCTGAAATCAACAATCACCACAGTAAATGAATCTAGGGCTGTGCAATTAATTGAATTTCAGTTTTAATTAGGATAATTGCCACAATCGACGATGAAATTACGTAATAATCAAGTAATTGAGATCATTAACATGAACTCTTAAGTTCAGTCTTCGCTGGAGCTGTAGTTGACCAAAGACATGTCCCATTGACCGATTAGTCTACTTAAAAGGGGGCATGACAGACTCTCAGAAACTAAAAACGAGGCCAATCTTTTTGTTCCATTTGTCTGTGTTTGAAAAGACCAAAGTGCAAAGTTCTTGCAAAAACAACAATTTAAACGAATGGAATATAAATCTTCATGATCTAAATAAAGGAATTAGTCGACTTAATCTCCATCGACCAACTACTGCCCTACTCTACGCATGTTTGAATGCAAAAGTTGCTCACGAATATTATCGTGTTACATTGTTAGCTGACCATTTCTATGAGCTATGCCACCTACTTTCATTTTAACAATTCACGCATGTTGTGGTGCAATTGTAACACTTGACTTTCTTGTCTTGAAATGAGAACTGCTTCAAAATAAATGGCTTCTGTGAACCCCAACTTATTCATTTGTCAAGCCAAGAGCTGCAGCTTTCATTTCAGAGAGTTTTAAGAAGGTCTTTAACTAAGATTAAGCTGAAAAAGTGTTACAATTGTCCCTGGTCTCCCCTAAATCCTCTCACTTCTAGTGCACTGTGCAGGCTTGAAAATGCTCTCAAAGCATTAGCCTACAAATGAATGTACCTATGTACCTCAAAACACTCACACACACATTCACATTAGTCTTGTATAAGGACAAGAGTATACTTGGGTTGGCGTAAAGCAGATGATCTCTGAGGTGAAAAGAGCTTTACATGTGAAAATGTTTGACTTATGGGTGTGGGCAAAGAATGTACATCACTATTTTTGTGAAACAACCTCTCCATCTTTCTAGAAATCAAAATAAAATAAGGTAGTTATAATTATCTGCTGCTGCTTCTTGTTGGATTGGTTAAATCCAGCTGTCACTCGCTCAGAGCAGGACTAAGGCTAATCAAGAGAAGCAGTTAGTGGAAATAGAGTGGATTTAACAGATCCTTGTTATGCCTCGCCTTAGTTTGGTTTACTTTTGTGAGGAAAGATGGTGTATTGTAGAGCATTTGGACTTAAATCGAACACTTTCTTGTCAAATGTACTCCACTTAGCAGTGCATTGTCCTTTTTCCTGTTTCAGGTTTGTCAGAGGAGAATAAAGTGCAGACTCCAGCCTTCACTGACGCGGTGCGGCTTTATCGTCAGGCTAAAGGACACTACGGCACATGGGAGATGATGTGTGGCCAACCAGCTCAGGTAAGACTTCTGACTCTAGTCTTAGTTCAGCTTTGATTTAAGGTGGATGGGAATAGAAACTACAACCAGCTCAGGTAAGACTTCTGACTCTAGTCTTAGTTCAGCTTTGATTTAAGGTGTATGGGAATAGAAACTACAACCAGCTCAGGTAAGACTTCTGACTCTAGTCTTAGTTCAGCTTTGGTTTAAGGTGTATGGGAATAGAAACTACTTCTGTCTAATGAAAATCAGTTTCTTGTCAAAATCTATGTAAAAAAAAAAAAAAAAAAAGACTAAATCATTTTTTTTTCTTGTAAACAATATGTTTGCACCATTATGAGCTGCCCTACTTTGTGTGTGAATCTTGTAATGTTTATAACCGGCCTCTATAGAAGTAATTGTCATTTTGAGACCAGTGAGTCAAATCCGGCCCAATTTAGTTTGACCCATTTACACATTATAAATTTATCATTTATGTGCTGATTCTGATCCATCCCAAAATGGTGGATTTGACTGTAAATGAGATGGTTCCCATTTTTTTTCTCTTTAGCATGTTGGGAGCTTAAGACTTGATTTTTATTGAATGGTGGACCAAAATGGATCAAAAAAAAAAGTAACAGTGGGCAGGTTTTCCACCTCATAAGGCGTTAATCCAGGGCTTGGCAATTATTTTTACTCGAAGGCCATATTTAAACCCAGGGTAGTGGTGGAGGGCCGGATCAATTGCTATAACAAATTTATTATTGAGCATTCTCAGTCGCTGTTTACGCAGGCCACAGAACCCTGGTTCATCTGAAAACACTGACCTGTAAAAGCACCAACGATGTAGCACAGCAGAAGCGGTCAATAAAGTTTAACTGGTGATTTCGGGTCGTGGTAACACTTTAGAATAACAACAAAAAATGTGGCTTAATAAATAAAACATCTAATAAAACTAAATAAAAAAAAAAAAAAAAAAAAAAAAAAAAAAAAAAAAAAAAAAAAAAAAAAAAAAAAAAAAAAAAAAAAAAAAAAAAAAAAAAACAATAGATACCCCCCCCCCCCCCCCCCCCCCCCCCCCCCCCCCCCCCCCCCCCCCCCACTAAAAAGTAATTTTACATTAAAAAAAAAAAAAAAAAAAAAAAAAAAAAAAAAAAAAAAAAAAAAAAAAAAAAAAAAAAAAAAAAAAAAAAAAAAAAAAAAAAAAAAAAAAAAAAAAAAAAAAAAAAAAAAAAAAAAAAAAAAAAAAAAAAAAAAAAAAAAAAAATAATAAAAAATATCTTAAAATAATTTTTATTCAATTAACAAACTGAAAAGTTATGGGGGGGGGGGGGGGGGGGGGGGGGGTCATTACGTTAAGTAACCCTTAATAACTAGTAATCTACGAATGCACATTTTCCGGTAATGCCCGCCCCTGCTAGCACCTGCTAAAATAAGTAACCTAAATAATTAAAAAGAGAAAAATCTATAGCTTATAACTGCATCAGCTCTCTGTGTGCCGGATACAACTTCATGTTTTAGATTACTATTTTTATCTTATTATTATTTGCTAAGCAATAATACACTTTTTTCTTAATTAATTCACCATTTATTAATTAATAATTAAGGTTTTATGTATGCTTTATTCATAGTTTATTAGGCCAATTAAGGTGTGCTTAATCTAAATTGGTACCCGGGTGTGTGTTATGAAGTCTGCTCGGAACATTACATGCAGTAGGCACCAGACGACTTTAGTTTGGACAGTTGGACATTGTGCTTCATCATAAATGAGCTTAAACCTGCGGCTGTGACATGAGACAAACACATGTGATGTAAGACAACTAACTGCACTAAAGTGTGAAGTTAGCACGTTTTTGTGGCAGCTGCTGCACTATGAGTTTATCATGAGATGAACCAGGTATTGTGATGGTATTTATTTGTAAGACTTGTGTTGCCATGACTTAGTTCTGCTTTGCTTTTAGTGCATTGGCTTAAGTATTTCTAATTTAACCTAATTTTAACCGACTGATAGTTCACAGTTCAAGAGGCTCATATTGTGTTTTCTTCCTTGTTCTGGTGGTTCTGAGATAAATCTGCTTTATCACTCTTGGCTTACACCGGTCTGGTCTGGCTTTAGCTCTGTTTTTAGCCTAATGTGGCAGAACAAAATGTGTAAGTTTGTATTTCACTAAAGTAACTTGATAACTTCATTTCTGATGTTAAATTGCCCACTGTGAGCTGTTTATTACAAAGCTATAGCATTAAACTGTGGTGTGGTTTTGTCATCCAACCCTCGGACCAGAGTCCTCCAAAAAATCTTAATTTAATCCCTGCTCTATAGATATCAACAGTTTATCCCTGCTCCAAAATTCACCAGCTCTTTAGTTCTGGCCCAGGAGGCATTAAAAGTGTCCGTGCCACTAAACCGGTTTGGTCGGAGCAGAATCTCTCACCTCGGAGCACAAACCAGAACAATCTCCGGTTCTTATCGGTCACACTACAACGTTTAGCCGAGTTAATCTGGTGTCAAACTGTCGCTGAGTAAATAGTTTGCACATGGCTCCTGCTGCTTGAGTAAATTAGACTAGGCTGTGTTGTTAAAGGAGACAATTCTGTGTATTCAGTGTTGAACTACAGCATAAGATGACCGTGGGAAGATTAGTTTTCTTAGCTATATACGATAGATTAGACAGGCGTTTACAGAAGTTAAGTTAAGGAATAGGCAAGTTGAAAATTGCTGCAAGTAATTTGAGTTCTAATCAAAGCAGAATCCTTCCATAGAATGTGTTAGTTCCAAGCAAAGTAGATGATTTTACATTGTGTTGACTGCAAAACACAAGTAAAAACATAATAAAAACAATAGACATGTGTTGTTTGACTTCCTGTTAAAACTGAACCAACATGATGTGTCTTTTCACTCTGACAAGCAGTGGATTGTCATACAAGTGAGGTGATGACAGCTTCAACTCTATCTAACCTTTTTTTGTAGCCACAATAATTCATTTGTAAATACAGCCTACGTTCACATTTAGATATAACTTACATTTTGATGAAATCTTATTACTATAATATTAAAGAAAGTCTAGGCGACAGTGTTTCAATAGACTAAAGACTAGTCTAAAAATGTCAACATCGCTAATTATATAAAATAATGTAAACCTATAGGTAGATCTTCAGGCTGTGCTCAGACTAAAAGTAACTTGTGAGCTGAAAAAGGTTGGTGACCACTGGTTTAGACTGTTTGAATATTCTGTCAGAATAAGTTCGCTACAAGTCTGTGTGTGGAGAAGACTTTTTACTACAGCTGCTCAAAGATACAAAACATGAGCATTCATAAAAGCCCATGTATACTGAAAAATCTTAGTTCTGTCTGTGTGCGCTATCTTTCTTTTTTTCTGTGTAACATTTCAAATTGAAATCTGCACAGCTCCAAGTTGTTTATTTATACCACAGCTTCAAACTAAAATAGCATCACCTTTGAATCTTAAAAGCTTGCTGAATTAACTTATTAGTGGTTATGCACTAATGTCTTCCGGTCTCAGATTGACAGAGGTCTCTACAGAGAGTGGCGTATTTGCCATAGGGACACAGTTGTTTAGAGATGGACATCAGATGACATTTTGGGCTAGTCCTGAAACAATCTCTTTAAAAAAAAAAAAAAAGTTCTCTTTGTTGTCTCTTATAGCAGGAAAAGTGCAGCTTCTCAACTGGGTTTTCACAAGGAAAAGTTGTAAAAGTGTGCGCGAACTATGCGAATAGAAGCTTCGCGCGCACACAGAGAGTCGCTGTGCTCATGAGCCCGGGCAGAGGCGCTGTGGGACGGGAAGAAGTGAGCACACGCACCGCTCGATGTTACCAGCCAAAAGCGACAGCCCACCAGTGAAGTACTTTTTTTGTCATTAAAATGCCACTGTTCAGTGAGTGGGCGGGACTGGCTGGGGCTCAGACACACAGAGAATGGGTCGGGTTTGAACACTTGGACAAATTCGTGCGGGCTTTTGACAGGTCAGGCTGGATTTTTTTGGGCTCGATCTAAACTCTAATACTTAAAGGTTGTATGGAGGATTTTTCAAATCCAACAGCTCTTGTTTTTCAAACGATGCTCATGTGTTTCCTCCCAGGGTCACGCCCTTCACTGTAACTGGGCCAATGAGTTACTTAGGAACACTGAGGGTTTGCTTGACAGGTTAACAGGCCAATCGATAACGAGGTACCTCGTTATCTATTGGTCAACGTTTTACTGGCCTCATCATGTTCACAGGTTATATATTTTTATAATTCTTTTTTTGTTACAAATTTATGCAACTGTTTTTCACCAAGACTGACAACAAACAATTTTTGAAAATCCTCCATTCAACCTTTAATAAAGAAAATGTTGCCATATGTTTTCTTTGCCTTTTGTAGATTTTGTCGAACCTGGTGATGGAGGTTCTGCATCCTGAGCTGAGAGACGCCATCTCTCCTCGACTCAAAGGCAAACTGCACGACCGACAGAGGAACTGGATGCTGGTATCTGTCTGATTCGAGCTGTATCGTTCAGTAAACTCTCTTAACATTACATCTAACAGCGTGTGTTTTTGTGGTGTCCAGATCAGCGATGCCGTGTACAGCATGGTCCAGAACCAGTGTCAGCTTCAGTACGATGCCGTGGTGCAGAGGTGTGAGGTGGGACAGTCTGCCCTCGAGAGCTCCATCAGGACTGACATGGACCAGATCATCACCTCCAAAGAGTTCATCACCAACAAGATCAGAGGTAAACACTCGAATGACTTAAAACAGCTGGTCTAAGCACCAAAGTTTCAATACAAATACCTCTAATCTAAAAGAAAGTCAACTGAAACAGGTTTTGGACGACTAAAGCAGTGGCTTCCAAACATTTTGAGTTGTGACCCTCAAAAGAAGTGTTGGCATTAGAGAGATATTTTTACATTTTGGTGTTTCGGTCATCACTCTTAGTTTCGCCCTCTTGGCTGATGTTTGAGCTGCTTTAGCCGGGAAAGTGTTTAACAAGGGAAGTCATCTTTAGTCTTTTCTGTGAGTCTACATCGAAACAAACCTTGTCTAAAGCTGCATTCACAATACAAACTGAACTGGACTAGGCTTAATTGGGAACCAAAGTTGCAACCTTGTCTGTTTCTCTAAACTGTCTCAGTTCTGTTCACTTTTTACCAGTCGAACCAGCGCAGTAGAGACACATCTGCCTTTCACCTGTGGAGGCGCTGTGGGACAAAAATATGTTACGCAAACAGCAAAGAAGACACCGACTTTGTCCGTCCCATCAGCGGCTACGGCTCCATCCAAAACAAACACGCTGCTGGACTTTATTTTTGTGTTTTATGGATCTGTCCCACAACTTCTCTCACATGAACAGGCCCAGAGTGAGTGACAGACCAAGTGTCAGAGCGAAAACAACATTTGGGGCTGGGCATTTCGTTCCAAAGACAGAAACGTAACAAAACGTTCATCCATTTGAGTAAAATTGGCTCTGAAAAGCGTGTCATCTGCTCATTTAGCTGCATGGCTAAATATTTGATTAATATAGGCCATTTTTCTCGCAGTAATGTGAGCTGTAGTGTTACTTTCTGTTGTTCCGTTCCATCTGAGATTTATAACTGTTTTTTTTTTTATAATTAATAAGAGATACACGTGTGATCATAACTGCTCTTCTCTTACTTTCATGTGTTTTTGTGTATTATTTGTCCCTTTATCAATCACACTCGAGTTTGTTTTGATCCTGAGCGTCTCAGCATGAATCACTTCAGTGTTCACTTCCTGGTTTTGTTCTGTTCTTGGTCCGTTTGCGTTTACAATACAATCGAACCGAGACCGACCTCTCTAACCGGACAGAGTTGCCAAAGCAAATTTACACCCATTCAGACTGATCAGGGATTACCTGCCATTTCACGCTGCTCATAGTTTCATGCACTCTCTGATTTTGTCACACTTAATTTACTGCTGCACCTCGTGGTCCCAGGCCTCTGCCACCTCCGTCAAACCTCTCCGTCATGATTTATACGAGAGCTATCAAAATTTTGGACAAGAAACCAGTTAGGTCACATCACTGTGTTAGTCTGAACAATTTAAATATGCTTAGTTTTGAAAATTACATCCAGTTTGTACAGTTGAAGCTTGTGTACAAATGCTTGCATCAGCAGGCTCCGCAGGTTCTTAGTAACTAGTAGTTCCTCTCAGGGCTGGGGGGTAGTTACCAAGGGTGCTCAGAGCAGAAACTGTCGAGTACCTAGGCGCAAAACAACTTTTGGACTTGTACCAGTAGAAATGAAAGGAGAGACAAACTTAAAGATTTTTTAAATTACAGGTCAGGTTTGTTACCACTGACCTGTTTTGAATTGATTATGTGTATTGTATTTTCTATTGTGTAGTGTTGTTTGACGGACATTGAGAATTAGCCTCGGCTAAAATGTTGTAGTGTGTGACATGAGCTCATGAAGTTCCTCAGGGACTGCAGATGGAAACTAGCTGTCTAGCTATAATCTGGTGCAGATCATCTTTGCTTTATGAGCATTATGTCTCTGTACATTGTCCCTTCAAATAAAGACTAAACTAAATGAAACGTACTTGTCCCTATCAAATAAACATGAATAAATAAATTACCCAATCAAACCGTACTATCCAGGCAAACAAATCTTGATCTGATCCAAAAGTCTATTGTGAATGCAGACTAAGACATAAAAGGAGTAAGTTTTTCCATCATATCAGACCTTCGATCAAATTCCATGAAAATAAAGTCTGATTTTTAGACCTTTATATTTCAATAGAAACTTTCAGCACCGGTGAAACTGACTTTGAAACTCTTGTACTTTTTACTGACACTGTTCGAGTAAACACGAGCAACGTCCCAAAAGCCAACGGAATGCCACAACAACTTCCTGCCCCAAATGTATGAACCGATGTTTATTTAGTATTTTCGTTCCCTTAAAGTTGTTTACATTCATTCTTTGCATGACATCGTCTGGGCTTTAAAACTCACAGACATCATTTAGCTCGACAAAAGCAATAATTACACGCGCAGACGTCATAAAAATGCTTCTAATGATTTTGCCATGAGAACAAGGCCATGGCAGAGCAACAGGAAAATGGTTTGAGTTTTTTTTTTTTTCGGATGGTGTAATTCTTTCCAGTCCAACTGTTTCTTCCGATCAAAATCATATGTTTTTCATTCACCGTGGTTGAGAGTCTGTCTTTGCAAGGTTTTTCATGAGGTTTGAGTTTGTTTAGAATACCTGAGGATCACTTGTAGACATAAGCTGAACTACTAATCTTTAGCACTGCAAAAACTGTATTTCTTTGTCAATTATTTCAATTTTGCCCATCGTCTTTTGTCTTGTTTCAATAGATTTCTTCTTATTATAAGCCAAAATGTTTGTCACCGGTTAAGACTTTTTTTTTTTTTTTTACCCCATTGGCAAAAACAAAATCTTGCTGTAAACAGTTAAAAAAGTGTTAAAACAAGTGACATATGCTGCATCGCTTAAAGGAACCGTATGTAAGACTCACAACTAGTGGTTTTAAAAAGGTATAACAATCACAAATGAACATAGGTTGCCAGAGTGTGAAATGGCCCATACACTGAAGGTAGGGAGCTTCTGAACAATCAGGGACAAGATTTGCTATGAATCATGGGTAATAGCCAGAAAGTCACTTTCCCAGACACCTGACTCTTTGTCATGGTTTGTTCCCAAATATTGCTTTTTAGCACAATGTGGGAGGAGCCTAATGAGAACTGTGTAGAAACAAGTGCATGAGCCTATCACAGACAGTTGTGTCTGTGTCCTGGAGCAACATCAGTTCAAACTCAAACATGTTCCTGACTCATGGTTCAAAATTAACTCAGGTTCTAAGAAACCAAACTGGCAACCCAACTGAGAGAGTCATGTGAGGCTCATTCTGCTTTCTGATTGGATAATAAATGTAAACATCAACAAAGGGACATCATGTCCATTGATTTTTTAATCAAGAATAACTCAGAATTACAATGACTTTCAGTAAAAATAATAGTATATTTGGACTTGTTGACCTTGTATCTTTGGACACATATAGTCATGTTTATGAAATCTGACATCAAAATCTTACATACAGTTCCTTTAAGCATATTATTCTCAAAATAAGATGAATATTCTGAATTCTTGTCCTTTTAGCCGAAAGTAGAAATGAAGGTACCACTTTACAGTTACTACACCTTAATGCATCTTAGTAAAGCAAATATCATTCATGAAAAAATGGTGAATTAAAAGGTTTATTAAGGCTCAGTAAAAACTTAATTAAAAGGTTAAGGTTAGAAACTTGGATTGGGGGCAGTGTTCAGCGTAATTAAGTCATTACAAATCATGAATTCACTTTTTTCTCTAATATATAATTCATCATTTGTTTAAATGAATTACCAGTACATCTTTATTTAGGTTTTTCTAAGACTTTATTAAAGCGTATTAAAAGACAAATATGATGCAACTCTTGTGTTGTTCTCGTCAGGCTCCTGAGAAGGGATGTAAAGATTATTAGGTTGATCAATAATTATCCAAGCCACAATATATTCTAAGAACAAAAGAAAAATAATCATGACTAGTTTAGAAGCAAAATTTAGTATATTTAGTTCACATTATAGAAACAGTATCAGTTTTGTTTTGGCATTGGCCAATTTTTTAAAGGGAAAAAAAAGGTGATCTTTGGCACAGATGTTCGATATGATGTAATATCCAGATAAATAAATGTCTTTATTTTTATTATTAACCTGAAAAGTAAATGTATGATTTTGTGAGACTTACAAAATTCCAAATATTGGCAAATATCCATCTGCAACAATGGAGATTAAGAATGGAACTTGGTTTTGACTACAATTGGCTACGATTGTCTAACTACATCTAGACAATCTCTAAAATGGCCATTTTAAAAGCTAGATCTTTGCCTCTTTTATTAGAATATAGAATTTTTTTGTTTTACAAAAGTAAAAAAACATTTTTTTTATCGCAGTAAGATTTTTTTATTCGCAAGATCTGATTTCAGTCACAAACTTGGGGAAAAGCCTCATGTTAGACAAAGACAATGAAAGAATAAAAACTGTCACTGTTGTTTGATCATAACATGAGCTAATCAATAATCACAAACTCATATTATTTTGTCTCGCAATAATCGTAACAATTAAGTTTGATATCGTGACAACCGCACTCTTCAGAATCTCCAGTTTAGAATCCCAGGCACCATAACCACTAAAAACAGTGTTTCCCACATCAAGTATTGAGTTAAGCCCATCTATTGACTTCAAAGGAATTTACAATCGAAGTGATCTTGCCTGACATGCTGCAGCTGCAGAAATGCTCCAAACAAATCTGAATGATTTATGGCCTTAAAAGCAGAGCTGGAGATCTCAGATCTATCTATGACATCACAGATCAGGGATCATTATCTCACAGACAAAACTTCAGCAGTGTTTTTGATGAGGAATCATTTTGAACAAAATTAAAAACTCCAAGAATCAATTTGGAATAATATGTGCCCTTTAAGGTGTAGTTATTATAAAGTTACAGAAATTACCTTTTGCAGTGAGAGATGTGGACTTGCCTTGGACTTGAGTCTGTCATGAATCATGTCTTGAATTTTTGATGACTTGATAAAATGGACTTTTTTGAGATCAGAAATGTGTTTAAATGGGTTAATTTGCAACAATTACTGACATATATTAAATACAAAATGTATTTGGTAAGTTGATAGAGGGGCACTAACTTGGGACTTGAGTTGAACTTGAAGGTCAATGACTTGGTATTTGACTCGTACACATCTTTGACTTGGGACTTCCATCTCTTCTAATGTGTTTCTCTTGGCTGCAGCTGTGGTTCTCCCTAAAGCGGAGAAGCTGATGAAGGTTAGCATCGAGCCGTACATCACTTCTATCCTGGACGCCCTGATGGAGCCCACGAGTCGAGGTTTCTCTGAGGTCCGGGACGTGTTCTTCAGAGAGCTGGTGGACATGAGCAAAAACACACTCAACAATGGAACTAAGGACACTGTGGCCCAGGTGAGCACTGTCACAAATCAGACTGAAATGAAGCCTCACACATTATATTTCATTAACAAACACTAGATGGTTGATGATTAAAGAACGTCACAGTCCAGTGATTGTCATCTCATTAAACCCTGCTTGTCCTGGTTTGCCTGCAGCACATGGAGAAGATCTCTATGTTGGCCTTCCACCCGGTGAAGATGCAGAGCTGTTATGAGAAAGTGGAGTCTCTAAGTCTGGAGGGTCTGCAGCAGCGCTTCGACGTGTCCAGTCCGTCTGTGTTTGTGCAGAGAGCGCAGATACTCATGAGAGAGGTACTACTACTACTACTACTACTACTGCTACTGCTACTACTATTACTACTACTACCACTACTACTACTACTACTGCTGCTACTACTGCTACTGCTGCTACTACTGCTACTGCTACTACTATTACTACTATTACTACTACTACTACTACTACTACTACTACTACTACTACACTACTACTACTACTACTACTACTACTACTACTACTACTACTACTACTACTACACTACTACTGCTAATACTACTATACTACTGCTACTACTACTGCTACTACTACTACTGCTACCTCTACCTCTAAATCTACCTCTACCTCTTGTACTGCTCTGACGTGTCCAGTCCGTCTGTGTTTGTGCAGAGAGCGCAGATACTCATGAGAGAGGTACTACTACTACCAGGGGTTAGAGTGGGCTGCAACGGTCCGGGACGGCATTTTGGCACTTTTAATGTCTTCCCAAAAACTATATATATATATATTTTAATTGAATTAAAAATAACATTATTGTAATAAAACAAACGTGCAAGATGATTATAGTAATTAAAGGACTGAGTTGCAGTTGCATTTATACAGCTTTAAATTTATTTGATAAGTAATAAAGTCTGTCTGAGGACAGGACTCATCTCAAAGCGGGACGGGAGATTCCACAGCAAAAATTTGAGGACTTTTCTCTTCAACTATATCAACACTCAAAGCTAAAGACGACATAAACAATGATAAGATCATTGCACGTTTCACTAGTACGTTCACTAGGCTTACCTCCAGCCGTGGAGGGTAAGCCTCTCTCTCTGGTGCAGTTTTGGATGTGAGGAAGTCCGACAGTGCGGCGCACACGTACGAACGAGAGCAATATAAGCATCTAAATATCCACGTGTGGGTTTATCGCGCTAAAACCGGACATAAATTGTCACGGACAGGTTAAAGCCCAGAACTGCGAGCAGAGGGACAGGACAGGAGCAATGACAGGAGCAATGACAGGAGCAATGACAGGAGCAATGACAGGAGCAGTGACAGAAGCAGTGACAGGACAGGAGCTGAACAGGGACTAGGACAGGAGCTGGAACAGGGACTGTGACAGGAGCAGTGACAGGACCAGGAGCAGTGACAGGATTAGGAGCAGTGACAGGACCAGGAGCAGGAGCAGTGACAGGACCAGGAGAAGTGACAGGACCATGAAGGATTTAATACAAAGAGAGGAACTGAGGGAGTATCGCTTGTGTACACCAAAATATAGAAAATAGTCTCGTCTTAATTTTGTGGGTTTTTTCTTTCCAAAGAAAAGCCACAAGTGTAAAATGCAACAGTTGCCTCTCATGAGTGTCTTTCTTGGAGAATAAAGGGCAGACAGTGGAATAACTGCATTAATGTGAGATGTGTTTGGACTTGCACAGAAGACTAACTCCCAGAGAAAACATCCAGAGCAGCAGCAGGAAAAGAGACAGAGGGAGAGAAAGAGTAAGAGAGGAGGGGTAAAAAGAGAAGAAGAGAGAGAGAGAGAGAGAGAGGAGGGGTAAAAAGAGAAGGTGAGACAGAGAGAGAAAGAGAAAGGAGAGGGGGAGAGAGAGGAGGGGTAAAAAGAGAAGGAGAGAGAGGGGGGGCGGGTAAAAAGAGAAGGAGAGAGAGAGAAAGGAAAGAGAGAGAGAGAGAGAAGAGAGTCAGACTAAAGAAGGGAGAGGGTGAAAGAGTGTCTGTCCTGAGCTTCACTGTGGGGTTTATATATGGTGTCAGAGGGTTCGCTATAAGCACCAACTAAAGGTCATGTAGAGTTGAAGTTCATTTATTTCACACAAACGGTGAAGTCTTATTGAAATACTCACCCAAAGGAAGGCAAGAAAGCTTAAAGGAGCTAGATTAACAAAAGATCATTTCATTTCTTTATAAGGACAAAGTAATAACGTGCGGATAAATAAAGTTAAAATCATATTACTTTCTTACAGGAGACATATTGTTTGGTTTTTGTAATAACAGTGACATATGTGGATAAATAATTAACCTTTTGTTCATTGTAAAACACAAACCAGAACTAAATCGGCTTGAAATAAAACAGGTCCATTGACTTCCTGCTCAAAATAAACTCCGCCTCTTTCATTTAAAAAGCCACAGATTTACAAATTACTGTTTTGTTTTGTTTTTGTTGTTGTTGGAAAGTGTCTACATGACAATTCTGAACCCTACAAGTTGTACTTGCAATCCTAATATGTGAGTAATCACAGGTAAATACAGACAAGTGAGCGGGGATAGGTGGTAGGTGAAGACAGAGATTTTCTGAGCCTTTAGCTGCAGCTTTAGGACAATACAATTACTCAAACATGCAGGAATAAATCCAAATTCAACTTTGGGTAAACTAATGGTAAGAGAACTCTGTAGTGTTTTTAAAGCTGCAGCCCTGTAGTTTGTGCTTCTGACGCTCATCAGAAGTGAGAACTTTCTCCAAGCAAAAGAAAAACAGGATCTAATTTCTGCCAAATTTGTTTTGGTAAATATAAGGAATAGCTGGTGTTACAGCTGAGACATAAATGACTCTATATTTGGAAAATTTTAAGTTTTGACAATAAAAATGAGTTTTAGGGAGCCAAAATTACAAAAGTCCTATTAAATTATTATTATTATTGTTATTTTTTTTAGGTTTACAGTAGAAACTGAGTCTGATACATCCCAGAATGGCTGATTTTGCTCTAAATAAAAGGGATACAATGGTATTTTTGTATTTAACCTGGCCAGGTGCTTCATAGTATGCTGCTTTCAGACACTGAAAGTTGCTGTGCTCTTTCTTACATTTCCTCTTTTTCTAGCTGAATAAGTTTGAAAGTGAATCTTGAGCATAGCTGCTCTCAGTCAGTTGTCACTGTTGCTGCAAGGTTGTTGACTCTAAAATTCATGAAATTCCTTCAAATTTCCCCCAGCATGCATTTGGAAGTGAAAGTGACTGTTGCTGACAGTGTGGTTTAAAACTAAAGAAAGGACGCCATCTGGTGGAGGTTTTGAACAATGACTCCTTATTTTGTAGAATAATGGTTATGCATTAATGTCTTCCAATCTCAGATTGACATAGGCCACTACATCTGGCGTGGTTGTCATAGTGACAAAGCAGTCCTGGAGCAATCCACTTAGAAAAAAAGTACTCTTTTGTCATCTGTAGTAGACGCAGCAACGGCTGTAACAGCAGGAAAAGCACCGCTTCTGAACCAGGTTTTCATAAAGAAAAGTTGTAAAAGGGAGTGAACTACGCAAGCTCCGCCCACATACAGAGGTTTTCATAAGGAAAAGCTGTAAAAGCAGAACAGAAGCTACGCTCACATACCGAGATTCACTGTGCTAATAAACCCGGGCAGAGGCACCGTGGGCCGGGAGCTGTCTGTGTGTGCTCACTTCTTCATTGCCCACAGCACCTCTGCCCGGGCTCATGAGCAGCGAGTCTGGGTCTGTGCGCGTAGTTCGCTCACTTTTATAACTTTTCATTATGAAAACCTGGTTCAGAAGCGGCACTTTTCCTGCTGTTACAGCCGTCTACAATAGATGACAATATAAATCTTTTTTTTCTAAGAGGATTGCTTCAGGACTCGTCTGATGTCTATCACCTTTGGAGTAAACAAGTTTGTCACTATGACAACCACGCCACCGGATGTAGCGGCCTATGTCAATCACCGGAAAGACGTTAGTGCATAACCACTATTGGAAAAATAATACATATGTGCAGATTTCAGAGTTGTTAAAGGGAAATCCATGTTTTAACAGTGTCTCTCATCATTAGTTTACTCACAGTTGATTGATTCCTGCATCTTTGAGTAATCTTGTACTGTCCTGCAGCTGTTGCTCCAGTGCTCAGAAAATCTCTGTTTTCACCTACAACTTACCACCTATTCCCGTCCACATTAATTCCGATTTTTCATGTGGTCATGCACATTACACAAAAGATTCCAGCTCGTCTCTGGTGTGAACGGGATGCGGCCCTAAAAGTGACCCAAATGTGCTGTTATGTGCAAAACCGGAGCCGCAAAGACCAAATACTATCAGTGAAAAGTTGTGCTAACACCCTAACGTATTAGCATGTTCTGTTGGTCATTTTGAGAAACCCAAAGAGTTGAAAACATTGAGAACATTACACTACTATAGATACAAGTCCAAACTATTAATTAATGTGTAAAATGTTGCACAGTGTCACAGAGAAATGCTTTTGAAGCACTAAAGTAGTCCAGTGATAATGACGTATCTTGACCAAGCCGTGCCACGAAACTCATCTGCTGCAAGCAAAAAGAAAAGCCTGAAAAAATATTGTGTGAATATTGCTAAGCGCAGCAATATTCACTGATTATAGGTTATTAAATATATATCAATTGCTCATATGTTTAAAAAAATACCTTGCACTTGTGTAAACTCATTACAATGTAGGCCTACCATGTTTCTTTTGTAATAGGCTGAGGCTGCAGTACATTTTTAAAACCACCTGAGGGAGCCCTTACACACAACACAGTTTGATCTGGTGCCAGCACAGTGAGGGGAAAGCATCCTCTACCCATCACTATTGTCTACTGTTCTGAGCGTATTTATTTCAAAGCCTAGTTAATCTATGTCTTTCAGATTCATAATTATCCATATTTGTGTTCTTGTCTACAGCAAATGGACGATGCAGTTTACACGTTTGAGCAGATTCTCCACCAGAGCCTGGAGTCTCAGGGAACCGACGAGCTCTGCAAAACCATCCAGCGCTGCCAGGATCGCGTCATCAAGGTGAGTCCCGTCTGCCGCTCCGCCTTTACGAAGCAGACAGTTACGTAATAATGAATGAATGAGTAATGTTTTCCCTCGCTTTGTGTTGCAGAAATTCGATTACGACAGCAGCACCGTGAGAAAACGATTCTTCCGCGAGGCTCTGCTCCAGATCTTCATCCCCTACATGTTGAAGCAGCTCACTCCTTCCTGTGCATCTGTGAGAATCAGAACACTCAAGTCCTATTCGCACCACACAGTATTTACCTCGGGACCTCGTGTAAAGTGTAATAATTCCGGACATCATCTGAGTTTCTAGTCCTGGGAATCGTCCATGTCTGTAAAAATGTCTGTAAAATTTTCCCCGAATTTGACCTCCTGGAGCGCTGACTCCATTGACAAAGTGTATTGTGAACAGAACTGGCCAGTTTAGAACAATATGCAATGTTGCAACTTTGGTCCCCAATCGAGCAGAGTCCGGTTCAGATTGTGTTTTGTGAAATGCAGCCTTAATCACATTTCTAGTGAACACTACATGATTCTGACTAAATGATTTTGGTTTCAGGACTTGCCCCACTTCCAGGAGATGATTTTTGAAGACTTCTCTCGCTTTATTCTGGTGGAAAACATCTTTGAGGAGGTTGTGCTTCACTCAGTCATGAAGGATATCATGATGGGTACGTCAAAATGAGACACTATTTTAAGATAAGCAATTGCTGAGAATTCTTGCTTTCACACGTCGGGATGCTAGAGATTTCATTTCTGATATTGATTTGATACTGTGGCTTTAAGTGTCTGCCGATACCAGAAGTCAACCAATTCTAGTGTAGGGACAGAAAATAACTTTCTTTTTCTTAAAACTCAGTTAAGTTGTATGAAAATGGGTCATATAGTGTTATGCAACTGTAATTTATTGCACAAATAACAACTTAACAACTTTATGTGAATAGAATTATAAACATTACTATAGGTGTTCTGGGTCTTTTTGTTGTCCAAGTAAATGCACAAACATGGTATCGGCTTAACTTTTTATAATTTGAAAGGACTTGAAAAAGAGCATAGACTTGAGGTCAGAAACTTGAGATTTGCAAATCTTTGCAAATACTTTTCTTTAAAACTTCTACTACATCTGATTCTTAAAAGATTCACTTTTTGCTCTAATACATGCTTTATAGCAGAGTCTCAAACTCAAATTGAGCTGGGGCCGAAATAGTCAAAGTCGATTGTTGAAATACAGGATACTTTTATATTCTTACAAATAATTATTGGTTTCCAAAGTGGTCAGGACCCTCTCGAAAGAAAATTAGTTCAAATAAAAAGATACACAATATGATTGGCATTTATGAGATGTGGGGAATTGGTCATATAAAGCATACACTATCAAAATAAACACAATAAACCTAATTTAAATAGTTTGTAACTTAAAATGATTACAAATATATTTTTTCTGTGTCCGAGTTAGTTGCATGTTATTTGGGTCCGGCTGAAAAGTTGGAACCTGTATTAGCTATGTAAAGGCTGACTTAGCACTATTCTAATATGTCCACATTCATTGTTTTGCATTTTACATTATACACACACACACACGGGATAAAATAAATAAAAGTGGGTAACCAGAACCAACTGTTCTGCCCTGGAAAATTTTGACAAATTAAATAAGTAATTGCTGTATTCTAGTAGATTTTAGAAGTTTTATAGTTCCATCTCAATGATACATTTGATTGGTGGGATCAATAATGGTCAGAAATCATTCTGGGGTCACATGAAATCATCTGGAGGGCTGCCAGTTTGAAACCCTGATTTCAAGAGTTAAAATAAAAAAAATAATAATAAAAAATATTTGCATCTTGTGTAACATTGCTCAGAGCAGAAGTAGCTGAAAAGAACGAGCCCAAAAAAGTAAAAAAACCATAAAGATTGCAAAAAATTAATGATGAGCCTAAAAAATAAGGACGTAAAAGGTACAAAGTAGTGTCATTAATGGAAAACCTGCCTCTTTGGCTCTGTGTGGTCTTCTAATATCATCAAACTGGAATGTCAAACCAACCCTTTGACACAGATTAAAAAATAAACCCTGACATTCTGCATTACCTTACTATGTGTCTTCTTCTTCTATCTTTAGCCGTGAAGGAGGCAGCCGTCCAGAGGAGACACAACTTGTACCGGGACAGCATCGTCCTGAGCAACAGCGACCCGAACCTGCACCTCCTGGGCGACAACCCCTCCATCGACTGGGCCGGCGAGTACGGAGACGCCAAAGACGACCAGGCATCGGACAGCACGGACGGACCAGAGGAGGACGGGGATCCCAGAGGAAACGCAGGATGAAGCAGGTCGTGTCCATGATCCAAGTGGACGGAAATCCCATCATTCCCGATTCCTGCTTGGAGGCGCCGGGAGTGGAGGACATCCCGGAGGAGGAAGAAAGCGAAAACGAATCCACGAAAAGTAAAGAAGAATCTGCCGAGTCAAACAAGTGGAGGTGACTGAAGAAGTTGCTCCGGCGAAGGAGGGGGCTTCTGACGACAAGGTGGTAGAGAATTCTGTCGAAGACTCAAAGGTAGACAGTGAGAAAGTTGCTTCTGAGGGAACGGAAGATACTGCAGTGATGGAAAAGCCTGTCCAAATGATCCTGAACCTGCCGTGGAAGTTCCGGTGAGTGCTGAAATTGTGGAGGAGGTAAAATCCACCACTCAAGAAGAAGTTAAAGCAGAGGTCTCAACGGATCCAGAACCAATCGTAGAATCCAATACAACCGTAGGCGCCCCATCGGAAACAACCGTAGACGTCCCATCGGAAGCAACCGTAGACGCCCCATCTGAAGCAACCGTAGACGCCAGATTGGAAGCAGCCGCAGAAGCCGAACCAGTGGTTGCCAACGGCGTCGAAAGTTCCAAAAACGAGGATCAAGCCGCCGCGTCTTCGAACCTGGAAGAGTCCTCGGACGAACTTCTGCCTCCCCCACCGCCCGAGGACAACGCCGCCGAAATCCCGACCCAAAACGGCGCCAACGGAGACTCTGGTAACGCTCCGGAGAGTACGGCGGACTTTCCTCCACCCCCGCACGATGACAGCGGGTTCCAGAGTCCCACCAGCGACGCGACCGAGGACGAGGAAGTGGGGAATTCGCAGCTCAAAACGGTAGAAGAGGCAAGCGACAAAGAAGCGCCTCAGAGTGTTGATTCAGAAAGCAAAGAGCAATAATAACTTTATAATGGGACCTTTCTTGCTGCCCTGTGATGAAAATTTACGTTTTTTTAATGGCAAAATCACATGATCATCAAACCTCCTTTAAATGCATCTGTTTCTCTGTTTCAGTATCTTTCATATTCATGCATCTTTATCAAATATGCTGCGGATCAAAGGCTTAACTCGGCATCAGTGACAAAACATCCCAGTAAAATGTATTCATAGATAAAACATTTTGGATTCAATAGTAAACATCACTAGTTGACAATCAATGCAATGTTCAAGATACAGAGTTTGGTAACATTGGTTCGTCTCCACTAGCACTACTTGGCCCTACTCTGTCCTACTTGTGTCCTATATTTTCTCTTGTTTGTACATTTGGATTTTGGGTTATTAATCTGCAAATGGTGGCCAACTTAAATTTCTTCATGCTCAGTAATGTGTTTGAACTAGGCACTAGTTATCTTAATTTTATTATATTTTTCTGTCTGAAAATAAGATTCACCTATAAATCTGGTGTATTTTTTTGTTTTCAATTCTAGTTGCATTTTTTTTTATTCATTTCAAGTGAGAAAAATGCTGTCTTTTTTATATTTTTAGCAAAACAATCCACTTTGATTTTGTTCTATTGGCAAATCTCAATTGAAGACAAGTAAAATGTAGCCAGGCTAGCGCCACCTAGTGCCTCCGCTCCATTTCATTTCACTCCAGCAACTATGTCAGGGATTTCAGTGTTTGTTGCTGCTTGAATCAAGCTTGAGAGACGATCGACCAATCAGCGAACAGAAATTAAGTCCGTTCATTGACGTCCTTTTGTAGTTTTGCAAGTTTGCCGTTAAAGTAGTAGCTGCCAGAAATTTGGATTTACATCTTGCTGGTTTCATTTCACTCTGTGGAAACTGCAACGATCAATAACGTCCATGTTTTCGCTGTACTTCCTGGACTACAACTGATGTGTTGGTCGCAGTGCGTGTCCGATAATGAACAAAAGCAATGATTGTTTAATGTGAAAAAGAACTTGCGAACCATAGAACAAACTAGCTCCAATGCTGAGACGTCAAATGAAACCGGCTGATGCATCCGTTCAGTTAAAATATGCCCAAATAAACACAAGTCTGACTTAATTTAAGCAGTTTTTCGCTCATTATTCAGTTTAAGATGGTCATTTTTTACATTGTATATTTCAGTCCTGAGTTAATTCCACTTTAGACCTGGTTTAGTCCTGGTTTAAATCTGGCTTAATGCTGAGATTTTTTTTTTTTTTACAATAACAAGACTATTTTTCCAAACTCCTACATCTAAACTCATATCACGAACAGGGCAGCAGAAAAATGTGTTATTGCTATATCTTTGTTTGTGTCGTTTGTCACTTATGCCATTTCTGACAAAACCCACATACGACTTCACGTTCTATGCTCACATGGTATCAGCACAACGGATGGTCATTCACAAATATGCAAAAACTTTTTATTATGAGATTTCTGTTCCATTAAATGATGTACATAATTTATCTTTGCTCTGTTTTGACCTGGTAAGATGCTTTTGAACCAAGTGTAACCAAAACTGTCTTTTTTTTTTTGCTCTTATTGCTGCCAACTTTCTTTCTTTTTAAAATCCTTATAATGTCTGCATACACACTAAAGACATTGTATTTTGTATTGGTGGAGCAACACTATACGACATAAGTTTATCACTCTAAGGTAAACTGCAAAAACTGTTTTATATAATTTTATATTTGATCAGTGCCTTGACTGATTGGTCCATCTTTTTTATTTATTTTTTTCCTCTTCTTTTAAATTTATTTTACTCTTAAGATATATTACTACTATTAAAATAATTTGACTCTAAAAGGCTTTTGTTTATTTAATTTGCGGTGTGAGTAAATGGAGGAAGAGTTTACGTAGGATGGATCATGTTCTGACAATATTCATCAAAAACACAGCTGGATTTCTGTTTGTAAGATACTATTATTTCCCCTCTGAGCCTCAGAAAACACTATTTTAAAGGTTGCAGATGTGTCTTGGGTAGAGCTCTGAGATCTAGTGATGGGCAGATGATACCTCAAGGTGTTTATCACACTTTCCAACCAGTAGTGTTGCAAAGGTACCGTGGGGCCCCAGGTGAAAAATAATTGTGGGCCCCCCATGCCTGATAATAACACAGTAATCAGACAAACTATTGTGACAAATGATTAAATTGTTTTGATTTAAATTGTAGAAACAATGAGAAAAATAGTCAAAATATAATAAAGAACTCTTAGCTTGTTACTAAAGGGTAAATGAATGAAATACAACTACTGTTTACAAGCCTATCCGAATTCAAAGACCTTTTCAGTTTGTGGTATATTGTTTGAGAGCAAGTCAGTTAGTCTCTACTGACACATTGTTGATCTGAATTATATTTTTATAAGTTTAAATGAGGAGAAACTTCTGTCCCCAGAGGCAACAGTTACCGGTAAAGTGAGTAGCAGGCGAAAGGCAATGCAAAGCAACAGCAAATAACAATTAGCACATGTAACTTAGCTCAAGGACAGTGGGGGCCCTTTGTGTGGGGCCCCAAGCAATTACCTGGTTTGTCTTTCCTGTAGCAACGCCTCTGTTCTCGACACTGAATCACACTGTTCTGTAATATATATCATTATTTATACAGTCTATGCTCGCAAGCCATGACGTGGGGACCTCAATCGTCACATGGCTTTTTTCTGAAAAGTCCCTAAGGCTTCCTGCCTATATTTGGAAAGATGAGTTTGATTTCTCCTTGTGTAATTTACCTTTGCAGCCAGTAAATGGAGCCTATAACACAATCATTGACATGAGAAATGCATCAGGTCGTGTGTGCTTTGTTACACTTTTTCTTGTTATAATGCTTTGTAATTACAAAATATGAGTGATTACAGCATGGTTAAAAGACAAGACAGTGCAAATAATGCATCATATTATCCTTTAATGTTCATTAGATCAAATTTATTAGAATCAAAAATGTGTATTTAGCACATTGGACATTGTAATGAAACCAAGACTATGCTTGGTTTACTGGACGTCTTCAAAAGAAAATTAATTTGGTAACACACAACTGTTATTTCACACAAACCCTATGTAAATGTTTAATAATGCATTGACCAATTGCTTGCTGTTCCACACTATTTTTCATGATAAAGGAAAGTTTGTTTTTTTTTTTTTTTTTTTTTTTATGAATTTAGTAATGCGCTGACATGGTTGATCAATAATTACATTTTTTATTATAAAACAGCAAAAAAGAAATAAGATTTTAAATGCTTTTTTTCACTGAACAATATACTTTTTGAACTTTTCAGGTTTAACTAGAAATGTATATTTTAGTATCTGTATATGGCAAATACAAGTGAGCAAGGATAAGTAATGAAGTGAAAACAGGATTTTCTTAGCATCAGCATCAGCTGTCAATAAGATTACTCAACAATCCACAAATCATTCAAATACAACTTTGAGTATGAGGTAAGATGATGTCATTAAAAAAAAAAAAAAAAAAAGTTTCTGACATAAAAAATCCTTCCATTTGCATTTACTATACCTGCTTTTTTGTACCTTTACTTAGTAACTCTAGCCTAGTCAACTGAGGTTGTAGTTCCAGACCTCTGATAGGTTGTAAAATTAATTAATTTTAATTGTGGTTTCATTAGACTCGTTCACTTTTCTCTTTCTTAAGAAAAAAAAAAATCATGATTATTTGTTTAAATATAGTGCAGGAAGGCTAACTTATTCATTTACATTTGTAAACATATCTTACTTTGAAAAGCGGAAGTAGTATGTGATTTAACGCCAGGTGCTTGTAGTGTTTTGCTCAGTTTAGCACAGCGCAAATTATAGCCCAGAGGAGATCGGCTAAGAGCAGCGCCCACTGCCACAAAACTGCACATCCCTGCCGCCTGTCCCGGGTCACAGGCTCTTCTCCTTTGCCTTCGTTGAGCCCTGGTTTGCGGACATGACAGAGCTGAGGCACCGCGGAGCTAAAGACGGCGATCCGAGCCTGGAGCAGCAAACGTCTGACGATAAGGTACGAGGCTAATGCTAACAAGCTAACTACAGACTTAACCACAAAAACCCTGATCAAAACTGCTTTATTAATAGTTAAAACACGAAATGGCTTTGCTTTTGTCTGTGTGTTATTGCGTCTGTGATTGACACGTTGAGATATGTTAAATAACGCGGTTTTAGAGTCTCGTTACAAATCATCCGCCAAACTTCAGTCGTTTAGGCAACGATTGGTTGACGGGGTTTACGGGCTTCCTGTGTGATTTCCGATTGAAAACAAGACACGACACGTCAAAACCTCGTCTGATTTATCAAAAACTACAGGCAACAGACGTGTTTTAGTAAAGCCGATGTCAAGAAAAAAACATAACAACAACAAAAAATATTGTTAATTTTTATGAACACGAAAATAAATAACAATTTTAGCGTATTGACTGTACATCTTTGCATTGCTTAGGCGAGTTTGGAATAAAGGTTGCAGATTTCAAAATGGGGTTTCCATCGTCACACAAAAAGTAAATAGTCATATTTTTTACACTATTAGGACTCCGATGTTATTTATTTCAGTAGTGTTATATCCAGCCATTATTCAGTGTTTGTTTTTGCGTTTTAGTTCTCTTAATCAACTAGTCCAGATAGTTCATTAATTTAATTGCAAGATAAACCGAAAAAATATATTAAAGTATGCCACTGACAGAATTACCGTAAAGTAGGACAACTCCACCAGGTGAAACATTTTTTTTTTTTTTTAATCCACAAAATAAGCAAAAATAGTACACTTATGGTGTTATCAGCATACATTAAATAGCCATAAATGCAGATCATCAGATAAAAATGAATTACAAGTAAGAGAGTTGTATAAAAATGCATTTTATTTGAATAATATATCAACTGTAATTTAAACTATCAAAAATTACAGCAAAAAGAGAGAATTCAAGCATAATTCTGGTCTCTTAACATTGTATCTGATCATTTTGTCAATAACTCAAATCCCTGTATCAGAGTGCAAAAGATTAGGAAACAATTTTCAATATTTGTATTTCTAAACAATAAATATTGATCCACAAGACATAATCTTCCATCTTTCTTTTAATTGGACGGTAAGTCACTGTAGTAGTTACAGTGACAGGCCCAATTACATTATGTCCACATTAGGTTTGTGGTGAGTGAGTGGAGACGGAGGCAGGCTGATGTTGTCTGGGGGGATTTATCTAGGACAAAAGGACGAGCGGAAAGATAATTGGAAAAACCACTAAAAGCAAAAGCAGACCGTATTTTCGACAGCAAAGGCGACAAGGCAGACAAGTACGAAACTGTGATGATTTAGTAAGAAGAGATGAAATGTGAAATTGCAATTTGAATAGTGGCAAATCACAAGACTGAAAAGAACAATTAGAACTGTGTAATATATAGAATTTTAGATAAAACCATGAATGTTGTCTTCAAGATATCCAAAAATTTAATATTGAGTGTATCGTTTACCTAGAACAATGTACTGTATGTACTTGGGGTATAAATGTAATGTCCCTGTGATTCATTTGCAAACATTTCACATTTGTCTGACATAATTGTGTTCTCTTAACATCACAACATTGTCCAAGTCAATACTATTTCACACAGATGTTTGGAGCTCAAATGAATTTGTTCAAAGTCAGTTTTTTGTTTGTTGTTGTATTGTGCTGTACTCGATAGATTTTATTTTATATCTTGATATACAATATATATCTCAATAGCTTTGAAAAGGTCTTTTTTTAACAAAAATTTAGTTTTATAAGCTAAATGTGCACTTTCTGTTGATTAGAAAGTGGAAATTTAAATTTACGTTGAATAACAAATTTTGGTGATGTCTTTTGCCAAGTAAAACTAATTTTTTGCAAAAAAACAAATGTATAATTTGACTTTAACTGCTTTTAATCAAATTTACGAGCTCTTATGACTCAAAATTACATTCTCTCGATGTTTATGATATGGTCAAATTCAGATCTCGTTCAATAAATATCTTGATATACAATATATATCGATATATTCCCAGCCTTAATTCACGATAGAGTACAATGTTATTGCCCACCCGTTAGACTTACGACATCACTGCGTTCTACAACTTGAACGCTTGAACATGATGTAATAATCGTCTGAATATCTTTATTGAGACGTGTGCAAAAAATATCGAGATTTTATCAATATTGCCCAGCCCTACTAACATAAGTGTCTCTTAACATAATGTATTGTGTGAATAAAACTTGGACTTGGAGCTCTGTGACTACAAGCACCTTGATGCTTCTCCTCAACTAAATAGTTAATCTATTTTTACTAGTACAAACTGTTTACTGCCAAGAGTTAGTACTCTTGGCAGTAAACGAAGCTGTGCATTGTGCAATATATCAAATTTTAGATAATATCTTGAATGTTGTTTTCGAGATATCCAAAAATTGAATTTGAGTACATCGCTTGCAGTAAAACTTGCCACAAAAAATGCCAATTAAGAATAGAAAATCAACAAAAAATTGTGTTCACATCACATCACAACATTCTTCAGACCAAGAATATTTATTACAGATGTTTGGAGTTCAAATTAATCTTGTTCACAGTAATTTTTGTTGTTGATGTTGTCAAACAAAACATGAATGTGTCTAGTCACCAATAGAAGTCACCAGATTCAAATAGTTTGAAGTGATCTTTAGATAACTTTGACAAATACAAGTTTATTAATGAGAAAAACAGTCTCTTGCACAGTCTCATCTAGAATTATGACACCATCATATTCTACAACATGAAGGCAACCTTTTGACGTAATAATTGCCTAAATATATCAGGATATGCTCAAAAAAGATTAAGACATTAATTTTTTTATTATTGCCCAGTCCTAACCCTGACCATTACAAACATAATCTGAAATGTATGGAATTAAGAAAGGCTAATAATCTATAAAGAACATTTTGATTGCTATACATACTATCTGTGCGACTCCATTAGGTTGTTTTGTCTGTTTCAGCTGGACAGATTCTCAAAGGCCTGTGTGGTAAATGTCGTCTTCTATCTGCATACATTGTTTAGGAGATTGTTATTGGATATGTTGCCGGTGGCTGTGAGGAAAGCACCAGAGTGAGGGTGTTTTTTATGGAAGGGGCCTATTTTTAACCTCATCCTGAATGACGGCTGCGTATCCATAGAAACCAGCAGAGAGAGAGAGAGAGAGATGTGGAGCTGGCTCTGGCAGCTGTTTGGAGCTGGGCACACTGCTCTGTTTGTACACAACTGAATCAAGAGCAACACTTCCCTAATTACCATTTAATTTCCCGTTTGGCTTTTCTGTTTGAAGTCTTTCACAGTGTCATGTGATGACAAAAAGCCAATAGTGTTCAATACTTATCAACTCTTTTACTGGTGAGCTGGACATTTGACCCAAAGTCAAATTGTGTTGAAAGCATTGAGTGCAGGAGAAGCAGTGTTTTCACCGGGAACTAGGCAATAACAATGTCTCACCAATAACATAACAATCTCTCACAATAACGATATTTAAGCATTATTATTAAATCCATCAAAAGAAGGACTTTAAACAAAGTTAAAACTTAGAATGTTTGTATTGTATATAACCTAATTTTTTTTACAGTTTTTGCTATAAACCTGTGATGCCCAAAGTGGGACCCTGGGCCAAATTCGGCCCGCCCCAGGGCCAAAACAAAATTGTGTTTGGCCCTCGGCATGATTCAACTAATGGCTGCCAAGGAAAATCTGCTATTTTGGCCACCAAGGAATATTTTGGACATCCCTGCTATAAACATATACTCAATATTACATTTATTTATTCTATATGAATGGTAATGTATTTTCAGCCTTATAGGAGATGGTCCACCTTCACAGTGTACTTTTACCTGTAATCTAATACAAGTTGTGAAATGTGTGTGTAAACTTAAAGGCACCTTTTTGCTTCCTTCAAATTGTAACCCAAAATAATTTTAACTTCCACATGTTTCTCACATACTAATGCATTCTAAGCCTATGAATTGTTCATCACGATGTGTTTTAAGCTTTTTTCCACAACTTTTATAAGCGAGACGGCAGTTAGCCGCGTGCTAGACAACAAAGGCAAACTTAGCAGAGTTTGGTGACAACGGATTATTAGACGGAGACAGGACGTTGCAGACTCATTTTCACCTGAGTAGATACATTACAAGATGTCTTTGCTGGGGAAGTTATTTGATTTAATACATTCACATCGATTTTGTTGCAGACATACAAAAAGCTGTGCTGTCAAGTCTTGTCTGTGGAATCATATCACAATTCATTTCTGTGTTTTAGTACATTTAGTGTAATATTTCTTAAATGATCTCAATAAACCTTGATACTGAACACCATTTATGCTTAAAAAGTCCAGTAAACCTATTTGCAAAAAAGGTTTAGCAATTGCTGAAAATATGGTCAGACTAAAAGTAAGGACGGATGGATAGATATGTAAAAATGCCAATACCGGTGTTTGCGGGTTTTTTTCCCCAAAAATATATTTTGATACGCTTTGTATTGATGGAATTGTGATGGAATATAAGATACTTATTGGATCTGGAAGCTCTTACCCAGCCCAGTATTTTCAAGACTAAAGACAAAGTGATTGCACTAATGGCAACAAGAAAAACTGCTTTTTACATGGTTTTGTCTACAATTTACACCTTATTAGAGATTAGAATTTCTACTTGTGGGACATGCCCAAAACCATAATTTTGAATGCTTGTGTAGTGCAACAATCGCACATATATATTTAATATTTCCTACTCATTGATAGACATCTTAGTTTATGGCTTTTAAGACATTACCACTTTGCAGCTTACATTTTGTCTCGAATGCCTACGGTTGTTGTTTTGGGGTCGCGACTGAAATAGGTTGAGAACCACTGGTCTAACGTGTAGCTACAGCGATTGTTTTAGCCTTGTTTAAACTTTTACTCATTTAAGTAAAAAGTATGAAGACTTTCTGTGTCATTTACAACTGAAAAAAGAATAATAAAATATATCTGCAATGACTTTAGACAGTCTAGAGATTCCAGCTTTAGAGAAACAGAAAGCAGGCTTGCTCAGACTTTTGTGATTAAAGCAAATCACAGCTCCAAGTATGTTTTCGCTGACATAACAACATTACGATAGGACTAGAAACTAAAAGAAGTTCATTTTGTGTAATATGGAATCTTTAATGAATCACAGGTTGATATAGGAAGTAGAAGAAGCAGTTGTTTTTCTTGAGCCGTGGTGGTGGAGCTGTGCAGTCCAGACCTCAAACTTGTCCTAATTTGGTCACTGGTTTGTCCGGCTCTGTGGGCAGCAGCAGCGGACGGTGAGGAGAGATCCACTCTTTCACTAACGAGCCGTCGGTGTTTGATGATATACATGTTTTGATTATTACGGTTGCCATGGCGAGGGAGACTCTGCGACTCGAGGGGTTAAACAGATGGTCGGGACAAGGCAACAATATGGGCTCATGCAATTCTGGCAACTGTTCAGACTTCTATAGAGCTACTGCTGAGCATTTAGAAAGACTTGCAGCTATATTATTAAAGGTCAGATTTGCCAGTTTTGACATTATTTCGACATTAAAACTGAGTGTTTGTTGAAGCCTGTTAAGTAAATTTCTCCGCCCTGAGCAGTCAAACACTATATTTAGAATGTTCAAATGTAATGGAGCATTCTCACAACAACTGCCTGCGCCAAATCTAAGCAATAATGTGTTAAGAACAATAAAACCCCACCTATTGTCATATTCGCACGGCCTAATATTTCCCTTGGGATCTCGTGTAAATTGTAATTATTACAAACGTCTTCTGAGTTTTTTTTCCCCGTGCGAATCAATCGTCCATGTTTGTAAAAATGTCTGTAAAGTTTCCCCCGAATGTCACCTCCTGTAATTCGCCAAACTCAGACGTCCTCATGTAATTCTAGTCCTGTGTGAATGTCTGTTTTTTTAATCTGTGAACCGTTTATAAATGAATTAAGAATGACTCTGCGGCCTATTTTACCTTCAAACTTAAACTGAATTATTAATTCTATTCTTTTACCGATCATTTTCTTATGTAATGGTTGTTTAAACTGCTAAAGAGTAATCAAACTATGATTAAAAGTCCTTGAACCGGAAGTACAACAACCTCGTTGTCATAACAACAGAAGGTCGAGAAGACGGATGTTTGAGGAAAAGCTTGGACAGAACGGGACAGAACGCCGCAAAGTTTGGATGTTTGGATTTTATCACCATATGGATTAAAAGAGAAGAGTCTTCAGCTGTTTCGTAAGAAATCTGATGTTGTGGATGTGATTCTGATCGATGGACACAACAACGTGACGAGGAGCTATGTTTACGCTGCCGTAGCTCGGGTCAGTTTAGCTCATTCACGTTAAAACAAACCGAAAACACAAGAAACGTTCATTTCATGAATGAAGTGAAAAGTCGTTGCCGTAATCTATCTGTCATCATTTCAGGAGAGTCTGTAAAAACAAGAACATTACAGACATCGAATATCCCCGTGCCAATCCCTGTAAAAAAAAACCTCAGATGTGGTGGGGTGATTAAAGTTTACAGATGTTCCTTGGTAAATATTATGCCATGTGAATAGTACTGTTGCACACACAGACTCAGATTTAATATAAATGTTTAAAAGTGTCCTACATGTCCCAGAAAGATCAATGTGTCATTTAACAGACAGTTTTACAAACCATTAATAATAAAAAACAAACCAATATTAGCAATAAGTAACTCAACACAATACAGCCTGGTCTGAACAATTAGAGAAGAAAACCAAAAGGGAGTGTGTTTTTTTAGCCTAGTAGCCTACCCTGATTATGTAAACGCTGATGTGAAGTCATGTTCTAAAGTTCTAAAACAAGAAGCTGTTACTTAGCAGTGAAATTTAGTCTGAAGTTTTAATACAGGCGCATTAGTTTCTATTTTTATTCAGCACTGACACAGTATATTTGGATCTGTTTCTGCCCAGGGGTCAGACATCGAGCTGAAGGCAGAGAAGGATGGAGTGTCGGACAACGAGTCCAAGCCTGACACGGGGGTCCCAGAGGTGCCCGTGCCCCCCGACGACACCCCTGAAGTCCTCAACAAGGCCCTGTCCGGTCTGTCGTCAAGGTACAAGGCCATTTCTCACCCCATTTGTCAGGGAATACAGTACATTAGTCATGCAAAAACTCATAGAACTCAACTCAGCCAGTGCAGTATCTCTTCTAAAAAATTACAAGATCAGGACTTTCTGAAAATATGAATGGACATTTCAGAGTGTCCTTTTATTGTGTCCAGCTGAAGGTACACTTGTAATGTTCATGTTGTCTAATCACCATGTAAGGTAAGTTGGATTATCACCAAAGGACAGATTTCTGAAAAGTATTTGCAAGAAATGTGCCTTTTATCTGCATAGAAAGTGTTTTATTTTGTGATCTCAGCTCATGACAAATGGAACCAAAACAAAGGTCTTAAACAAACTTTAAATCTGTACCAAAAATATATCTGTATCAGTGTTTTCCATATGTTTATGCAGAGATCATGGTCGAACAACTATTTATTTAATACTATTTTCTTAGGGGTGTGGTCAACCAAAGAAATTCTTGGTCGACTAAAGGCAAGTTCTATCGACTGATTGATTAAAAAGGGGGGGGTTCTGAAGCTAAAAAACTATCTTTTTAAACTAAGAATTTGTCCAATCCAAAACAGAGCTTGAAAAGAAGACCGTGGAATCCATGCTTAAGCAATCATTCACACCAAAAAACTCTATATCTATACCAGGGGTGTCAAACTGGGGGCTGGGGACCAAATGCCGCCCCCAAGATGATTTCATGTGGCCCTCGAGATCGTTTCTGATTAATAGTGACCTTTGACAAGCCACATAGGCCAGAATGGATAATGAGCTTATGGAATTATAAAGGCTTCTCTTGCTGAGATTTGACTATAAAACCTCAAATGCAGATTGTCCACTATTATTTTATACAATGTAATAATGATACAATATAAATCTGGACACACAGTAAATGTGTTTTATTAGCTTTATAGAGCCCTGGTGCAATACTTGAATATAACACAGAAAGATCTATATCAGACCTGGGCAAACTGCGGCCTGGAGGCCAAATGCGGCTCACAACCTGTTTCAATCAGGCCCCTGGCATGTTTTGAGAAACACAAATACATGACGAAATTTAAGAAACAAAAACTTGGACTACGACAAAGAACCTGCTACATTTGGAGATTATATTCACAATGTTATGAGATTAAAGTTAAAGTCATAAAAAGCTAATTTCAATATGAGGCTTGAAGTTTGAATGAAATTAAAATGTTAATTTGGATCATGGAACATGTTATAAATATGAAAATCTATTGTATATTTTATGCAAACATTTGACTCAAGTCCAAGTCCTGATAGTTTGTTTTTTTGTTGTTACAAATTACAATAATAACCTTGTAACATTTCGAGATTAAGCATCATTTTATAAAATAAAGTTGAAGCTTACAAAACTTATGATTTTACTAGAAAAAAAAATATTAAATACGAAAAAAAAGTCATATTTTCTCCTGAGAATAAAGTTGAAACCATTAAAAATATATATATTTTAGAGAATAAACTTGAAGTTTAATCTCTAAAAGATAAGGATATATAAAATATATTGAATAAATTTTAATTTTACGAGAAAAATTACGATTTTATTTATACTGGTCTTCTATATTCTGTTGAAGAAATGCGTTTTCAGTCATGAGAATTTGTTATACCAATGTTGGCAGTCTGACTCTCCACCAGTGTTCTGGGTTTAAATCTGGCCCTCGAGTCAAAATAATTGCCCAGCCCTGATCGACTAGCTCTGACGGTTTGGCCCCTGGATTAGACTATAATGCAGCTCCAAATCATTAGCTGTTTCTTTTGTTGCTATTCATTCTAAATCTTTATAATTTAACTACAATAACACAATAATCGACTTATCTGAATTAATGGTCGACTAAGACTCGATAGACCGATGAATCGACTAAACCATTTAAGGACTACAGCACTACTTTTTCTGGAGTTAAAAGTCACTCGTCACCTCTCTTGATCCGAAACATTCCTTAAAGATGAAATATAATTACTTACATTCATTTTATTACAATGCTACAAGCTTAAAATGTGGGTCCACCATAGTTTAATTTATTAATAGGAAACAACGTCTGTATTTACGTCATTTCTTGTTCGTTTGTGTTTTCAGATGGAGAAACTGGTGGTGAGAGGCATCCTGACACTAGCCATGATCTCGTTCTTCTTCTTCATCATTACTTGGGGCCAATGGTGCTTATGATGATCGTAAGTGTCCACACTTTACAACCACAGCAGAACACACACACACACACACACACACACACATACACCATACACACACATAGATCAGTGAGTGGGAGTGGTTTGTGCTCCAGGGAAGATATTTTCACCACATTCTCCACTTTCTAATGAGTTTTTACCATACAGCTCTAAGCAGAAGTCATAAGACGTGTTTCATAATGTAAATATTGTTCATTGTCGTCATGTCTTACTGAAAAATTAAGTTGGCTGATAAACTGCCACCCATAGTATTTCACGTACCATTTATCAATAGAAAAGCAGTAATTATAATTAACTACTTTTCAGTCTTTTTTGTATGGTGTGTAATAGGGCTGGGCGATATGACAAAAAATTAACATCACGATTTTTTTGGAGCCAGAGCACGATTTCGATTTTATCACAAATTACGATTCTTGTAGACTGTTTATTTTCCTATTGTCTTTGAGGTAATTACAAATCACTATCAATAGTTAAATCCAGCTGTCAAAATCTGATCAGTGTGCCAGATTTTCGGAGAGAAACAAGCAAACTTTTATTAACTTTAATATCAGTTAATAAAAGAATCGATCAATTAAAACACTGTGTGTTGCTGCAAACAAGTGTATGTGTTTTTCTTACTTTAATAGCGACTTTTAGACATGAAAACAAGCTAAAAATCCATAAATATCAGTCACACGATTCCATAAACCAAATCTGAATTTTGTTGTTTTATGAAGTAAAAGCGCAGTCCAAAAAAGGCTTCAAAAAGGAAGTCCAAAGTTGCTATAAAAACTTGGATTTGGCAACTCGGAGACTAAAAGTAATAGGTTGGAAAAAATAGTCTATAATGAACAGACAGATAGAGAAAAGGGAAATCACGATTTGACGATTTCATCAAAAAAGCAGATTGTCACAGAGACAAGCTCACGATTCGATTTTTAACACAATATTGCCCAGCCCTAGTGTGTAAAGCCTTCTTATCAAGGTTTCTGCAGGGTCTTAGGGATCTAATCTTGATCTAATAGTTTATTTTTTTTACACAGAGATAGAAATAGACAGGAAGTACTAAAACATTAACACTAGCTAACACTCCGCTAGCATGGGGCTGTTGTTCACGTTCAGTATTGTCTTGAGAAGATTTAAAGATGATTACCCATCCAGTGACAGACTCGAGGACGGAGCGCAAAGCATAGTCCCGTAACAGCCTTCAAAATTCATAAGAGACTTTTAAAAAGAAGCCTAATGTTGCTGTAAAGAAGTGGACTTGGCAATTCTGAAGCTACTAGAACAGGGGGGCGAACTCTTGGCCAATCCGAGTGCGGCTCTTTGGCTCATTCAGAAACATTTGTTCCTCCACACTCTCTCTCTCTGTCTCTCTCTTTTGGAAGCACAGAACTGTCAGAGCAGTGTCCCAGCAGAGCATTTAACAGACAGATTGTTTGTTTGAGAAGCATTTTGAACTCCCAGTGATATTCTGTTCAGTTTGGTCCTTATTTTGTGCAAATCCACCTTATATCTATGAACAAAAGGTCCAAAATGTACAATGAAATAAAACATGCAAAAACAACAGCGGTGCAAGTCGCGAGAAACGACGCAGCATGGAAATCTTCAAAGTGATGTTCACATCTGTGGCTTTTGTCTGAATGTGACATAAAACAGAAGTTTACACTCGGCCCTGACTAAAGTGTGTGCAGCAGTGTTTTCTCTGCTCTGATCACACAGGACAGTCCTGAGTCTGACTGACGTTCCTAAAACCCAGTTTTACAGGAGCGGGGCTAAGGACATCTGGGGCTGGGGCCCTAAATTGGCCTCTATGGAGGAAGAGGCTTTTTGATTTACTGACTTACGTCTTTTTAATTATAGTAAAATTACATCACATAATGAAAAGATCACATCTAAAACTCACCAAAATGCAGGAAATTGCACAGAATCACATCAACACCATGTTATACAGAAACAGATTTTTAATGGAGGACTTACAGTGTCTGCATCTATGTAAGTCAATAAAAATGTACTTTGCCCGCTGGTGATGACATGAGGTCGACTCATGTGTGACTCTTCTGGCCAATTCAACATCCCTGTACTAGAAGAAATAGGTTGTAAAAATGGTCTGTATTTAAAAAGAGACAAATGCATCAAAGAGACATTTTAATCACAATATGAGGATTTCATTAGAAAAGCAGATTGTCACCGAGATAAACTTACAATTTCATTTTCATCACATTCTTGCCCAGATCTATGTGGAGATATCTCACCAAAAACGTACACATAGAATCTTTTAAATCCAACAACAATACAGAAAATGTTCTAGGAATTATTTTGACTGTGTTTTTTGTCCTGTAGGTCCTGTGTGTCCAGATCAAATGCTTCCATGAGATCATCACAATCGGATACAGCGTTTACCACTCGTATCACCTGCCCTGGTTCAGGACGCTCAGCTGTAATGCCGTTCACCAATTTTTAACTTAAAATAAAAAAACTAAATGTGCTTACTTCTACTGCTTTACTTGCTTTAAATACTTCTGGGTTGTCTCACATTGTCTCTTCCTCTTCTACTTTGTTGCAGACATCCAGAGGTTGTTATTTGGTGTAACATTAGACTTAGATTCTAGTTCAACCCAATCCTCAAAATAGAAATGTGGAATTGATTTTAGCTTGGATTATTATAGCATGCCAAAGTCTGAAAAACCTGGATTGTTCTCAGCTAATTCATTCAAAAATGAGAAACAGCAATGCCCACATACTGTCGAGTCGTCACGATACAAAAATTTCAAACTTGATTCGATATTAAAAAAACAACAACTCATTACTGATTTTGATACCACTGTACCAACTTAAAAAAAAAAAAAAAAAAAAATATTAGTATTAGTTTTTGCATTTTTATAAACCTTTACATTAACACTGGGCCATGTTCCATTATCAGACACATTTGCTGTGTATATACAGTATAAATAAGCAGTATTTGATATTTCATCATTTCCAATGTTCAGTGCAACAGAAATGGGCGGAGCTGTAGTGTGAAAGGAGACGCATGTGCAGAGAAAGAGCAGGCACAGCTCTCAACTGCCTTTCTTTCTTCTATTGGAAGCCTCAGACTTTTGATATCACAAGTCAATTGTACTAAAAGTAGCCTACAAGTGACAGTTAGAGGTAAAGATGACGTTTGTTGTCAGATTACTTGGTGTTCAGTGCGAGGTTCGCGTCGCAAACTAAACAATACAATTTTTTTTAAGCTAATCGATACAGATACTTGACTCAGGGTAGGTGCCGATACTGATGCCAGTGCCGATACCAATTATTACATTATAATGGCTAAAGAAGTAAATTATAGGTACAGCTTTTAACTCAAATTTAAATCAGTAATCAATTTTAATAATAGCTTCAGCAAACAAAACTCATAAGTCTCAAAAGGCAAAATAAAAATTTAAAAAGAGCTACACATGGAAAATAGGCTAAGTTACTTCATAATAAAAATGTGACCCTAACCCTAACCCTAACCCTATTATAACTGTTATAAATTTGGATTTTTAAGCCTATTTTAGAGTCAAATGTATTTTTCATTAAACATAACTGTGTTGAGTATATTCTTATTTAGTGCTTTTTCACCTCTGTGTGTCACAAAATAACAGTGAGGCCTGTGAAAAGATGCTCATCCTAATGAAATGCATTGTAACCAAAAGTCTGAATTAGCATGTTAGCGCCGCTAGCTAGCTCTGCTGTTGGACCATTTTTAGAGTCACTTTAATCACAGTCCTTCAACTATAGAGGCTAAATGAAACAACACAGAAGTAAAACGGGTGTTTGTCTGTATATATGGAGTATTTTTTGTGGTTGAACTTTGAAGAGTCTCCACAGAGTCTCTTTTAGCTGCTCTGACTGTTAGCTGTAGCATTAGCCACAAGCAGAGAACAGCTGCTGCGGTTGCATCTACGGCTCCTCATTCAGATCGGAGATTTGGTATGAGTACTCGTCGATACTGATACTTGACAAATGTGCGATATCGGACGTTTGCCGATCTCGGTATCAGAACAATCCTAATAACGATATTTTTTGCTACATCGTGAAGCCCTAGTTTCAATATGTATGTTATGGCCAAATTCTTATCTTGTTAGGTAAATATCTTGATATACGGGCGGCTGGAATTGCTACTACAAAAACGTCCTGACTTCACCTCCAAGAATCAATGAACAATCTATTTCAGCCTAATGACATTATTGTGAAAGTCAAATAGCTGACTGTAAACATGCACAAGTCCCAGGTTTTTCAGCGGGCGTAGTGAACACGATATTGTTTGTGTGACGATGAAACATGCCCACTCTCGCTGCTCTGTTTGCCCTCAGGTACTTCTTGTTGTGTGTGAACTACTTCTTCTATGGTGAGACTGTGACCGACTACTTCTTCACGCTGGTCCAACGAGAGGAACCGCTGCGTATACTCAGCAAATACCATCGCTTCATATCATTCGCCCTCTACCTCACCGGTATGAAGTAGTCTGTTTTTTAATGTAATAAATTCAAATCAGTTTTGCCCCAGTACAGATATATTGTGAAGAGGGACGAGTTGGCCACTTTTCAGGGTGTTCCATGCCTAAGGCCCAAAGTCACTGGTATAGTCAGTCTCCCGCCACCCCAAATGGGAACAAGCCAGGGACAATTAATGAATGCCCTAATTTCATCTAATTACGGAGATTATTCAAATTTTCATTGTGTTGAATAATTAGATATTCTGGGCTCCTGTCGCCCTTTGGTAAAATTTTAGCAATGAAATAAGATTGCATTGCAGTGAATCTCATGGTGCTCGCCTTGTTTTCTACCCCCCCCCCCCCCTAACCTTTTGGGGACCGTAAGCAAAATAATAGCTTTGGGGCCCTCCAGTCTTTTATACGAACTTTAATCAAGTCAAAGCAGCATTTAAATGGATTTATTTAATTATAAATTAATAATAAATAAATAAATAATATTTCTCAACATAAAGAGATACTTTAAGCTCCTGCTCCAGAAACTTTTGAATAAAACAGATGCACTTTCCCTAAATCTGGAGGACTATTTTAGACAAACACATTTTTTACACTAGTCATTTTATGTGTAATGTTATGATTAATATATGATTACACTTCTTCTCAAGTTTAATTTGGTGTCATTGTTTCTCAGTGGGGGCCTCAGCCCTCTGCTGCCCCTGTGAGCTCCACCTCTGTTCCCTCTTCATAAGCGCTGACGCTGTAACAGAATATAAGCTGCATCATTGTGCTGGTTGGGCTGGGCGATATTGACAAAAAAGGATATCTTTAATTTGTGGCCATATCACAATATCACAATCACGAGATATTCAGACAATATGTCAATCCAACAGAAAAAATTTTCAAACATGTCTTTAATGATATTAGTTAAGGTTAAATGATCAAATATGACACTAATGGACCGAAGACACGATCTACAATGGATTAGTCGACTAAAATAGGACATGCCCCCATTTCAAAACTAGTAAAACCTTAATGATTTGACCAAATATTCAGGCTAAATAACTATTCATACAGAAAATATGCAAATAAACGAATGAAAGATGTAATAAATTTGCAGCATGTTTTCAAAACCTCCTTTCCCCCCTTACACAGCTCTTTTTGAATATATCTTTTTACTACAAACAATATTCTCGATATTTAGTTTGTGCATATTTCCAGAATCACATTCCCAATTATATCTAAAATTCAGTGAATCGCCTAGCTCAATGTGCTGGACTTTTTGGACAGAAATATTAAAATCTGAAACTTTTTCAGGACAAAGCTAACACTTTTTAAAGTGTTAGCTTCCGAAAGAATTCAACAGAAATGTGTAGAAATTCTGGACTACACGTTTGTATAGGCAAAGTAAGACTGTACTGGTATAAAACAGCTGCTAAGTTCAATAAAAACGAGTCTCCAGTGTTTGATTGTGGCACATAATGGCTTTCTGAAGGCTAGTGAAACGTTTGTTAGCTGTGGTGTGAGATCCTGTGTTGTTGCCATTAGATAATGTATTTATTCATTTACAGTATACTGTCGAGTCACGAATTTGTCAAACAAGTTCATTCAAGCTCTAATCTGTCCTAACATGAACTCTGGGAGATTTACTTAGATAGACACATTCAAGTGAAAAAGATTTGTACCAATCATATTCTCTGCAAAATCAATGGGAAACATTGTGACTGCCATGAATGGTCTCTTCAACCATAACCAATCAAACAGTAGCAAAGCGTAGCAGCTACCAGAGCCAGTAAATCAATGTTTCTACACTCAAGTTGTGCGCACATCCCCAGTGTTGTTAAATGATCCCTTTACAAACATTAATAATGTATGTGTTTTACTTCAAGTTGTAGCAAAAAGCATTCAAGTATTCCCTCTGGAGCTTCTGCACCACATTAGTAAGAAGTTAGTGTTTTACTGGACCGTCTTTATCATTTTATTGGGTTTGTGAGGCAGAAATGACGCACTTCAAGACAAAGGACACAGTGTATCGCTGATTACAAGCTTAATTTGTGTACTGGACTAACCAAACGTGACAAATGCTTTACAAAGTGGATTTGAGGACACAACATAACAGACAACCAGTGCATCTACAGTGCCTTGCAAAAGTATTCAACCCCCTTGAACTTTTCTACATTTTTTCCTATTATGACCACAAACATAAACATATTTCACTGAAACTTTGTGTGAAAGACCAACACTAAGTTGCACACACTTGTGAAGTAGAAGGACAGTCATACATGATCTATTTTTTTTTTACAAATTAAAGCCTGAAATATAGGCGTGCAAAATAATCAACCCCCTTTTTTCTGAGTGCAACACAAAGCCATGTGGGGGACACAGTAACCATGTGGAGGAAGGTGCTCTGGTCAGATGAGACCAAAATTCAACTTTTTGGCCAAAATGCAAAATGCTATGTGTGGCAGAAACCTAACACTGCTCATGACTCTAAATACACCATCTCCACGGTCAAAAATAGAAGTGACAGCATTACGTTCTGGACGTGCTTTTCTTCAGCAGGGACAGGGAATATGGTGAGAGTTGATGGAAAGATGGATGGAGCCAAATACAGGGCAATATTGGAAGAAAACCTATTGAAGTCTGCAAAACACTTGAGACTGGGGCGGAGGTTTATCTTTCAACAGGACAACGACCCCAAACATAAAGCCAAGGCTACATTGGAATGGTTTAAAACAAAACATATTCATGTCTTAGAATGGCCCAGACAAAGCCCAGACCTAAATCCAATCAAGAATCTGTGGCAAGATCTGAAAACTGCTGTTCACAAACACACTCCATCTAATCTGACTGAGCTGGAGCTATTATGCAAAGAAGAATGGGCAAAAATGTCAGTCTCAAGATGTGGAAAGCTGGTAGAAACATACCCAAAGAGACTTGGAGCTGTAATTACAGCAAAAGGCGGTTCCAGAAAATATTGACTCAGAGGGGTTGGATAATATTGCACGCCATAGTTTTCAGTTTTTTATTTGTAGAAAAAAAGTACTCATGTTTGACTGCCCTTCTCCATCACAATTGTGTTTGTCTTTCACACAAAGTTTCAGTGAAATATATTTATGTTTGTGGGCATGATAAGAGAAAATGTAGAAAAGTTCAAGAGGGTTGGATACTTTTGCAAGGCACTGTATTTACTTCAATAACGTATGAAAGACACATTACAAACTCAGCAGAAATGTGGGTTTTTATCACACCTAATATAAACTAAGATAAAGCTAATTCTAATTTATAAAACAAAGTAGTTTTAGTAGTTTTAATCTGCAAAACTATAACAATGTTTTAGTTGAAATTAACACTAGAGTAAATTAGGAAGCCCTTTTGAAAAGCTGAAAAAGCATTGATTAAAAAGATAGAAGATGGAACCTACTGTTTGAGAAGCTAGTTTATGTCCAGTATAAAATGACTTCGTGACTCTCTCTCTCTTTTATCTTGACTAGTCGGTGAGGATGGGGAAATTCCTGAGGTTTTTGCAGCTTTTTATAGAAACAAGAGGAAGTTTGACTGCTCCATCTTCGGTCAAAGATGAGTCTTGTGTTTTATTGAGAAGTTGAGTCATTACCTTTGAATTACACAGAAATATTAGAACGTTCAGTCGAACGTGCACTGTGTAACCTTTCTGGAATGTTGCTCAATTTACAGTAGGATTGCCGTTATATATCTGGCATGTTACAAGAGCTGCCAGGCCTCCCAGCAGAGAGAAAATACAGTGCATTTTTAAAGAATGTGACTTACGTTTAGTGTTTAATCATGTTTTCATTTTTTTTTTTTAATTAAAAGTCATGAAGAAAGTGGAATGTTTGTCTAAGCTACCTACGTTACCTAAAACAAGATAAATACACAATTGTTTTAGCTTGAAATTAGCAAAACTGCTTCTGTGCTTGAAATAGGAAGTAAAATGACTTGTTCTATTGCAAATCAGCATAAAGAAGTCAAATTATCCATAAATCATAATCAATACCACTCAATTTAACTATATTTTAGCTTATTAAAACAATTAAGTTTGTAGTTTTTCAAGAACAGGCCTCTTCAACTTAAGGCCCTGGGGAAAAACAGCCTTCCAAAGATTTGATCTGGCCCTTAATCTATGTCCTTATATTACAAAAGGATACTTTCTCTACCTTGCAGTTTAAAACGGGCCTACTAAACCTTAGGTCCTATTTTAGTCCTGATTTAATGCTCAGAGTTTCTTAGTGTTGATCTGGTCCTTGTTTAATTAGGCCTTTTCCCACTGTAGGAACTTTTTTCAGTTCCTAGTACTTTTTTTTTAGTTCCAGTCCCCATTTTAGGCCATTTTAGACGTGTTTGCACAAAGCAGGAACTATGGGCTGGAGACATTTTTAGCTCCTGCTCTGGGGCAGATACTTTGCAGTCAGACCAGGAACTTTTTAGTGACACAAGCACATTTACAACATTAGCTTTTTTGGAAAAATGTTTTATACTGTATTTCTAACATTTAGACAAACATTTAATGCTTTTAAGTAAAATTACTTAAAAGCATTAAATACAATAGCTCCAAAAATAAATGTTTAAATTTGTAAATAGTAACTATTATTAGGAATAATAGTTGCCGTAATAGTTGTGTTTTATTGTTGATTTCATTGATGTTTTTAGTTTTTGTACATCAAAGTTTTATGTAAGGAAAAAAAACATTGGTTTTCCTAACACCAACAAATGACTTATTCAAATGCTCCAGATTATACAGGTACTAATGTTAAAACCTTTTAGCCCCACTTTCAAAAACTGTTGCGAACACAAACCTGAGGCCAGGGTAGTTCCTCTGACTAAACAGGAGCTAAAGTAGTGTGGGAACTTAGTTCTTGGTACTTTCATGTGGGAAAACGCCTATTGTTGTTCAGCATGTCTTAGAAGTTTTGTCAAGCCTTCAAATTCAAACATAAGCAGTGTTATTTCCCTTACTGACACAGATATAGTGCTGTGCATATTTGGCTTAACCCAAAATTTTGTCACTATAAAACTACAACTTCTGAATATGTAAATTGGTTTAAAGGACTAATATAAAGCATTATTTGCATTGTTACCTTCCTTCAAACAAACACCTCATGGAACCTCATAAAATAAAGTGTAGTAAAGCCCACATGACAGTCATGTGTTTCCCACATCCGGATTTGAGTTAGAGCTGACCGCAAAAGAATTAACACAAAGAAAACAATCAAATCCATCTTGCCTGACTGATGCTAATACTGCAGAAATACTCAAAACACGTCTGAATTATTTATAGACTTATAAGCAGCAGAAGATCTCAGAGATCCACCTACGACATCTCAGAGGCGTTCAGAACAGTGTTTTTAAGACTCATTTCTCACACACAAAACCCCAGCGGTGGTTTAATGAGCAAACAATTCAAAACTCAAAAATGAATTTGTGTCTTTCAAGTTCTAAAACATGAGATGCTAGTTTAAACATAAACGTGCATGTGTACCATGAAATATGTGCCATTCAACGTTGATGCAATGACAGTATTTTTTCAGGTCAAAAAAATAAAAATAGCTCTAGACAGCAGTTTCGTGTAGTCTTGGTTGGTAGGATGTTGGTCTGATGCCAAACAGGATGTGGTAACAACTGAAGACTATTCTGCCATCTGCTTTTTTCTCTCGCTTAAACTGACACTATTTATTACTTAAAAAAACAAATACAAATCCTAAAAAGTCTCTGACCAATCAGAAGACATACTTCTCTTGGTAGGTGTGATGAAGTTTTATTGACTTGTTAAACCATTATCTATGTTTTTGTCTTGATTTCTCTACTTCTTGGTCAAGTTTACAGTACAATTTACACTTCATATTCTCATTCTTCAGATTTGGAGACCGTCATATGTTCTAATACGTTTGGCTTGTACTATGCTTTTGGTGCACTGCTTAACTTTTTGACCAAAAGTTTTTGTTATTTCTGTGTCTTCCACTGCCACAAAACGAACCGTTTTTTGGCCTACAGAAGTGCCTCTTCTTGTAAGTGTCCATAGAAAAGATGTTCCTTCTTCTTTTTTTCATAGTACGGCATAAGACGTATATGTCCACTGTGAATGTCCCAAAGTATGGGTTTAAATTTATATTTTTACTGAGTTGTGTAGTGGACTTTTCATTTCCAGAAAATTACACAGTGCACCTTTAAGTAGACTATTGATCAGAGAATTTGCAGGCCTTAAAAGTCTAAAATGTGCCATAAAAATGTTTGCAGAGGTCTTGCCTTTTTAATGAAGCAATTTCAGTCAGATTTCCTGATCGACTTCACACTGTTTCTTCTGCTGTCCTTTGGTTGATTGAACAGACGGAATGCTCGGTTGCATTCTTTTATGTGAATTCATTAGATTTTTAGATTCACTAGATTGTGCAAAATATACAATTACTCCTAAGAAGCCTTTGGAAAAGAAGCAGTTAGGATTAGTTTAATTAGTCAGATGTTTTAAATATAGGTGTTAAAAAAATGTATTCTTAAAAGAATTTCTTCCAAATTCTCCAAAATCGGTTTTAAATTACGTCCATGTTTACGCTGCATTCATGGTCTGCAGTGGTATCAAGTCGCTGTTAATGGTACATTTACCATCATCAGTAAGCTGCTAAAAGTCCGTGTGTAAATTTGAACACTTATAATAAGTATTATATTCATTATGCCACAACTTTAATAAAACGTGTTTGCCCTTACAGACTCTCACTCTTTCACACACACATCATGACAGAGCAGGAGACTGACAGTGGAGAAATATTAATCCTTCTGCTGCAGGATTTGTACTTTGTGAAGAACCGCTAACGCGCTAACTACAGCCACAACTTGTCTGCGTTAAAGGGTCCAAAACTTGTACAAAATTAATGAGAAAACACTGACAGAAAATTATCTTTGATAGATACATGCATTTAATAATGTAACCTAAAATCCAAAATTAACATTAGACCTACATTTAAAATCGAAATTGAATCGTAACTCCGAGAGGGGTGCGAACCTTTATTGTCGTTAACCTTTTACAGCTGTCCAAATTAGTCACCACATTGTGCTTTGACGTGTTTCATTGCCAGTTTGACAATATAGTTTAGTGAATGATTTATTGTTACATGTGCATGAGACACTTTGTCACACAAATAGAAACCTCGACAATATATTTGTGCTGGAGGAACTGACTTTAGGTAATTTAAATAAACTCATGAACTCAATCAACAACACACTTTAACGCTGTGTACTTCCCTTGTGTTTTGTCAGGTTTCTGTATGTTTGTGCTGAGTCTGGTGAAGAAACATTACCGTCTGCAGTTTTACATGGTACGTTTCTAAAGGTTATTTATCTAGAACAGTCTTTGGCTACATTTACATGATCATGCAAAATCTGATTATTCCACTTTTTGAAGTCGTTTGAATAACAAATAAGCACAATCTGATGTGAATGATCTGTTTTATCATCTGTTTGAGTTCACAAGAAAAATTCTGCTGTAATGGGAAAGTTTGTTTTACAGGCCACTTATTAATTTGTCTGATTACTATCTTGTAGTAGTGATGCTGGGCTCAGATAGAGGATGATGTAGAAAGTGTTTAAAAGAGTTCCAAAACTTAACTTTCCTTTTGCTGTGCCCACAGTTCGGCTGGACCCACGTGACTCTCCTGATCGTGGTCACTCAGTCTCACCTCATCATTCACAACCTGTTCGAGGGCATGATCTGGTCTGTGCACACAAATGTCTTCTATCAAACACACTTTATAGATTTAATTTATAATTCATAGACCCATGTGTGGGCCTGCATGGACAAAACACACAGAATGTTTTCAGTGTGCAACTCGGAGGGCCGACTGTAACTAAATTAATCTTACTAATCTTTGACATACTCCAAATAATAGTTGTATTTGATTATTCTATATTTATTGAAGTGGCAATTACTGAATATACATCTGTATTAGTCAGAAAAATGACATTCGTTTCAGACAAATCATTTCCTTAGGTTAAGACACCCAGATTACTCCTGGCACTAAAATAAAATTAAATAAAATTAAAGTAAACCTTATAAGACCTTGAGGGCTGCATAAAATGAGGTGGAGGGCCACATCTGGCCCCCGGGCCTTGTGTTTGACATATGTGCTGTAGAGGGACTCTACTAGGGTAGCTTCATCCGGAGGCTGCGCAGCCTGTCATTGCTTACGTTGTACCTTTTAGCGCAACTAGCATGCGCGGGCCAAAAAACTTAATTTAAAGCCATTATTTTTAAGTGCACAGTTAATATTATTATAATTTTTTTATATTTATGAATGTATCTCATAAAGGTTTGCCACTAAAAACCCTAAGCCACCACATTTATCGCCTTTTAAGCTAACAATTAGCAGAACTAGCTTACTCAGAACTAGCTTCAACAGCTATTTACAGGCTTTGAAACTGTAATAATATATTAACAGATTAGTTTGGTTTACATTTAATAAAAAAATGTTATGACAAATAAAACAATGTAATAGAGGTAAAGCTAAAGTACAAAGTGGCCAATAACACAGCCCTCCAAACATGTGTAGATGCTCTTTTCACACGGAGCAAGTGTGTACCATGTGACCACTCTGTCCAACCACAACGAGAGCTGGTAGAGCGGAGCAAGGCGAGACAAGGTTAAAATTAAGAGTAAGCGCAGTTTTTATTAAAAGAGAAGTGTGGAAATAAAGTTACGATTTGGAAACAGACCAAATTTGGCACAAGATTCAACCTTTTGAAAGCTTAGGTGCTTTATTAGCTGAATACGAAACTTTGATTTTGCAATATGCTTTATGAAAAACTTGAGCTCAAGTTTAGCCTCGTAATATACTATCTATATTTTATCATGGCTTCATCTCAAACCTAAATGTATTACTTTGTTTCCTCAAAGGTTCATTGTGCCCATTTCCTCTGTGATCTGCAACGACATCATGGCTTACATGTTTGGATTCTTCTTCGGGCGAACTCCACTCATCAAGGTTAGCTGTGATTTTAAAAACTATTTTCAGTCGTCTGTTTAGAAATACTTACAAATGTTCTTGTCATCTGCAGCTTTCTCCTAAAAAGACATGGGAAGGATTCATTGGAGGATTATTCTCCACCATTGTGTTCTGTGCATTGGTAAGATTTGATTTGCAGACAAAAAGCACAAAAGTATTAAAAACTCAAGAAGAATCCAGCATATTGACAAAAATATTTTTTTTATGTCATCTCAGTAACAATGTTCAAACTGTAAATTAGAGTTAGGCATATAATGAATTTTACAGAGTATTGTGAGTTACTTTGAAGATGTGCAAAGATTGAATATCAAGTATAACTGCAGTACAAAAAGCTACACAAGAGTTACAAAAAAGGCCAATTAGCAAAAATGAAAAAGTGACGTTCTAAACTTTGAAATAGACAAGTATATCTGCATAGTAACTTAAAGTGTTTTAAAAACTGGAAAATAAAGATTAATAGGGAGAGATTGGTGCACTTTTGTGATTGACTTGACCAAAGGAAAAGCATGTTTCACTAAGAGGGGTTTTAATGTAAACTCAAAGCGCTTAAGCACAAAATTCAACACATGAAAATGTCTCACTTTGCTACCGTTATATGCGGTGCACGATAGATTGTGGACATGTGTTTTAAATCGCCGTATGTGCAGTAGCTCTCCACTTATTTCCATGTTAACTTCAAGTTGAGCCACTGTGCTCACAAACTTCTGTTGACTGAACTGAAACAAACAGGAGCAGAGCCGTGGAAGCCTCTGTGTGCTTTTGTAAAGGGCTACATAAAGCTGCTCACTGGAGATGAGACAGGAGCAGTTCCTGTCAGTGATCATGTGGGGTCGTGATCATGTGACAGACGCAGCACCTGTCTGTGATCATGTGACAGGAGGCACCTGTCAGTGATCATGTGACAGGAGCAGCACCTGTCTGTGATCATGTGACAGGTGCAGAACCTGTCAGTGATCATGTGACAGGTGCAGAACCTGTCAGTGATCATGTGACAGGAGCAGAACCTGTCAGTGATCATGTGACAGGAGCAGCACCTGTCAGTGATCATGTGACAGGAGCAGCACCTGTCAGTGATCATGTGACAGACGCAGCACCTGTCAGTGATCATGTGACAGGAGCAGAACCTGTCAGTGATCATGTGACAGGAGCAGAACCTGTCAGTGATCATGTGACAGATGCAGAACCTGTCAGTGATCATGTGGCAGGTGCAGGACCTGTCAGTGATCATGTGACAGGTGTAGGACCTGTCAGTGATCATGTGACAGGTGCAGAACCTGTCAGTGATCATGTGACAGGAGGAGCACCTGTCAGTGATCATGTGACAGGAGCAGCACCTGCCTGTGATCATGTGACAGGAGCAGCACCTGTCAGTGATCATGTGACAGGTACAGCACCTGTCTGTGATCATGTGACAGGTGCTGAACCTGTCTGTGATCATGTGACAGGAGCAGCACCTGTCAGTGATCATGTGACTGGAGCAGAACCTGTCAGTGATCATGTGACAGACGCAGCACCTGTCAGTGATCATGTGACAGGAGCAGCACTGTCAGTGATCATGTGACAGGTGCTGAACCTGTCAGTGATCATGTGACAGCAGCACCTGTCAGTGATCATGTGACAGGAGCAGAACCTGTCAGTGATCATGTGACAGGAGCAGAACCTGTCAGTGATCATGTGACAGACGCAGCACCTGTCAGTGATCATGTGACAGGAGCAGAACCTGTCTGTGATCATGTGACAGATGCAGGACCTGTCAGTGATCATGTGACAGGTGTAGGACCTGTCAGTGATCATGTGACAGGTGCAGAACCTGTCAGTGATCATGTGACAGGAGGAGCACCTGTCAGTGATCATGTGACAGGAGCAGCACCTGTCAGTGATCATGTGACAGGTACAGCACCTGTCTGTGATCATGTGACAGGTGCTGAACCTGTCTGTGATCATGTGACAGGAGCAGCACCTGTCAGTGATCATGTGACAGGAGGAGCGCCTGTCTGTGATCATGTGACAGGAGCAGCACCTGTCAGTGATCATGTGACAGACGCAGCACCTGTCAGTGATCATGTGACAGACGCAGCACCTGTCTGTGATCATGTGACAGGAGCAGCACCTGTCAGTGATCATGTGACAGGAGCAGCACCTGTCTGTGATCATGTGACAGGTGTAGGACCTGTCAGTGATCATGTGACAGGTACAGTCATGGCTGCATCAAATCGGGGCAGGCCTCTACAAATGTTATTTTTGGTCAGAAATAATTTAAATTGTTGTGAATGTATGTGTCATTTTATGAGCCAATAAATAATGCTTACATGTATGCCAAAAAATTTTTTATATAGAAGTTATATATTTTATTTAGATGTTTATTTCTTTTCACAAAAATAAGATTTTTAAGCTTGGGCATGGTCCGACATTTGGATATCTGTGGTCTTTATAGGCTTTAAATTTCATTCTAGAAGTTGTGCAGGAATCCTGAAGTGGTGACTATAGCTGTTTTATTTTAGTTTTTTTGTTTTTTTTCACAAATAGCATTAAATTTTTTTTTCTCCATTCAGAATGCCCCAAAGTATGATTTTAGCTTTCTATTTCTACTGAATTGTGTATAATTTATCTTGGACTTGCAAAATATTGTCCATATATTAGCAAAAAAATGATCGAGAATTTTTTCAGGTTCAATTACCACACAAAAGCCTCAAAGTTAGCAGATGTATCACTTCATATTATATATTATTTCGAAAATCTCTTTATTTTACCTTTATTTAACCAGGAGAGCCTCATTGAGAATACAAATCTGTTTTTTCCAAAAGTGTCCTAGCCAGGAGGCATCATTCAAATAAACAGATCAATAATGTAGTTTTATGTAATTGTAAACATTGTACTTGCTACACTAATCTGCTGCATCTCTGACTAAATCCTACCAGATTATGAGCTCCACACCTGTTTAGCCGTTGTGTTTTCTGGTCTCGTCCACAGTTGGCGTACGTGATGGCGGGTTACCGGTACTTCGTGTGTCCGGTGGAGTTCAACAACGACCTGAACAGTTTCCAGGTGGACTGTGAGCCTTCGGAGCTGTTCCAGTTACAGGACTACGCTCTGCCCTCCGTCCTCGAGTCTGTCACTGGATGGGTAAATATCACCTTTAGATCTTCTCAAGACAATACTGAACTTCAACAACAGCTCCATGCTTGCAGTTCTTTCATTGTGAATTGATATGAGCTTTTGTGTATAAAAGAAGTAGGAATATGCAAACCTAACCTTCGTACTATGAATTGCTCCGGAGTGTAAGTCGCACAAGCCAAAAAATGCATTTATTCAGAGAAAAAAAAAACATATATCAGTCTCACTGGAATATAAATTGCACTTTTTTGGGGTAAATAATTGTACATAATCTGACATCAAGAACAGAGGCAAGAATTGTTTTCAATCTCATGTAGATTGTAACGTCGACGGTGCATTAATGACCGTTTTCTTCTGTCCACACAGAGTACGGTGAAGCTGTATCCGTTTCAGATCCACAGCATCGCTCTCTCCTCGTTCGCCTCCATCGTCGGACCCTTCGGAGGATTCTTTGCCAGCGGCTTCAAGAGAGCTTTTAAAATTAAGGTAAAGCTAAAAGTTACCAATGGCTTACATTGCAGATTGTTGTCCAGTTTCTCTCCATCTTATGGTGCAGTATGTCTGTCTGCTGTACATATAGAAACTAGTACATAGAGCATCATCTGTTTTAAGCAACTTGTGCCATTCTGTCTTGTTGCAGCATGTAAAATACTGTAATGTATCTACTGAAAACAATTGTGTTTTTTCTCTCTATTTAGGAATAAACTCTAATATACTGTATGTAGATTAGTAATTAGGCCCGAGACCCAGCAAGACATATATTAGGTCTATTGGTTTTGTAACAATGATGGCTCATTGTTGTCAACAGTTGCAGATTCGCCCAGCCCTCATGATCAGCCACTCTGTCGGTCGCCCCTTGTGAGAACTACAAAATTAGCCCATGTCTTTGCATGGGATATACTTACTCCTGCTTACACAAACAATACTCATTGTTGACAAAAGCAGCTCAAGCCTACAATTAGACTCCTGGCATCAAGCATTCCGGCATGGGCTCTTCTTGTAAAATGAATGGAAATCAATTGGGAATCAATGGCTGGCTGGATTTGACAGTGACTATGTTAAACGGCTTAGAAATAGAAAGAGGTCCATTTACTTTTAATGTAATGTAAGATTTTAAATTTGTAATATTTGTTATGTTATGTGACTTTTTGGAACCAGACATACTTTACTATGAATCAGAATTTTTGAATAATCACAATTAAATACAGACAAGTGGGCGGGATAGGTGGTAGGTGAGAACAGGGCTTTTCTGAGCACTCAATCCTTATACTCGTACATGCAGGAATCATTCTTAATACAATTTGGAGTAAACTAATGATAAGAAAATGCAGTTATAAGGTTAAACAATAGGTTTTTACCCAGTAGGTCTTCTTCTATATCTTTGAGGTGTTGCCTCATGAGTATTGGTGCTTCACCTACTGGCATCAGTGGGAGGTACAAAGGGAAATAAAGCTTGCTTGGCTACTGCATGCACATACACAGTGTTAATGAACATGATGTGCTCAAAGTGTGCTGATCATTTGAATACTTAAAAAAAAGAGAAATGTGAAGCTGAGTTTTTGTAGAGACTTACTGGATGAGATGTATTTAAAACATGTTTTTGAAACTTAAAATGCTAAGTAGATGAGAGTAGTAAGCACTGAGACTTCGTTGCCAAAACAGCTACACAGCGCTGCTGAATTTTGCTTCACTAAGTACGGGGCAAAGTAAGTGGGAGTGTGTCTGTGGAAACATGGAGTCGGCTTAAATGATTAAATGAGACGGTTCAAAGTAGGTCCGGGCAATATTGTGATAAAAATCGAATCGTGAGCTCATCTCTGTGACAATCTGCTTTTGATGAAAATGTCATATCGTGATTTTCCATTTCTCTATTTAATGCAGCTTATCTGTTTCCAACGTACTTCTCTTAGCCTCAGAATGCCAAGTCTGCTTCTTCATAGTGACTCTGGGCTTCTTTTTGCAATGTCTCTTATGAATTGTGAAAGTTGCGAGTTGCATTTTTTTCATCTGCACAGAGTTGAATATTAGCAATTTTTCAGCTCTGATTTCCAAAAATGCATCCGTTTATTGATTGATTTAGTTAGATTTTTAAAAATGTTTTCATGTTTAAAAGTAGTTAATAAAGTTATACAGTTAACATATCCGAAAAGACTTGCTTCTCTGAAAATGTGGCAGCGCTGTTCAGCCTTTTGTCCTGCTTTGAGCGAGTGACAGGTAGATTTAGCTGAAAGATTATTTTATTTACCTCAAAAGCAAGAAGAAAATATAGAGTTAAAAGAATTGTGATAAAATTGAAATCGTGATCTGTCTCCAAGAAAATCTTGATTAAAGTTTTTTGCCATATCGCCTAGCCCTAATTCAAATTCCTTTTTACATATGGTTTTCTTATTCATGGTGTTCCTCTTTCTGTTTTTAGGACTTCGCCAACACAATTCCCGGTCATGGAGGAATCATGGATCGCTTCGACTGCCAGTACCTGATGGCCACTTTTGTGAACGTTTACATCGCCAGCTTCATCAGGTACAGTGGTGCTTGCATATATGTAGTCCTCCAGCTTTGAAAAAACACTCCATCTTGTTTTGCTTGTGTGTGTGTGTTCAGAGGCCCGAATCCGACCAAAGTCATCCAGCAGCTCATGGCCCTGCGCGCCGACCAACAACTGCACATATTCAACGCTCTCAAGGCTCATCTGATCGAGAAGGGCCTGCTGCCAGCTCTGGAGGAGGTCCTGGCTTAAAAACGACAAACCCTCTTCCTCCTCCTCCTCCTCCCTGCCATGTTCACCTGCTTCTCCTTCGACCAACCTCCAGGAGGCGCCACCACAGCAGGCCAAGCTAAAAGGAGCTGTACCCCGTTTTTACCGCCTTTTACAAAACTAGTTCATTCAAAGCTTCTTCCAGCAGTAACAGTATTTGCTCGCTTGCAGAATCAGGGTTTCCACGGGCGTTAAAAAGCATCGGAAGTCCTCACATGGAGTTTGTCGTGTCACAGGCATTAAAGAGCCTAGATCATGCTAGTTTTTTCACGTTACAATGTTGTTTCCTCATCAAAAAAACATATCTGGAGTTGTGTTTTGCTTCATTTTAGGGCTGCAGCTAACGATTTTTTACTTATCGATAATCTTTCTAATATTTTTTGATTAATCTGTTAATTTAATAATTGCTTTTTATGCCTTAATATGGCAAAATATTTATTTGTGTTGAATTTTATTAGTTAAATGTAACACAAAATCTATTTTGACTTAGGAACGTTGCTTATTATGTTAAGTCAAGTCATACATTTCATAATATTGCTCAAAAAAACAAAATGTATATAAATTATATAATACATATAATTAGTGTTAAAAGAACAGAAAGATTAATTAATTATGAAATATTTAAAATTATTAATCTTAGGGTTTTTGTTTTGTTTTTATGCAATTGAATTAATATTAATATATTGCAAAAAATTTAGTTTTTGAACATAAAATTCCCATTCATCAATCTAATAACTTTCGCCTGCTTGTTTATTTTTGTCTCGTTGCTACTCATCACCAGTTAAAGCTTTCAAAATAGATTCATGCGATTAAAAAAATGTACTCGATTCATATGTCTGTAATTAATTAATCTCAATGAATGCACTAATTTTTTTTTCACAGTTTAAAATAGATCCACAAAGAATATTTTAGCCCATGTCATCAATAAGTTTGTAAAAAGTATATCTCTTCTGTGTCTGGTCTCAGTCAGCAGCTGCAGAGGCAGGAGAAAGGGGGCGGAGCCTGGGAGCAGATCAAAGTCAGTCAAAAGAATGAACTCAGATCATTTAGGTGACAGACATAATGAATAAGCTAAACTAATAAATATTAAATGAACATGAATAAACAGAGAAATAAAGCTGTCTGATGCCTGGACCGTGCAGTTAAAACTGCTTTTACACTACCATGTGTGCGTTTTAGTTTCACTTTGCATTCAGCCGTGGTTCACATTAGATCGCACGGCTCTTAAAGCGAGGAATCGACGCGCTCCGTGTGCATCGGCACTTTTTCCTAATCGACGTCGACTAATCGTTGCAGCTTACTTCATTTACACATGGTTAGAACACCAATACTGCCAATTATATGTGTGATATTTTCTGTTCCATAATGATGGTCTTTTAAGCCTTCTGCACACTACAGGAGCTTTTGAGCATTTGCAAAATAGAACACAGATTACTTTGGGTATTTGGGTTTTTGATGAGGTTACAACATTATAACTATGGTTAAAAGTCACACAAGTAATTTTGTTCAACACGGCAACCTTATAATTCAGGAAGTTTAAATATTTCTTCATTGGCGCGATAAACATACCTAAACATTATTGTTATAAGTAATTCATTTGAGTTCGTTTTTGACAGCTTCTCTGTGTGACCAATCTAAGCAGCAGAAATGATTTCAAATGTAACACTGTCTAAATCCTGACAATGCAGTGTGAGCATCATAATCCTTTATTCTATATAGAAGCGCTTTTCACAACTTTCAGAAGCAAGAGCAGGTTGAGCCTTGTCATTCCCCAATCGGAGTCACTTGTGGAAGCTGAGTCAGTCGTGTTAGTTGTTAACTTGACTATATTTTGACTTGACTTAAACAGACAGAAACGACTAAAAATACAGTATCTCTGTCAGTTGTAACTTTAGCTCATCAATCACGAGATCAAAATAGGCTCGTTAAGAAAGTCTACGTTTTTTGTTGTTTTTATAGAGTCACGTGAAATCTGGTCATTTCTTCTAGGGATGCACTGATCCAGCTTTTTCTATTCCTCGATTTCGATACTTTGGCTTTAAGTATCTGCCGATACTCGATATCAACCGATACTAGTGTATGGACTAATGCTGCCTTCATTTGATGTGGGAATTATGGCAAATGCCCCCTCATGTCGTAGTTTACCACTGGGAAAACTGGGGAAATTATTTTGATAATTAAGTAAAAAAGTCAAAATGTGATTTTTTTTTTTTTTTCTTCAAAGCAATCTTGGAAATGATTAATTTACTTGTTTGCTCTGGATTTACATACATTTTGTTGTTGTTTCCTTTTGTTTCGACCACAAATCATTTGAACACAACACACTGGTATCTACCACATCACAAGTGGTATTTACTTTCTTTTCCAAAGCAAATGACGGCGGCATTAAATAAACACCATATTTTTCTTCAAAACAAAAGACATTTATAGTGGTAGTTACAACTTACAACTTAATCTGGACAAAATCCAACATTATGAGACGTTCTGGATCAGTAACAGACCGTAAATTACTCTCAATATGTTAAATAATCTAAAGGCACAACATACTGGGATCAGAAATCTGTGCCGATCCAGGAAATTTTACTGGATCGGGTATCGTGAAATCGGTTCAGCCGATATTCTAGTTGTGCCTTTAATTGGACATAATAAGACTACTTTATTGGCTGGTGTTGATCCAGAACGTCCCATAATATTGGACTTTTTATTCAGATTAAGTTGTTAGGATGCGTCTTGCACTATAAATAACAGTTACATACCACTATATGACAAAATGTTTTATGTTTTGATAAGAAAGAAAAGCTATTTCAGTCCTTACACTGGTATCGGCAAATACTTAAAGACAAAGTATCGGAATCGTTATCGGAACTGAAAAAGCTGGATCGGTGCATCCCTACTTTCTACACTCCTAGAAAACATTCAGTTTAATTCTAACTCTAGTGACCTCAAAGATTCTCTGCTCTGAGCTGTTTATTATTAGTTAAATATTGTATTTTCACAAATATTTAGCTCACTTTAAATAACATATAAGCGTAAATGATAATATAGCATTCTATGTTGTTTGTCCTCGTAGGTGTTGCTGTAGTCAAACACTAACATTCTTCTGGGCATGTGCACATTAACTTTAAATTCAACACTGACTCTGATTGGCAATGACAGAGCTGCGTCATGCTAACTCGAGCTAGCGTGCTTCTTCAGTTTTACAGAACAAACCGCTCTATTCTTAGACCTGGACAATAATTTTTTACACAATAGATAGTTTAAAAATACATCTGTGCTCGAGCGAAACAGATTTTAAGTTATTTATTTATTTCTTTTAAAAATGGGGTACAGTTCAGTGGAAGCCTTGGGTCGCATCATTTCGTTCACGTGAACCACTAGTGTTTGTTTTGTGAATTTTTACTGTACTTTGAAACATTTCCATTCAAAGTTCTATAATTTTTTTTTTTTTGCCAACACTGACTTTTTCACCGAGTATCTACCTATTGCCGTGTTATTATTATTATTTTTTATCATTGTACATTTCTTTTAAAAGCACTGCTCTGCCAACCTGCTGTTACCCAGCTGTGCCGCCAAAACGTTGTTACCTTTTACGTTACTAAGATGTGATTGTTTATATTTATACATAGATGGTTTTATATGGGATATTATTATCTTAAACGTCTGTATTCTGTGTCCTGAGTGTGTTTCCGTAACATTTCATTTTGTTCCGTCTGTGCTTCGGCGTCGCCGCCATTTTGTGAACGGCTCAAGCTGCTTTCGCTAAACGTGTCGACGGAATGAGTCAATATAGAGATTGTATTCAAGTTTAGCCCCGCCCCAACGTTTATGCCAATGTCAGTTTAATTTATTTATTATTTTCAAACTGTTAAAGGTGCGCTATGTAACTTTCCGTGGAGATGTTTTTTTTTTTTGCCTGGAATGTTCCGTAGTATAGCTGCAAACAATTATTGACGTAACTATTTGTATTTTGATAATTGAAATTCTTATTTGGACTCGGTAAAAGTGCTAACGGAATTAGCATTTATAGCAAACACGATGGCTAATTAAATCAAAATGTCAACAAAATAATAAACTATTTCTGATTTTTCTCCATATTATTTGTGAATTATTTAGATCTAGAAGAAGACCTTGAACCGTGGGTTATGTTTTCATTTCATTTACAGCAAACCTATCCCCCATCCGCTTATGTTTCAAAAAGTCGTCAAAAACACAGAGTTTTGAAGGTAGCTAACTTTTTTTAGTTGTAAATTGGTCATCTTCGTCTTTTTCACAATAAAGTATATTGTTATTGCAGCACTTTGGGATGAAATCAGACCAAGCATTTAAGTTCACATTGATAGCAGAAAGCAGTGCTCTGATTGGCTGAGCTTGGGTAGTCCACTCTTAGTTTCACTTTGCTGTCTGTAAAAAACGTGGTGGTTGAATACTTTTAATTCACAGAAGGAAGAATAAACACTCTCCAAAAATCTTTGATGAGGTGCAAATGTCGAAGCAGATGCATTAAAATTCAAATAGGAACATTTTGCCGATGATCAGTGGTCCAAAATATAAATGATCTGACGACAGCATTAGCCGAAACGTAATCTAACAATCTGAGTGAATACATTTAAATACTTGCAGTACTCCACTTTTAATTTTATGTTCAGGGGATATTTCTCACCTTCCACTTGTAAAAATGCACTGGACGCCGCTCAAACTGGTAAAGATCAATCAGTTATTATAATGACTAGAAGGAGCATGTTGCCGTGGCAGTTGTGGCAGCCATCTTGTAAGGAGAGAGGCAGGAAAATTCAAATTGAAACTAATGTAAAAAACAAGTCAGATAGCCTAATTCATAGATTAAAGAAGGTAATTGAACATATACTTACAGTATATTTTTATGGTCTCAATAATTCAGAGAACTGTTTTCTGTACGTGTCTGGTCAAGAATTAATACATGTACAAATGCAAAAATGTTCAATTATCAAAGTATTTAAGAGAAAAAGTAAAAGTATGTGTCATCATAGACATTAAATTAGTTGACTAATTGCTACAACACGAACAGAGCGACACCATATTCCTCTTGTAGATATGATGATGTAAATCAATTGAACACAATGGCAGAAATTACACTTTTATGAACAAATCGAGCTAAAAAGAGCTATTTCAGCTAAATCCTGAGCAAAACAGACTGATTTGTGTCTTACGAACCTTTATTAAGCATTGTTATGTTTTCTAATACATTCAGAGACAGAAAATGCTATTTAAACTCCATCACTTGTCGATGTGACCTGGACATTCCTCCACAGAGAAGTGAAGTTAAATATACAACTTTTATTGGCAGATGTTTGTCATTTTTCTGCTGTTCTCACTAGTGACATGTAAAAGACGATGTTTAGTCGTCATAAAAGTCGTAAATGATTCACTTGATCAGAAATATCACGTGACGTTCGCTAGTCTTTAGCAGTTTCATAACTTAGCTTAGCCTATAATAAAACTCAACAGTAAGTTATGGGAGGCTATGACATTTGACCTTTGCTAAATGTGGTCAGTAAGTTTGTACCAGCTGACACTCTCTGCAACTTTCATAACTTGAGTATGCTAATGCTAACGGCTATAGGAAAACAAACAGGAGAACGCTTCGGAGTTCTTCAAAACATACCGGACTAGCTCAGATGCTAAGTGTTCGATAGCATCAGAGTCGAACTGCACATCTACTAATTACATGTCTATAGTTTGTGTGAGAACTTTAGTAGACTCTCCCTACACAAGATGGCTGCCGGAACTGGACATTTGTTGCTATAGGTTACAGTGGCTACGCTAGTCATGTAATAACTCAATAGTGCCAACCCCTAAGACTTTATATAACAAGAGTAAGTTTATCTGCATCGGTAAAGTTACACAGTGCACCTTTAACACAACTTAATAATGGATAATGTCACTGCCAACCGGACGACAATCAGTCAAACTTTATTTAGTTTTGTTTGTAAATGAACGGAGAGAAACCACGAGCGTTTGAGCTGGTTTTTGTTTGTAACGTCATTGTTTTCTTGTCATAATATTAAGTGCTATGATCAAACGTTTTCTTGTTGCAGTTATTTATTTCGTATTCTAAAGTTCATGACAAACACGCTACATTTTGGTCAGTCCATAACAGTCTTCTACATTACTTTACAGCGATTAAGTTTGATTATTGACACTTGCCCAATAGTTGTTTATATGGATGTATTGTGTTAATGTACATCCCATCTGAAACGACCAAAATGCAGCACATAAGTCATTTTTTGGCCAAAATTAGGTTTATTTATTTATTTTTTACTACATGTTTTGTTTCTTCTAATGTGTAATAACTACAATTGATAAATTAGCAAAGCACTAAGTTTAAAGTGAGACTGTGTAACTTTCTGGAGGTGGAAAATGACTGAAACAAAACGTTAAAACCATACTCTTTGTTGATAAAGGGTAAATCTTGCTTAACTTGTAAAGCAATTTAGATCACAGAAACATTCACCCAGTTTCTTTCTCAAGGACACAACACTTGCTCTAGTCATACTTCTTACTTTTAGCTTTCTATTTTCTTGTAATAAGACTGCTGCCAAAACTGTCAGTAAATGAACACTCGGCTTATTACAACTGTCTTTTAGAAGAAAAAATAAAGTTAAAACTAGCTCTAGTCGTCCCACTGTGTCACCTGGTATCCACCTCCCATCCAAGTACTGAACAGGCCCTGACTTGCTTAGAGTCTGAGACCTGACAAGATCAGGTTTTGACAAGCAGATATGGCCAATATACATATACAGTACCGATCAAAAGTTTGGACACACTTTCTCATTCAAAGAGTTTTCTTTATTTTCATGGCTATAAACATTGTTCACACTGAAGGCATTCAAACTCTAAATTAACACATGTGGAAGTATATTGGGCTACATAACCAAAAAGTGTGAAACAACTGAAAATATGTCATATTCTATGTAGGTTCTTCAAAGAATCCACCTTTTGCTTTGATTACTGCTTTGCACACTCTTGGCATTCTCTTGATGAGCTTCAAGAGGTCGTCACCTGAAATGTTCTTCCATCAGTCTTGAAGGAGTTCCCAGAGAGGCTTAGCACTCTGGAAATTCTTTTGCCTTCACCCTGCGGTTCAACTCACCCCAAACCTTCTGGATTGGGTTCAGGTCTGGTGACTGTGGAGGCCAGGTCATCTGGTGCAGCACACCATCACTTTCCTTCCTGGTCATTCATGGTTTGGATTCTTCATGTGAATCTACAATGTTCATAGTCATGATAAATAAAGAAAACTATTTGAATGAGAAAGTGTGTCCAAGTGTGTTTTGGTCTGTACTGTATATACTGTTTATAATGTCTAATTATGGATCAATACTTCTATGAGAAAAAGACAGAAGTAGGCTCCTGTAGACATCCATCCAGACTTCCTCTTCCACACACACTTCCTCCTCCTCATGCGGGTGAATTCCCAGACCAGTCCAGACATAGTTCCTCTAGTGTGTCTTTGGTCTTCTCTTGGTGGGACAGGCCTGGAACACCTCACCAGGGAGGCGTTCAGAGAGTCACCTCAGCAGGCTCTTTTCGACACGGAGGAACATGATTTTATCCAAGTCACAAAACTGACCTCAAAGTGCAAATTAGTCTCCCTAACTGAGATACAAAGCCTTAACAAGCAGTACTTTGTTAAGCTTATTAAGGTGTAGTTATTATACAGTGGTACACATAGTACTTTTACTTTTTCATGCTCTTTCTTTGAAAAGCTTACAGTTTGTTTCTCGTGCTGATTCATGTGCTCATCATCATATGACTGTATTCAAATCGTAGCCTAGGCTAATGGTTTGTCTAAATAAACATCCAGATCAGGACTAAAGCATGAAAGTATTTATATTCAAATCTTTAAATATATTTTTAATGAAACAGATTTGAATATCAGAAAAGCCATCCAGACTTAAACAGATTCATTATTTTCTTAAAAAGATCAACTGTTAAGTTTCACATCTTCATTGAGTCTTAAGATATTCTTAAAGATGCATTATGTATATTTTATGATGGGCACATACTATGTAGATGTTCTTGCTTTGCCTTGAGGATTCCATAATGTGGCATTAAAGACAGGACAGTATGTTTCCATGGCTCAAAAACACACACATGGACGCCTCGCCACAGATCTGACCTGTAAGTTAGCCTGCAGAGGAAAGAATAATATCTCACAGACACACCTCCAGTTTTTTGATAAGGATGCAGTGTTAGAACAGGATTCAAAACTAAAAAAAAAGTCAATTTTGGCATGTGTGTCCTTTAAAAACCACACTATGGAACATTCCAGGCAAAGTGCTCCCTGATTCACATTCGGAGCAGCAGACAAGAGCACTTAACAAACTGGTAATTACAATAATTATCAAGCTGTTATACAGGCTAGTAAAAATAGTTTTGTACTAAATGATATTAATATACAGAAAACACATTCCAACTCCTGTCTGCTCCTCCAACAGCCTGAAGAATAACTGCTCGTCTATGTTCAGTCTTCATCTAGATATTGTACATTTATACAGAAGTGTATTTTAGTCATAGCAGTATACACAGTACTTTGTTGTCATTTAGGACACAGTATTGCAGTATTTCCTGTTCAGAGCCGGTGTAATAACAGGAAGTCTTGCCAGTTATGTCTCGACAGTTTGTAAGTTTGACGTAAGCCTACTACTGTATCTTAGTCCAGAAAGCTCCAAACTGCCATTTCTCAGCTGTGTGGTACAAACACATTTTAGACAGAAATGCTTTAAACTCTGACTTAAAAAAAAGAACTAATTTATTGAAGCAAGGTCCATCTAGTAATAACATCTTACCTTTTGAAATTGGGGGGAAAAAAATGGAAAACTAGAATTGCAGTTGGTTTAAGGTTCATATTACACTAATTTTTGATCCTTATTAACAGTGTTTCCTCATCAAAACATTACATTACATCTGCATGATGTTGCCTTGAAGCAACAGACCTAAACACACAGTTTTAGCAAATAGATGCAAATAAACATCATATGTAAACAATCAAATGTAAATCTTGACATATTTTTGGACATTACTTTAACTTTTTATCAAGTTATTTTTTATCAAGTTATTCCATTTTAACCCAGCAGAAAAGTGATATTTATCTCCGTGTTATCTGGTGTGTGTCACATACTACCTATACTGCTAGAAAAGACTGCTCTAGACCATGGTTCCCAAAGTGGGGGTCAGGACCCCTCCGGAGGTCACATAGCAAAATCTGGGGGTCACGACATGATTAGATTAAATTTTACAATTATGACTTGGTTTTTAATCTGTTTTTTATCACTTTTGCATCCGGGTTGATTGGATTTTGGTCATATAAAGCAATAAACTACAAAAATAAATACATTTTAGCCCAATTTAAGTGGTTTTTCAACTTGAAATTTCTATTTTACTTTACTGTGGGGGTCGCAAGTTGGTCTGAAGAGTTTGGGAACCACTGCTCTAGACTCAGGAGAATGTCCACACCCACTTCAGCTCCTGCTTTGATTGCACAGAAACATGTCTGCTAACAAAGAACCTGAGTTCAAGCCAAAAAAAAAAAGTGTTTTGTTGCCTAAAAGCAACGGTATGCCACAAAGGGTTAAGAAATTACCGTTTCTAAGCCAGACAGTCCAAACACGTGTAGAAACAGTCCAACTTCTGACCACTGGACGGAGCTGTTGTGTAATGTTTTGACAGTGACTCTACAGTTCAATACATTCCTTATTATTACCACTACTGCAGTATTTATGGCATCGTCTTTTGTGCCACTTTAGACATTGTGAGGAATGTAGCTTCCGTGGGTTCGTGGCTATACCCCATATATTGTATAGAAAGTAGTTCTAGATTTGCCTCTAAAATGTATTCTTTCAGTATTTTATCTTTGTACAAACTGTGCAAATGTTTGTGCTGTACTATTTGTAACTTGATGCTACAAATGTGCTTCTCTTCGCTCTAGTTTGAAATAAATGATTCTAAAAAAATGATCTCGCCCGCTTGTCTGCTGTCTTTCCTCTTTTGGCAGAGCTAACTTCTCTATTCTCGTCAAACAATAGGCGTTGCAAAAGTTGATATGACACGCATTTTAAGTTAGAATCTCTTTTCAAGCATCCGAGGGCAACTTTACGCACGACAAAAGGCCTGCTCGCGAGTTTGATTTCCTGTGCCTGTTTCAAACCAACTGCAGGAGCTTACCCAAGAGGTGATTTCCTTTCAAGAAGATGTTGTGGTTTGTCAATTTCGTGTGAACTTTTCCGCCGTTCGCAGCTTTGACGCGTGGACACGACAGATTTGGAAGTAACTGCAAGACGATCCGTGCGTAAAATCCAAAGAAAACACGCGATCTAGAATATAATCACCAGAAAAAGGGAGAAATACAGCCGCACGCAGGAAGCAGGTAGTGCAATTAGCGCTTTTTGTGCAGCTCGGGGCCCGTGGAGCAGGTGCAGGTCTGACCGTTTGACCCGGGATATGAGTTAAAACGAAGAAAATGTCGCTCAAACTACCTCGCAACTGGGACTTCAGCACGTTCAAGGAGACGTCACGGGGGATAGGTAAGTCACGCACCGCAACAGCTTCAACAAACATGGGCTTAACTGCATTATTTGTTTTTTTTTTTTTTATTAATGTTTGTAAGGTGACCACAACATTATTTAAGTTTCAACCTCAGCACGTTTAGGGACGGTTAAGTGTGTAAGTTTCAGTGGTTTGGTGTAGAAAGCTGACCAAATGAGACACACTTTAGAATAAGAAGGCTACATTATTTCAATATAAGTTTGATTGCTAAAACAAAGCTCTTTCAGAGTCTGGGAATTGTTGAAATGTGGTTCTATGTTAGCATCTTGTCTTCTAGGCAAGGTAAGTGTATTTGTATAGCACAATTCTTACATAAAGCAACTCAAAGTGCTTTACAAAGCAGGAAAAGATCATCAAAATTACAAAACAAAACATATGCATATGTCATATGCACAGACAAACAAAAATGTTTTGAGCCTAGAGTTTAACATTGTCACAGTCGAGGCCTGTCTTACATCTTCAGGAAGACTGTTCTAGATCTGAGCCATGTTTAGTCCTGACTCTGGTCCACGTTTAGTCCTGACTCTGCCTGGTCCATGTTTAGTCCTGACTCTGGTCCATGTTTAGTCCTGACTCTGGTCCGTGTTTAGTCCTGACTCTGGTCCACGTTTAGTCCTGACTCTGGTCCACGTTTAGTCCTGACTCTGGTCCATGTTTAGTCCTGACTCTGGTCCACGTTTAGTCCTGACTCTGGTCCACGTTTAGTCCTGACTCTGGTCCATGTTTAGTCCTGACTCTGGTCCACGTTTAGTCCTGACTCTGGTCCACGTTTAGTCCTGACTCTGGTCCACGTTTAGTCCTGACTCTGATCCCTGTTTAGTCCTGACTCTGGTCCACGTTTAGTCCTGACTCTGGTCCACGTTTAGTCCTGACTCTGGTCCATGTTTAGTCCTGACTCTGGTCCATGTTTAGTCCTGACTTTAGTCCATGTTTAGTCCTGACTCTGGGCACTAGCAGGAGGCCGGTCCCTTAGGTCCTCAGAGTCCGAGATGGTTCATGCAGCACTAACACGTCAGAGATGTACTTTGGTGCTAGTCCATGGAGAGACTTGAACACAAGCAGAGCTGTTTTAAAGTCTATTCTCTGAGCTACAGAAGCCAGTGCAAAGACCTGAGCACAGGGCTAATGTGATGGTACTTCCTGGTTTTGGTCAGGACTAATGTGATGGTACTTCCTGGTTCTGGTCAGGACTAATGTGATTGTACTTCCTGGTTCTGGTCAGGACTAATGTGATGGTACTTCCTGGTTCTGGATGTACTGCAGCTGTTTTACAGCTCGTTTGGATAGGCTGGTGAGAAGGCCATTACAATAGTCTAACCTACTGGAGACAAATGCATGAATAAGTCTCTCCAAGTCGGGCTTTGACAGTAAATCTTGATCTGGCAATGTTTTTAGATGGTAAAAATCAAAGTCTGAGTCCATTATGTTCACCAGATTTCTAACTTGATTTGAAAGTTTCAGAGAGAGAGAGAGACTGAAGGTGACTGCTGACACTTTCTCTTTGTTTCTTCTCTTTGCATACTTATAGCCAGTAGTACATTTAAAATTTTTAGAGAAACATTTCAGTAGCTTGGAAAATTCCACTCTCAACCCTGTAAGTAAATACTTTGTTCATGTGTTCAGTTACATAAAGCATCTCTATAGCATACTTCATTATCATATAACCTTTGGAGATCCAGAGCAGACACTATATAAGGTTTCTGGTTTGTATGAATCTGTTCTTCAGCTCAGGTTTCAGTGGTTTGGTGTTTTGAAATGCACAACTTTTGCATCGCAGTGTTTAGCAAGTAAAACGGTTCATATTTGGCAGAAGTATAAAGAAGGCAACACTTAAATCATATCATTGATTATTTGAGAATCAACTTTATCACTTAACCTTTTTTACACAAAGACACTAACATTATAATTGAGCGTTAAGTGCGTGCCTTTTTAAGAGCAGTCAGAGGAGTAAGCAGAAGTAAGTGTGGGTGTGTGTTTTGTGGTTGAACAGGACATTCACAAAGACTGTGTTAAAAACTGTAGTGATGTAGTTAGTAACATTGGTGCAATTAAACTCATTGTGGTGTTTGTGCTTCGTTTTGTGTATGTTCGGCTTAAAATGTAAACAGTTGGCCCTACTGTGTGATGTCATCAGGTTCTGATCCAGTCCTCAGTGTTTAAGATTATCTTTAAGAGAGACCTATTGTGGATGTGGACATAGTGTGACTAATATATTGGATGGTTTTGATCCCATCTCCTAATGTTTGATATTTAAGTAGTATTTATTTAGATTAAGTTGGTAAGTTGTGATTTGCACTATAAATAATAGTTACAGTATATAACACTATATGACCAAATGGCTTATGTTTATAAGAAAAATACGTTTTTTTTCCCAGTCCTTACACTGGTATCGGTTGTTATAGAGTATCGGCCGATACTTAAAGCCAAAGTATCGGAACTGAAAAAGATGGGTCGGTGCATCCCAATTTAGAACCCAAAACTCACCTAATATGAAATTTTTGCCAAATTTGAGCTGAGGTAACATCACTTGAGGTCGTCCTGGAGTCATAAATTTACCAGTGCTCACTGGTACAAAACGTCAGCAGCATATTACACCAGTTCTTGCATCACTGCACTGGCTTCCAGTTGCTCAGAGAATTCATTATAAAATGTTACTTATGGTCTTCAAATGTCTTAATGGTCTGGCTCCTTTGTATTTGTGTGAGTTGCTTACTCCTCATGTGCCAGGTCGCACCATTCGGTCGTCCTCTCAGCTTCTCTTGGAGGTGCCCAAGTCTCACCTTAAGAGCAGAGGAGACCGGGCTTTTTTCTGTGGCAGGGCCCAGGCTCTGGAATAGCCTGCCCTTGTATGTTAGAGCTGCTGAGTCACTAGAGCACTTTAAATCATTGCTAAAAACACACCTTTATGCACTGGCTCTTAACACAAGCTGAGCTGAGACACCTTATTGTAGATATTTTGTTCTATTTGTGTATGTACTTTTTTAATTGATTCTTTATTTTGTTTTTGAGTGTGTTTTTATTATTGTGCATGTGAAGCACTTTGGGCATCCCCTGTTGTTGTAAATGTGCTACACAAATACAGTTGACATTGACATTGACATGTATTTTTACAATTAGGACTTGGCATTTAATCAGTTTTTGGGGAATTGGGGTCATATAAGCAATACACTATCAAAATACACACAATTAAACCCAATTAAAATGGTTTTGTAATTTAAAAATTATTATAAAAGTATATTTTTTTACTGTGGGGGTCGCAGGTTGGTTGCATGGTTACTTTGGGGGTCCCAGGCCAAACTAACTTTTTTTTTTTTGTACATTTAAGAAGAAACTAAAGCATTTGCAGATCAATAATTCACATATTGTTCATTGTAAAACATAAAAATGATCTAAAACAATGTAGAAGTAGAAACAGGTCAATTGACTTCCTGTTCAATGTGCATGACACATTTTACTTTTTTTTGTTTTGTTTTGAAAAGTGGCAACATGACCATTTTGAATCCTACATGTTTTACTCAAAATCAGATTTTTTTTTAGAATTTGCAAGTAAATCCAGACAAGTGGGCAGAGATAGGTGGTAGGTTAAGATTTTGTGATTACTAGAGCAGCAAGGGCAGTACAAGATTACTCCGTTTAGAAACCTTAATATGTTTTTGCCATGTCATCCTGCTCTGTGTCTTAAACCGTTCCATCAGTGAGTGTGGGAAAGCCTTGCTCTCATTTTCCATTGCGTCTTGTGCTTTAGATGCTGCTCATTGATCCAGTTTTGCTCTTATCACTTCACTTCGCTCACTTTTGAACCTCCACACGTCTTCCTCGGGTGGTATCACACTGGCCCCATGTGTGTGGCCTCCCTGTTTCCACGAAAGTCACAACTTAAGTGGCAGCGCTGGACTGTTCAAAGGCTGAAGAGATGTATCTACTTCCTGTTTACTCTGTCCGCTCTTCATGATGCCTCAGAAGTCATGCTGAATTGAAGGAGAAGAGGGCAGATAAATGGTATCAGAGCAGAACCGCGATGAAGGGCTGCGTGGCGCTCAGGACGTCCCTCAGAAAGTGTTCTTCTCTGGGCCACGTACGCTGCTGTCTCAAGGGGTTTTCTCAGAGTTGTCTTTAATGGCTTTGGGATAGAACAGGGCTAAGCTCCATTGGGAAAATTACACTCAAGGAAAATGAAACGCAACATTTGTAAAAATGGGTTAGCACGGAGCATCCTAGTAAGCTGAAGACAGGTGAACAGATTTCTTGGTTTGGCTTGACTGATTGTGAGAACAATAAAGAGTGCATTACAGGGTCGTCTATTCACACAAACTCATGTTTGAAACTCGGAGTTGACTTTTACCGCTGGTTAACTGTGCTCAAGTCTTCTCTATAAAGGCACCAGAATGAAGCCAAAAACACACTTCTTCACGATGCCAAGTTTGTTACAACCAGAGAGGGATCGAGCTATTGGCTGCTCCAAGCTGGACAGTGTTGTCTTGTGTCTCCAGGGTGTTTCTACCATTAGTCGTCTTGTGGAGCGATACCAGACCAGTGATTCCTCTAACGACAGCACAAGACCGCGCCAACCGCCCCGCACATCTCCGTGACAGGTTCACAGGCCAGTGCTGACCAGAACCATCCGTAATCGCCTCCGCACTGACGATATTTCACCATATCGGCCATAAGTTGGATCAGTGCATAGAGCTCGGGTCGAATGGTGCACTCACATCGTCGTTGGACTTTGCAGAGGTGGTCTCAATGGTCCCTTTGAAAATGTTTGGGATCTGCTCAGTGTGCGTGTCTATCGACGTGAACATCCTCCTGAAACTCAGCAGCAGCTGAGGGCGGCTCTGGTGGAAGAATGGATCAACTAAGACACTACTGCCATTCCATGAGGCAACAAATAACCTCTGTCCAGGGCCAACAGGGGTCAGTGAACTATTGACAGTCTGATGAAACTCTATCACTTTTGGTTTGGAGGTTGCTCTATTGTTTGGTTGTGTTATTGGACTTGAACATGTGTAAACGCCACAGAGTTGGCCTGAGGATTAGAAATGGATGTAGGGTTCATATGAAACAGGCAGCTCTTAAAAATAAAATTCTTCTAAAATAAAAGTATTTCTCTATGTTTAAAAGAATTAATTTTGTTTCTGAATTAGCAACATTTACTAAGGTTGAGTTGAACCAATACTACTATGGCAAACAATAGCCATAACAAGGCAAAATCACAAATGTAATTGTCACTGTAGTAAAAATAGATTAATATACAGTATTTACTACAATACTCCAGTACTTTGTCTTAAACTGGAACTAGAGCTGGCAGTTAATCGAAAACTCAAGAGATCGAGATCAAATCGAACTGAATCATCAATTATTTGGTATGAGTTTAAAATCAAAAGATCGAAAACCAATATTTTGTCAGTAAAAAAAGTGTAGTTTGGAACAAATGTCATACTTTGAGGCAGAATATTGTTATACAGTTTTTTTTAACTAATAAATGGGACATATTACATGTTGTCTTTGTTTGTGTTCATAAGACCTTTTTCTTTTGTTTTTGAAAATGTTGAACAAACCAATCAATCAAAAATTGAGATCGATGATGAGATTATATTTTTCCCAGATCACCCAACTCTAACAATTACTTTGCTAATCAATTGGGTGATTATTCTTTCGATTAATCGATTAGTTGTTTAGAAGAAGTCACATGAATACAGTTTTTAGCCCAATTTGAACTGAAGCATCACCTGAGGTCGTCCTGATCGTCGTAGATTTTAGATTTTTGGGTCGTCTAGTCCGTGGTTCCTGAAGTACGGGACGGGACCCCTTAGGGGGTCGTGGAGCAAAATCTGGGGGGTCGCCAGATGATTTCAAAATGTATTTTTACAATTATGACTTGGCATTTAACAATTTTTTCGGAAATTGGAATCATATAAAGCAATTTAAATGGTTTTGTAAATTCAAATATTACAATAGTCTATGTTTTTTTACTGTGGGGGTCGCACGTTGGTTGCATGGTTACCGAAGGTTTTGAGAACCTCTGGTCTTAGAATAGATAATCAGACATTAATCAATACTAAAACTGGAATCAAATTTTATAGAAATGTTTTAGAATAATCTGAAGCTTTATCAGAACTAGTTTAAAACCAGATTGTTTAGAAATGTGACATAAAAAGAACACTTTTAATTATCATTGTGGAATCATATCTTGTATCAAGAATCGAGTCTATTTCTTTGTATTAAAATGTAATTATTAAATTTAGCAGCTTCATGAAAACACTGGCTCTGGCAAGCTCATATTTACATCAAAAACACAAAATGTACAAAAATATATATTTTTGTTCAAGCTGAGGCTTTTAAATCTCAGGAGTTGTTTGGAACTTGTATAAAACAGTTAGAGATAATGCAATAAATGAGTTGTCCACTGGCACAGCTTTAGAACAGGTCACAAACTTACCATCTGCTTCACAAGTTTGACAATGTAAAAGTTTTAATAATGAGACAAAGACAATGCATACTGTAGACTTTAGCTTTTATGAGAGGAACCTTTATATTTGATAATACTGAATCCTGGCTGTTTAAGTTTGGTATTTTCCACTGACACAAGCCTGCGTTCACTATCACACCATCAGCATGTCGTCTGTCTATTAATGACCCAAACAGGAAGCAGCGCTGCATTCGGTTGGCCTTGTTTTCTGCCGCTTCTACTTCTCTCACTTCCACTCCGAGCAAACCCACTGTTGTCTGTGTGTTTTTTGCAGCCCGCTCCAGGAGTGTGGTCCCCGGGGACAGCGGATCAGGCGGGGGGTCTCCTGGCTCCCCCACATCCATGGACAGACCGCTCAAGTCCGGCTGGCTCAAGAAGCAACAGAGGTCCTTAGTGAAGAACTGGCAACAACGCTACTTTGTGCTGAGAGGAAGCACGCTGACCTACCACAAGGACGACAAAGAGAGCGCTGTGCAGGTGAAGTAACATGACACAATCTGTGTTTTATTAACGCAATATGTAGTGCTGTTAGTAGTAGTTAATCGGTTAATCGCAACTATTTACACTGGTTTTGTCACAATTCTAAAGGTTTATTAGCTTATTTCAAACACAATAGGCCCTTTTCACATTGCTGCGGCTTGGCTAGTTCCAGACTATACCAGTGGATCGTTGTTTCCGGTCAATTCTTTCCTGCGGGGGGCTAGCTCAAATGCTGTAAATTAATTTAAAAAATGAATTGACACAAACTGGACAAGTTACAGCCAGACAGTCATTCGCAGCGAGTTCAGAGCTTCACATACGAGGTAAATACTTCACCATGTGTTTATAAAATGTGCCGTTTTGTCTCTGAAGCTAATGCTAACCTGTATTTAATTAATTTATTCAATTTTAAAATAACTCTACAAACTGAACTGGCTTTATACAAAAACACTCGGCCTAGGATGTCATGTATTTTTATCAAATTCATAAAAATGTGTCGACTAAGGGGCAGTTTATATAAAAATGAGTTTTCACAAATCTGTCAGATTGGCTTCTCTTTTACACGACAACGAGCTACGTGTTTATTCAATCGGCGTTCCTCTGAATACGATTCAGAGGACGTTTTGGGGGCTGGTTCAGTGGAAAAATCAGTTCTCAATGAAGACGGTTGTCACTTATATGCTCACGCAGTAGCCACTGCTTTAAGACTGTAGAAGAAGACTTCCCAGTCACCAAAAATGTCTCTTTAAACCAAAGCACCTTTCATTCTCATAATGAGTCCTGTGCTTAGGTGCTTAGGTCTTTGCACTGGCTTCCAGTGGCTCAGAGAATAGATTTTAAAACAGCTCTGATTGTTTTTAAATCTATCCATGGACTAGCACCAAGATACATCTCAGACATGCTTGTGCCTTATGAACATCTCGTGCTCTAAGGACGTCAGGGACCGGCCTCCTGTTGGTGCCCAGAGTCAGAACTAGATATGGAGAATCAGCATTCCAGTTTCATGCAGCTAAAATCTGGAATAATTTGCCAGAGATTGTGAGACAGGCCTCTTCTTTGGCTGTTTTTAAGTCCGGGCTCAAAACGGTCCTTTTTAAACGTGCTTTTAATTGAAATATTTTATTATTGTTTTACTGTTTTATTGTTTTATTGTATTTTTATGCATATTTATATTCTGTGTTGTCGTATTTTAATGTTGTAAAGCACTTTGAGTTGCAAAGTGTATGAAAGGTGCTTTATAAATAAATTTATTATTATTATTATTATTATTATTAATGAGAGAGCGCTAACCACTGCGACACAGTGGCGCAGTGGTTAGTGCTCTGGCCTCATAGCAAGAAGGTCCGGAGTTCGACATTTTCTCTGCGCTCTAGTCCTTGGTCCTCCCTGTGTTTGTTTCAGGCGATTTCCTTTTCCCCACACACTGGTCCTTGTTGCTTCCTTTGCCATTTTATTGATATGGATAACTTTAAAACCTGTCAATGCCTGTGTTATTATAATCTGCGTGAGGTCACCGTAAGGTCATCTGGAGTGGCCTTAACACCTATTGGCAGCGGCTTGTGTCCAGTGCCCTAGCACAATTACTAGGGATGCACCGATCCGATACCTGAATCGGATATCGGCGCCGATCCAGGACATTTTGCTGGATCGGGTATCGGCTCCATAATATCGGTTCAGCCGATATCATAGTTTTGGACATAATGAGACTATTTTACAGGGTGGTGTTGATCCATAACGTTTCATAATATTGGGCATTTTATTCATATTAAGTTGTTAAATTTTGACTTGCACTATAAACATCAGTTAAATAACACAATATGGCCAAATGTATTAAATTTTTTAAGAAAAATAAGCAATTTCAGTCCTTTCACTGGTATCGGTTGACATTGAGTATCGGCAGATAGTTAAAGCCAAATATCAGGATCGATATCGACACTGAAAAAGCTGGATCGGTGCATCCCTAGCAATTACACCACCTCCTGAGGCAGCAGAAGAACTACAGCATTTTCGGTCTATTTGCGTTTTCATGTAAAAGCAGATTAGCTCGCCACGACATCATATTAACGAGTGTGATTCTTCACGGCTTTGAACAGAAATCATGTCACATTTTGAGCTCGTGGATCACAACAGGGTCAGCCTACAGCAGCTCTCGAGTCAAACACGACGGTCAACACACGGCTTTTCTCTTTCGCTCACCCAGGCAGCATAGTGGAGTTGCATGGCAAAAAGCACTGTGCACACCGCTCCGTGTCCAACTTCCCACCTTGGACCACCCAAGCTCAGCCAATCAGAAAGCTGCATTCAGCTCCTGATGAGAACTTAAATTCTTTATTATATGATACAGACAGAGCTCAGTGGTCTCATTTTTTCAGTGCTGCAGTTATTATATGCCAAATTTCAACAAGTAGGTTTTGACATAATGTTACAGACAGATCTACAAGTTAATACAGTTGATTCCACTTAAAGGTGCACTGTGTAACTTTCTAGTGGTGAAAAGTCAAATACAGTGGTCCCTCGTTTATCGCCAGGGTTAGGTTCCAAAAATAATCCGTCAAAGGCGAAACCCGCGAAGAAGTGATCTTCATTTTTTACCAGTAATTTCAGTTGATAACCTGCCTGGTTCTGATGTTTAGTGTCTTTTGTACAGGTAATAATGCGCTGAACACGATTCACCGCCAGATACAACAGCACAATTTTTGTCACGTTGCCCGTCCCGCTGCACTCTACAGCCGACCGCAGAGCCACGGATCACACGGCTCCAGAGCCACGAAACACATCTGGACTCTAGCGAAGTCAGAACATGCTCCATAAACACATTGTAACTCCACAAATGACGTTCCAGTGTGAACAATTTCATTATCTAAACTACGAGCTCAAAGAGTCAAATCCTCAGCTGGAGAAACGTCCGAGCGTCAGGTCAGCTTCCCCTGCATGATCCAAACTGTCTAAAGTTTTATAAAAGAGCTTCTGTGCTGTTGTCTGTGAATGCTGCGATGTGATACAGTCCTTAAACAGTGGTGTTTGAAAGAAAAGCAGCTTACAGCGCACGTCTATAGGACCATGCACTGTAAAAAAAAAAAAAAAAAGCAAAATTCCACTCAAAAAAATCTGCGAAACGGCAAAGCCGCGAAAAGTGAACCGCGACTTTTCTATAAAAACTAACATGAGTGGGCCTCCTCCATGCAACAAAGAAATGTAAATGACTAAAACATGTTTTTATTCAAGTGTATTTTGGCCAAAAAGTCACACAGTGCACCTTTAACCAAAAGTGCTAAGTGCAGTCCTCTTAACTCCTTGTTGCATTTACATATAGAACAGATTTCATAGCTACATTTGCTATTGTTTTGTGAAATCTACGAGCCAAAGCTATAATGTGTCAAAGAGGAATTATTTGTATATCACATTGTCATGAATTCATTTTTCATTTTTTTATCTGCAAAGTTTTATCAGCTTTACTCAAAACCACTAGGACAAGATGTGACTCACACACTTCCTGTGCATGTCTGCTGCTCACAGTAGCCTTGTTTCACACTTAATTATTTAGTCTAGAACTGTCATTAATGGTTATTTGAAAAGTCGACAAGTTGTTATTTCTAATGTAGCTCAGACTTTCTAAGCTATGTCTTTAAAGGAATGGTATGTATTGTGAAAAATGTACTTTTTAACCAGGCTATAGCTCTTATTATTATTTACTCACAGTTGTAGTTGGATTGATTCATACAGCTGATGCTCATGTGCTCCCTAAATATTGACTTGGAACCTGAATTGTTTGAATAATCCCAAGTAAAGACAAAAAAGTGTGCAGGGATTAACTTGACTTGACTTGTGTATGACTCTGAATTAAGTTTATCAATCTGGAATTACTGCGCTGTACGTCAAGGAAAGAAAAAAAACTGGATAATTGTCATGGAAATATTTGTATGTACAGTATTTTCAGTTGTAAAGCTTTAGCATTAGCATTAGCATTGACAGAAAACACTTCATTAGAAACACACTTTGGTTCTTTGTCAAGTATTTAGCATGTTGTCTGCAAAAATCAATCACATCTCACCGTTCACTGTATTTTTTATTTATTTTTTTATTTTCATTTTAAACTGAGGCAGTAAAAACCAATGAGTTATTATAATACTAGAGCAGGGGTGGCAAACTGGTCTGAGGTCAAGAGCCACATTTTTGAGTAGGGTCCCGCTGCAGACTGCAAGATAGAGGCGTGTCGTTAGATGGGCGTGTCGTGAGCACTAGTGTCATGAGCAGTCTTTGCACTAGGTGGCGATATTCACATCAACCCTTGACAATAAAGATGCCAGAGACGATGTAAAATTGAAACCTCGGTGAATATACGAACTCTATAGATGGAAAGTTGAATAATTTAATTATTATTTGTACTTTGGGGGCATTTTCACCCAAATTACGTTTAGTATTATTTAATAATATTGCCGGAATCATTAAAAATTGACCTGGAGAATAATGTCTTTATTTTTAATTGCTTTATTTATTACATACTTTTTATTTTGTCTGATTTGACATGTTTTCTGATGGTTAGTGCTGAAAGTCAGGTCCAGAGGGACAGAAGCGAGGTGGTTGCCATGGTGACGAGTTTATCACTGTTGCTAAACGGACCTAAACTGTTATATTTTTTATCTTAACCTTTACCCAACCCTTTTTACTAACCTTAGACCATCACACTAACCCTTCTCCTAAACTTAACCGTTCTCCTAAACTTAATCGTCGTCCCTCTGGTCCCAGATATAACGTTTTTCTAGCACCGAAAATGGAGCAGCTCCACTGCCGGTGGAGCTCCACTCCGCGTCGGCTTTTAAAATAGATTTTTTAAGATGCTTATTTTAAATTACACTCCCGGCTTATATGTCTTTTACCATAGGTTTGGACATTTTTTGTATGAATACGGTTTGTATATTCACCAAAATAACATCATTTCTGTCAAAGGGGCGTGTCGTGAGGGGCGTGTCGTGAAGGGGTGTGTTGTTAGTTCTGCGGACTGCAATTAGACATACTTGAAATTTTTCAGCTTCATCCTTGAAAGGTTAGGGTTAGATGAGTTTTGAACCTTGTTGCAACACAGTCCTCTCATCATTAATTTCCCCAAAGTTGTATTTGGATTGATTCATGCATGTTTGAGTAATCTTGTGTTGTTTTGCAGCTGATGCTCGAGAACTCACAAAATCCCCGTTTTCACCTACCACCTATCCCCACTCACTTCTCTGACTTTACTATCAATTAATACAAAATTAGGATGGTGTGCAAAACATGTAGGGTTCAAAATGTTTGTCCACAGTTTCCAGCAACAAAAATTGTACTTTTAAATCTGTGGATTTTTAAAATAAAATTTTATCAGTTCTGCCATTTTAAGGAGGAAGTCAGTGGACCTGTTTCTATTTCTAAGCTGTTGTAGATCATTTTTGTGTTTTACAATGAACAAAATGTGAATTATTGATCAGCACATGCCATAGTTCTTCCTAAATGTACAGAAAAATCACAATAGGTCTTCTTTAAAGAGCCACAGCATGAGTCGACCGACTGCACCACCAGGGGGCAAAGTACATTTTTACTGAATTACATAGACCAGACACTGTACTGTAAGTCCATTAAAAGTATTCTTCTAAATAACATGTTTTTGGTGTAATTCAGGGCAGAATTTGTACATTTCTGTGCAATTTCCAGCATTTTGGTGAGTTTTAGATGTAATCTTTTAATTATGTGATGTAATGTTACTATAATTAAACAACATAAGTCAGTAAATCAAAAGCCCTCCCCCTCCAGAGAGGCCAGATTTAGGGGCCCCAGCTTCAGATGCTGAGGCACAGATTTATTAATCATAGTTTGATTAGTTTTCTAATTGTAGAAAAACGACAAATTCATTTGAGAATGAGCTCTAAATAATAATAATAATTAAATCTTGTTCAAATCTGTTAAATGATCCTGAGAGTCATTATTAATTCATTTATAAACGATTCACAGATTAAAAACACAGACATACACATTCACACGGCTTTAGAATTACATGAGGACAAGAGTTTGGTGAATTACAGGAGGTCAAATTCAGGAGAAACTTTACAGACATTTTTACAGACATGGACGATTCGCACGGGAGCAGAAACTCAGATGACGTTCGTAATTATTACAATTTACATGAGATCCACAGGTAAATATTAAGCTGTGTGAATAGGACATTAGAATATCTTATTGTACCCCCTGAATGAAGAAACAAAACATAGAAAAACATCACAACGCAACAGGAAAAAGTAACAACACATTAAGGAGAGAAAAGCCTGTAAAATATCAGAAGAATTGACAGTAGCTATACTGTACTTCTGGTCAACATAACATTTGAAATCCTGTGTGTTGTGTCGTTTCAGGGAGTGATCCAGCTTCGCTTCAGTAAAGTCAATGAGGTGCCTCCAAATGCTGACGATGCCGGGAAGTTTCTGTTCGAGATTGTTCCACGTATGTTTCAAACTATATTTATTAACCATTAAAAGCACTTTCAGATGTAGAAAGCCTAAAATAAAATGTAAAGAAAACAAAAAACAATCACAGTTAATTATTATTATTATTATTATTTTTTAAACTCCATATTTTCCAGGGGCCAAAGGGGACAGAGAGAGATGTTCACATGTTCTTATGGCCAGCTCTCAGGCCGACATGGAGGAGTGGCTCCGCAGTCTGCGCAGGGTGGCCGGAGCGCCCACAACTGGAGGTTGTATGCAGGGACGGCTGGTATCAGTGGGGGAGGCCATCAAAGACCTTCCTGGACCTGTTATGTAAAATTTACTTTTCTAAGTTTTTAACCTTGTTACAGCAGTGTTTTCTCATCATTAGTTTAAAAGAGATTGACAGTTAGTTTAACCAATCACTAGTAGCGCTGGGCGGGTCTAAAGCCCTGCTTCCACAGGCTTGGGGCGGGCGGTCCTATGCTGTTTCCACTGCACAAAGCGAGCCGTTCCACTCCGTTTGCTGGGTCCGTAGTGAGACGCTTTTAGCCCTGCTTTTACCCTGAACCCTGGAGCAGACTTTACTGCAGTCCCCCGCTGTAAGGTCTAATTAGGGCTGGGCAAGTTAACGCATCACATGCTTAATTGTGATTAATTATTTTGTCGGCTGGTCATGTGATTCAGCCCAAAAGCGCCTCACGTTGCTGCTGCTGCTGCGCCCTTTTTCTCCTCCTCGCTCTCTAATGTCTTACTTCATTAGCAAAAAATTTTGGCTAGAATTAAGAACAATTTTAATGAAACAAGGCAGAAAACAGATTGAAACAAGTCGTATAATCTAGGTAGATCAATAAAAACCATCCTATAACTAGAAAAAATACCAAAAATAAATATTAAAATCCAGATTTTAAGACATTTTAACCTATCTAAAATGCTTTTTTTTTTTTTTGCAGTGCACAAAGTTGGTTTGTATGTGTTGGAGCATGAGTTGGGCTTTACAGTAAATGATTTATAATTAGTGTGACTTATCATGTGATAAATATGTAATTCACTCACGCAGACGCCCCGCAGTGGCCGCTTTTTTATTTGAAGTTAGTCGCGTTTCTCGCGCGACTAATTCACAGCTTTCAAACTGCGGCGTGTTCATGCAGCCACGTTATCTGCTACTCTCTATTAGAACTCGGTTGAAAGTCTGCTGTCAAATGGTTGAGTGGATAACGCACAGTGTCCGCGGTGCGTGAGTTCGACCCCAGGGACCTGTTGAACACTTGTATCTGTAGCAAATATTCAAATTTAATACCCTAAGAATCCTACTTTTTTAAAAGGAACATTGTATTATCGTTATAAAACGCAAAACAAGTACTATATTTTCATTCATTGTTGCTTAAATGCAGAAAAAAAAAATAAAAAGATTTCAAGTTCCTCCTGCGAGGAACTTGAAAGTCTCCCACGTCATAACCCTCTGCTTTACACATGCACCATCAAGGCACATTACCTTGATGAGTCGACATGACAGTATATAATTCTGGTTGTGTCAAATCAACAGGTTATTTTTGTCTCGGACATCGCGTTTATTCTGCTGTGAATATAAAGTTTATTTGGCCAAAATAGCCGCTTGTTTTTTATATGAATCATAGACATTGACAGCACAGGATATGTACAAACAAAGGGGATCCCTGGACTAAAGTTCTAAATACGATCTTTTTTTTTTGTGGAGCCACGAGGTAAGTCCCAGATACACATGTTTTATGTTTTTTATGTTTGTGCAACATTTGGTAAGAATAAGTGAACAACTGAGAATTCTGATCATGTTAAAGTAGTACTGGTTGTTTTGAACCGTCACTTGCTCACGCATGGACGCCCGTCTGTCTGCCCTCATGGCCTATGCACATAGGAGGCGAGGAGTGGAGATTTCGCCTGAAACCCATGTATGTGTCTGTCAGCGGAGGAGTGTCCTGATGTGCCGCCAATCAGAGCGGAGAAATGAGCGATGCAAATGGAGAGCAAGGGCTTATTGACATAGTTAAGAAGAGACAGTAGTGTAAGGGGCTGATACCAAGAGGATTAGTTCTCTTGTCAATGTCTGCACGGGCCTTTAAGCTTTAGTACTGGTCGTTAACACTGTCACTTGCTCTTCACATGTTGGTCGCGCTTATTAGACGCCCGTCTGCCCTTAAACGCTCGCGCCGGTCGTAGTAGACGCTCCGCGCCGCTCTGGTCGTGCGAAATCGCGCCTACACATAGACATTACATGAAGTGTTCGCGTGGTCGCGTTTGGTCTGAAAGCACCTTTAGAAATGTTTAAATCTTTGACATTTTCTGTTGTTACTTTGTTCACAGAGCTGTAGTGTTTTAAAAGGGAAATGTGCTCATAAAGTAACTCACCTGTTTTTAAATGTCAGGAGTAGAAAGTACAGATACTTCTTGAAAAATGTAAGAAGTAAAGTAAAAGTCACCAGATTTGTTAATCTATAACACAATACAGAAACATTAAGACAACAGTAAAATAATAGCTACCTTCCACCTCTGCACGTGAATGAAACCCAGCAATTATAGATCATTCTAAGTGTGTTCAGAAATGACCAAGTTGTGTTCTGATAAAGTGAGAATATGCTACCTGCTCAGACTAACGCTGAGCAGAACAACCATGTGACTGTGACTGTGTGTGCAGTGTTGGGAAAGCCTGGCGGACACAGTGGCTACGACCAGCGGTTCGGGCTCAGATGGTGCCCATCCTGGTGCAGAAGTGTGTGGAGTTCATCCAGGAGCACGGTCTGGACGAGGAGGGCATCTTCAGGCTCCCGGGACAGGACAACGCAGTCCGGCAGTTTAGAGACGCTTTCGACGCAGGAGAAAGGCCCTCGTTCCCCAGGTAAACAAGAAACACATACTAGTATTTACTGCCAGCCTCTGATGCAGGGCTGGGCAATACTTTTTACTCAAGGGCCATATTCAAACGCAGACAAGTGGTGAAGAGCTAAACTGCAGACCAGGGTTTAAAAATTCTCACTGTTGCAAACAAAACAACATTTCGAAATTATCATTAAGTTATTATCTTCAAGTCAAAACTTAAAATGTAATATAATACTCAAACATGAGGGTTACTTAACATACATATAAGCAACACAGGTTGTTTAAACATTGACAGAGGTGTTCCATTTGAATCATCATTTTTTTTGCAAAGGTCTTATGTTTGATTGTACTTAGAATGTTCTCATGTTGTGTTTTTAATGCTCTGCACACAATTCCCATTCTCATGTGTCACAGTTTATCACAATTTCGTTCAAGTCTTAGTTGTTCAACTTTCAACCAGTCCAATCAGTTTACATTAGTCACGTCTTTAGCTTATTTGTCTTTTTGGTGGCATGGTGGCAGAGTGGATAGCGCTCTAGCCTCACAGCAAGAAGGTCGCGAGTTTGATTCCGACCTTTCTGTGAAATAGTTTGCTGTTACTAAAATGTTTGATGGTTCCTAAACGTCAGGATATTCAAATGATTAATATGCATACATGATTTAGGGAACAATTATGGTTCAATGAGGTTGAGGCGCCAAGTGTTAGGGAATGTCCCTGCTGAGCTGCCCCAGGGCAGTTTACTATCACCGAGTGGGAGGGAGGGGTTCATCTCACTGTGAAGCGCTTTGTGACTCTGTCTGTGAAATGCGCTATACAAATAAAGATTACTTACTACTTACTGCTTACTTATAATGCACAACCAAAATGAACTGGCAAATTCAGCCTGGAAGACTGTCTCTCCCCCCACCTAAACGAGCTCACACCCTTTCCCGTCATCAGCAGCCACACCATCCTTTCTCCAACTGCAGCTCCTGCTCTTCCAATCAGCCCTACAACATCACTGTATAACAGGCCACCTGCAGATGATATCATTCTTGTTCTTCATCGCTCAGTCCCCGTATGCCCAACCTACCTTCCGTCTCCTCCCTAATGGCTGTCATCATTCTGTCAGATGAGTTGTTTTTTCCTCTGCTGATGGACTCGGGTCTACACTTGAACAATTACTGCTATGGAGGCAGTCAGTCCAACCACATCTTCAGCCTGTCCGTCCATAGGAGTGGATCTCTCTTTGCTGTGGTTCTCCTCAAGGTTTCTCATTTCCCTACTAGGTTTGGAGTTTTTCCTGCCGAGAAGACTGAGTCTAAGGACAGGGAATGTCATCCTCATCGCCAACTTTTGGATCGTCTTCATCGCCCCTGATCTCTCCTTGGATCATAATCCACCACCACCAGTGTGCAGCCCAGATCTAATCAACTTAATTTGGCTTTGCTAATCATCGCCATGTCTTCTGCTGGGGTCTGACAGCCACTCAATAATCTTCTAACACACTTTTGTTCTCTGAGGCTCTCCAGGGTGAAGGAGACGCTCATGAAAAGTTTCAGCTGGAATATAAAAAAAAACAAGATGGTCGTAGAGCAGCCAGACCTGAAATAAATGTGATATTTTAACCAGAGGTTAACGTAAGGCTTACTGCGTTACTTGAGTTTACAACGTACCGCTGCATGCATCTGCCTCGGCCTGAACAACCTATAAACAAGCTTTGAAGGACTCCATCCACAGTTCTGACTGCTGCCTGGCCGGCTAAACAAACGCCCTGGTTCATCCAGACTGCACTCAGTCGAAGTGATGCGTAGAGACATGTGACAGTGAGCGTGTCACCAAACTGCAAGACTAACATAAGAGCAGCACACAACTAATCTGAATTAAAAGAAGCAGAATCATTTACCTGTACACGGCATAGAGACCCAAAACGTGATGAAGTGAGAAAAAGAACAAGTGAAAGCAGTGGGTTTTTATACTGTTATAATATGAGTCTGGCACCATCTATCGTCAAACATGAAAAGTCCATTACGTGCCACATTAGTAATTCAATATTTCACACACATAATGAGCAGGAAGCAAGCTCACACATACTATGCACGAAAACAAGAGTGCAGATAGTGCATACAATTACCTCCACAGACCAACAGAAACTGCACACAAAATACTACAATGATTGAACTAATGTGACACAACTACATACTGACACCAACATCTGTAATTGTGCAGTCTTGATTCTAAGTCACATGATTCGTCTGTTGAGTTTAAAACTTGATTTGCTCAGATAAGAAGAAACAGAGCGTCTCACCACATCCTGCTTTGGCACAGGCCTCGTTCTCAACCAGAGAACCAGAACTCTACAACTCCTCTACCCAGCGACTGAGCATTTAGACTCTACACACTCACTCTACCCAGCACACTGAAGAACAGACTCTACACTCAACTCTACCAGACAAGCACTGAAGAACAGACTCTAACGAACTCACTCTACCACACATTACTGAAAGAACAGACTCACCTACTCAGTTAGTTGCTCTATCCCAGCAGCACTGAAGACAGAGACTCTACGCTCACTACACACCTCGCGCGAGCAGTGAAGACACGAACTCGTAACACTGATTCTTCTACACCAGCAGCATGAAGAACAGACTACTACACGTCACTCTACACAGCGCACTGAAGAACAGTACCTCTATCACTCATCTAACACCAGCAGTCACTGAATGATCGGACTCGTACACTCACTGCTACACAGCAGCACTGAAGAACACACTCTACACTTCATCTACAGCCAGAGCATGAGAACAGACTCTAGCACCCTCAGTCTACCCAGCAGCACGAAGTGATTGCTTGCAGTCAGTGTGAACAGTGGCGTTCAGGACGATCTGAAAGCATGTCCCAAAACCTAAACCACGTCTGCTTATTGTTTAGCACCTGTGAAAATGACGTAGCCAAGTGCTGTTTATTGTGAGCTGTGGGAAAAGATAGACAACATGCAGGTGGTGCGAGGGAAGAAAACTAGCTATATATTGAATTTGTCAAGTTATCAGCCATCGGCCCCAGAGCCCTGTACGAAGCTGATTTTGGGGTTTAGAAGAGGTAAGTTCTGGGTTAATCTGTCTGGCGGTCACTACGAAACTGGTCCCTTTCGCCCATCTATCAGGGTACAAATCTCCTATGACGAAGCATGAGGCAGAGTCAGTAACTCGCTCCGGGACCACTGAGTGAAAGTTTCCTGAATATGTAAATGAAGAAGACTCAGAGAGCTGGATTTCAGTTGCCAGGTTCAGAAGATGAGCATTCTTTGTAGGGTATTATGTGGTGCAAAGAAGTCGTAGAGACGAAGAGCTGAGGAGAGAGAGAGAGATGCAGGAGGAAGAGGAAGAGAGAAGGAGAGAGAGAAGAGAGACGAGACAGAGAGGAGAGAGAGAGGGGCGCAGAGAAAGAGCGAAATGCAAAGTCCATGGGATCGTTTTGCTTTTATTCAGTCAATGTGGATTTGTAGCACGGTAGTCCTATTTATTAGACGCAGATGATGAGATTTTATTTGTAAAAGTGAGTAGCACTGAAGTGAATGCCTTGTTTAATCTGTGTGAGTGGATTGATGAATAAATACTCTTTCCATTGCCCAATAGATATGATCGTGTAATACTGCTACTTCTGGAGTGCGACGATTTTGTCTGTGGAATCTTATAGTGCAAATTACTCGACATCATCTTATGACTCAAGATCAAAATAACACTGTACTAAAGCACACAAGCTCATTTCAAGACTAGTGGTTTGAGGCTACTGATTAAATGTCTTGGGTAATGGTCTGCACATTTGGTGGTCAGTATTTAAAGGTCAGATTGTATCCACGCAGGACATTTAAATAAACTCTGCAGTGGAACTTCTGTGTCTGTGATTGGTTCTTAAGCGTAGACTTCACTTGAAGCTGCAGCGCGTTTTTCATTTAGATTTGAGCATTTAATACCCGTATTTTTTTTCGTTCATGATTGATGTTTCCTCAAATTTGAAGAGCGCAGCTCGATTGTTCTGATTGGTCAGTTTGCGTTAACCCCGCCCCCTGCTCTGTGAACGTGCACGGCTCATTGAGAACATCCTGGGTTAACAGATCCAGTTGTGAACTGGTTTCGAAAGGACAGTTTCTCCAGAGAGATGTCTGGGTTAGTCAACCTGTGTAAGAGAAACTTATCCAGGAGTTCAGAATGTCTCAGGTGTTAAATGTGGTCTTGACTTCTACACTGTATCAATTTTGTAGATTGTAAATTTAAAGAATCTATTCGTCGTTAGTTTACATTATGCTGTCTACATCTTGTCTTAAAATTAGGAAGTGTTACGATTTTATTTGCTTTAACTCACTCTGGTTTCTGAGTGTTGTGAGAAAAAAAAACATTAGTTATGGTTGCATTAGACAAGTGAGCAAAACATGAGACTTGCTACTGTGTGTTTTCTGTTTTTGATTTGACCTCTTTCCCTCTCCGCAGTGACACAGACGTCCACACGGTGGCGTCGCTGCTCAAACTCTACCTCCGGGAGCTGCCAGAGCCTGTTGTTCCCTGGACACAGTATCAGGACTTTCTAGACTGTACCAACATCCTGGACTCTCCTGGACAAAAGGTTTGTACACAAGTCACTAACGTTTATTTCAAAGTTCACTGTGTAACTTTCTGCATATCAGTAGAAATAAAGATAAAATTATACTGTGGAACATTGTTTATAGTGGTAATTGTGGGTTATGTCATACTGTAAAAACAAAAAAACCATATGACTGAGGGTGCATTCTTATTTGAGTCACACTTTTGATTTTGTCACTGGTTTGGCTCAAGATGCAGACAACAGAAAAGACGAAGAGGAGACGCCAATTTATAACAATTATAAAAATAAAACAAATGATGCAGAGCAGAGGAGACACGAGGCAGGCAGGGCAGGCAGCAGCACACCAGTGGCAGGTTCCCCAATGTATAGTGGTGGAGCCTTGGACACTGCAGGCTAAGCAGGGGAGCATCCAGGGAGCAGGCATGCACCTGGAGAGAGAGACAGGGAGAGAGGAGCCTCCGGAAGAGTAGGTTTGTCCACAACAACTTGTTCAGTTTGTTTGTGAAGGCAATCTTCAGTCTTTTGTTTTCCTCAGACCAAATAGTAGTCATTCTCCTCCGTACTTACGTCCCATTTGAACCCGTGTAAATAATATCCATCCATGCTCGGCTAAATACTGTTTTTCCGTAAGCGTTATTTTCGGTTTTCTGCACAATTTTCCTGCTCGCTGATTCGCTGGTTCTCTTGTAGCCGATCAAACAGCTGCATATGTGGCAACTGGCGACGCTGATTCTTTAGGCAAGTCTTTAAAACCTCACTTCACCGACCTGCTCCGTTCCTCTGACCCCCGACAGCACCATTCACACCAAACACTCTTTTTAACATGGACTTGAGTCTTGTTGGTTGGATTATGAACTTTTATCATGCAGGACTCAGTGTGTTAGAGTGAATGGTGTCATGTCTTCCAAGCTGGTTTGCTCCACCGGATCTCCACAGGGCTGTGTCTTATCGTCCTTGCTTTATATCTTGTACACTAATGACTGCAGAAGTGCATTTGATAACAGGCATCTTCTGAATTTGCAGACGATACGGTTATTGTAAGTCTTTTAACTAATAATGAGTGCAGCCATGGTCCTGTGTTGGATGATTTCATTGATTGGTGTGAACGTTTTTATCTGTCAGTTAATGTCTCAAAGACAAAGGACATGCTGATAGACTTTCGAAAGTCACCTCCGTGTGGCTCTTTCTCTGTAATTCAGGAAAGGAGGTTGAAACTGTCACTCAGTATAAATACCTGGGGACAATCATTGACAACGGGCTACGATTTGAGCCAAACACTGATGCCATTTGCAAAAAAGTACAGCAAAGACTGTACTTTTTAAGAAAAATGAATTCTTTTAATCTCAGTAATGTTCTTATGAAACTATTTATCAGAGTTTTATTGAATCTGTCCTTACATTTTGCATTATATGTTGGTTTGGTGTGCTTTCTGTGTCCAGTAAAAATCGACTGGCCAGACTGGTTAAGGTGGCAGGCAAAATTATAGGCCTACAGCAGCCCCAGCTGCATGATATTTACAGCCAAAGGGTGATATGCAAGGCCAACAAATAATGGAAAGCCCTGACCACCCTCTTTTTAAGGAGTTTGATCTCCTTCCTTCTGGACGACGACTGAGAATGCCCTGGATCAGAACTCAGCGAGCCAGAGCATCTTTCATTTCTGAAGCTATAATAAAAATCAATGCTTTGTTATAGGTTAAAGCTCTAGATCATCATTCAGGCAAGAGCTGTGATTTATTTATTTTTATTTATTATATTTGTATGTGTATGTGTATGTGTTTGTGTTTGTCTGCTGTTAACACTGCTGCAAATCAATTTCCCATTGGGACTACAATAAAGTTGAAGTTGAAGTTGAAGTTGAAACACACAAAAGAAGTTACCAGAGCGGTTCAGATGGGCGTCCCTCGGCTTGGTGTGAAAGACCATTAAGAGTCTGTTTTTGTCAAAAATGTACACCTATAAAATTCTGCTGCATATACTTTGTGTAAACTTCATCGGTGACATCCTGAGTCAAATCCCCAACATACAGTCAGGTTTGTTTATGTGCACGATGCACAAAGAAGCTCATTGGTGTTTTAATATCGCCTCCCATAATAAAAAAAAAGTTTAATGCTTTGCAATTTTCTGCAGAATCAATGAGCCAAATATTTCAGTTCCTCTGAGAGCTATTTTTATTTTTAGTGTTTTTTTAAGCAGCCATGTTCTTCGGCTAATCCACCTGTCAATCATGTCCACAGAAACTCAGACGTGAGAGACTCTGGACGTGGCGGTCAGACAACAAGTGTGTTCAAGACAGGGCTGGCATGTGATAAAACGAGCTCACTGTTGTGACAATCTGCTTTTTTCATGAAATTGTCAAATCGTGATTTCCCATTTCTCTATTTAATGTATCTGTTTGGTAAAATACAGACAATTATTTCCAACCTACTTCTCCTAGTTTCTTTATAACTCATTTGGGCGTCTGTTTTTAATATTATGTATTAAGTATTAATATATATGTTTTATGAATTTTGAAGGTCATGTGAGGTCTTTTGTGTTGCAGTTCCAGGTGAATTTTAGCACATTTTCAGGTTGAATTACAAAACTATATCTATTTAAGAATGAAACATGGATTTTTAGCATATTTTCAAAAGTTATTAGTGCTAGAAATGCCAAAATTGCAGTCTTACGCATTATTCTAATTAATCGATTATTTGAAAAACTTTATCGGCTGAGGTCGCTTGTCTTTGGATTTTTTCAAAGGCTTTGTTGCCTTTTTCTTTGAAAATCTGGCAACACTGGTCAGTCTTTATTCTGCTCTGAGTGAGTGACAGCTGGATTTAACCAATCACAGTAAACTAGGAACTGTCAGGGAAGCAGATGATTAGGTGTGTTCAAGATGCCTGGAGCCGGTGTCGAGGGTCGGGGGCTACGTCAGCTCTACGTAGGCCCCGGTAACATCGAGAGATCAATCCGGCTTGAGTCGACTTGACAATTGTCGAGGCGAGAAAAAGCAACTGCTCCCGGCTCGATGACTACAAAATCAAGATGCATGATGGGAAATGTAGTGCAGTGACTGACCGCTGATTGGCTTTGATCAAACGTGACGCGCTGCAGTTCCTCCTCCGCTGTCTTTATCGTATTTGTGAACTTTTATAACATCACACGTGTTTAACATGAGTCAGAAAAGACCCAGACTGTTGGACATTACACACAACATCATTAATACATGATCCTGATGAGCTGAAAGTCACTTTTACAAGACAAATCTAAAGTGTGAACCATAGCTTTATTCATTGTCTGGTGATGTGTGAGTGAGTCTGTGATGTGTGAGGGAAACATAATTGCATTTACAATGTTGTAGGTAGTTTTATTCAGTGCAACACTTCAAACAAACGCGAGAGCTCCGTGAGTCTGTGAGATCTGAAGCTGCCTCGCTGCTCTCGGGCTCAACAAGTGTCCAGGTTGAATCTCCTCCTCTTTGCCTCAGCCGCCTGCTCTCGTCTGCAATCCAGGCAGAGATTTTGGCATCTTGAACACACTTATTGTATTTACCTCGAAGGCAACAGGACAATAGTCTACATTGTGAGCAAATCGTGATCTGTTTCCAGGAACATTGGGATATACATTTTTTCCATATCACCCAGCCCTAGTCCAAGATGCAAAAATCTCTGCCTGGATTGCAGACGGGAGCAGGCGGCTGAGGCAAAGGGGAAGAGACAGAGACAGCTCAGGTCTAGTGTTTGTGTCACTGAATAAAGTTACTGACAACTTTGTAAACGCATTTGTGTTTCTCTCACACATTACAAACTCACTTACACATAAATAAAGTTTGTACTCGTGATATTTGCCTGTTACAAAAATGACTTTCAGCTCTTTTAATGATGCTTCTGTAAAGGGTCTGACTCAGGTTAAACACGTGTTGTGTTATAAAAGCAGAAAGATATGATAAAGACAGAGGAGGAGGAAATGCAGCATGTCAGTTCACTTGTTCACTGCACTACATTACCCATCATGCATCATGGCAGCTGCAGTCAGACTGATCTCCTGAGATTTCACAAAGAGATCACTTTTCCGGCCAACATGCAAAACAAGTGCAGTTACTTTTGTGTCTAGCTGTACTTCATTGATGATTACTCAACTACATTAAGTCCTGCAAGACTCTAAAGTTGAATCATTTTTCTGATTTTAGGGATGGGACAAGTTGGAGAAACAGATTTCTCTTCTTCCCCGAGTGAACTATAACCTCCTCAGTTATATCTGCAGGTGAGTAAAGTGTATTATTTAACGTAGAGTCATTCTGTTGTCGTAAACATGTCTTACATTGCAACTGTCCAGTGTTTGCTTGTTTAATCTTGCTGTTCTGCCTGGATTATACGAGGTTTCATTGGAGTGCTGGGACCATTTCTCAGCCTGGGAAATTTAACTTTTAGACTTTTTTTGGTATGGCAGACATGTTAAATAATTAAGACGTTTAACAGTATCTAAGTGTATTAGCATGTACCGTAATAATAAGTCGCACTTTTTTCCATCTTCTGACAAAGTGGTGACTTATACTCAGGTGTGACTTATCTATAAAAAATAAATGTGAATTTAAGAATAACTATAACTATTATTGCAAGTCTCGACCGGGCTCGAGCTCTTCCTGCTTCTCAAAAGAAGGACCTGCTGCTGTTCCTCCAGCTACTTGTGTAACTGCAGTGTGGAGCTAACATTTATAAAACTGCAGACCTGGAGGCTGCAGTCTCAAGAACCGCACTAATGCTCAGGAGAGTGCGTAAGGCTCCAATTCAACAAAAATAACAGGACAGAGAGAGTTGATTTGATCTGATTTCAAGAGGAGTAATTCTCTTGACCATGATCGCTTGAAAGACAAACACTGATGTTTGTCTGGTGATTGTGAAACTGCAGATCTGCAAAGGTGTTTGTTTACCAGCCATTTTTGCTTGTAACAGATTTGTCAGAAACAAAGTCTGGATGTGGAACAAAATGTGTCAAGAGTCTTTAATTACACGCTATGTGTTGTGAATCACACTGGAGGTTTAAGTTCAGCTGCTACAGCTGCTCTCTCTCTTTGTCTGTGTCTCTGACTCTCCTGATTAGCCGTTGCAGGTTTAAGATGATGTTTAGCTTAGATTTATTTTTTGATTTCTTTGCTAAGATTAGTTTAGCTACAGTAAATAATAAAAGACATAATCCTACTAATGTTTATTAATCTGTTTTGATGTGTGTGCAGGTTCCTGTTTGAAGTTCAGCTGCACGCTAAAGTGAATAAGATGAATGTGGAGAACTTGGCCACGGTGATGGGCATAAACCTGCTGAAGCCACAGATCGAGGACCCCATCACCGTCATGAAAGGTGAGCACAGACGAGGGTCACTTACTGTAGAACTATGATTAGCCTGATTTTGTCTCTGCAGCGACGCCTCAGATTCAGAAGCTGATGACGGTCCTGATTCGACAACACGAGGTCCTGTTTCCCATCTCTAAAGACGTGCTCCCGTCTCCGCCTCCAAACAAATCCGACAGTCAGAAGAACGCTCCTCGGAGTTTTGTGGGCTGGGAATCCTCTGAGGTACTGCTGTTATGTACGGAACTTTACTCAAGCAAATCACTTCATTTCACAGCTCTGGTAGACTCTTTCATTACTGTCATTCGTGGACTATGAGCTGCTCCTTTTTCACAAGCTTTGAACTTTTACCTCTTTATGATATAAAACATTTTCAATAGCTTAATTTAGTTTTATCTGATGGTGGACAAAATTGAAGAATAGTAGACTTCACAGGAACAAGACACAGCTGCATCAAATTAACACAATGAAGCCCCAGAACAGACGAGGGAGGGGCAAGAGTTGGAGCCCTTCACAGTCAATAATCTGTTAACCGATTGTGTTAATGCAGTACATTGTGTAGTAGTGTTTTTGTTTTTCGCTGGACATGAGGTACAACGCCCAACGACAGTGAACACAGAGCAACAGTGCCTTTGAACTGTGCTCAACACGACTCGGGCGTAGCACCAAATTCTGTTACCCGGGTGTAAACTTTGAGGATGAGCCCCTAATACATAATCTTTTGTTTCAATTCTTTAGTCTGTGCTAGTTTTTTTTTTTTTATTATTATTAAAATTATTAATTTGGGCTTAATTTCTTTTAGAATATGCATATACTGTAGATTTATTTAGTTCTACATTTCTCACATAATTTGCCAAGTGTTGCTATTAGGGTTTGTGCAAGGTTCAGCAGATCAATTTGAAGAAGTCTATTTGCTACGTTTTAGAGGATGGAAGGAGCTTGCTGAGGTCACGATTTTTATTAAAGAAACAAGCAAAAATGAGCTGCTGTGGGGGGCCTTTTCCTGCCCTGGGCCCTGGGGAAACTTGTACCATTTACCCCCCCCCCCGGTCCGAAACCCCTGCACGATCTTCTATCAAAAGTTAAATAATCTAGTCTGTTTCTTCTCCCACATAAAAAAACAAGTGAATAACTCCATGTGTGATTGATATTAGCACATAAACACTGCAATGTCACAGGTGTGTTCAGTCCTTATGAGATAACCTTTGTTTTTTGGACTTTTAGCGATTTTGACAGACCCAGAGATGTTAAGGAACAGTTAGTGCCCTCAGCTGGAGCAATTGTAAATTTGTGTCAGTTAACCGGGCAAAAAAATCACACTCGGTTCAGCACAGTCGCGGTTAACTGGTTAATCCGTTAGCTAGGGATGCACCGATCCAGCTTTTTCAGTTCCGATACCGATCCCGATACTTTAGACTTAAGCATCTGCCGATACCGATATCGACCGATACTTGTGTAAGGACTGAAACAGCTCTTCTTTCCTTTTCAAAACAAAGACGTTTGATCATATAGAGTTATTTATACTGCAAGACACAACTGAACAACTTAAGAAGAAGAGAGAGAAAGAGAAGAGAAGAAAGAAAGAAAGAGAGCGCGAGGAGAGGGAGAGAAGAGAGAGAGAGAGAAAAGGAGAGAGAGAAAGAGAGAGAAGAGAAGAAAGAGAGAAAGAGAGGTAGAATGAGAGGAGAGAGAGAGAGAGAAGAAAGATAGAGAGCACGAGGAGAGAAAGAGAGAGAAGAAAGAGACAAAAAGAGAGATAGAGAAAGAAGACAGAGAAACAGAAGAAAGAGAAGAGAGAGAAAGAGAGGGAGAGCAAGAGGAGAGAGAGAAAGAAAAAAAAGGAAAAAAGAAGAGAAGACAGTAGTAGAGATGAGAGAATTAGAGAGAGGAAAGAGAGAAATAAAGAGAAGAGAGAGGAGAGTGAGAAGAGAGAGAAAGAAAAAGAGAAGAAAGAAAGAGAGAGAGAAAGAATAAAATGTCAAACATTATGAGACATTCTGGATCAACATCAGACATAAATCAGACTCATTATGTCCAATTAAACACAACTAGGATATCGGCTGAACCGATATTATGGAGCCGATACTCGATCCAGCAAAATTTCCTGGATCGGCACCGATATTCGATCCCAGTATCGGATCGGTGCATCTCTACCGTTAGCCATGAACACCCCTAGGACCTATATTTTAAAATGCTGCCCTTGACCAACTCTGACACCAATCGATTAGGTTCGTACTCCATTTGTAGCTGGGTTCATATGTACCTGCTGGATTCTTAACACATTTTAATACTAAAAGCTAGCAAAAAAAGCCATCTTTAACATAAACATATAATTAGTAGACGCGCAGTTTGACTCTGAGGCTATCGAAGACTTACCATCTGAGCTGGTAAGATTTAAGCTAGTCCGGAGCGTTCTCCTGTTTGTTTTCCTATAGCCATTAGCATTAGCCCGCAAAAAACACAAGTTATGAAAGATCCAGAGAGTGTCACTGGTACAAACCTACCAACCACATTTAGCAAAGGTCAGAGCCTTGTTCCAAATTATTGTTGAGTTTACAAACCTTTTAGTGTTTTATTGTAGATAAAATGTGTGTACAAACTGCTAACGTCTAGCCGCTAGACTCTAGCGGATTTATGCATCTAGTGACAACCAAACGTCCACTTTTACAAGTTAGTAGTAAGAAAAGCAGACAATAAGAAAAACAGACTTCAGCTTCACTTCTCTGGACGAGTGTCCAGGTCACATCGGTGAGTGATGGAGCATTTCCAGCCTACGAATATAGTAGTTTGAGAAATATAATTTGGGTTGTGTTGTTGGAGCCTCTTGGCCAGGACTCCCTTGAAAAAGAGATCTTCGAATCTCAATGGGACTTTCCTGGTTAAATGAAGGTTAAATAATATAATTTCACATCGCCAAAGTTGTTTAAAAAAGCTTCAAAAGACACAAATCAGTCTGTTTTGCTCATGGTTTTGCTGAAATCACTTGTTTTAGTGCGTTTTATCCATAAAAGTGCAACTTCTGCCATTGAGTTGAATTGATTTGCTAATTTAGTGTCTATGATCTTTAATACATTTGTTTCTTGTGCCCAGCTCGGCGACGCTTCTCTTTCCGAGTCCCCAGAGGAAGAGGAGGACCAGGACAGTCCCGGGCCGCTCAGATCCAACCCAGTCCTGAATTCTCTTCTACCCCCGAACCAGGACCTCCCGATGGACTCCCCACGCAAACGCACGCAGACTCTCCCCACCTTCGCCTGCCCTCTGACGGGGATGGCAGCCAAAGCCGACGCCTTGAACCGCTGGAGCCGACTGCAGGAGAGCATCGACGAGAAGGGCGGGACTTTTTCGGAAGACATTTTCAAAATCTTGGACCTCAAAACGTCCGGGTCGTTGTTCAAGGCCAGCGTGTTGAGCGAGAAGGAGGAGGAGATGAAGTCGACACCCAGGAGAGGCAGCGATCAGGGCCGAACACCTCTACAGAGGCAAAGGACCAAAATGAAACTGTTCTAAAGCCTCTTAAAGTCCCAGTTCTTTTAATGAGTGAAGAGAAGTCAAACAGTACGAATCTAAACACCAGAGAATGTGAAGAAAAGACGGACGGATCAGAGTTTGTCGACTGGTAGGTCTGGAACTCAAATAACAAGCTTTTGTGCAAAGACAAGGCCAGTTTATTTGTGCTGCACATTTCATACATTCAGTATATAATGAGAGAGAGAGAGAGAGAGAGAGAGAAGAAGAGAGAGAATAGACAAGAAGAAAGAGAGAGAATAGACAAGAAGAGAGAGAGATAGACAAGAGAGAGAAAGAGAGAGAAGAGACCAGAAGAGTGAGAGAAGAGACAAGAAGAGTGAGAGAAGAGACAAGAAGAGAGAGAGAATAGACAAGAAGAGAGAAAGTGAGAAGAGACAAGAAGAGAGAGAGAAGAGACAGAAGAGAGAGGGAGAATAACAAGAGGGAGAAAGGAGAGAGACAAGAAGAGAGAGAGAGAGAAGAGACAAGAAGAGAGAAAGACAAGAAGAGAGAGAGAAGAGACAAGAAGAGAGAGGGAGAATAGACAAGAGGGAGAGGAGAGAGACAAGAAGAGAGAGAGACAAGAGGAGAGAGAGAGGAAGAAGAAGAGAGAGGGAGAAGAGACAAGAAGAGAGAGGAGAAGAGACAAGAAGAGAGAGGAGAAGAGCCAAGAAGAGAGAGAGAGGAGAGAAGAAGAGAGAGGGGAGAAGAGAGACAAGAAGAGAGAGGGAGAAGAGACAAGAAGAGAGAGGGGAGACAAGAAGAAAGAGAGAGAATAGACAAGAAGAGAGAAAGAGAGAGAAGAGACCAGATGAGAGAGAGAAGAGACAAGATGAGAGAGAAGAGACAAGAAGAGAGAGAGAGAGAATAGACAAGAAGAGAGAAGAGACAAGAAGAGAGAGAAGAGACAAGAAGCGAGAGAGACAAGAAGAGAGAGAGAGAAATAGACAAGAAGAGAGAAAGAGAGAGAAGAAGAGAGAGAAGAGACCAAATGAGAGGAGAAGAAGAGACAAGAAGAAGAGGAGAGAGAATAGACAAGAAGAGAGAGAGACAAGAAGAGAGAGAAAGAGGAGAGAAGAGACAAGAAGAGAGAGAATAGACAAGAAGAGAGAGAATAGACAAGAAGAGAGAGAGAAGAGACAAGAAGAGAGAGAATAGACAAGAAGAGAGAGAGGAGACAAGAGATAGAGACAAGAAGAGAGGAAGAGAATAGACAAGAAGAGACGAGAGATAGACAAGGAGAGAGAGAGAAGAAGAGGAGAGTGAGGGATGGGGGTAAGAAAGGGGTGAGAGGGATTAGAGAAGAAGAGAGAGAAATGAAGAGGCAAAACAGAAAGGACAGAGAGAGAGAGAAAAGACAGAGGAGAGATGGAGAGAAAGGGATGAGAGGAGGAGTAGAGTAAAAGAGACAGTGAGAAAAGAAAGGACAGGGGGAGAAAAGAGAAGAGAAAAGAAGAGAGTGAGAGGAAAGGGACTGAGAGAGAGACACGAGGGAGAGAAAGAAGGGGAGGAGATGGAGAGAGAAAGGGATAGAGAGAGAAGGTGAGGAGAGCGAGAAAGGGAGAGGGAGAAGAAAAACTAGAGAGAGAGAGGACAGAAGAGAGAGAGAAAGGGATGAGAGACAGAGAGAGGGAGAAATTGTACTTACATTTAAGGCAAACTGCTTAATATTTTTCACAGCGTTTAGACCCTTTTCACCAGGGTAACGTCACAGCTCAAACTAGAGGCAAACAAACAAGAGCTCATAGCCGACACATTCAAAGTTTGAAGTTTTATCGTGGTTAAAATGTCGTTTCGTTGTGAACTGTGACTAGGACATTTGTGTCTAATGTTAGCTGACCTTACCCAGACGCAGGTGCAGTTTCATGTTCAAACTGACCTGTTTTATTTTAGAATTCTAGCTAAAACTGTACTGTTGTCAATCATTCAATTTTTATACACAAGACTGTTTATAACTGTCTTTTGTCCAACAAATATAAAATATGTAGAGGTAGTTCCACTACTGTTACCTAGCAACCACGTTGTAAAATATTTGGCAAATTTCACCAAAAGTTTTACCAGACTTGTCTTGTTTGAGTGATTGTGAAAACGCTGTCCTGTGCGTGTCTTACAGTCTGCAGAAGGAGAACCAGGAGCTGAAGGCCACTGTAGCTGAGCTGAGGTCGGAAGCTGGAGGCAGAGCGCCGCCATGTGGTCGCTCTGGAGATCTGCCTGAAAAACGCTGAACGCAGTCGAGACGAAGCCCAGCGAAGGAACCAGGAACTGCAGAGGGACATTCAAAAGTTCCTCTCCGCTAAAACACCTCCGTAAAGTCAGAACTGAACTGTTCACTAGACATGAGTGTGGTACAACATGTTAAGGTTATAGTAAGGTTCATGAAATGAATGGAAGTCAATGTAATGTCAGCATGACTTTGTGTTTTGTATGTGTGTGTGTCTTTTGCCCTTCAGGGCCACCGTATGTTGCTTTGGTTTTAAAATGTATAAAATTCAGGTATAATACCTTACACCAGGAGCATCAAACTGACGGCCCTGGGGCCAAAATGCGGCCCCCGAGAACATTTCATTAATTCCAGGAGGATTTCTGATTATTATTAGTATGGTTTACTTCTATCAAACCCCCACATAAAAGCATGCAACAATTTGACCTACAGGTCCCAGAATGCACTGCAGCCGAGCGCTGCCGAGAGGAGCCAGAGGTCTCAAACTCAAATGGAGCTGGGGCCAAAAATAAGTCAGAGTTAGTCAAGGGCTACATTTTAAAATACACACTCACTATGTTATTTCTGTATAAATAAACATTAGGCTATGTAAAGTCTAAAAGTAGCACATATTTATGTCCACATCCATTGTTTTACATTTTACATCAAACACACACCAAGTGGATGAAGTAAATAACAAGTGCATCTGATGCATTTTTCCACATCTAAACAATACATTTACATACACTATCAATAATAATCAGAAACCATTCTGGGGGCCTCATGAAATCACTGAAGTGCTGCATTTGGCCCCCGGGCCACCAGTTTGAGACCCCTGACATAGGGTAAAATGGATAAATCAGCGTGACTATAAAACCTAAAATGCACTGGATTGCAGTATGTAGAATGGAACATAATGTAATTAAATGTGGACATACAGTAATATGTTCTACTGTATTAGCTTTATTTGACCTAATGAACATATCTGAACACAACACAAGACTGTGTTTGAGTGGGACAGGTACATTCCTGTTACATTGGCGTCTTCTGAAGCTGTGGACTTATAAACTGAATCCAAATGAACTGAAGACTGGAATAAAAGCACAGTGTGTGAACGGACTTGAACTCTTGTGCAACATCCTGGTGTTTTTACTGAAACTTGGACAGGTCAGAGGAAGTTTGCAGTCTGTTTGGAGCAGAAAGATGTGAATGTGGAACTGATGTGGTTGAAGTAAATAAATTATTTAAATCATTTGTTTTCTGAATATAATTTTCTTACTAATTTAATGTCTACGATTATAATAACCCAATGGTACATAAGTTAAGTATTTTGAAAATAAACAAGCCAACTTACGTTTGTGCACAAAGACATGTAACTGAGCTGACCATTATTCTTAAAAGATACTTTACCTCAGGTCCCTAGAAAATAATTTCAAAGGGTCCCACACGTAGTTTTTATTTGGATCTATGTGTATCTATAAATGACTTGGTCCCACAAGGACCACGTGATATTTGTTTTAGTGTTACCCAGGGCTTGACAATATGCATCATTTTCACCAATATTATTGACAAAATGTTTCTTCACTAATGGATTCTCTTCATATGAGAAATCTTAATTTGAATGGCACCTAAGCTACATTAGATCAGTGGTTCTTTACAGCAAGTACCACTTTGCATAAAGTTCCACTTGTTTTATTATTAGGTCTAAATTAGAGCTCAAGTTGTTTAAAATGAGGTCTAATACAGGTTTAAAACTATCATAAAGGCTGTTTTTGTTTACTTTTATAGGTGTTGTAATGTATTCCTATTAAGTTCTGCAAACCTGACAAGAAACATGGTGGATTTGCTATTATTTCCATGGTAACTTTCGTTTCTCGAGCCTTACTGAATTGAGATGGCAAAAGTACTGAAGTTCACTACTCCAGTAAAAGTACAGTTACAGTGCAAAAACAACTCTGGTAAAAGTCAAAGTCCTGCTGGAACTCCTTTACTTGAGGATTAAATAAACCAAACAACTATTGGCTGTTTTTCCAATGATGCACATGTGTTTCCCCTCCAAGAGCCCTTAACAGGTCAATAGATGATGAGGTACCTCGTTTTCTATTGGTCAACGTTTTACTGGCCTCATCATGTCCACAGTTTATATAATTTTATAATTATCTTTTTGTTTAGCATAAGTACAAGGCTGTTACAAATCTATGCAACTGTTTTTCACCAAGACAACCATTTTTAAAATCGTCCACACAACTCCATTAAATTAAAAAAGTAAAAAGTTTCACGCAGCTAAAAGTTATTCTCTACTCTTAGTTAAAACTATAAATGTGGCAGCTTTTTTTCCTTTTAATTCATGACTGTTTTCAAAAGATTTGAGCTCGAATCAAATTTGCCACTGAGGTGAGTAAAAATGTTTTACTTCGTTAGCAAACAATTTAAAATAAGAACTAATTTATTGAAACAACTTACAGAAACACCTCGAAGCAAGTCATATGATTGAGTTGACCATCTGAACCAGAAAAATATCAAATATAAAGATTCAAATTCAGATTTTAAGATATTTAACTAATCTAGAAATGCATTTTTTGCCAGTGCACAAAGTTGGAGTGTGTGTGTTGGAGCATGAGTTGGACTTTACAGTGAATTATTTACACTTATTGAGACTATTCTGTTCTGATACACAACAAGACAGCAATTCTTTTTCACCAAGAGCCATATTTAAGAAAAACAATCCAGTGTGCTTTATGATCAAACTCTACTCCAAAAATAGTAATCCATTTCTTACGTTAGCATTTGTCTCATAACGAGGGGACTGTGATTGTGGACCAGAGGACAGTGTCTTTATCAAGCTCCCCTCTGCCTGTCAGGAAGATGTGCTAATGTGTTTGTGCAGTCCAACCGCTGATAAGCCCACGTCTGTCAAGCGTCAGCCTGGCAGATGAATGGTCGAGCCAGGAAAAGTGACGCACCGTAAGCAGAGGGTATCAGGGGGTCACGCCAAGCAGCCCAGGAATGAGGGACAGTAAAGCGGGACGAGGGATCAGGTGAGTAATTCTGATCTGACGACAAGTGTGTGAAAACGGCAGACTTTGGCCAAAGACAAAAGGCTGCGATGCCGGACGGATTCATTCAAGAAATGACTGAGAGGCCTTATTCTAGTTGTTGTATTTCCCAAAGCAGTGACTGATTGAGAACGTAAAACAGCAGGGCAATGACGAAAGTGACAATTTCAGTTGCAAGACTATTCAAATGAAGCAGGCCATATAAAGTGTGTTTGCTGTGCACTGTCTTGTGGTTTTTGTCTTGAGTACCCCTTAAACATGATCTCAAACACCACATTACCACCTTTGTTGCGTTTTCTTTAGGGTTATTTTATCTTTATTAATATATTTTCATTTATAATCATTGCATTTTATTGTTTTAATAAATTCCATGTCACAAAATTGTCTCTTAACATGTAAAATGTGCTACAAATATTACATTTTTTACCGTACAATACTTGCACTTCTACCATTGTTTTGATTCTGCAATCATCCCAAGTACCCCCTGGTAAATGATCGTGTACCCCTTGAGGTCCACGTACCCTGGTTGGGAAACACTGGTGTAACATAGCCTAAAGCCAAAAAGTTAAATGAACTTAAATGTATGTGTTGTGATAACATAACAATGTGAGTCAAAGACTTTGAACTTGGATTTTTAAGTTATAGAGAGGAGACGTGAGAGGGAGTCAGAAGAGAGAGGAGAGAGAAAAGAGCAGAAAGAGAGAGAGAGTCAGAAAAGAGAGGAGAGAGAAAAGAGAGAGTCAGAAAAGAGAAAGAGGGGGAGGGAAAAGAGAGAGAAAGAGTCAGAAGAGAGAGAGAGTCAGAAAAGAGGAGAGAAGAGAGAGAGAGTCAGAAAGAGAGGACAGAGAAAAAAGAGGAGAGAAAGAGAGGGGAGAGAGAGTCAGAAAAGAGAAAGAGGGGGAGAGAGAAAAGAGAGAGAGAGTCAGAAGAGAGGAGAGAGAAAAAAGAGCAGAGAGAGAGAGAGTCAGAAAAGAGAAAGAGGGGGAGAGAGAAAAGAGAGAGAGTCAGAAGAGAGAGATAGAGAGTCAGAAAAGAAGAGGAGAGAGAAAAAAGAGAAGAGAGAGAAAGAAAGAGTCAGAAAAGAGAGGAGAGAGAAATAAAAGGAGAGAAACGAAAGAGTCAGAAAAAGAGAGAGAAAAAGAGGACAGAGAAAATAAAGAGAGAGAGGGTCAGAAGAGAGAGAAAAAGAGGAGAGAGAAATAAAGAGAGAGAGTCAGAAGAGAGAGGAGACAGAAAAATAGGAGAGAGAGAAAGAGAGAAGAGAGTCAGAAAAGAAAGAGGGCGAGAGAGAAAAGAGAGAGAGAGAGTCAGAAGAGAGAGGACAGAGAAAAAGAGGAGAGGAGAAAGAGAGAGAGAGAGAGGAGAGTCAGAAGAGGAGGGAGAGTCGAGAAAAGGAAGAGAGGAGTCAGAGTCAGGGGAGAAAAGAGAGGGGGGTTAGAAGAGAGAGTCAGAAAAGAGAAAGGGGGAAAAGAGGGGAGAAAGAGAAAAGAGAGAGGGAGTCAGAAAAGAGGAACGAAAGAGAGTCAGAAAAGAGAAAGGTGGAAGAGAGGGGAGAGAGAGTCAGGAAAGAGAAGAGAGAGAGAAAGAGAGTCAGAAAAGAGAAAGAGGCAGATAGAGAGAGAGGGGGGAAACTGAGAGAAGGAAAGAGAGAAGAGACAGAAAGAGAAGAAGGGACAGAAGCAGACAGAGAGGAGGGCAAAAGGGGTGAGAGAGAGGAAGGAGAGAAAAGAGAGAAAGACAGAGAGGAAAGAGAGAGGGAATAAAAGAGGTGTGTGTGTGATAGAGAGAGAGAGAGAGAGAAAATATCAAACTTACATGCATGAGTTTAACTGACATAGAACTTTGAGGCAAATTGTACATTTAACTGGTAATTTATTTTATCTTTTTTTTTACAGTGTAGTAGGGCTTAGCAACAGTGCCAAAAATAAAAATCTCAATCATTTTTTAGCATAGCACGATATTCAGACTACATTTTTGTCAGTTAGGGCAGCAACGATTAATTTACTTTATATACAAATTATATAAAATAAAAAAATAAACATTATTTCATCATTGTAATTGTCAACTGAAGTAAACAACTCTAAATGTTATAGTTGTCTCTGAGGACTTCCCAAGACTGTCTTAGCAAACATCAAATAAAACAGTAAACATTCAAAAACAATAAAAAGACTATTAGTTGAAGCCATGTGTTTCTTTGGGTTTAACTTCTAATTCTGGCGTCCCTTCAGAGGGTCGTCCCACTTTTTCTAGAATAAAACAAATTATGAACCACCAGAAATGTTAACGATAAAAATCCGCCTCTGGGATGCAATCAGACTCAGTCACTGACAAATAAAAAAACAGGACTGGCTCTGCCTAAAACTAACTTTTTTACCTCAGTTACCTTCAGCTTTTGCAGAGGAATTGGCTCTGTGCACAGAACTTCATTTGGCTTGCTTTTGTTCAAAATAGCTAACTTCTGTTCTGTACATGCAACCATTTCCTGTTAGCGTTAGCATTTAGATATACTAACATGTCTCTTTTTAAACACACAAGTGTCCTTTGGTGAATTATTCTTCTGATTTATGAAGGCTTTAACATGTTTTCTGTAACATTCACCACAATCACTGTCACTGTCTGATTTCTGAGTATTTATCCTTTTAAGCTGGTGTAGTGAAAACCTCATAGAAATGAACTGAACAGGAAATGCTTGTAAGTACAGAAGTTATTTTGAACATAAACAAGCCAACTGAAGTTCCGTCAATTTTTAAATTGACGAGTCAATTTTTAAAACCCAAAAGATGTCTAGATTTCTAGTGTCATTCAGGACTCAGCTTTATTAATCCTTATATTTACCAAAAAAATGAAGGCGGAAACTTTTTTCTGATTTTCTTTTGTTTGGAGAAAGTTCTCTCTTCTCATCAGAGCCTCTTAGTCATCAGAAGCTAAAACAACAGAGATACAGCTTCACAAAGATGATTTTAGTCAGACGTGTGAGGGAAAATAGGCCCGAATGATAAGTTAACAGGTAAATCTTAATCTACCCCAAGACCCAGCCCTAAACTTATCCATTTTAGTAACTTGAAGCCTAGAAACTTGAAACTTACTAGTTAAACCTAAAGAAAATATCTCCATGTGACTTCAATTTCGTGGTTATTTTACATTTTGGGTTTTCATAACATACTTACGTTTAAAAAGCATGAAAAAGTGCTTATTGTATGTTTGGACGTATCGTTGTATAGCTACGTTTTCTTCAGAAACTGTGTTGCAAGTCCCATGTTGTTTTACATTGAGCTGCACAAGCCCGATCTTACAAGATGTAAATTGCGTATGATTAACACAAGTTCACGGCGGTTTTGCGTAAATATGATACGCGTCACAGTCCCAGTTCATTTCTATGGTGGTTGTTAACCCCATGTTATCTTTGAAGGTTTTAAAGGTTTTGATTTTTGTTTGTCAATAAAACTCAATTCTCTGATCCTATCAACAACGAAACTTTCATGGGTGGTCCATGATGTCATTCTGTACAATCAGTGCAAATTTAGAAAAATTATGCTAAACATTGCACCGCCTATAAAAAAAAAAATTATAGCATCTGTTGTTTTGACTTTTTCTCACCAGAAAAAATTTACAAAAGCTAGAAAAATAATTTCTGTCAAACTAAGACAACCACTGCTGCTCTAACCTCAACTAGTTTGTTTCCCTTTATTAATTTTTTTTTAAAAGATAAAAAAAAAATAATAATAATTTTAGGTGCCTAAAATGACACATTTTCCCTTAAAATACCACAACATTTGTGAAAACAAGTCAGAAACATGCTAATTTCAAAGATGACTACAAAAAAGTTGCTCAACATTATTGTTAAAGACCCACAAAGTTTGAGTCAAAAAGACCAAGAGAGGAACAAAGGTGTGTAGCCTTTATGAAGATAACAGGAGGGTTTGACGTGTTCTTATTTATGAATATTAGCCTAACCCTACCCTAACCCTACCTACGAAATCTTGATCCTAATCTTAGCCTGCCCCAAGCCCTAGACCTAAACTTACCCATTTTAGTAACTTGTAACTTGGTGCCTAAACTTACCCGTTTCACCCGAAGTAAAAGTCCCCACGTGGCTTCAACCAAAACTATTTTTACGTTGTGAAACCTAGTGCCATTTAAATCTTTTCCATATCGTGCAATGTACGGCGTAACTTAAGTACGCAAAAAAACACCTGCTTCGTGCTCACAATACGCAGTTTTTGTGTCATGGTAAATGTGCGCCTTCTTGTGATACTGTGTTGGCTGCACCGGCTCAAACAGGAGCTCACACGGCCCATGATTTACAACACAAATAAACAGACGAAGAGAATCAACCCACCCAAACAAAATGTGCGTCCAGAAAGAAGGAGGCAGGAGGGACCGATGTTTATAAAACCCTCATTAAGGAAGCGGCGAGATAAGGCCACACGCTCATGTGCATCACACGGCGGAGCTATGCGGCCTATCATGTCACTGATAAGAGCAGAGAGTCAGAGTCAGAGCAGCCCAGAGCTCACAGAGAACCTCAACCGAGACACATCAGACATGAGTGGCACCAACGGGACCACAGCCAGGCCACCCTGTCACCGGAACCACTGCCCGCGCTCACAGCACTTCAAAAGGTGTTCACGAGGATAAATACTGCAGGACCGCACTCTCGAACCTGTCACAGAGAGAAGACAACTCTTTCACTTTGTTGCAACAGCCCCAAAAAGGGTGTCAGCCTCAGTTTAAAGACCTCTCTCATGGCGAGCGCGCGGGCTTCTGAATCGGGAACCGTCTTCTGCTCTAAGCCCGTCCTGCCGCTGCTTCTTCTTCTTCTCGTCGCCGCCTCCCTCCAGGGCCCTCTGCGCTCCGACGCCAGCCCCATCCTGAGCTCCCATCAGAGGCAGCGACCCGATCCGGGCCTGGGCGACGGTCATGGGGGAGTGGTGGACCTGTCGGAGCTGGAGCGGGACGGGGCCGTGAACGCGCAGCTGCTGGAGAGTCTGAAGGAGCAGTTCGTGAGGACGTTTAACCTGAGCGGCTCCGGGCCCCAGCTGTCGGTCAGAGAGGAGCCTCCGGAGTACATGATGGAGCTGTACAATCGCTTCGCCAACGACCACGACGCCATGCCCACCGCCAACATCATCCGAAGCTTTAAGAACGAAGGTATGGGGTGCTTCTCATTCACACAATCCATAATACATTCAACTTTTTAAAATTTCGACTGTATGTAAATTTAGTTTTACATTCAAAACAGTTAAATTTTTCCATCTAAAGCAAGTTTTGCCATCAAAACTCTCACACGTGTCAGATGTTCTCTTGTGTTTTCTCATTCATTTGACTTTGCGACTCAGAAGCTTTAGTTCAGTCTGTCATTGGGATTCACACTTCACACAAGTCAATGTATATCTGGATGAGTTGCGTTTTGATCTTACTGGGTAAGAAAAAAAGATGAAAAATGCGCATTTACTCTAAATTCTGATTTGTAAATTACACTTTTATGACAATAGTTTAGAGAAACACACAATGTTTTAGTGACAAGTTATTTACAGCAACATTACATTGGAAATATTTTTAGTTTATTTTCTCCTACAGTTTTTTTTGCTCAGACCATTGACCTGTTTCATTCTTTGTTGTTTGATGTTTCTGCTCATGTGATTTTAGATTTTGCTGTGACGTGTGAGTTTGTTGATAAAAACAAACAGTGGTATGACAAAAGTCCTTTACCGTGTGTGAACAGGTCTGTAGTGTTGGAGAAACAAACTAAACTCACTGAACATGAATGACAATCGTGGCATGTTCTGCATCTCAACCTTTGTTCAGATAAATGTTGGAAACAAATTGATCAGGCTAAACCAAGTTTCAAAAAATGTGTCATAGTGATTGAGAAAAACTAAGTGAAACTACAGTTGCTATGATGCCTATGACCTGACTTTGACATTGAGAAGATAAAGGTTTATTTGCACACATCAGTAATCGGACATTTTACACCCGAGAATATTCGGTTAAAGGTGGTACTGCAAAAACTATTTATCAAGACTTGCTTAAACTGAGTTGGAATGAGAATTTTAATCCAGATTTGATCTGTTTTAACTAGATAATTCCACATGTAATGTAGAATATTTCACTGGTATCAAGATCTTAACTGGTTATAAGAGAATTGGTCTAATTGGCTGTTCCAGTGTTCCACGACCAGGACGAAAACCACAGTGCTCCTCCTAAATCTGAGGTTCGACTATCTGTCAATTCTCCTCTCCAGTACCCTGGAGTAGACCTTACCGGGGAGAGTAAGGAGTGTGATACTCTGTAATTGGAACACACCCTCCGGTCCCCCTTCTTAAACAGAGGGACCACCACCCCGGTCTGCCGTCCAGAGGTTACTGTCCCAGTTCGCCACACGATGTTACAGAGACGTGTTAGCCAAGACAGTCCCACAACATCCAGAGACTTGAGATACTCAAGTCGGATCTCATCCCCCCGGAGCCTTGCCTCTGAGGAGCTTGTCAACAACCTCAGTGACTTCCGCTTGGGTGATGGATGAGCCTCCCACTAAGTCCTCAGTCTCTGCTTCCTCCTCGGAAGACGTGACGCTGGGATTGAGGAGGTTCTCAAAGTATTCCTTCCACCGTCCAACTACATCCCCAGTCGAGGTCAACAGCTCTCCACCCACACTATAAACAGTGTTGGTGAAGCACTGTTTTCCTGCTGTTTGGCCTGCTGATACCTGTCAACTACCTCTGGAGAACTACAGGCCAATAAGGCAGATAGCACTCCTTCAGCTTGATGACATCCCTTACAGCTCATGGGGAAGCTGCACCTTCCAATATATAAACACATAGTTTAGTTCATTTCTGTGGGGTTCCACTGCCTGAAATGAAAAAAAATACTTTAGGATCAGGCAGTGAACAATGAGTTGTTGGTTTTCTCTTAAAACATCTTAAATACAAATAAGGAGAATATTTCACAAAAAAAGTATTAAAGTGTGTTCTAGTTTTTATTGTTTATCACAAAAACAATATATAAACACAATTTTCATTGCTCAGCATCATCAGGTCTTACAATCTGAGGTTTTATCTGCGCATGGCATGTTTTGAAACCCAAATAAAACCAGTTAACGATTATTTGATTATTAAAATTGTTGATTATTATATCAATAATTGATTAGTTACGAATAACTAGTTTGTTGAAGCCCTAGCTTGGGCATGTTTTTCTTCTCATTCAAAACTGAGTTCTTTCAAGTTGCCTGACAGTATTTACTCTTAGAATTTGAGTTGAATCCATGTCTTAAATGTCATGATACTGATATTCAAAATCGAATCTTGATCTTATTCCTGTGACATTCTGCTGTTCTTGTAAAACTGGCTTAAAATAATTCACAATTTTTTCAAACAAATGCAGGTCTTATTCCCCAGAACACTTTTACTCTAGCTAAGTTATGCTAAGGAACAATATAAAAAGAATTAGGACTGCGACAAGTTCATTGATTAAAGCTGGGGTTGCCAACTTTTTTAGTTATTTAATATCTTTTGTGTTTTCAACTAGGCTGTATGGTAAATGCAGTACTTTATGAAAAAAATGAGATCTCTAAGTACTGTCTGAATTAAATAATAAAGAATTGAAGTTGTCATCAGGAGCTGAATGCAGCGCTCTGATTGGCTGTACTGGGTGTCCTTTCCAGTTTCACTCTGTTGTTTGTAAGAAGTTTCGTAATTGCAAACTAAAATGAAACATGTCGATTAGAACCACGTGTGGAAGGATTTAGGAGAGGAAGTTGTCAGATTCAAACCTAAATTGCAGTGTGAAAATCAGCCACTGCACCTTTAATAAAACTAATGTCACCCAAGTCATGTCAGCCTCTCTGTATTACGTTTTCTTATTCTTTGTTTTTACTAAGTTTCAAAAGATTTAAAAATACCAACTGTGTACCAAAAATATTAGTTTTGATTCTTCAAGTAAATTTTTGTTGACTTTATTTTTCCAGAAATGTATTTCAAATAAAAAAACTCCAGCACCTAATAGGCGTTAATAGGCGTTTTCCTATGTGAAAGTACCAAGAACTAATCTCAACATTCCTCCAGTCCCTGTTTAGTCAGAAGAACCCTCTGTCTCCATGTTTGTGCTCACACAGCAACAAGTTTTACTAGCTTTAGCTTTAGCATTAGCATCTGCATAACCTGGAAAATTTAAATCGATCATAAAGGAAAACAACAGTTGTCTTTTTGATTCCACATAACATTTTTACGTAACAAAAGCTAAAAATATCACTGAAATACAATCAAACAAAATTATTCACTGTAATTACTAAGAACAGTTAGGCTATATCTACAAATGAATTGACTATTTATCATTTTCGTAAGGATACAAAAGTTTATTTAAACACGAGAACGTATAAAACATGTTTCCAACAAAGTTAGCATTGTAAATGTGCTTGTGTCAATAAAAGGTTCTGACTGAAATTACTTGCCCCAGAGCAGGAGCTAAAAAAGTGTCTAAAGTGTGGTTCCAGTCCCTAGTTCCTGATCTGTGTGAACACGCCCAAAATGGAGACTGGAACTGAAAAAAGCTCCTACAGTGGGAAAAGGCCTAATAATGGAATAATCATTAACTGGTCTTTAATTAGGTTTCACAACGTGTCATGAGCTGAGAAAATAAGTGAAGTAACAACTCTACAATATTTGAGTTTTGTCTGGGTAAAACTTTGTAAAAATGTCCTATTCACTTGACTTCTGAGTTCAAAACTTTTCGATTACTCAAACAAATAATTGCTCATCTAATTGATTACCAAAATGATTGTTATATACTATCCTAATGTGAATATCAACCATGTGCTGAAGGTTTTGGGAAAGTTAATGCCCAGATATGAAAGATTGAGCCAGCCACGATACGTTTCTAATTTTGACCTAGTTTGGTGTGATAGCCTTTGTGGTAAATACTGATCATAGTTTTACAGCAGTTAAGTTGCAAATTATAAAGAAATTGAAAATAAAAGTTTCAAATTACAGGAAGTAATCTGAATCCCTCCACATGTGCCGTCAAAAAGCACCAAAATGCTAAAAGAATTTACACAAAACTGACACGGTTTCCTGGGAGTTTAAACAATGATTTAACACAATGTAAGTGTTACAAAATGTTTCTATTGTCAGACCATAACATGTGTTGTTTATGTGGGTTTTGGCCATTTGGAATACGATTGATAGGTAACAGTTGTGGGTTCCTCTATACTGTCATATTTGCAGGGCCGACCCTGGGCATAGGCAAACTAGGCAAGTTTTTGGTGGCCTAATTGCATACCTAAAAATATGAAACTACAGTTCTACTACTCATAAGCTATTAGCCAGTTTATTTTGCATCAATAGGACACATATTCATTGAGTTATGACCACAAAAAGTTGATGAACTTTTATTTGTTATGATAAAATATTCAGTCTTTAGTATTTCTGTTCACAAAATCCTGCAAGAGAATGAAACTTATCTGTGGCAAAACACAATCTTGCTGAGGTCACCAAACGGGCTGGGGCTTATCTGCTGGAAAAAATACAATTACCAACTTCAACCAAAACCTAGGTGAAGGAAAAGTTTGGCGAAATCTAAAAAAATCATGTTCCCTGTGTTTTACTCGAAGACTTTATAATATTTTCTTGGCAGATTGACCACTCTTACTAATACTACATTTTCTCCAATCTTTTCCAGATCTTTCCCCGAGTGTCATTGATGCCGAAGGGGTTCGACGCCACAGACTGCTCTTCAATGTCTCGGTCCCGCACCATGAGCGAGTTACAGCGGCAGAACTACGTCTCTACACTCTGGTCCAGACTGACAGGGACCTGTACGCCGGCGTGGATCGAAAAGTCACTATCTTCGAACTGGAGTCAAACGAAGAAGAGACAAACACAACAGAGGAGAGTCAAGAAGAGAAACGAAGTGGAAGGTATACGTCTGTCAGAGCTAGCGTCGAGGCAGGTTTTCGGCACTGATAATGGTTGGGAGGCTTTTGATCTTACAGCAGCCGTTCAGCGTTGGAGGAACTCTGAACAAGGGACTACGCATCAGCTAGAGGTGCACATTGCAAGCTTGAAAAGTGATGAAAACATTTCCGAAAGGGCAAATGAAAGTGACAATATGATTTCACAAGATATGAAAATTGACACAAGTCCTGAGGAGAAGCACAAACCGTTGCTGATCGTTTTTTCGGACGACCAAAGCAGCGATCGCAGAGAGGACAAGCGTGACTTGAATGAGATGATTGATCGTGAGACTTCCGACATGGTCTTCCAAAATGAGATCTGGAATGATCTAGAAAACAGCAAAGATTTGTATGAGGACGAAGCAGAGCCGGATGAAGAGGACTTGATCCAAATGAGGTCGAACTTTATATATGATACAGCTTCCAGAATCCGACGAAATGCCAAAGGAAACCATTGCAAAAAGCAGTCCTTGTATGTGGAGTTTAAGGACATTGGTTGGGACAGTTGGATTCTAGCTCCCACTGGTTATGACGCCTATGAGTGTGCTGGCACGTGCTCTTTTCCACTGACAAGCATGTAACACCCACTAAGCATGCCATTGTCCAAACATTGGTAAACATTCACAGTCCGCAGAAGGCATCTCAAGCATGTTGTGTTCCCACCAAGCTGGATCCTATCTCACTCTTATACTTGGACGATACTGGAGTTGTCACCTACAAGTACAAATATGAAGGCATGGTGGTGGCCGAATGTGGCTGCAGATAGTGGAGGCTTTTAAAGATGTTTGGCTCAGAAATGTGAAAGCCAGCTATAAGCTGAAACCATCAAAAAGGGTCATGTGTCTAAACAGGCAAAGGAAGTACTGGAAAGCTCATGGAAAGCATTGAGAATGCAGGGTTGTTGACAGTGGCAATAGTGAGGTGTGTCCTCAGTGAGAGTTACACATCTCCAGATTTCCCAAAGGCTCAGGAGCGCCTGATGCAGCCAGCGCAGACTGGTGGGAACCGAAGCTCCCCCCTCACTTCCCCTGACAGGGCCTTCCTCTGCACTTATCTATTGCCAAACAATCATCAGCACTTCATGGGCCTGAGGCAGGCGGACTGCGAGGCCTGGACTGTCCTCCTGCTGCAGGACCAGGGTTATCTGCCGCTCTGTTTCCACTTCACATGCCTGTGCTGTGCCTGAGCTCAGTGATAGTGAGGTAGTACAGAAACATGCGTGCAACCAGCTGAACCGAACAGTATTGGTTTGGAACAGACTACGCACAGGACATGAGGTCAGAGGTCACCCACATTCCTGAACTCAGCACACTGACCTAGTCTGTGCCCCAACATACCTCCAGCCTCTGGTTGGACCATCCATCACTTTTATCTTTTGGGCATTATTGTGCATAAGCCAACACTGTGACTGTAAACTGTGTGAATGTTCATGTGATACCTCTGCTGCTTGTGTCAACTTAACAACTATTTATTGCATTAATTTATTAATTTTTCAAATGTCTATTGTGTAATTTTAAGATATATTTCATGTTGTGACAATGCTTATGCAGCATAAAGATGTTTTTTTGGGAAGACGTTTTGACTCTCATCACAGATTAAACTGTTCATTTCTATGATGTGACTTTATTGCTTAAAGTAATCGTAGTTTGTAGTGCAATGTTGACGTTCTGTTAATTTAGCCTGACAGTATCAGCTCACAGGTCATAGTTCATGTGTCACACAAACAAAGCATCATGGGAAACAGTACGAGGTGCGCTAATGAACTAAATTGATGGTTTTTCTGTGCTGACAGCAAGCAGATGCCACTGAAGCTCTGATGGAAAAATGTTAACTGCAAATAAAAACAGAGATCCAACACAGACTCTGGGTTTCATTTATAAATATTTATTTATTAATCAAAAGTTTCAGAAATGTAAAAGGTTTCATTCACAATCACAATAAACCAATAATTACATACAGGCTGAACAGATTTATGATGCATAAGCCGTATCACTTCACTTTGTGGAAACGGTCTGCATCGCATCTCAGGGGTTCGTTTTTGACCTATCACTGCTTTTGTCGTTTTGTTTTCCATTAAGTGGAGCATAAACATGTGCCAGTGATGGTTGCCGTTTCTTTGTAGTAAACTTGCAAATTAAAAGGTACAAAAAAGGGACAGAAGGTCAAAGAAGAAAACACATACAGTCTGCTATTTCAACTTGGATGGTTTCTTGCCAATGCACCACTCTGCTCCTGTTCGCTGATTGGATGATTGTCCTTCCTGCTTATTGGGAATCGTCTGCAGTCCTGTGATACCTGACCTAGAGCTGGAGTGAGATTAAATTGAGTGGAAGCACTAGGTGGCACCAGCCTGGCTAGGGAGGCAGCTAACAGAAATCATCATGCGCAAGTCTGCAGAACGATTGCCTAACACCGCCTCCCTCTGATCACCCAAGTGTTTCTAACCTGCATGTTATTGAGAAACTGGAGTGCTGCAGGAAACCACCAACACAGAGAACATGCAAACTCCACACAGAAAGGCCCGGGCCGTGGAGGAATCAAACTCCCGACCTTCTTATTGTGAGGCAAGAAGGTTGCTCTGCCATCATGCCCCAAAAAGATTTTAGTCAGGCATTTTAAGTCATTTCCACATTCTAGAACAGGGCTATTCAACTATATTTTTCTGCTATACAAAAATAAATTGATTTGACTTGATTTGAGGGCCAGATTTGGTCAGATGTCTTGGTCTGTGGGCCGGAGACATACGATGCAGTACCATGTTGGATACAAAATGGTGTCACACAAAGCTTCTTCAACATTCCATCTGTTTTAACGTTGCTAACCCTTTAGGCGCCAGGGTTTTTATTTGTTATCCAGTCCAGTAAATACAATAAACTTGATCCTGGTTGTTTTTTTGCACGCCCTAGTACAGAGTTGACTCTGTTGACATTTTCCAAGCTACTGAAACTTAGAATGTGGAGTCTAGAGAGCAGAGCCTGAAATGAGAACTGCTACGCCTAAAGGGTTAATTGTTTGTTGTTAACATTGTTACTACTACATTACTGAACCAGAACTAAGCTAGAACATGATAAGGTATAACCAGCTCTGAAAAATACTAAACCAGAATCTAATGTTTAAAACAAACCAGGTCCAAACCATTACTAACATATGCAATGAATAACAAATATTTATTCCATTGTTTGACAGATAGATAGGGGGCCGGATTTAATGTTTGAAGTGCCTGATTGGCCCCCGGGCCTTAAGTTGAATAGCCCTGTTCTAGAATGTAAAGGCAACCAATCTGATACAAATATTTTAATCAATATTTTTTTTTACAGTCAAACTAAAATTTTAAAAAACACTTGAATCCTTAGACCTATTGTGATTTGTTCTTATATTCAGGAAAAAATTCTGACATATGCAGGTCAACAATTAACTTTTTGTTCATTGTGAAACGCAAAAAATAGCTGAAACAGCTTAGAAAAAGAAACATGTTCATTGACTTCCTGTTTAAAACTGCAGAACTGATAAGCCCCGCCTCTTCAGTGTAAATTTTTACTTTAATAAGCCACAGATTTGAAATTACTATTTTTGTTGTTGGAAAGTGACTCCATTTTGAACTGTTCATGTTTTACTCAGAATCTGAATTTTGAATAATTGCAAGTAAATACAGACAAGTGGCGGGGATGGTGTAGGTGAGGAGATGGATTTTCTGAGCACTGAAGCTACAGCTGCAGGACAATGAAAGATTACTCAACCTGCAGGAATCAATTCAAATACAACTGTGGTAAACTAATGAAGAGAAAACACTGCTGTAACATGGTTAAAACAAAGTTCCAAAATCTGGTTTTGTCTTTTCCTAAAGAGATTGCTTGAAACAATGACTGGGAATTGTGAAAGGCAAATCAACAACTGTGTTTTAGCGAAAGTCTGCCAGAAATGATAAAAAATGATAAAAGGAAATCATACTCTGACCTTCCATGTCAGAGGAGATCAGGATTTGTCTATAAATAGTAGGACAGGACAACAACCTTACAACCAGCAGCTATTTAAAGCCTCACAAGTTAATATTTATGCTCCTGACAGGATCTGTTCACTGTCAAACTCTCCGAAAATATGATGAAAACTGAGGCGTAAAGGGCCGAGTGATAATAAGTCAGCCACACTGCAAACTCTACGTGAGCCAAATAGTAAACACAAGGCAGTAGTGTCCAGATGAAACAGGCTGTACCGCAGTTGGGACGTGTGTTTTGGTGGGTGTCCTCCTGAGCTGTCCCGGCGCTGACGTGGGGCTGTAATAACGTCTGATTACTTCCTTTTGGGGACAGGGTTATCGCTCCATCTCTCGCTGCTTCCACCACCCAAAGCAAATCTCTTCCTCCTGCTGCAGTTCTCTGAAACGTGACGAAACAAACGAGTGTCTTTCAACGTAAACCTGCATAATGACGCTGGGAAAGAGCTGATGTAGGGTTCAAGGCAAAGGTGCTAGTTGGATTAGGTCATGTCCAAACACTGTCTCGGCAAACTCATGGGTTTTTAACATGTTTTCAACAACAAAGTGACAGAATGCAACGAATTAAGAACATAAGAACCCAGTCAGAGCTTTGGTAAGTTAAAAATATGTGTGAATTATGAAGAGTGACTTCAGAATTAGCTGTATAAACCTGTTCAGAGCACAGCTTCACAATAACTTTCTTTACAAAACAAGTAAGTAAACGGTTAGAAAAACTCAAAAACGACTTCTGGCAAGACCTCTCCTAATAAGTTCCATGGATATGCACCAGTTGACACTCTTTATAACTCATGATTTCTGCTGGCTAATTAGCTAGTCGCTAAAGGCTATAGCAGGGGTGGCAAACCAGTTGGAGACCAAGAGCCAAAATTTTCAGCTGTCATCTTGGAAGAGCCGCACCATGAATCAACGTGCTGCCACGACCAGGGGCGAAATTAATTTCGATTGAATTACATTTAGATATTTTTTAATAGAACATGGTTTTCATGTAATTCAGGGGGTCTGGGGGAATTCTTCCCCAGTAGAATTTTTTAAAATTCGGTGCAATTTCCTGCTTTTTGGTGAGTTTTAAATGTGATGTTCTTATTATGTGAGGTGATTTTACAATAATTAAAAAAGACATGAGTCCGGTTATTAACAATATAATTATTATCAAATTCTAATATCAGTTTAAAATCTTCATGTTAGATGAGCCCCCCTTTAAAGGTCCTTATTTTCCATTAAAGCACCCCTGCACTTCCCAGCCCACACCGTGGAGAGGAACAGAGCCTTTACGGCTTCAATGTGTTCTCATGGATTGCGTAAAATAGCACGCCATGACAAATTGCGTGTCACGACGACGCCCTCTGCCTGTTTTGGCGTGCAATTACACACTCGTTTTTTCCAGCGTAGTCTGGACACGCCTAGTGGTTGATGACAAACACGAGGTTTTTCAAGGGATTAACGGCAAAATTTAAGTCTGAAGTTACAAAAATGGGTATGTTTAGCTCTTTGGCTTGGAGTTGGTTAAGGTTAGGATTGTGTTAGTCTTCATGAATTATAACATCTCTTAACATCCACCATTGAAATGAACTAGGACAGAACGCGTCAAATACACAAGCATAAAATAGAAGTAGCGTTCATATGACACGCTGATATTGACACGCTTATCCATGAGAACGCAGCAGTGACAGTGGAGCTGGCGCTGTAGAGGCAGCGTTCTGTGAAAACACAGCACGTGCGCCCCATTGAAATGAATGGTATTTTTCAATAAAGGTGAAAACAATCATAACTCTGTGATTCTATGTCGTATGTGCTACGCCCTCTATTAATAGCGAAGCCAGTATACTCATAGAACTACAGTTACATTAGGTAACTAAGATATCTGAGGTCTATCTTTGTGAAGTAAAAAGTGGATGAAAGCTTGTGAGGAGTAGAGTGTCGCTGTGGACTTCAAAACACTCACAAGGCTCAGGATTTCTACGTTTTAACTTAATTAGGAGGGATCAGCCAGGTTACAGCACAGCAGCTTTATGCACCTGCGGCTCTCGCTCCCTCATGTCGGCTCATAATTTAAGTGTTGTGAGGTCGGTTATAAGAAGCTAGGAGTGGAACAGACCCATAAATGAGTCTGGGGGCGCAGAACAGACAATGTGGTGAGGATGAAGGAAAGTCTGCAGAATGCATGGGGCAGCTGAAGGTGATTGTGTTGTACACACTCACACACTGCTTTGACGCTGCACCGACAGTTGCGTTCTTTCGAAGGAGTGAGGAAGAGAAGAAAAGAGAGAGACCGTGTGGAGGCAACATTTTTTCTGAATGAGCCATATATGTACAAGGGATCACTATCAAAACAAATACATCGCCCCGGCCCAGAGTCATGAAAATAATTGCCTGTTGTGTCTTTCATGCTTCTGTAGAAATCAGCAGAAACTAATGCCACACAGTTGTTGTTTATTGCTGTGAGTCTGTAGTTCTCCACTTTGTTGATAATTAATAGGGGTGTCAAATTAGTGCAATAATTGAGATTGATTAATTAATTACAGACAAATTAATCAAGTTACATGTTTTAATTGCATGAATCTATTTTGAAATCTTTAACTTCATTGTTTCCATCTGCCAGTTGCAAAGTGGATATAAGGGTTGTTCAACTTGACTTTAGTAAAGTCTGCACATGACCTATGACCTTAGGGACCAGGGCAAAAGTCACGAGTAGCAACGAGACAAAAACAAAGGAGAAGGCGAGAGTTATTGGACTGATGAACTTGAATTTTATGTTCAAAAACTCCATGACGAGAAGCAACAAAAAACTTCCTAAAGTCTTCATTTTTTGCAATATAATAATGTTTCCCATCTGCAACAATAATGTAATTCATTAAATTGGATACAAACAGCTTTTCTAAATATCAGGCCACTGAATATGTGGACATAGGAAATCATGGGGAAACTGTGGCTTACTATTCACAGGCCTGTTTCAATTGGAAATAACTCACCATCAAGTCTAAAAATGACACATTTCAGCTCTTCTGAAAAGGAACAAAGATAAAAATTTGGGAAATCACACTTTTATAGAGAATTTTCAGAGCAGTAGAGGTTATGAACTGACATCATTTTATCCCAAAAATGCTTAGCAACATTTAGAATGAGTGTCAAATCTTCGAAGTATTTCTTTGTTCTCATGGTAACGGCTTGTCTGCAAACCAACAGTTGATGATTTAGGACATTTTAACTGCAACAAACGGATTCAAGAACAACTTTTTATGAAGTAAAAAGGTAATAAGTTCAACTGTGTTGATTTCAACGTCTGAAGCTTAAGTCTTGTTGTTTATCTGCTTTGCTACAACTGTTGACTTGATTTTCTCTTTTTACATGTCAGTTACAAACCCAATGCTCAGTAGACTTGTGGTGGGTTAAATTTGTTATCCAACTGTAGTTTATTTTCCTGTTTTAGCTGTTTTTTGAACTCTTACAAAATGTCCTTTCTCTCCATTGACTCTCACTCAGCATGAACATTTAGAGTGCTGTGATGTCACACTATTCTAATAACGTGTTTATAATGGAAGTCAACGGCTCCAACAGAACAAGAGAAAAAACCACAAACTACTTCTGCACAAAAACTACATCATCAAAGTCTGATTTTTAACATGTTTAAGGCTGTAATAAAACAATCCAGTTTAGATTCACATTTTTATTAAAAATGGGCCATTTTGTGTCACATTTTCACCTCCTCTGAAAATCCACTAAATCTGTAGAAATATTAAAACCTTGAATATGTATTTTTTTAATTTTGTTATTTTTAGTCAGAACAGAAGTTGAGTAACAGATTTAAGCAAAAAAAAAAAAAAGTGTTGTAAAAGAGGAACTTTTCTCTAACTGTGCTCTTTAGAATCCAACAGTGAAATCTGCCCAGAGGAAACTGAAGGACAGCTCTCATCCTGCTTCCTCTGGACACACACTTAGCTGTCCAGTTTGTACGATTCAAGTGCTCAAAGCAAAATAGAAGTACAGGACTTATCGTAGTGCGCCCTCTAGTGCTCAGAGTCCATTCTTGCACGTGTATTGCATTAAGTTGAGTCTGTGGGATTGTCTCCAGTGTGTCTTTTAATAGGTGGGTTTCAGATGACGTCACAACCTTCTACAGGCCAATTTAATTTTAATGAGGTGGAGGGCAGCTAAAATAAATATTGTTTAAATGCAATTTATTTTTGTAATAAAAATTAGTATTCGGTCTAGTCATTATAGAAATAATTGCGTTTTAAATTAGCAAAATATTTTTTTGAATTATTTCACGACAAAGTCCAATGTTATTGATAGGAAAATCTGCCTCTTGCCCTCCACCTGACTTATAACTGCCAAGAATTCTAGAATGTGAAACCCACCTATTGCCCTCAATAAAAAGACACACTGGAGACAAACACATTTAGGTGATTTTTTTTTTTTTTTTTACTACTGAAAGTCAAACTGATTAATAACTGTACATCAAAATTCAATGTTTCATCATCATTTAAGAACTCCCAGAAAGCATTTGGTCAGCCAAGGTCCTGGAACCACCTCTGAATGCACTCACTCAAAAAGCCATTTTGTTTTTTTTGTTGTTTTTGTTTTTTAATAAAATCTACTCAAATACTTAGACTAATATTGACACCAACCACCTGAAATGTAAATGTGTATTTTAATTGTTTAATACTTACACCCAAAACTGTGTAAATGCAAAAATTTAATTATTTCACATGCACATAACCAATATAATTTTTTTAGATTTGAAATAAGCATTTTATTTGATTAAACTTTCCGTAAAAACTTAATTGTTAAATGTCATAATATCATAAGCTTATACATAATTAAATTCAGGAAAAAAAAAGTGAGTGGGGGGGGGGGGGGGGGGGGTCCAAATGAAATCTTGCCTAGGGCACCAAAAGGGCTAGGGCCGCCTCTGGATATTTGACTCAAATGTACCATGTGGAAATGCCGTCAACAGGTGGTGCTGTTTCACAACATGTAATTCAATACTAACTTCTCTTGGAAATTGAGAATTTATTTTTTCAAACTTATTGTCAAATTGTTAAAGTAATATTTGCTAAATGCTTAAAAAAAACATATATTAACTTTTCAAAATCAAATTCAAATCTAAATCGAATATTGTCTCTTAAACACCATATAAATGTGCAATGCAATCTAATGTAGTTTCATTTGAAATGGAACTCCAAAAGTGGCAAATGCAATTTTTCAATTTGTTAATTAAAATGATTTTGACAATTGCAGTATCACAAAGCAGAAATGAAAATTGTGCACTGTTATTGTATAATGAATCCTTATTTATTAAACATAATTCTGTGTTGAATTCTCAATTTGAATATTGGCCCACAAAAACTTAAATATCTTTGAAAGCACTATTTAGTCAGGACTAAACATGGACCAGAGTCAGGACTAAACGTGGACCAGAGTCAGGACTAAACATGGACCAGAGTCAGGACTAAACGTGGACCAGAGTCAGGACTAAACATGGACCAGAGTCAGGACTAAACATGGACCAGAGTCAGGACAAAACATGGCCCAGAGTCAGGACAAACGTGGATCAGAGTCAGGACTAAACAAGGACCAGAGTCAGGACTAAACAAGGACCAGAGTCAGGACTAAACGTGGACCAGTGTCAGGACTAAACGTGGACCAGAGTCAGGACTAAACGTGGACCACAGTCAGGACTAAACATGGACCAGAGTCAAGACTAAACGTGGACCAGAGTCAGGACTAAACGTAGACCAGAGTCAGAACTAAACGTGGACTAGAGTCAAGACTAAACGTGGACCAGAGTCAGGACTAAACGTGGACCAGAGTCAGGACTAAACGTGGACCAGAGTCAGGACCAAACATGGACCAGAGTCAGGACTAAACATGGACCAGAGTCAGGACTAAACGTGGACCAGAGTCAGAACTAAACATGGACCAGAGTCAGGACTAAATGTGGACCAGAGTCAGGACTAAACGTGGACCAGAGTCAGGACCAAACATGGACCAGAGTCAGGACTAAACATGGACCAGAGTCAGGACTAAACGTGGACCAGAGTCAGAACTAAACATGGACCAGAGTCAGGACTAAATGTGGACCAGAGTCAGGATGAAATGTTGACCAAAATCAGGACTAAACATGGTCCAGAGTCAGGACTAAACGTGGACCAGAGTCAGAACTAAACGTGGACCAGAGTCAGGACCAAACATGGACCAGAGTCAGGACTAAACATGGACCAGAGTCAGAACTAAACATGGACCAGAGTCAGGACTAAACATTTTGTAGTTTTAGATACTAAGACCCCAGAATCAAAAGAGTCAATAAAAACAAATCTATTTGTCTGGAAGCTGGGTTGTGGGCCTTTTGTTGAATAGACCTGCATAAACATATGGAAAAGATTGTGTCGGTCAAAAGAGGTCAGACATAAAAAGATCTGGTTTGCTGGTAAATCCGGGAGTCAGGACATTTCCAGGACCGGGTATGTCGCAAGCTCCTCTCATCAAATGCATGTCTACTGAAAAACTATGTAAAGCGTCTGGGCTTCGTTTGTGCTGCAAAAAGTTTCATTTGTGCTGCTTTAGTTTTTCAGTTATTAACAATTCTTTAATAGATCAAATGAGGGCAATTTAGCCTCTTAGGTCAAAGGCTCTTTTCAGACATTTGCTGGTGAATTAAGTCTATTTTTAGCCCAACTAATTCAAGTCGAGTCACAGCTGAGTTTAAATGGAGGTTGCTGATGATGTGGCCTTAGCATTTAGCTCTCAGCTAGCGTTAGCATTCTTGGATAGATTTACATACCCTAAAGAAACAAAAATATATTTCTCAATATATTAAATGACAATATATTTCATGATAAATCATATATTGTGAAATTTTCATAGCAATATATGATAATATATATTATGTAATAATATATTTTATATGGAAGTAATATATATTTCAGTATATGAAAATACTGCAATTATTGCCACTTTTCGTATATTGAATAAATATATAAATATACTTTGGAATATATTGCTATATAAATTAAAATATATCTCACATGATACAAGATAGTATATTGTTCTATATATTGAAATATATTTCATAATCTAAAGGATTTTATATTGTAAGAAGCATTATAAATATATGCAAATATATGAAATAATATACTTTATTCTATGCAATAATACATTCAAATGTGGTCATATATTAAATACATACATAAATATAATCTGCAAAATATATATAAATATTACATTATATGAAATTATATATGTAAAACTATGACAATTTCCACTCTATATTTCAAAATATTTTGAACAATGCATCAGTCTACTCCCATCAAATTGAGAGGTTTATTTCAAAACCAGCAGCTTAAGGGAACAATACAAAGTGAAGAGACACAGTCCGAACTCAAACAGCAGACACACAGTTAGCTAAGTCCTTAGCAAATGTCCACAGTAAATGTCCATTGGGCTTGTCCATGTGTCTGGAGGTTCTTCCTGTGTCACAGCAGAATGTCCTGTTGTCTCCATTTGTAACTTTAGTTTACACTATTACCCTCTGAAAGTAATTAAACGATTAAATTATTATTAATTATTAATTAAAATGATGTGGCCATGGTAAAATGGGCCATGAACTGGACCACATTGTGAAGAAGCCTGGAAAACACTCTGTATGTGATTTACAGTGAACAGTGGTGGATACAGCAACATAATGCTAAGGAAAAAAGACTGACCCATCATAGTAAAGTTAGATCTGGTATTCAGTAGTCTGCAGTACTTTTAAATAAACTTAATCAGCTAAAATGCCACTGATATTTTTTTTGTTCAGTTTTTTTCTGGTTCACAAATGGTGCTCTAGTCCTGTTCCAATGTGGCCCTTGAAGTAGCAAATACAGTATGTAGACCCAGAGACAGAGCAATTTAGACTTATTTTCAATTTACTAAACATAAGTTCTTGGGCCAGTTCTGTTGTTCGGCTCACAGACCATAGTCCCTTGAAAAATCTGGCCTGCTGTAAAATATAATTGAATAACCCTGCTCTAGACCTCCAGGCACCGCCCCTTTTTCTGTATGTAGAACCTGTACTGAGAAAACTGTTTTCTGGTCGTTTACGTTTAGTGGCTTTTTAACTTGATGGATGCACTTTGTATGGACTTAGTGATGCTTAGGTTTGGTAAAGATAGAATACAAAGTATTTTGGGGGGATTTTTTTGGTACCGATACTTGATACCAGTACATCCTTACAGATGAAGGCATTTAAAAAAATAACAAACAATTCAGCAGGAACAGTTAGCTGAAGCTGATGTGAGACTGACACACAACAATGAGGAAATTACCACAATAAATTAACAATTGCATATGGAAATTATATTTGCATGAGCATCAATACTGAGAGTTTAAAGAGTCAATATCCACTTATCAGTACTTCAATATTGATACTCCCATCAATAGTTAAAGTATCAACAAACTTAAGAAGTTTCAGACATAAATGTACTCAGATATAAGTTTCAGACATAAATGTAGTGTTTATTCAAATATGTACTTTTAATTCTTATAGAATATTACAAATTATGGTCCAGAATCACTTTTTTCAGTGTCACTACATAGCAATATATTGTCTACTTATATATTGCTATATACTGTATGTTAAAATATATGAGAAATTCTATCATATATTGAAATATATTTTCTAATGTATTGCAATATAAATTCTAGTTTTTTGTTTCGTAAGGGTAGTTGGCAGAGGTGGGAGACTCGAGTCACATGACTTGACTCGAGTCAGACTCGAGTCGCACTTTTCATGACTTGTGACTTACTTGCCCTATGATCCCCAAAGACTTGACTTGACTTGTGACTTGGACATTAGTGACTTGAGACTTGACTTGACTTGTGACTCTTTACTTGACATGACTTGTGTATGACTTGTGCGGCTCTTTGGCTCATTCAGAAACATTTGCGCCTCCACACGCTCTCTCTCTCTTTCCCTCTCGCCGACATGAGGGAGAGACAGCCGCATGTGCGTAAACCTGCTGTGTTCATCCTCATCCAGAATGTCCCAAAGTATGCTTTTAACTTTCTATTTTTACAAAATGGTGTAGTTGACTTTGTATATCAAAATGTTTTATTTTAAAATGCACCAAAGCCGTTTAGTTAAGTAGCCATTCAAATTTGGCTTTAAAAAATGTAATGACTTGCCATGACTTGACGCCAAGCTGATGACTTGACTTGACTTACTTGACAAAAAGCTAAGACTTGACTTGACTTACTTGACCCTGAAGACCCACTGACTTGGACTTACTTGTGACTTGGACGTGATGACTTGAGACTTACTTGTGACTTGCATCTAAGTGACTTACTCCCACCTCTGGTAGGTGGAAGGTTGAATCACTTTATTCATCTTTATGTCTTTGTATCTATATTTGACACAACATATTTCCTTAAGTCTACATTTGCTGTTGTGGTTGTTGAGCAGTGAGTGATAAATCTGCACTTCTGATTCACGCTCAATGTTAAGCCTCACTCACGGAGGTCTTGGCTCACACTGCATCCAGCCTTCACTTAACTTGAAAAGTCAGAGAGTGACTCACTCCAACACAGTCTCACAAGAAAGCGTACATTTAACACAAAATAACACAAAAATAGCGTATTGTGAGCACAATTTGACGTCTTTTTTGCATACCTATGTTACGCCGTACATTTAGCACAATATGAAAAAGAGTAAAAATTACACAAGATTTCACAGCGTCAAAAAACACGATTTTTAGTTCAAGTCACATGGGGAAATTTTCTTTAGGTGTAACGGGTAAGTTTAGGCATCAAGCTAGTAAAATGGGTAAGTTTAGGGCTGGGGCTTGGGGCAGGTTACGATTAGGATAAGGATTTTGTTATTATTCAAAAATAAGCAGGGGCGGCCTATCACTATGGCGATAGGTGCGATGCATTAAAACACCCATGCCCAATCAGAAAAGCGTAAATTCGGCTGCCGGTGCATAGTCCCGCCTCTTTTGGTGCGATCTCAGGCTGGTTTGAAATGGCAACCGCTGCTTCCATTGAATCTAATGTAAGAGCTTTTTTTTTTCAAAGTTTGAGCCTTACAATGCAAACTAATGGGACCTGGGGTGCTTGCACCTCGCTCTGTCGGCACGTTCATGTCAAGAGAGCGCGGCTTGTGATCCAACTCAGAATATTCGTCTCACAACAAAGCTTTTTTAACAACTATTACCCTCAAGACCAAATTTAATCATCAGACAAGTTACAACAAAAGATTGGGTAAATGTATAAACGTGCATTTTTGCCAAGTTGGACTCAGAGTTGTATATTTTCTGTACTTGTTTTCAATCATACCATCCATTTCCATGTTTACTGTGGCTCTCAGGCTGCTTTTACTGTCTTAAATATTAACAAATAGACATGTTATTATAAATATAAAGCCTGCTTATGCATTTTACTGGTCTGGATCTTGATTTTATAGTTTTATTGATTGCACATCACTGCCACCTAGTGGTGTAAAATTATATTATACTGGCTGGTTGCTTGTTTGATTGATTGATTGATTTGACAATATAATATAATAGTGGGTATTGGAGTTTGATAACTGGCTTTGTATTGACTATAGCACCCCCAAAGAAATTAGTCAGGAGCCGCCTCTGTAAATCAGAACACATCTTAACAACTACCATAGAAATGAACTAGGACTGCAACCCGTGGCATATTTACACAAAACAGCCATGAACTCGGGTCACAAAGCATGTAGTAGCTCATATCAGTCATTCTTCAACACCATGAACGACGAGAGCCTGAACACAGAGGTGCAGAGCCATGACATCCTCATGATGCAGCAGGTACAGCCAGGTCTGCAGCAGAACCTGTGGCTGCAGTAGGACTGCAGACCACCATGGCTAATGTGAGTCATCCATTGTAGCTAGACCGCTCCGATATCTGTGCCGGAGTGGGATGCAGTGTGAGCCCAGGGCAAGCTGCTGTTCCCAGGTGTGGTCAGGTCTACCGGGGAGACTACGGCCCTGACGCTCGGTGTTCTCTGGACAAGGTTGTTGTTTATACTTTGAGTTACGGGCAAAAGCAGCTGACTTTTCTGTCTGCGTGAGCGCTTGCTTCATGTGTGTGTATGAGCGGGCTCTGCTGTGGAGCAGAGGAAAGGTCAGGAGGAGGAGGGCTCTGAGCAGAGTCAGGACCATGTGTTAACCATGTCAGTGGAGACCCATCTAAGAGCTAAATCTCCCAGACTGAAAACTGATCCCAGCACTCCACTTTTGGAAAATATGACTCAGGGTTGGAAATGGACAGTGGTTTCTCATGGAGGACCTCCTTGCTCGTTCTGATCATTTTGCGTCTCCATTTCCAGCTCCACCTCTGTGAGTCAAGTCTAGAGTCTGGACATGACCTTTTACACATCTTCTGTTGTTGTTTTTTCCACCAGACAACCTGGTGCTGCCCCAGACTTTCTTACGGGAAGACTTTTGGTGGTTATGATCCATCATTACTGTATTTATTTGGGTTTTAGACTGAAATCTGATAGTGCCAGTAATTCTTTACGTGAATGTATTTTATTTGTTTGATTATCTTTTTCCGTAGAACACCAACTAGGCTACTTAAATAACACCAAATTACGAAACTTAGGTGGAAAAAGAGCCTGTGATAAGGTCTGTGAATCTATTTTATTGTATTAAAATGCTCCAAAAATTGCATCTACATTAGGATTTTACAAAATGAGTCCTAAATGTGACACTAAAACTGGTTACTTGTGTTGTTCATTTACTGCGTAGGTCTAGTTTTAGCCACTGAATTGGCACAAATGCTTGTTTTACTTTCTTTTGTTTGCCCTGGACACCCAAAATGAGAAATTGTTTAATATGACAATTTCTTCAATCAAATTCTACAAGTAGGCAAAACCTCAAGTCACACAAGTGGTTTAGTTTGTTCACTTGATTCCAACATTTATCTGAACAACGGCAGAGATACACAACATTTGCCACAATAGTCATTCATTCTCACAGTTTTCAGACCTTCACAGAACAGTTCACACAGCTTCATTTATGAACTCTCATGTTCAGTGAGTTTAGTTTGTTTCTCCAACACTACAGACCTGTTCACACATGGTAAAGGACTTTTGTTTTTATCTACAAACTCACACACCACAGCAAAATCTAAAATCACATGAGCAGAAAGATCAAAGAATGAAACAGGACAATGTCTGAGCAGAAAAGGAGAAAATAAACTCAATGTATGTCCAGTGTAATGTCCAGTGTAATTTGGCACATTTTTGGAAATGGTCATAAATATGGCAAAACCTCTACATATTCAGTCAGATTCATCACTCATTTGTCTAAACACTTTAGAAACAAAAGCAACACATGGATTCACTTTCACATTTACCAGCTAAACACTGCTTGGAATTTATTTCAACATGATATCAATTTATTTTTCAGAATATTTGGAAATGAAGGAGATTGTGAAACAAAAATATTCAGAATTGTGAAACAAGAACATGGTCAATGTCAAATAAAATACAATACTTCCACGAGCTAAAAAAGTGTTCCTGTCTAATCTTGACCACAGTGAAGTGTCTGACATTGGCTAAATCATCTGTCCTGTCTCTCTGTGTCAGTCCTTAGATTATCCAACACTATAGTCTGTAGTTCACTGCTGATCCACATCTCTCTCGCTGTCCTCCGCTGTAACCCTAACCCTAACCCTGTCTCCATGTCCTCTCTAAAACAGATGTGACTCTATTTGTCCCAAGAGTTGTGTTCATGGGACAGATTTATTTGTCAGAAGAGTCACAGCACATGTGTACATTGTTCAGGTGATTGAACCAAGTAAACATCACTTTGGAGCAAAAGTGTTGGTTATAAAAACATAGTTTAACAGCAGTGACCGAAGAGTGAAGGAAGGCTAATTGTGTGTAAGGTTTTGCAAAACACTGTGTGAGGAGTTCAGCAAAAGAGTGAAGATGAGAAAGATGTTACTGTTGTAGTAAAGGTAGAATGTGTTTTGCATCCTGGATGTTAAGATGTTCAATTATCTTGACTTTGGAGCCAAAGCTATTGAAAAAAAAATTTTAAGATGCAAAAACAGCAAAATGATAATGACCGTGGACTTGGATGGACTGTTGTATGGATTTAAAATAGTAAATGAATCAAACTAAGGATACAAAGTTAGTTTCAAACTCAGGTTTCTGTCATACTCCATTGTGTGGACAACCTTTGGAGTCCCCCACTTCAAAGTCCCTGAGGTCCCCAAGGGCCCTGGACCCTAAATAAAAATAGAAAATGCCAAAATGATGGAAAAGGCAAAAACTCCAAGGCACTCTTAACCGTGATTATTAAAAAGCCTTTATTAATCTATTATTAAAAAAAACGCACGTGTTTCTGCTCAGATGAGCCTTCCTAAGGGTGCATATGACCCTGGACCCTACTTTGGGAATCACTGCTCTAAACTATTTTCAGAAAAGTTTAAATATCTACTGTAATATAAAAGACATTTTACAAATCAAAATGTACAGTAAATGTGATATAAATTGATTTGTGTGAAGTGTGAATCCCAATGCCAGACTGAACTGAACCTTTGGTCACTTTGTCCCTGAATCAGGACTAAAGCTTCTAAACTGTAAAGTCAAGTGACTGAGAAACACAAGAGAACTGGTAATGTATTGCATGTTTTTGATGGCAAAACTCGCTTTAGATGAGAAAATGTAACAGTTTTGAAAATAAATCTACATTTAGCCTGAGCCGAAATCAAGTTTTAAAAAGTTGAAGCTCTGTTTAGTATTCTGTGTGAGCTGTTTTTCAAATCGACTTTTAGAATGAACAAAGCCATTGAGAAAAACTGTAACTAAACATACTGATCATGACTTTAACCCTTAGATGCATAAGTGGGGTCAAAAACGACCCCAGGTGTTGTTATTTTGAGAATCTTTGAAATTAAAAGTAGTTCCAGTTTCATATTTCAGATATTCCTCAACAAACTTGTTTGTGACATGAGGCCATGGCATTAAAAAAAAAATTATATACTTTTTAAAAATTTCATATTTTGTATCACTACCCCACTCCTCCATAAGTGGGTCAAAAATGACCCCAACCATTTCTTATGGAATCTCAGGGTAAGCACTAGGAACTTTTGATTCTTATCATTTGTACTTGTCAGTTTACATTTACTGTGTCAGAAGGTCATTTTGACTCTGCATCACACATGTAAGGCATCACAAGCGCACGTCGACACTTTCTCACCGTGCTGTCATAGGAGTTTGTAATTCCTCACATGAAAAGTTGACTGGAAAGTAACCAAAACTACCAAATTACATCACTTTACCACTGGGAAGGTATTTAGTGACAAAATCCACAATCTACACACATGAGAGAATCACACAGGGCCAACAGAAGAGGAAAAACAAGGACCACAAAGCCACCAACTACTGCTGGAAATGCAGTATTCCTGTGACTGATCACAGCCAAAAGCATGTAGTTTGTAACAGCTGCACACAGTGAGAAAATAGTACATGTTTTGTGTGTGTTCATGTGTGTGGACAATGTTATAGTCTCCAGTATAGTTGTATTTTTTCTTCGTCCTCCATAATCAGACCGACAGTCACAAAATGGATTTTGACATTTTTTTAACCTGACTGATTTGTGTTCAAATATAAATAAAAACTGACGAAATTAACATGTCAAAAATGTTCTTTTGTTGTTCAAAATATAATACAAATCATTATCGTTAAGCAAAATAAATTTTTATTTCTAAGTGGGGTCATTTTGGATCCCACTCAAGGAAGAGTGTAGTTACTGGTCGGCCATGCATCTAAGGGTTAACTAAAGGACAAGTATGACAAGTATTTTACCCATTTTAGTCACTTGAAACCTAAACTTACCCGTTAAACCCAAAGAAAATGTCGTGGCTTCAACCAAAATTCGTAGTTATTTTTACGTTTTGGCTTTCACATAAAAGCGTGCTTATCGTACATTTTTGACATTATCGTTGCTTTTCGTTGTTTATATTTCTTTAAAGACTGTTGTTGAATCGACATCGCCTGTTTAGCCAATGATTAAATATAAAACGTTTAATTTGATCATTTTACAGTCATATTGCAGTGGTTTATTGCTGTAAACTAATACAAACTAATGCTCCATATTAAACCAGATCAGAGCCAGAGGGAGACTAATAATCCAGACTTCCTCTTCCACTTTTCTGGCTTTAGTGGACAACGTTTCCAAAGATAGAAAAACGACCACACGTTCGATACAGTTTGTGCCTCAGAGGAATTCAACTTCCCCTCAACGCTGATAGAAACAAGACGGGCTTTGTTTGTGGCTTCCTGTCATAAAAACATCAAATCTGTGAAATGGATTCAACAGGAAAGTTGTCTGTGTGTGAAATGTCAAATGTTTCACTTTTGGAATTGTAAAAATACGCACTGCAATGAGGTCAGAACGAGTCAAAGCTACTTTTGTGTCAATGCAGACGTCCAAGTGTGAATTTGTGAGAAGCCTGGTGTACATCTGGGATCAAAGAATTCAGATTTTTGAACCTAACCCTTTGTGAATCTGCTTTAGCTGTGTGACGCTGGGCAGAATGGTAATAAAAGTCTAATCCTGATCCTGTGTGTTATTGTTCTTTTGAGTCTCTAAGCAGCTCACATCAGTCTGCCACTGAAAATCTCTACAAGACGTGTCATATTTGCGCAGAAAAGGCATGAGCTAATCAGACACTATTAACATGTCCTGTTATGTCGGGGTTTAGGGAGAGCGTAATCACTGTATCTCAGCTTGTGATTGGTGCATTTGAAAAAAGTCAGATTAAAATGTGCATTAAATAAACCAAAATGCACTTGCTAAAAAAACATTGTAACATTTGTTCAAGATTGGATAAGACGACATCAAAAAAATGTGCATAGCAAAAAGTACATTTTCAGATGTTGGGAAAAATTTTCTATTTTTTCCAAAATTGTGTTGAAGCTTAAAACCATTGACACAGTCAGAGTGACACTTAGGACAGTTTTTATCTGAGCTGGTTTAAAAATGTAGAAGAAATCTGAGGTGAGAGTAAAACAGTCCAGTCGGGGTTGGTTGTCACACTTTTTTGGGGGTTGGTTGTCACATGTGATTCTGTCTAGAACAGCAGCACAGCCAGAGCCGAGTTGGTGTCACACTTTTATAACTTTTATAACTGATAACATGCATGTTAGGGAACACTTGGTGGTAGTCGGAGGTTGAGGCGCCAGGTGTTAAGTGAATCGCCTCTGCTGAGTTGCCCCAGGGCAGCTTACTATCACTGAGTGGGGAGGGGAGGGGTTCATCTCACTGTGAAGCGCTTTGTGACTCTGTGTCTGTGAAATGCACTATACAAATAAAGATTACTTACTTACTTTTACAAAAGCCAGATTTTCTCAAAAATACTGTATTTTAAATATTCCAAAGCAATGCAGGAAATCAATGTAAAGTTTCAACTAAAAAAATAAATCTTATTATTGTCATGAAGCTTGTTCTGCTCAAAAGTTATTGATCACTAATTCACATTAAAATATAGTTTTACAATATCTTGACAAAAATGCATCTTTTAAATTCCCAGTTGCCTTTTTCTTGTAATTTAACGTCTCCTGATTCATAAATGTAAAACATTCTTGAATCAAAATGAAATCAGACATCAAAAAACCAAACTAAAGACAAGACACATTTGTCATCGGTCTGCCATTGACAGAACATTGTGACAACCAACCCAGACTTGGGGATTCATTAGTTACCCAAGACTTTGAGCTTTTCTCTGTTGTTAAAATGGTTCATGTGAGATTTGCTGTTTTTGAGAAATTCAAATCAAAGTAAAAATGTGACAACCAATCCCTTATATACACTTTCTTGTGAGATCGAGTCCTGGAGCTTTTTTTGGAGTGCAACGATCAGAGATCGTCCTTTTCAGTTCAGACTGCCATTAATCCCTCTAGGAAATTTGAACAATTCTAGTCTGAAGAGTTTAGAGTGGTTTGAGAAGACGAAAAAACAGCTGCAACAAGCTATGTTCATAACGGCAAATCTCTGCCATCATTTGTGATTTGTGGTAAAGTGCACAATGTGCGTTCAGACCGATGTCCAGATCTGCACATCTTTGCCACGAAAAAAGTTCTAACGCCTGCAGTGTCGATTTAAAGACTGTACATCAGCGATGGTGGATCTAAACAGCCTGTTCTCATGGATAAGCGTGTGAATACCACGCTATTGTAAACAGCGTGTCATATGAACGCTACTTCTATTTTGTGCGTGTGTATTTGACGCGTTTCTGTCCCAGTTCATTTCAATGGTGAATGTTAAGACGTGTTGTTATTCATGAAGACTAACACAATCCTAATCCTAACCTTAACCAACTCCAGCCCCAGATCTAAACTTACCCATTTTGTAACTTCAGACCTAAACTTAGCTGTTACACCCCAAAAACCTCCTGTTTGTCCTCAATCACATCACTTGTTTCAATTGTCATCAATTGCACCCAAAAACAGGCAGAAGCGTCGTCATGACACGCAATTTGTCATGGCGTGGTATTTACATGTAAGCCATGAGAACACGTTGACCTAAAGCAGGAGTTTGTGGCAGATGTTATCAAAGTCAGGGGCACATTTAAAAATGTGGGCCTTATATTCTATAAGGTTATGACGCTAAATAAAGCCTATAACATCTCCTGCCACATTTATTATTTTATTTTGTGTGAACAAACTGTAAACACTTTGTATTTTTGTGTCTTGTGTTTCTCTGTTGTGTAAGTTTAAAAGTGACGTTGTATTCTGCGACTGGAGCGTATTGACGGATCACTGATAAAAATTAGAAATCATTCGGGGGGCGCATTAAATCATCTCAGGGGCTGCAGTTGGCCCCTGGACCGTGAGTTTGAGACCCCTGATCTAAAGAAGTAAGTGAACCCCAAGTGAAAGTAGATTTGAAAGTATTCTCCATAAACATTTGTATGAAAATGTTTCATACAAATGTTTCTTTTTTTTTCTTTGAATTTATTTTCACAACTGCATACATTTATTCAAAAAAAACAAACAAAAAAAAAAGTTTATGTTTTTTAATTTGTTCACAGAAAAAAAAAAAAAAATCTTACGACATTATTCTCATTAATTGGTCACATTATTTTCACACAATTACAACTTTTTAAAGTTCAGAAACAGTACGACAGGTGTTCTGTCAAGACAACGGGCGAAAAAACTAGGAAGAAGGTGCATGGGACACATAAAACAATTCTGTGTGAAAATGCAGTCATAAAGATGTCTGAGGCACTGTTACCTTAAAATAGGGTGACCAGACGTCCCTGTTTACTTGGGACAGTCTCTATTTTCAGCCCTGTGTCCCATGTCCCAGCAGATGTATCCAAATCCACTTATTTGTCCCAATTTTACACAAAACATGTCCCACTTTTCCTGATTTCTGAGCACTCTGACACTTACAGTGAGGCAAGGAATACATTACTATTTCTTTAGTCAAAATAGAGAAGTCTGTGCTTAAAAATGAGAATAAAGGCACCAATTTGCACTGACAGAGTTTCAGAGGAAATACGTGAGAGTGAATGAGCCATGAAGTGCATAAGAATATACTTATTTACCCGCTATTTTCACAGAATGTTCTATACCCTCCGCATAAACATGAATGTGCCCCAGTGTTTAATTTTGAACATTTGTTTATTTGTTTAATGGATCCCCATTAGTTGCTACCATGGTAGTCACTAGTCTTCCTGGGGTTCATCGTTAAAAATACCATTGCAAGCATTTTACATATTATAAAACATCAATACATAAAAAATACATAATAGGTAAAAAATAATCTGGCCAGACAACACAAGACAATAAGACAATGATACAATAACTCATACAGTATGATGTATTCTTTAAATAGCTTTTAAAACATCTAATATTGTTCACTTTAATAGAAAATGGTAACATTCCAATGAATAGCTGCCCTATAAAGAACAGTTTTCTGCATTGCACAGTTCTAGGCACAGGAACACTTACATGACACCTTGTTTTCTGTCTGGTGGAGTGACTGTGTCGATCACGCACATAGACAATTTTAATATAACCCATGAGGTTTTTTGTTGTTACAAATATTGTAAAAAAAAAAAGACAAGCAAATTTTTTCTGTAACCTACGATCAACCAGGAGCAATGACAAAGTCTGATGCATATCAATAATACTAGCCCGAGGTGAACAATGCAGAGCTAGACGTGCAGCTTTGTTCTGCAGCAGTTAAAGTTTGTGAATGTCTTTCTTATGTGCACAAGACCACACCACAGAGCCATTATTCAGGTGAGACAATACTGGGGACTCTAGGACTTGTTTAATTGAAGGCGCAGTCATAAAGAAGCCACATCGGCGAATAACAGAAATGGCTCTCCCCATTTTGGTCGCCAGCTTGTTAATGTGTCCAGACCAATTCAATTGTTCATTTATAGTAATTCCTAACAGATCAAATTCATGCACTTGCTCCAAAGGAAGTCCTCTCAATGTGAGCTGCAAAGGTTGTACATGTCTTAATTTAAAGCTAGAACCCAAAATTAAACATTTTGTTTTACTGGTATTTAAGACAAGTTTGTTATCATCAGCCCAGTTTGATACACAGTCTAATTCACATTGCAAGGTCTTCCTAAAGGTGCTTTAAAACTTTCTGGTTATCCTACCTTAAAAGTCCTTTTATTCTTACATGGACGATCTAAACATTTCGACACACAGAAATACTTTTTACTAGTTTTATATGCCAGTCACACTTTCTTCCACAAAAAACTTTATTTAAAAAAAACTAGATTCACTTCAAAATGTTGCACGTTTATTCTTGTAGCCATTTTTTTTTTTTTTTAACTTCAAATGTTTCGCAATAAAAACTTTTTAAAAATGTTCATGAGAAAGCTCCAAAAAGAAAGAAGATTGTTCTGTAAGTCCTCAATAGTAGAAGTCTTCAAAGTAGTCATCTGGACAGTGTTTCTGAAGATCAAGACGTTTCGACTCTCATCCCAAAGTCATTTTCAATATCGGATGAGAGTCGAAACGTCTTGATCTTCGGAAACACTGTCCAGATGACTACTTTAAAGACTTCTACTATGGATCACTCCTGGATGAATGAGGGACTACACTGTTCTGTAAGTCCTCAAGGTGGCGCTGTTGTGCAGTTGTTGGCAGAACCACTAGAATGACAAGAAGAGCTCATTAGAACTCTCCCAAAACTGACCACACACGCTTCAAAACTTAAGTTACTTTACCATGTAGAGCAGACCTGGGCAAACTGCGCCCAGGGTCAGATGCGGCCCTCGACCTGTTTTAATCAGGCCCCGGCACGCTTTTGAGAATGTGGAAATGTGTGACAAAGTAATAGGAAGATGTAAAAACAAAAGTAACCTTGTAACATTTGGAGATTTACGTCACAATGTCATTATGAGAAGCCAAAGTTTTAAATCTTTATAATTGTGCCAAAGAAGTAATACTTTATCTAGAATAAACTCATACAAATACAAGAAAAAAAAATAGTATTTTTCTCTAAATAAAGTCAAATCTAAAAAGTTGCAACTTTTCAAGATTAAGCTTGAACTTTTCTAAGACTATTATTATAATTTTATTCATGGTGTTAACGTACAAACACGTGGGACATTGTTCTAAAGATCAAAATAATAAAGTCTGACACTTATTGTGTTTTGTGTGCAGATGTTTGACTTATCCAAGTGAAAACATGTTCTTCAACAGGCACTGAAGACATTTTCTAAAGCTTTGACACTTTTATCTTGTAAAATTTGGTTTATTTTGATCACTTAATTCAAACTTTTTTCTGAACGAAAGCTGAGCTGGTCAGAATGTTTGTAACAATTTTTATCATTCTTTTTCAGACTCAGATAAGCTCAACCCTTATTTATAAACTCACATGTCCAGTGAGTTTAGTTCAGAGGTGGGCAAGGGCCAGACTGCCAACACTGTTATAAAAATTATCAATATTGCAAAAAAAGTAAAAAAAAAAAAAAAGCACAATTGTAATTTCACAAGAAAAAAAAAAATCAGATTTTTTTTATAAAAAAAAAAAAGTCATATTTTCTTCTCCAAAAAAGTTTTCAAGATTACACTTTCAATTGTAATTTTATGAGAAAAACAACTCAATAGGTGGGTTTCAGATGACGTCACAACCTTCTACAGGCCAATGTAATTTCAATGAGGTGGAGGGCAGCTAAAATAAATATTGTGTAAATGCAATTTATTTTTGTAATACAAATGAGTACTGGGTCTAGTCAATATAGAAATAATCGCTTTTTAAATTAGAACAATATTATTTCACAACAAAGTCCAATGTTATTGATAGGAAAATCTGCCTCTTGCCCTCCACCTGACTTATAACTGCCAACAATTCTAGAATGTGAAACCCACCTATTGACCTATTTGTCCGCCCACTTGCTTGGGAGTGCACTTCCTGTTTAACTCTGTTAAGGTAGCTAACGTGTTTGTTTGTCTGTCTTGTGGCAATTTTAATTAAAATAATGACAGTTAAATAAACCATCGTCTGAAGTCTACTGGCTAAATGCAGCTAAACAAGTGCACGTCCTAGAAAGTAGGCGGGACAAAATAGGTCAATACTGAGTCAGACAGTAAATGTCAAACTTTATCAATTTTAATCTTAATCTTGTAAAACTTCAAGCTTAATCTAAAAAAAATTTGATTTTTTAACATTATTCTTAGAACATTTTCTTGTGTTTACATGAGTTTATTTTTTTCTTTATTTTTTATAACTTTTCATAGCTCAAGCTGTTTTTTTTTTACTTCTATTTGGTCATAAATTGGTGTTTCTTAAAGAAGACCTATTGCGCTTGTTCTAACTATTTAGAAAGAAACTTGAACATATGTAGATCGGCAATGTATCGTTTGTTCATTGTAAAACACAAAATTGATCTAAAACGGCTTGAAAACAGAAACAGCTCCATTGACTTCCTGTTCAAAACTGCAGATCTAATAAACTTCGCCTCTTTGGTTTAAAATGTAACGGACTAAGTATTATTGTTGGAAAGTGGATATGGGACAGTTTTGAACCATATAAACTTCACTTTGAGTATTCATTTTTGAATCATAACAAGTAAATACAGACAAGTGGGAGGGGATAGGTGGTAGGTGAGAACAGAGATTTTCTAAGCACTTGAGCTCCAGCTGAAGAACAATACAAGATTACTCCAACATGCAGGAATCAATTCAAATATAACTTTGAGTAAACTAATGATGAAGGGAGGCTGTTATACATATTACTTGAAAACAGCATTTTACATAACAGAACTTCTTTAATTCAAACTTTTTTCTGAACAAAAGCTAGGGTGGTCAGAACGTTTGCGACCATTTTTATTCATTTGTGTTCAGTGAGTTTGTCAAACGCTACAGAAGCCACTGAGAAAAACACTTGCAATCTGATGAAAGCAATGAGAAACGCCATTCTGTTGTGAACCATCGCAAGTAGAGCTGGGCATTATATCGAATTTTAGATCATTTTGTGAATGTTGTTTTGAAGGTGTACAAAGTATATCGTGCAGTAATTTGTCAGAATGTGTGCGTTAAGCAATTCAAAGAGCTTTATTAAACAGGAAGATTAGTTTTAGAATGAGATGTTGCTGCTCTTTTGTAAAAAAAATGTGACATATTTGTTTGGTAATTAAACATACTAGAAAACAATGACCATCTTAAATGAGAAAACAAGGGACCATGTGTGACTAGAGTTCGCATTTTATATGTTTTGAGTATATTTTTGATTGGTTTGAACCTGATTGCTACTACAGCACAGTCTCACTAGATGGCGTACTTTTACCACGACACAAAAACAGTGTATTTTGAGCACGAGTTCACAGCTGTTTTTAGTACTTATGTTACGCCGTGTATTTAGCACGATATGAAAAAGAGTAAACATGACACGAGATTTCACAGCGTCAAAATAAGACGAGTTTTGGTTGAAGCCACGTGGGGACGTTTTCTTCAGGTGAAACGGGTAAGTTTAGGCATACAGTTACTAAAATGTGTAAGATTAGGTCTGGGCTTGGGGCAGGTTAAGATTAGAATCAGGATTTCATGAATATTCATAAATAAGAACACGTCTTAACAACCACCATAGAAATGAATGGGGACTGTACTATAATTACACAGGACATCCATGAACTCGTACTAATCATACCTCATTTACATAATGTGTAATGTCGTGGTAAATGTACGCTTTCTTGTGAGATCGGGCTAGATTGCCAACAGAACAAGTTCAAAATATATTTTCAATCCATTTTTAAATTAGAATATTTAAAGTTGTTGTTTTTCCAGAGTAACTAATTTGATGAATGAATGAATGAATTTTTCTTCTTACTTGTTTTTGAGTGAAATTCTGCACACGTTTGTTTAATCACAGTGTTTTCTTCTTTAGTTTGTGTGTCTGTTTTGGAGAATAAACTAAACAGTTTTTACTCACACAGCTTCCAAGTCTATTCACGCTCCAGTTTATGAACAAAGAGGAGTGTTTCTTACCGTCTCAAACGCAGCTAGTGTGATTCATGCTTTACAACAAACCCTGATGATGTAACCTTCTGCCTGCCTCAGCAAACACACAAATGAAACACAAACGGACTGTGACCTAATGTGACTGCGGACCGATAAAGCCAAAACATAAACTGTTGTTATGGAGCCGACACGTGCTCATGAGGTTTATCATTACAACCGCATGACTTACCGCTGAGCAATGCACTTCTGAGCCACTGTGAGCCGCTGGTTTGTGGATGTTTGCTTGTTGCGTCACTGGGTCTGACCAGGCGTGGTGCGAGAGAAAGTTTATAACCTCCTCAGGCCTGGATTTGTTCCCAATGTGACGACTGTAAATACTTTGGCTACTGTACTTACTGTATATTATTGTACATTTATAGATTAAACATGTGTCCAATGTAAAATCTCTCAATGTTGCCACAAACTGTTCGTGGGATTTGAATGCACCGTGAGCCAGAGAAGCTGAAATGGTAAGAAAAATAGTGTATATTTTTCATGCTGTCACACTTTAGATTCATGCCCATATCTTGGGATCTGTATGTCACACATTTATAAAAGACATACCAAATGAAAAAGACATGTCTTGGCTTCAAACTGTCTATTCATGTTGTTTTTGTAAGAAACTCCAGTAAACAGATACAAGCTGTTTAACAGACATTGTGACCTTGCATGTGGGGCAAGTTGTCACAGTATTACAATTACAATATAATTACAATAAATTTGAATTCATTTCATAATGATTTATTCTGGTATTGATCAAAATGATAAGCTGAAGCATCAGATCAGAGTTGTTACTTTCTTTTTGTAACATTGTGTGATCATAGGACATCTCTGAAATGTTAATGAATGTTTTTGACAAACTAATGACCAGACCAGACAGCGTATTTGCATTTTTTGTGTGTCCATTTTCAATGTTAAGTGAATGTAAACCTCCATTTTGAGCGTTTTTGTGGTGTATTAGCATCTTGACGTGCCTTCATGCCTCTGACGACGCGGCATCTTGCAAAGTGGAAGCTCAAGTTGGGAAAATCCATCTACAAAGCCTCACATGGATCTATTCAAAATGCTCGTTGCCATGTTTAAACCACTGCTGTACGACGTGACACTGGAGGAGGACAGAGACAGCAAAAGGACAATGGAGGAGAAGAAAATTGGGGTAAGCTACATTTTAATAAGGCCTCTATCTCTCTCTCATTGTGATCTGTCTACGAGCAAAACAAAGTCTCAAAATACGCTTGAACGTTAACAGTTTTTTTAAACGCTGTCCGGTCTGAACGGAGCATAAGAACAGATGGTGGACAACAGACAGTTTTTGTTTTTTTTGACAATAATGCGCTTTTGATTTTTAGATCATCGGATCTAAAAATCCGATGATTTCTTTTAGTCAGAGACAGATGTTGATTTGAGTCACTACTTTGATGATTTGAGACTTGACTTGATACAATGGACAAAGACTTGGGACTTAACTTGGACTTGAAGTATTGTGACTTAAGGCGACCTGATGCTTCTCCAAAAATACAAATATCTTTATTTTAATTAACTCTTTCCCTGCCAATAAAGAAAATATACGTGATTGCGCGACCAGTGACGTCTATATTCGTTATAGTCCTTTTATTATAAACGACAGCGATGTGGGACTCTGACGCACGAGCTGACCTTGTTTACAGTTAAATATGTGGTGCAGTTTCACAGATTCACCAGCAGAGTGACTTGACTTGAACTTGTCTCTCTTTGACTTGGACTTGTCTCTCTTTGACTTTAGACTTGACTTGAACTTGTCTCTCTTTGACTTGGACTTGTCTCTCTTTGACTTGGACTTGTCTCTCTTTGACTTGGGACTTGTCTCTCTTTGACTTTAGACTTGACTTGGGACTTGTCTCTCTTTGACTTGACACTTGACTTGGACTTGTCTCTCTTTGAACACAGATTTTCACACATTTATGTTGAACTGACAAAATATTGTCCGAATATTGTGATCGAGGGTCGCCAAAAAGTTATCGAGATATTCATTTTTGTCAATATCGCCCAGCCCTAATTACAAGCTGGAATTTGAGATTTGTTCGTGTTATTTTGAGAATGTCGCCTCCGTTGCAAGAAATGAGTCAAACTGTAAAACTGCTGACTATTTTTTGTTTTGTTAATGGATTTTTCTTATTTATTTAACTTGGGACTTGACTTGGACTTCTCTCTCTTTGACTTTAGACTTGACTCAGTCTTGTCTCTCTTTGACTTCGAACTTGACTTGGACTTGTCTCTCTTTGACTTCGGACTTGACTTGGACTTGTCTCTCTTGACTTCGGACTTACTTGACTTGTCTCTTGTTACTTGGGACTTGACTTGGACTTGTCTCTCTTTGATGGACTTGACTTGGACTTGTCTCTTTTCACTTTAACTTGTCTCTTTGACTTGACTTGACTTGACTTGTCTCTCTTTGACTTGGACTTGACTTGGACTTGTCTCTCTTTGACTTGGACTTGACTTGGACTTGTCTCTCTTTCACTTGACTTGACTTGGCTTGTCTTTCTTGGACTTGAGACTTGATTTGGACTTGTCTCTCTTTGACTTTAGACTTGTCTCTCTTTGACTTTAGACTTGACTTGGGCTTGTCTTCTTTGACTTTAAACTTTGACTTGGGCTTGTCTCTCTTTGACTTGACTTGGGGCTTGTCTTTCTTTGACTTGGGACTTGCTTGGACTTGTCTCTCTTTGACATGAGACTTGACTCAACTTGTCTCTATTTTACTTGGACTTGTCTCTCTTTGACTTGACTCTTGACTTAGACTTGATGCCTAAAACTTGACTTATTTGAAACGCACAAAACAATGACTTGGTTGGTTCCATCTCTGCTAAAGTGACTTTCTGCAGTGCACTAGGTCAGTTTGAACTGCCTTTCTTCATATACATATTCCTGACGTTTAGACCAGAGAATGTCGTGCTTTCTCATTAACACAATCTGCCAGGGTGTGTAATAATGAGGTGCACTGACAGATGTTGACATAGTCTGATAAGCCAACACTGATTTGAACCAATTATTCGAAAGTAGAGCCGATCTGGAACCAGGTCATTTTTACTTAAGTACTTAAGTATTTTTCTTGAGTATCTGTACTTTGCTTGAGTATTACAATGCCTGGAAACATTTTACTTTTACTTATTAAATTTTTCAAGAACTATCTGTACTTTCTACTTCCTACATTTAAAAACTAGTGTTACTTTATGAGCCCTCTTAAAACTAGATCAATTATCTTTGGCACTGTGATTGTACTTTTTAATTTTTTACTTAAATTGCATATGACAGGTTTTTACAATTTTCCAAGTTTAACTTAAATTGGTAATGCCTGTTGTAAATATAAATTACAGCTTTACATGAATTAAGAATGAGTTTGTGAAGAAAAGTTAGAAAATAAGCTGCTAGGGAGACGAGGACATTTTCATTTTTCTCACCGTAAATACATTTGTATGGCCCCTACACATTATTATTGTTTTTGTATTATTGGCTTGTTGTATGACTACAGACGTCAGTGCCACAGGTCTGTCGTCATTAAGTCCAGTGATACGGGGCTTCTTGGGGACAGGGACGATGGTGGACAGTTTAAAGCGGGCTAGAACATGGCAGGACTCCAGGGAGATATTAAAAATGTCCTTGAAGACCGGAGACAGTTCCTCTGCGCAGTGTCTCAGGGTGGCGGGGGAGACACCGTCTGGGCCTGGAGCTTTCTGTGGGTTTTTCTTACGGAAAAACCCTGGTCTTTGTTGGAATGATGCTGTCCTCACAGAATTGAATGTTTGACGTCACAGTGTCTGTGTAGTCATCCAAGCTGTCTGTGGCAGCTCTAAACACGTCCCAGTCTGTTGTGTCCAAACACGTGCGAAGCTCCTCCACAGCCTCGCTGGTCCACTTCTTTGAAATCCTCACTGCAGGTTTAGAGAGCTTCAGATTCTGTCTGTATGAGGGGATCAGGTGAATCATGGCGTGATCCGAGAAGCCCAGAGCGGCGCGTGGCACGGCTCTGTAAGCTCCACTGACTGTAGTGTAGCAGTGATCCAACGTGTTCTGCTCTCTTGTCGGGCATTTAAATTTGTGGAATAGTCTTCCGTTGACACTTAGACAACAGCCTAAGTATAAAAAGCTAAAAAAACTGGCTCTGGACGAACAAACTGCACACATCTGTAATTTATAGATTTTTAGTTTGTGTATGAGACAGAACGTATGTGTGGGTTGAATGTAAATATGGGGATTTGTGTGTGGAATGTACATTTCTTTTTGAATATGTGTTTGTATTGATGTGCAATAACTGTGAAATGTGCAATGATAGGGAATGTGCAATGAAAGGGAATGTGCAATGAAAGGACTGTGCATGCAATGAAAGGGATTGTGCAAAAAGATGTGCAACGAAAGAGTGCAATGAAAGGACTGTGCAATGAAAGGGATTGTGCAATGAAAGGACTGTGCAATGAAAAGGATTGTGCAATGAAAGGACGGCAACGATGTTGCGCAATGAAGGGACTGTGCAATGAAAGGGACTGTGCAATGAAAAGGATTGTGCAATGAAAGGGACTGTGCAACGAAAATGATTGCGCAATGAAAGGGACTGTGCAATGAAAGGGACTGTGCAATGAAAAGGATTGTGCAATGAAAGGGATGTGCAATGAAAGTGAAGTTATTTATGAAATGTACATTTGTTGTTTCCCACTGTGACCCTGCCTGTTGGGACTACGGATGGAAATTAGCCTTTGGCTATAATCCGGTGTGTTTACATTCATGTTCTTTTTTTCATGTCTTTTTATTAACATGCTCTGTCCCAATCAAATAAATAAAAAAAATAAATAACAAACTGTCTGTACTTGGGCAGTTCCTTTGGCAATTAGGCAATTCCCTTTGTTAAAAGCCATGGTCTAATCCAGGGCTATTCAACTTTTTTTTCCTGGGGGCCAGATTTCTGGATATGTGATGTGGGCTGGTCAGTATTTTACATAAAATGTATAAATGTACAGAAAGATAGACCCGGATACAAAACACTTTTTTTTATCTGTAGTTATTTATTATTGCACAACAATGCCCTGATCCAAACTGCATATTTTTGGGATTATTTATGTGCAAAAGGCTGTATCACTAACAGTCAGGTACAATACAGCTGCAAGCTTAAATGCCTTAGTGTACAAAAGAGGTAACTTAGAATACCAGCAATAAGGTACAATTGAATATAACTATAAAAAGTGCAAAAATAGAGGTAATTTACAGTAGCAAAATTAAGGTACAATACAATAGAACTGCTTTAAGTGCAAAAAACAGAGGTAACTTAAGAGTACTCGCATATGCCAGGCGCAAGGGTTAGGGTTAGGTTAACATCAAATACAAAAGCTACAACAGCTAACTTTCTTATCACTGGGAATTCCTCTGCAACAACACACTTGACCCAAAACTCTGTGCAGCCCACTTTTATAAAAGCAGCTTTCAGTTCAGATGAGGCTTGGATGTCAGTGATATCCAACTGTAGCTGCCCTTCATCAATGCTGTTTAACCTGAGGAAGTCTCCTGCTTTGAGGGACACAGAGTGTGTGCTGGTAAATGGATCCCTCACAATGTGCAGCAACTCTGTAGGTATGCCAAAGTTCTCACATCTCTGTGCAAAGTTACTTCTCAAACTAGCCAGAAAATCTAACAATACCTTTGTCACACCAGCACTGTGTGTTGACTTCATAAAGTCACTGAGCGTGGGAAAATGGAGAAGTCTGCCCTTGGGATCAGCTAAGTAAAGATGTAGTTTAGTTTGAAAAGCAGTCATCTTTTTAACAACATCAACTACTGTTCTGTCTCTGCCCTGAAGCCCAAGATTAAGACTATTTAAAATTTAAATAGTCTTAATGATTAATGATTAAAAATGTCACACATAAAGCACATCTCACTAACAAATTCAATTCAATTCATCAGGTTACAAAATGCATCAGCTTTTTTGTTCTTACATTCACGGAGAAAGGTGAAAATCTCTTCCCTTAAGTCACAGACCCTTTTCAGTGAGTTTGCCTGACTTAACCATGTTATTATGCAACAGAAGGTCAGTGTGGTCAGCTGACATGTCAAACAGTAGTTGACGAAAAAGTCTGTGTTGGAGACTGGATGTTGATCTGATGAAGTTTATGATGCCAGTGACACATTCCATTGTGTGTTTTAACTCACCACTAAGTTGTGAACACAGACGCTCTGATGAATGAGGCAATGAAGGGCTGCATCTTGAGAGCAACTGCAGACATTCAAGCACACAGCCCTTTAATCTTTCTAGTCATTGACGGTGCCCCATCCGTAACCAGCAGATAACTTTCTGTAAATCCAGTCTATTGTCTTTGAAAAAGGCAACGATTTTTTCAAAAAGTATTTCACCCGTGGTACGTCCTTCAAGTGGTATTAAACCCAACAACTCCTCCTTGAAGCAGTTTCCATCTTGAAAACGTACATACAAACAAAGCTGAGCCACATCTTGATTGTCAGTTGACTCATCCACAGCCAAAGATAGGAATTCAGCGGCCCTCAAGCGGGCGAGTAGACTGTCAAAACCTCGTGCCAAGATCTACTCGTCTCCCAGCTGTAGTGTTAGACTACGGGATTGATCGAAGTGAAATTATTACTTGTTTTTAACCTTTTGTTCAGCAATCACCTCCTCGACCGCAGCAAGCATGCACTCTTTCACAGTATGAGTCAGTGAAGGGTCTTTTCTTTTGACCATTATCCATGCAACACGCAGAGAAGCTGCCATTGCATTTTGCCGCTGATGACAAGCACGAGATAGCACCATAGAACTCCGCTCATGGTTCTGAATTAGAGTTTTTATTTTTGTCCGCCGTGCTTCAGTTCCAGGTGGAAAGTTGTTGTCAAAACTCCCATGTGTAGTAACGAAGTGTCTTCGCACGTTGGATTCCTTGTTTACGGCGCAAACCTCGTAACACAAAAGGCACATGGGAACGCCTTCCCCGTTTGCCGCGTGAGCATATTTTGCAGTCCATTCTGTGTTGAATCGTCTATTTTCAGAGTTAATTTTGCAGCGCTTCGTTTCTTTGGACAGAGGCATGTTTCTTGTGTGACCTTGTGCTTTCTGTTTGCGGTAAATCGCAGCGCGGAAGTGTCGCAAAGTGCCGCAACTTGCAAAAAAGTACAATTTTAGCGGTATTTTAAAAAGAAAATAATTATTTATAGATAAACGGCTGATCGTATTCTGAATAGCCCTGGTCTAATCTATAATATGAACCAGTGTCAAAATTGTATATTTGACATGTGGTTTGTAAACTCCAAGAGTTGATTTTTATGTTATTGCTGAAACTCAGAAAAGACCTTTCCAAAAATGTAGGATAGCCCTTGCCAACTTTGGTGAGCCCCATTTTCAGTCTGGCCCATGGACTGTTAGTCAAAATTTTAAAAATGCGATAAAGTCATATGGACTTTTAGACTTCCAACTGTACAAAATGTGTTAATTCTGTCCACTGTGGCCTGAAATGGTGTCACTTTATTATTAGAAAGAGAAACAAAAGCTCAGATTCAATCATAGGTGAGTCACGGTGTGTTTGTGAGAAATCTACAGCTGCTGTGTGAGTTCAGGGCAGATCCAGCGGACGTCGTCTGAGTCACCTCCTGTCAGAGCGGATGGTTCAGAAGTCTCGTTAAACTAAAATAGTCATAAACCTTTGCCCGCAGGGTTGGACACATTGGCTCATTATGTATTCTTTTGCAATGTATTAATGACCATTTAGGCTCCCATTAGGCAAACTTTTACGATACAGTATTGGTGTGTCTTATACCACAATTCTGCAGACGACACACAGATCTATGTATCACTGATGGCAGATGAACTTGAGCCTTTTGAGTCACTTTGTTATTGTATCCAGCAAATCAGCGTGTGGATGCAAAACAACTTTCTGCAGCTGAACTCAGATAAAAGTAAGTATGTGTTTTGCGGTTCACAAATACAAAAAGAAAGTGTTTGCAGTTAACATCAGTCACATTCTCTCATTTAAAACCTACAAAGCAAGTCAGAAATCTGGGAGTAAGACTAGATTCAGATTTAAACATTAATACCTACATTAAATCCGTAAGCTTTTATCATTTAAAAAAACATTACCAAAATTGTTTCAAGCAGGCTGGATTATTGTAATGGCTTTTTCACCGGTTTATCCAAACGAGCAGTAAACGTGGACCAGAGTCAGGACTAAACGTGGATCAGAGTCAGGACTAAACGTGGACCAGAGTCAGGCCTAAACGTGGACCAGAGTCAGGACTAAACAGATCAGACAACAGGATCAGTCGACTAACGTGACAGAGTCAGGACTAAACAGGGATCAGAGTCAGGACTAAACACGGACCAGTGTCAGGACTAAACGTGGACCAGAGTCAGGACTAAACGTGCACCAGAGTCTAAACGCGGACCAGAGTCCGAACTAAACGCGGACCAGAGTCGGGACTAAACGTACACCAGAGTCAGGACCAAACGTGGACCAGTGTCAGGACTAAACGTGGACCAGAGTCAGGACTAAACGGACAGGTCAGGACTAAACGTGGACCAGAGTCAGGACTAAACGTGGACCCGAGTCGGGACTAAACGTGGACCGAGTCGGGATTAAACGTGGACCCGAGTCGGGACTAAACGTGGACCAGAGTCAGGACTAAATGTGGACCAGAGTCAGGACTAAATGTGGACCAGAGTCAGGACTTAAGATGGACCAGAGTCAGGACTAAACGTGGACCCGAGTCGGGATTAAACGTGGACCCGAGTCGGGACTAAACGTGGACCAGAGTCAGGACTAAATGTGGACCAGAGTCAGGACTAAATGTGGACCAGAGTCAGGACTTAAGATGGACCAGAGTCAGGACTAAACATGGACCAGAGTCAGGACTTAAGATGGACCAGAGTCAGGTCTAAACGTGGACCAGAGTCAGGACTAAACGTGGACCAGAGTCGGCACTAAACGTGGAACAGAGTCAAGACTAAAAGTGGACCAAAGTCAGGACTAAACGTGGACTAGAGTCGGCACTAAATGTGGACCAGAGTCGGCACTAAACACTAACCAGAGTCAGGACTAAACGTGGACCCGAGTCAGGACTAAACGTGGACCAGAGTCAGGACTAAACACGGACCAGAGTCAGGACTAAACATGGACCAGAGTCAGGACTAAACGTGGACCAGAGTCAGGACTAAACACGGACCAGAGTCAGGACTAAACGTGGACCAGTGTCAGGACTAAACGTGGACCAGAGTCAGGACTAAACATGGACCAGTGTCAGGACTAAACGTGGACCAGAGTCAGGACTAAACGTGGACCAGAGTCAGGACTAAACGTGGACCAGAGTCAGGACTAAACACGGACCAGAGTCAGGACTAAACACGGACCAGAGTCAGAACTAAACACGGACCAGAGTCAGGACTAAACGTGGACCAGAGTCAGGACTAAACATAGACCAGATTCAGGACTAAACACAGACCAGAGTCAGGACTAAACACGGACCAGAGTCAGGGTTTCAGTTTTGTGCAGCTAGGTAATGTCACAGTTTCCCACCTCTTCTGTGGCCTTCATGTTTAAATCAAGGCTGAAGACTGCCCTTTTTAAAAGTGCTTATGATTGATTATGATTTTTTTTTTTTAGTTTTTATTGTATTTTTTTAATGTAATGTGATTTATATTTTTTACATTTTTATTTCTATTTTTATTGTTTTCTAAGTGTATTGTAAGTGTATGTTATTGCTGTAAGGCACTTTGAATTGCAGTTAGCATGAAAAGTGCTTAACAAATATAATTATTAGTATTATTATTAGATTATTGTCATGGTGCCCCCTGTGAATGGAACACACTTCCCAATGAAATGAAATGTGCTCCAACCCTGAGCTTGCTTAAAAGTAAATTAAGGACACATCTTAGACTAGCTTTTCAATACATCTTTTTTATTTACATTTTTTTTTTTTTTTTTTTTTTTTTTTTTTTGCTTTGTGTATACTTTGTTTGGAAGCACATTGTGTTGCAGTTTCTGTATGAAATATGCTATAAAAATAAATCTTCTTCTACTTCTTTTTTTTACTTCCTCTTCCACTACTTCTACTACTACTTCTTCTTCTACTACTTCAACTACTACTTCTTTTTCTACTACTTCTTCTACTTTTACTTCTTCTTCTTCTACTACTTCTAGCATGTAATCTCATGTAACTATTTTGTCTCTACACGCAAAATTAAAGATGACAAAACAAAATATACAGATGCATGTTTCGATCCCTGGACACTGCACCGCGGCTCTCTCGCTCATCCAGTTGAGCCAAATACTGTACACAGTAGTTGTGGACAGATTATTATTTTTAGACCTTTATACTTTTTAGACATATGCTGTTAAACGTTTGCTTGTGATGATTTATAGTTGCTTAAGGTTTAGTTAAGCGCACAGTGAAGCACAGACACATTTAAACGTAGAATCGTATTTTGCAGTGATGGGACTTTCGACTCTCTGAAAAGATTCGAATCATCATGAATCGTTCATCTCATAGAGTCGTTCAAAAATCCGACTCTTTCATAATCTGACTTTTTTTGTTTTTTTCTTTTTTTTTACTCACCTCAGTCCATTGTGTATTTTTAAAAGTGTCTATTCAAATACACACAAAAAATTTATAATTTTAACAAATAATTTACACTGCAAATGTTTTAAATTAATTGGAATTTTGCATTTTTCTTTCACTCCACTCCCTCTCTCACTCACACAAATGCAGGAAAGGAACATGAATGACTGCAGAGACTTGACTTGACTGATTTTAAAGGTTTAAAATGTGTATTTTATTACAATACGACTCATGCTTGGAGAAATGAGCCAACTAAGAACACAAACACGTGTCTAAATGTAAAGTTACCGCGGGCATATGTGAACACGGTCAGACTTTTATCATCACCACATCATGAAATAAAATCCGACCTTTGAGTCCAAAGACAACGGCAGTGCGCGGCACGTGTGTACGTGCTCATGCGGTGCGCATCAGAGGAGATTCTCATATAACACCAGCGCCTTCTGTAGTAGCTACAGGAAAATTTGGATTCAAATCTCACCTTTTTATGATGTGATGATGTCACTCTAGCCTAATGTATCAGTTGGTTTCATTTCACGCTGTGGGAACGGCAACAATCACTAACTTCCATGTTTACATTGTACTTTCTGGACTACATCTATTTTTCTTGTAATCAGACAGTTATTTATTTATTGTTTATTTGAATAGGACAGATACATAAACATTGACTAACTGCAATACAGCAGTCGATGCATCATATGCTTATAGCCAAAGCTAATTCGCAGCACTTGTCCCTAGTTGTAATAATCTAGGTCGGGGTCGGCAACCTGCGGCTCTACAGCCACATGCAGCTCTTTAGCGCCCCCTAGAGGCTCCCTGGGATCCTTTCAAAATAATGAAAGTGAAAAATTGTGTGAATATGTTTATTGTTTTAATAGAATTTTCGTAGAAGGAAAATATGTCAAACTCTTAAAGTTTTTCGATGTGCAGAATAAATACTTAATTTCAACATTTCTGTCATCGATTTACCTCACACGACATATGACACGTGTGCTGTTGTAAACAAACCAAACGGCAGGTGCGTCAGGGTCATGGATCCAAAAGGGAATCAGAACGATAGAACACAGGAACGAATGAAAGACTGTATTTTATGCACGAAGGCACGGAAATAACACCCGTAGTTTGGGCAAAATAAGCTGGTTTTAGCGGAAAGAGACGCGTGGAACAGGTAAGCGCTTCAGTCACATCACTCGTTGAAAGCCAAATGGATATTTCTTATTGCAGATGATTTTGTGACAATTTAAGAGCTGATTTATGCAGAGGTTAGTCATGTTTTGATCTGCATCTTGTAGTTTTGCCTCATGTCAGCGTTCCTTGGCCTCTGTGCAATATCCGTGTCAAAACAAGACTGACAAACAGGTCCCGTGTCTGTTCGTGGAGTCGAATTATGTCATTAATTTCCGCAAAAAGTGCCACTGGTTGTCTGGTGCGACCTATACACGATTTTTCTCCTAATATGTGTTTTTGGCTTGTGCGAGAGCGAGTTGTATACGATAATATGGTAATCATGAAAGCTCATTTTGCATTTGTAGCCACTTATCATTTTGATAACAGGTTGATATAGACGCTTACAGCATGTGTTGCATTCATTGTAAGGCTTTAAGCTTTACATTTTTTTGGCTCCAACATGGTTTTTTGTAACATGCCATTAAAGGTTGCCGATCCCTGATCTAGGTGCTCATTTACCAGACTATTGTGATCAGAAAGCGAGGCACAACATCAACAGAGACGAAGGAGCTTCTTCTTTGGCTCACACCTGGACTCACTTCTCCAGAGATCTTCACCAGGCGGGGCAGACTGGTCAGTGTGACAAATCTGTCAAACTGGCCACATCTAGGAAGATTCTATAAGAGAGACGTTACAACACCAGAGTCACCGCTGACAAAAGTGGAAGTCCTGCAGCCCAAACTGTCAGGTAAATGAGCACCTAGCTTTTTAGAAGAAAAATAAAGATAAACTAAGAAGAAGACAGAATAATATGATTTCTGGACTACAATGTGTTGGTCACAGTACATACTGTATGTAACATCAGATAGCAAACATTACCATTCGCACTGTCGTGACTGGTAATGCGAAAAACAAAAACAAACAAGCTCCAATGCTGAGCCGTCAGACGGTTTCGACGGAATGAAATGAAACCAGCTGATACATCAAGATAGAGTCCAATGGCATCAGAAAGCAATTCATCTAGCAGAACGAGGACGGCCAATCCAAGAGAAGGAAGTGGGGAGGAATGTAAGTGGGAGGGGTCCAGGTCTTCAATATTAGGGTTGTAAAGTTCCTGAGTTGGATACTGGAGCAGCAGCATCTGAAACAGATAAGGCCAGCGCACACCGGGACGCTCTGCCGCGCGGCAAATCGGGCGCCTCCATTATTTTCTATGAATGTACACACACCGGGCTCGCCGGCGGCGGCGCTTTACAACGCGCCGTGATTCAGTTTTGTTTGTTTCCGTCGCGGTGCCGCCCCTGGAAATGACCCTGCCGGCACCCGTAGTTTCTTCTTCTACGATTTGAATAATGTAAAGCAGTTAACTTGTCGGTGCTATTTCGTTTACAATGATGAACGCGGTATGCCTTTCATTTTTTAGGACATATTATCATATGTCGCTGCATTTGGTGAGTGTTGACGCTTGGGTCTGGAGTGCGGCAAGTGAGTGCCGCGGCGCGCCGCGCTTTGGTGTGGGCTGGCCTATACAGTGGTCAGGAATCTTTAAATGTTGTTTCATCTTTTCTGTTACTCAGCTCTTTTGATATCTATTTAAGAAGTCAGCAGAGAAACTCATAGACAGTAGGACACTGTTATAAAAGTCTAAATGCTCATGTTGCTCACACCATGTGTCACCAGACCTTTGTCTTACTTGAATGATTGAATGTCTCTGTAGGCCATATCCCCTCAAGGGGAAGTAACGGTCATATGTTAACAAACCTTTTGTTCACTCCTGCTTTGCTGTCATCAAAACTATGACCTGCGCCCACCGGCTGGTGTGGCTCCTCTCCAGCTAATGGGACGACAGACTACTGAGGGAACTGCCGTTGACGAGACATGGATGGGATCGAGGTCATTTCCTGTGAGCAGATTAACGTACAATGCGTGTAAACAAGCACAAGTTGAATGAAAGTTCTAACTCAATGACAAGCTATTATGCACATATGCAGGCCAACAGGAGCTGCTCTGCCAACAGCTTTAGCCTCAGAGGCAGCGGAAACAGGATGCAGACAGACTGGAGATGATTCACTAAGTAGAATTACATTTAGCGGAGGGAGCTTAACGTCACATGATTTCAAAAAAGATACAGACAATGTAAGTGTGATCAGAATTTATTAAACAATCCAATCTCAAATATCAAGTTTTATGATCACTATTAAAGGGGGCCTATTATGTAAGATCCACTTTCAACCATGTTTTATCTGCGTTCTCTTGTCATTAGTTTACTCAAAGTTGTAGTTGGATTCTTGTTTTGTTTTGTCCTGCAGCTTCAAAGATCATTGTTTTCACCTTCCACCTATCCCACCTCTTTTCTTTTCCTTCTTTACTTGTGATTATTCATAATTTTCTAACCTTGCACAGTAAGATGAATTCTCGCAGTATTTGTGTGTTTACAAATCCATGAGAAACCATCTTGCAGTGCTCCTGCTCAGTGGTTCAAACCAAGTATTGAATGCTCTTACCAATCAGAAGGCTTCGCTACAGGAGGAGGCAGGATTTAGAGATGTGACGACAGCAGCGAGTGTCAGGCGAGTTCACAGCAAAACAACAAACAGAGCAAAGCAGCAGACACTGTAGCTGAGGCTATACTGGGGGTCGGCAACACCACGACAGCGCCCCCCCCCTAGTGACTCCCAGACCGTTCAAAATAATGAAAGTGAAAAATTGTGTGAATATATTCAATGTTTTAATATAATTTTTGTAGGAGGAAAATATGTCAAACTCGATGCAGTAAAAATGTGCAGAATAAATATTTTATTTCAACATTCCTGTCAACGATTTACCTCATACGACACATGACACGTGTTTTCTTCAGCGCGCACTGTTGGCTGTGTAAACAATCCAAACGGCAGGTGCGTCAGGGCCATGGATCCAAAAGGGAAACAGGGAAACAGAACACAGGATTCAACAGTTTTTGGACCGAACCATTTGCTTTCATTGCAATGAGTCAGTTTTATTGCAACCCGGGAGAGAATAAGAGTTGAAAGCCGTGAACACTCGCAGATCAACAGCAGATGCAGCGCTGTTGAAAATGATATACCGGAATTTCCACCCTATTGAGCGCACCTGAATATAAGCCGCATCAATGAGATTTAAATAAGAAAAATGATAAAGTACATACATAAGCCGCACTTGTTAATAGTAAGTCTATGAGAATCTGTAATTTTGCGTAATTTTTGTAAGCCACAGAGTTTAAAACTGGTGAAAAAAGTAGCGGCTTATAGTCCAGAAATTAAGGTACATGAGCTACCATAGTCACGTGCAAGAGGTGACATAAATGGTCTGTCGTCTGTTGGTGAGAGGTCTGCGGAGGGAGTTGGGAGGTACGTGCCTGCAGCCAGTCACTTTTTACATTTTTTCAATGCCCCAAACGCTTACACATTGATAAGCCTAGCTTAACGCTCTGCCTGCGCTAACTCCGCTCACTCCATCGCTCTGATTGGTCAAAAGTGATCAGAACAGTCAGAACCTTGAACTCAACTTCCAGTTCTAATTATGCTTCCATGGTTTGAACAGAAATGCCCACAATTTCTTTTTGAAAAAAAAAAAAAAAAGTGCTGCGTGCATTTGTGAAAGGGAAAGATGCTCAGCTATTTTTGCAGCAAGTTTGTTCACCAAAGCAACAAAAAATAAATAAATGTAGAACACCAAACTGCTGGTTCATTTCTGTCAAATTTCTCTTTCACAATCAATCTGTCTGTCTGTCCATCTATAAATTACTGACCATTATAATGAATCTTTACTGGCAACCCTAGCTGACCACAAACTGTCCGGTAATCTGTTCAGTTACCACTCCTCATTGTTAGTGAGCACAAGTCTGTGGATTTTGAAATACTTGTGGTTGTCTGCTTTTGAAGATTTCCTAAAAGTTACTCACATCACATGATGTATTGCATAATCTCTCGAGTCACAAGGTGCTGTCTGTTCGGTTTGCCCTAAGGTGTAAAATCTGTTTGTCTATGTTTTTAACCTTTGCTCAAAGTTTTATTAAGAATGATTCCCGCATGTTTGAGTAATCTTGTATTGTTCCTGCAGCTGAAGCGCTCATAAAAGCCCTGTCCTCACCTACCACCTATCCCTGCCGTCTGTATTTATTTTAATTATTCACAATATTCAGAGTATGTAGTTGTTAACCATATTAGTTAACCAGGACTTTTAAACCTCCAAGGAATATACATGTTCTAAAAATTATTACATATACCCAATACTTGGTTTATACAGTGTTGCCCTGTAATTAATCAAATCAGTTTATTTTTGTACGGCCCAAAATCACAACAACAGTCGTTTCTGTGGACTTCCAAGGTTAAAAAAGTTAGCAAACATTAATAGTAGAAAATGAGAACAAATCAATATACATTCAACAAAACAATAAACACTTTGAGACACTATGTAAGAGAGAACTAGTAGTTAAATAATCTTGACAGGGAAAACAGAGAGATGAGAAGGCAGCACTCAAGCTGCCCACTATACTTGCCCCAGACTAAATGCTCTGCCTCCTATTGTGTTTTAGAGAGTCTAGAAACTGCCAAAAGTCCAGCATCTTGAGAGCGAAGAAGACTGTTAGGATGACACAGAACTATTTCATCTTTGATATAAGAAGGAGCCATTTGATTGAATGGTTTATAATTTAGAAGAAGGATTTTAAATCTAACTCAACAAGAAGCCAGAGGAGGTCTTTTAGTACTGGGGTAATGTGTTCTCGTTTGTTTGTACCTGTCAGTACTCTTGCTGCTGCATTTTGAACTAATTGAAAACTTTTTTGTTTTTTCCTTTTAGGACACACTGCAAGCAGGGAGTTACAGTAGTCTACCCTCGACGTGACAAAGACATGGATACATTTTTCAGTATCATTTTTAGGTAGTATATTTCTAATTTTGGCAATGTTTTGTAGGTGTTTAGGGCTGAGTAAAATCACTTCTGTTTTTTAGGATTTTCAATAGTGTTACCTAACGGTAGCATACAGAGTAAAAAGAATTGGCCCGAGTACAGAACCCTGTGGCATCCCGCATTTTACCACTGTGAGGAGATTTGGTTTACATTGACAAACTGGAACCTATCGGATAAATAAGATTTAAACCAGCTGAGGGTAGTTCCTCTAACACCTACATCACATTCTAATCTCTGCAATAAAATATTGTGAACAATCGTATCAAACATTGTCAGCAGGTAATAACAAATCGTCTCCTTCTCACATCTCCGATAAACTTCCTCTGTCACAGTCTATTGGTCCCTATCGTGATTAGGTGCAGACTATCTCAATGGACCACAGGTTGACTCAAAATTGTGCCACTGTTGCGTGCAAATGTCACAGAAGTGCAGTACCTATTTCGGATATAATTGTGCTATTACTAAACCTAACCAATGGCGCTATAAATAAAGCCTTGATTTTTATTTAAAAAGCAAAACCAGAACCTCAAATGCAGTACACACGACTAAATAATGCTGAGTTCACTACAGTATGTGTTCTTCACAACTATCTTTCACATAAGACTAGATTATGTTTTGTTTCAGTCTTTGGTGAAGGGTTAGTCATGGGAAGTCATACTGACTCATGATGTCCATGCATGACTTTCAAAAGTCATGATGAATTACTATTTTTGATTCAAAAATCTTTAAAGCATGTGGATTCTGAGTATTCATAGTAGTATAAAAGTTATGGCTAACTATGACTTTTATATTAAAGTAAATATAATTTGTTGGATACATTAATGGTGGAATTCATTCATAAAACCACTTGAATTCACAATAATTCATGGTGAATTATGGCTTCAAGTACAAGCTGAACCAGACCAGGTGCTTGTACCACAATTTAAAACACACTGTTGTAATCTACTGAAACTCATCAGAAACAGACGCCCTGAGACTGAAGGCAGTGAGCCTAATGCTGAATTTGTACTTTGGTCCTTAGAGACTTTTAAACAGAAAAAACAGTAAATGCAACAGCCATAAACTGTCCAGATAAGGGAAAACAAAGCGAACGCCCTTGTCAGATTTCATTTTATTTTGTCTCTTGCATCAGTTTATCACACGTCAAAGTGCCTCATGATGACGATCATGCAGCCCCCAGCACGTCTCATGTTACAGCTGAGATGGAGGCACAGCCAGATGCTTGGACAGGATGCTAAACTTTCAAACAAATCTGTAACTCAGTGAGCATGTGGCTCTCATTATGTATGGTTTATTAGTCGAAGTGTTCCATCATCTAAACTAAACAAAATTAAGGTTCTATTTATAGCCTACTCCTACTTGTCTAGTTGACTAGATACAACAAGACTTGTTGTAACTAGTCAAATAATCTTCAGAACTCACTGAGGGGTCATGGGAAGGTCCACAGACGTCTTTTTGTTCTATTTCGTCAATCTTTTCCTAGAAGTAAGCCATCAAACACTTGAAAAAAATGCAGTCCAACGCCACTTAAACAGGTAAAAACAACAATAACCACAAAATTTCTATCTGAGAAATCCAACAATATCATTTTAGTTGACCATGCTTAGCCTTAACTAATTAGTTGAGATAGACACTTCTTTTAAAAGCACTGGGCTAACATTATAAGTGGTATTTCTGTTTTTTGAACTTTGAACTATCCCCAAAGAACGTTGTAATTTCACGTGGATAAAACCTATTCCACTAGAGAACCACTTAGGACCTTAAAACAGTGTTTAAAAATAATAGTCCCAATCTTGGCCAATCTAGACCATCATAGAATTTATTTATGCATTAAGCAGACAATGCATGTTCATTTCATTGTATTCCGTTGTCTTTTATTGTAGGTTTCACAAACTTATTTAAAAATCTCAAATCATCACAAAGGTTGTCATGAAAGCCAAACAGCATAATTTCTGTTTTTGCCATTATAGTGCAAAAAGTTGAGTGACATTCTTGCTTTGACCTCATTCAGACATACAATGACTGTTGCATTTCAGAGTTAAATATATCTGACAGTCATCTATATTTATATAAATGAAACTAAATGCCATGCTTCTTAAAAACAGACCCAAGTGGAAGTAAATGGAGAGAAAACAGACGGGGGCCTAGAAGAGACCCCTGGGGAACTCCACATATTTATCGATATTTTTCATTAAAAAAACTACCTACATATTTACTTGTTTACATACTTCCATACGTTCAGAGTTATTTGCTTACTTTCATACTTATTTATGTACATACTTAGGGCCCAGACACACTGCAAGCAACAAAAATGAAACCACAGTTGTGCATCCACGTGTGGGTGGCCACACCACCAGTTGCAGCAGAATACGTGTGCCAAACATTGCGAGCCACTGGCCCTGTGTTTTTCTTTGGGAAAACTGACTGGTCTGTGTTTAAAGCTCTTGTATCAGGTCTGTAGTGAAAATAAACACATGAATAGGTTGAGTTTAAAACATTTGCACGCCTAATCAAAACATGGCTCTTAAAAGACAAGTTTGCATTCATGAATGTAATGTCTGTGTAAATAGTGACTGAGAAGAGTGAAGTGTGAATGTGGCTTATAGTCTGAAATAGTTTTTGTAGTCGGTAAGGATTATAGTCTGAAATAGTTTTTGTAGTTGGTTAGGATTATAGTCTGAAATAGTTTTTGTAGTCGGTAAGGATTATGTGTTGTAACTGTATGTAACTAAATAAAATTAAAGATACATTTTATACATACTGTCTACAATGATAAGGTCAAGAACCACTTACATATAGATCTGTTTTCTTCTACAGTCCTGAGCAGAGACTTGCTATAACCTGGAACAAGCTTCTCTCCTCTTTGGTTAATGTCTATTGTGCATTGTCCCTGTACAAATAAAACCATACCATACATGAATAGGTTTATACTCCCCTCTGGACAGGCTGATCATGTCAAATGCGAGGTTTCCAAAAGTAAATTAGAAATCTCAAATAGACAGACGTTCTGAAGCTGGATCCTTCATACAGTTCTGATCTGTCTCAGGACGTGTGAGGCTGATGACAAATACATAAATACAACAGTAGAAGCCTGGTTCACCTGTATTCTTTTTTTTTCCCTATGCCTTAAAAAAAATAGGCTGGATTTTTCGCATCAGACATTTGCATGCACAATGCTCGCACAAGTGTTTCAGTTTTTTTTTTTTTTTTTTCAGTGTGTCCCTGGGCTTACTTACGTATATAGTTACTTACTTACAGAGTTATCTGCTTACTCACAGTTACTTGTTTACTTATTTACTTTATTACTTACTAATGTACATCCTTACTTAGATTACAGAGTTATTTGCTTAATTATTTTCATACTTTACATCTTTACTTACATACTTTTTTACCTACATACAAAGTTATTTGTCTAATTACTGTCATACTTACAGTATGTTCATCCTTATTTACTTACTAGCATACTTATTTACTTACATACAGTTATTTGCTTAATGACTTTCAAACTTACGCACATTCATCCTTACTTACTTACTAGCATACTTATTTAACATACAGTTATTTGCTTAATGACTTTCATACTTACGCACATTCATCCTTTTTTACTAACATACTTATTTACTTAAATACAGTTATTTGCTTAATTACTTTCATACTTACGCACATTCATCCTTACTTACTAGCATGCATACTTATTTACTACCGTACAGTTATTTGTTTAATTACCTTCATACTTACTTACGCGCATACTTACTTGCCTACTTATCTTCATACTTACTTGTTTTAGAAAAACAGCTGTCAAAGCACAACGTTAAACAAAACAATTTGAGAAAAGATTTGATCTTTGACCCTATCCATCCTTAAACCATAGACATATAATTAGTAGACGCGCAATCCAGCAGCTCTGTTCAGTTGCTACAACTTGAACAGTGCGACACCATATTGCTGGGTTTCACATTCTAGAATTCTTGGCAGTTACAAGGAGGATGGAGGGCAAGAGGCACTTTTTCCTATTAATAACATTGGACTTTGCCATGGAATAATTAAAAAAATATTTTTGCAAAATTAAAAAGTGGATTTTCTAGGATGACTAGACCCATTACTCATTTGCTTTGCAAAAAAAAAAAAAAAAACTGCATTTAAACAATCTTCATTTTAGCTGCCCTCCATCTCATTGAAATAACATTGGCCAGTAGAATGTTGTGATGTCACGTGAAACCAACCTATTGACCTTAATTGCAGAGGTTGCACTTTCATGGATAAAAAGAGCGATTTCAGCAAAACCATGAGCAAAACGGGCTGATTTAGACTAGTGAAGCTTTTTTAAACTACATTGGCGATTTAGATCATATTTCTCCAAACTACGAAATTCGTAGGCTGGAAATGCTCCATCACTGCCGATGCGACAGATGCGCCTCCACAGAGAAGGAAGCTATAACTTTTATTCAGTGTTATTTATGTAATTTCTCTGCTGTTCTCACCAATAAGATGTAAAAGCAGATGTTTGGTGCCATTAGAGTCTTAAAAGATGCACAAGATCAGAAATCTCTCGTTGTAGCAAGTTCGCTAGCCGTTAGTGGTTTTATACACAATTTTTACTACAATAAAGTACTAAAAGGTTGTAAACTCAACAATAACTTGTCACAAGGCTCTGACCTTTGCTAAATGTGGTCGGTAGGTTTGTACCAGCTGACACTCCTGGATTTTCATAACTTGGTTTTTTTGCGGGCTATAATGCTAACGGCTATGGGAAAATAAACAGTAGAACGCTCCGGACTAGCTTAAATCTTACCGGACTAGCTCAGATGCTAAGTGTTAGATAGCATCAGAGTCGAACTGCGCGTCTACTAATTATATGTCTATGGTTTAAACTCTGAACTAAACGTGATTTTTCAAGGTTTTTGCAAACTTCGTAAGTATCTAATTAAAAAAAACTTAATACAATTTTAAATATAATGGAATATCAACGTTTGAATTCTGAGTGAGCTGAAATTTACACAAAACTAAATAAGATCTTCAAAATGTCACCCGAAAATACCATTGTATCTAATATGTAAACTAAATTAACCAATCCATCCATTTTCTGGCTGCCTGAGATTTTAACAGTCAATCCTATTTAGTACATTTATTGCACTTGTAGTTTCTTACTTGCAAAGAAAAAAAAAGCACCTGACATGACATGCTACTTTCATGGTTGTAAAAAAGAAGCAATTTTTAGACTTGTCCAACTTGTTCTGGTTTGCAATACATTCTCAAGAGACAGAAATGCACAAACCTGGTGTCACGTATGCTATCTATGATTGACACATGTGTGAAAGTCATTTGTACTGACACTGTGTACCTTTCTGATGAAAATTCTTGCACGAAAGCTAAAGCTGCACTGTAAACCTCTGGGTCCTCACGCTAGTTGAAACAATTTAGTCCAGCTCACTTAATAAAAATGAGTAATCCTAACGTTTGTTTTTGTCATTATTTGATTAAAGTAAAATTTGTTTATTGCGTTGGTTCCATTCTAAAAATAACCCGCAAAAGATGAAATCTGCAAAATCGTCATGTTTATTTTTGAACATTAGGGGTAAGCACTAACGTCTTCCAGTCACAAATTGACATCACTGCGTAGTGTTGGTGCCATAGTGAAAATGAATTGCAATGTACATCAGACTTTTGTAATCTATTGTAGCTGCATCGACAGCTTTAACACCAGGAAAAGTGCAGCTTCTGAACCAGGTTTTCATAAGGAAAAGTTGTATAAGTGTGTACGAACTATGCAAACAGAAACTCCGGCGCACACAGAGACTCTGTGCTCATGAGCCCGGGCAGAGGCGCTGTGGGACGGGAAGAAGTGAGCACACGCACCCCTCGTTGTTGCCAGACTTTTAGAGAGACAACAGTGACAGCCCCTGACCCACAACACCTCTGCCCCGGCTCACGAGCACAGCAAGTCTCGGTGTGTGCGTGGAGTTTCTGTTTGCGTAGTTCATGCACAGTATTACAACTTTTCCTTATGAAAACCCGGTTCAGACGGTGCTTTTTTCCTGCTGTTACAGCTGTTGCGTCTACAACAGATGACAAAAGAGTACTTTTTTTAAGGAGACTGTTTCAGGACTAGCCCAAAATACCTCTTCTGATGTCCATCGCATTTGAAGTAAACAACTGTGTTACTATGGCAACTACACCACTGGATGTAAAGCTACGGTCACAATGACCCGTACGAATAAAATGGTCGTACAAATGTTACAGATCGTACGAAATCTGGAGTTCGTACGAGGCTCGTGGAGTGGAAACTGTTTTCCTACAGTCTTCTTACGCAGATTTTCAGCTCTCACCAACAACTCACGACACTCTTGGGGAAATGAAGCCGTACGGCATTCTTGATGTGCCTAAAGCTTGTTTAATGCTCTTTACGGTAATCCTACTTCTATTTTGTATCACACGGGAGCTGCGCGATGTCCCCGTCCCTCGCTTATCAAGCGCTTTCCCTCCGCCATCTGGCGATGTTAGCGACCTATGCTCCATATCTAGTCTGATACGACCTGGAAGGACATTCAGCTCGTGTCCACTGTGATGTACACTACACTTATTTCGTCTAATGTCTACTACGCCAAGACCTGTCACAAAACACTTCAGCTTTTCTAACACCCTCAATTACATACTTTTCTCAACAGTATTGGACCATTCACATTATTCTCTGGAAGCATTCGTCATACCACTATTTCAGTATACCAAACACCACACACATTACACTTTTCTCAAATTGGCATTCACATTTTCTCTCTTGTTCAATCAAACAAAAGTCCAAACCTTTGTACACATTGCTCCAGTGATGCTCAGGTTCAAGTGGGTCGGCTCTAAACCCATGTTCAAATGCTCCTAATGCTTTAGCCTCAAGAGTCGTGAACGTTAGTCCAATCAGCCTCATATAATGTATGTTCTGTTTAACAAACTAAAGCTGGCGTTCTGTCTATGGGACTCCTGTCGAGATTGGACCCCTCACTAGCTTTTGTGACTGTGTGTGATGTAGCAAGCTTCCCGTTTACAATTAATTAGGCTAAGTTTAGGCATAATTCGAAGGCTAAGTTTAGGATTGGGCTTGGGTGAGGGTTAACAAAAGTCATTTGAAAATAAAAAAACTATTACTGATTTTCTAGCACTAACTTTAAACAAGGGGTGTCCCAATCTCGATAAACAAAAACTTGCTTTACTTACTGTGAAAGTTTTGTGACTCAGGTCTGCATCGTTTTTAAAAAATCTTTATGTTAAACTGCAAATTCCTCAGTAAAACCAAAGAAAAGTGCAGTAACTGTGTTTGAAATCTTCAGTTAGAACATTCTGAGCTGCAGTTGCTGTACTTTACCTTTGTTTTACTGCAGAACTGGCTCAACTCACAGATACAGCAAATCTAATTTAAAAATAAAAAAATAGACTTTCACAATTCATTATTGCCACATAAAATATAATACTTATCAATTTGGTTGATAAAAATCTGCCCAAATGTATTTTTTACAAAAAGGCAAATCTAACCTAGATAAAATCACTTGAATTAAACATATTGATCTTAAAAGACTCATTTTAAGATTTTTTCACTTAAAAAGACCAAGTCTTACTAAGATTATTTGACTTGGTTTAAAACATTCTACCCTGATTTTCTGACGTGCAGCTGAGAGGAACTGTTTGACCAATAATACCACAGGACACCACTAGTGTTAAGTGTTTGCTGATCCTCACTGTAAAAAGGGGAAATCTAACCTATAGATAAAACCACTAGAATTATATTCATCTTAATATGTTTTCACTTAACATAAAAGCAAGTTGTTTTTTTTTACGTATTTACTTATCCTAAAGTACAATATAAACACACAAACGTGACAAACACGAAGGAACAGCGTCTATGTTAAAAAATAACTGCGTTTTTCCTTTGTTGGACAGCATGGACTTTGGACTTTATATGTATGTTATAATCATTATCCTAGAATGAGAACAGAACCAATTCCACAGCTGTTACCTAGAAACTATCTGTAAACAAGAGCCATAAATAAATGACCTAATAGTTCTGATTAGAGAAATACTGACCTATTAACCTCATTATTTTGTCTAAACAGTCAGTAAAATAACTGTAAATTATCCATTATTTTGGATTAATTTCGTTTTTTGAAAGGATTTTGAACTCAAGTTTACTTTAATATATTCCAATTTTATTTACCAGTTTCTTTTTTTTACAAACAGAAACATTTCCTGCTGTAAAATAGGATCAATGTTTACCACAGGGACTGTCACAGTAAACTGTGTCAGACGTGAGAACCGGTCGGACAAGCCTCAGGGGTTTTTTCTGGTTTTCCCCCATGGCAATTTTACTCTAACTGTGCTTTTTGATTGGACACATGACAGGTAATTCCACAAGCGTTATAGAGTCTGCACAGCAAAATGTTCATTCTACAGAGAAAAATTGTAAGAATTGCAACACATTCTAAACCTGATGATTCGAGTGCACCTTTATTTTTTGAATTAAATCTCCTAAATATTTTTGATATTAACATCTTTCTAACCTGTACATTTGTATTCAGGGCCCACGTATATAGACCCGTTCAGAGCCTACGTCATTTTGGGGGCGGAGCTGCACTGGTGCCCTCCGCAGAGTTTCCCCATAAGTTTACAAAACGAGTAAGCTGTACTAAGATATTAAAGTAGAAACTAACAATATTAAAACTTTGACCTTCCTAATGTGTTCCTTGGGTTTGCACCAGTGACACATTTTATAACTCCTGATTTTTTCGGGCTAACTAGCTAGCGCTAAAATCTATAGAAAAAATGAGGATCACATCAAAACAAATACATGCCTCAGAGTCATGTAAGTATATCCTTGGAGTCTTTTATACAATAACTTCAGTAGAAATCAGCACAAAATAATGCACACAGGTGCAGTTTACTGTGAGTCTAATTCTCCACTGAATTGATAAATAATTAACACAACTTGCACAAAAATCTTAAGCAAGTCACGGTAACTCACCTCCTGTACTTTTCTGCAAATTACGTCGCAAACTCATCAAGGATTTGTATGATCAAAGCTTTTCTCTTCTGCACATGAGTTTTTCCATCAAATATAAGTAAATATCAGGTCGCTGAATGTCGGGACACTTACTAACGTCATGCTAACATTCAGTAGATAACTGTACATGGATCTGGAGTCGCTCGCTGTTCGTTAAATTGAGTTTTTAAAGAGAGTTTTGCGATTTGTTTATGAAAACGCACCTGCGTAGCTTGTAAAGCCTGACCCCGGGCTCACACTACATCCAGTCCAACTCCGGTGCAGTCACCGGAGTCTTTACTTAACTTGAAAAGTCCGAGAGTGGCTCACACGGCGTACAGTCTAGTCCGGTGTCTCCGGTACGGCCAATCCGGCGCTCCGAATCCGTTTCGTTTGTTTCAAATTTTGGCCGGACGCCGGGAGCGCACCGGAGCCCTTTTTGATGAAGTTGTGAAAACAAGACACAATAAACAGGAAACCAAGCGAGCGCGGGTGAAGTGAATCCGGTAGTTTTCAAAATAAAATCTTTACGTTACCGCTAATATACAAAATACGACATTTACACGATTACGTAACACATAAAATGTAAATAAACCTCCGTACTCACCCACTGTGCGGCGAAAAATCCCAACAGAAAATCAACTAACGTGAAACAAGCCCAAAACTTGGCGCGTGCTCTTTGTTACATACATGTGCTCAGCGAAAGAGAGAGAGAGAAAAAAAAAAGTGCTCAGCGGTCGCGTAATCTCCCACGTTGAGCGTGAACCTCCGTGAGTTCGGGGTCTCGCGAGGTCGGCAGCAGAGCCTGTGGCTGCAGCAGGACTGCAGACCACCGTAGCTAATGTGAGTCACCCACCGTAGCTAGACCGGTCGGTGACTACACCGGAGTTGGACTGGAGGCAGTGTGAGCCCGGGGTGAGACTGGGCACACTCGGGGCACCAGTTCGCGCGCGCAGCCATCTTTGTTTACTAACAGTAAATGGGTCTCTATCCAGAAGTATTTAAATTTCATCTTTCACTTTAATGACTTACCAACTCAACAGGTGACTAAGCTGCATATACCTTCACATAAGAGAAGTCGTGAGCAGTTTTTTTTATCCGCTACCATGGAGTTAAATTAGGGAATACTCATTCTGATACTTTAGGGCAGGGGTTCCCAAACTTTTCAGCCTGGGACCCCCAAAATAACCGTGTCACTACCTCGCGACCCCCACAGAAAAAAACAAAACTTTTGTATTCATTTTAAGTTACAAAATCATTTAAATTAGGCTTACTTGTGTTTATTTTGATAGTGTATTGCTTTATATAACCCAAATTCCCCCAAAAACTGCTTAAATGCCAAGTTATAATTGTAAAAATACATTTTGAAATCATCTCGCGACCCCCAGATTTTGCTTCGCGACCCCCTGAGGGGTCCGACCGCCACTTTGGGAACCACTGCTTTAGGGTGCATTCACACTAGCAATGGTTAGTACGCTTTAATCGACTCTAGTTTCTTCTTTTGCCAGAGAGTCTGGTTCGTTTGGGCAGGTGTGAATGGGCGATCGAACTCTGATGCAGAAAAAATAAGTGAAAAAAAAACGTAGTCTCAGTTTGGTTGAAGTGAACTCTGGTACGGTTCGAATGAAATGTGAACGCCAAATGAACGCAGGTCCTTCAAAGCAGGAAGCGGACTACAGCGCAGTGCATTGTGGAAATACATAGACATATAATTAGTAGAACGCGCAGTCCGACTCTGATGCTATCGAACACTTAGCATCTGAGCTAGTCCGGTAAGATATTAAGCTAGTCTGGAGCGTTCAACTGTTTATTTTTCCTATAGCCGTTAGCATTAGCCGCAAAAAATGCAAGTTTATGAAAGATCCAGAGCGTGTAGCTGTACAAACCTACCGACCCACTTTAGCAAAGGTCAGAGCCTCGTTACATGTTATTGGTTGAGTTTACAAACCTTTTAGTATTTTATTGTAGATAAGAAATTGTGTAATAACTGCTAACGGCTAGCGAACTTATGCATCTTTTTATGATTCTAGTGACCACCAAACGTCTCTTTTACATGTTACTATTGAGAAAAGCAGACAAATCACATAAATAACACCAAACAGGTAATAATGGCTTTAGTTATCTGTTGGAGGAGCGTCTGTCACATCGACAACCGATGGAGCATTTCAGCCTAAGAATACAGTAGTTTGAGAAATATAACTTCACATTGCCAAAGTTTGTTAAAAAGCTTCACAGACACAAATCAGTCACTTTTGGCTTCTTGGTTTTGCTGAAATCACTTTGTATAGCTCGTTTTATCCATAAAAGTGCATCTTCTGCCATTGAGTTCAATTGATTTGCATCATCATCTCTACCGGAGGAATATGGCGTTGCAAGTTGTAGCAACAGAGCAGAGCTGCTGATTGCACGTCTACTAATTTAATTCTATGGTTAAAGTACACACATAATAACCACTTTGTTTGAGCTAACTAAGCCACGCCTTAGCAAGATTTGGTTGCCTGTTGTAGGCAGGAGGTGTGGTAGTAATAAAATAACATGGAAATCAAAATTAGCCACTGCTGATGGTAGTGGTGGCCTCTCCGTGACATCATCAAACGAGCACTTATACATGTACTTTACTTTTAGTTTAATTTTGAACTTCCGGAAGGATCAATTCTATACCGGGTACAAGCGTACGGTAAAGCTTCTTACTTCCATTATCATTTGCTTTTCCGCGTGGAATTTGGAAGTTGCGTTCGTGACCAAGGAAGTTTGCGTTGCGTTGACCATAGATGAGCGTGTTTCTGTTCAGTTGGGTTTTTTTGGTCTTGTTTTCTTCGTGGTTTGGAAACACACCACCAACATGTGAAGGAGTGGACAAGCTTCTCAAAAAGAGCAGTGTGAAAGTGACCGTTAGTTGAAAATGTTTAACATGCTTTAATTTGGTCCCAAATTGAAAAAACAGTCTACTGGACTATTAAGTGTGAAAACAACCCTAGAAAACTCTATGCCATTATCATTATTCAACCTTCTCATTCGGCCTTTTCCTTTCACACATCTGACTAAAATCGTTAAAAAATCAAACTAAAACTGTTCTGAACCATTTGGAGCTCAGGCAAATGGCTGGGGTTTTTAAAGCTGTAACCCTGTAGTTTTTGCTTCTGATGTCCAACAGTCTCTCATTAGAAGTGAGAACTTTTCTCCAAGCAAAGAAAAAACAAAATCCGCCTAAATTGTTTTTGGGTAGATTTAAGGATGGTATATCTGGTGTCACAGCTGAGACATACTGTAATTTACACTAGATTTGTCATATTTTGGGTTTTGCAATCCTCTGTAAAAGCTGAAGGTAATTGAGGTAATTAATTACTAATTAAAAGTCCTATTAAATTTTCAGAGATTTTTTTTATTTGAAGGTTTACAATAGAAATCTGAGTCTGGATCATCCAGAGGCTGGGTTTGCTCTAAGTAAAAGGGATACAATGGGATTTTTATATTTAACTTTTCCAGGTTCTTCTTAGTATGCATTTTTAAGACACTGACAAAATAAAATTTTTGAGAAAAGTGGGACACGCCTTCAAGGGGCCGCCGGGAATGTAATTACACCAGACTAAAAACACCTGAGAGCTCAATATTCTCCTTGATTTATTTGACTTACAAAAGTAAAAAGATAAGTGTCACGCAGTACATGAAAAGAAACAAAAACGAATAATCTTATTGATGTGATCAGTGTGTGTTTTTATACTGTGTTATGTTTACATCTATCTTTTTGAGAGCGGTGCTTTTTTATGATTGTGATTGTTTTATTGTTGCAAGAAATGCATGTTGTTTTCATTCTTCTTTTTAAGTGCTGAATAAATACAGTTAAATAAAGCATTGAATCCCCCTCTTTCCTTTGTCTGATGTCTTCCTTTTTTGCTCACGCAGCATGATTGTGCATTTACGTTTGGTCTCACCGCAGACGTGCAGCCGGGAGGAACTGTTTGACCAATAAACCCAGAAAAGTGTCAAGTGTTTTGTGCTGGATCAGTTTTTTAGTCAAGTTAATTAAGATGAAGAAAATACTTTTGAAATGACTGCAGATTAATACAGTGACTTAGAATGTTTGATCGTACAGGGCGGTGAAATGATCTCACCAATATGACAACGATCGTACATCTGACAACACTGATTTACTTTTACAGTGGACTGTCTGTTACTGCGGGCATTACATCCTTGAAAAGTCTTGTTGCATCAGCATTTCTCTGCCTCTCTTACGGCCATTTCTCTGCACTGTAAATGATAAAAGGCACTTTAACTTAAAAATGTAAGTTCAATTTCTGCTTTTAAATTTTATGTTGATTAAACTAATGTATGTGTATTTCTCTCCTCTTCTCTTCTACCTTTTGCTCTTCTTTCCTCTTTGTCTCTCGCTTCTGTCTGTCTCTTTATCTTCTCTCTCTCTTTGACTCTCTCTTCTTCCTTTCTCTTTCTCGTCTGTCTTTCTTTCTCTCCTGTCTCTTTCTCTTTAACCTCTTCCTCTTTTCTCTCTTTCTCTCTTCTGTCTCTCTTCTTTCCCTCTCCCTCTTTCTCTCTCTCCTTTCTCTTCCCTCTCTCTTTCTCTCTTTTCTCCTCTCTCTCTTCCTCTCTCTTCTTTTCCTCCTGTTTTCTTTTTCTCCTCTCTTTCTCTCCATCTCTCTTTTTCTCTTCCTCTTTTTCCTCTCCTGTCTTTCTCTTGCTCTTCTCTCTTTTCTTTTCTCTCTTCTCTCTCTTGTTTCTTTCTTTCTCTTCCTCTCTCTCTTTTCTCTCTCTCTTGTCTTTCTCCCAGTCTCTCTCTCTCTCCCCTTTCTCTCCTGTTTCTTTCTCTCCTGTTTCTCTCTCTCTCCCTGTTTCTCTCCTGTTTCTTTCTTTCTCTTGTTCTCCTCTCTTTCTCTCCTCTCCCGTTTCTTTCTCTCCTGTTCTTTCTTTCTCCACTCTTCTCTCTTTCTCTCCCGTTTCTTTCTCTCACTTTCTAACTCTCCACAAATCTTTCAACACCTGGTTAATATTTGTTTTTGCTGCAAAGACATATTTTACCGTCAGCAGAGTGAAAACTGGAGTGGCCCGCCCAAGCACAGCCAATCAGAACGCTGGATTTGCTGATCCGTTTCTCTGTCTCTCTGGTATGAGCGTGTATTCAATCACTTTGTGAGGACCAAATTTGTATACACTCACTTTCTGGGACCTGCCTTCCTTATGGGGACAAAAAAGCTGGTCCCCATGATGTAAATCCTTCATTATGAGATCAGCAACATGGTTTTAAGTTCAAATAAGGTTAAGGTTAGGATTAGGGTGAGGGTTGGGTTAATTTAGGCAAGTAGCCACTAAGGTTATGGTTAGGGTAAGGGTCCATGAAATGAATGTAAGTCAATGTAATGTCCCCATGACAGATGGAAACACAACATAGATGTGTGTATGTGTGTGTGGATGCTTTCTATTCTATTCACTGTTAAAAGAACTAAAGGCAGATTAACTTCACACGTTCTATTTGATTTATGTGACTCATGTATGTCAGTTGCAGTTATTTCTCTCTCTCTTACGGTCTTCTCTCTTCTTTTCACTCCTCCACCCCCTCACTTCTCGACTCTCTCCTATCTACTTTTCTTCTCTCTCTCTATTTCTATCTTTCTCATCCCTTTCTGCCTTTACTTTTCCTCTCTCCTCTTGTCACTTCTCTATTCTCTCATATGCTTCTTTCCTCTCCTCTGTCTTCACACTTATTTCTTCTCTCTCCTCTTGCTCACTTTCTCTCATCCTCTTTCTCTCTCTCCCATCTCCTCTTTTGTCTCTCAATCTCTGTGCTCTCTCCGCTCTCTCCTCATTACTTTCCTCTCTCTCTCTTTTCTTGTCACTCTCCATATCCCTTTTCTTCTTTTCTCTCCCTCTTTTCTCTCACTCTTTTTCTTCTTCTCTCTCTTCCCTCCTTGCTCATCTTCCTCCTTCATTCCTTCTCTCCTTCTCTCTCTCTCTTCTCCTCACCTTCTTCCCTTCGTCTGTCTCTCCTTTCTCATCTCTGCGCCCTCTCTCAACTTTTTTTTTTCTCTCCCTCTCTCCTCTGAGCCTTTTTCCTTTTCTTCTCGCTCTTGCCTCACTCCTCTCCACTGCTTCTTTCTCTCCCTCTCTCCTTTAACTTTTTCTTCTCTCCTTGCACTACCAACGTTTCTTCTTCCCCTCCTTCTTTTTCCTTTTCCCTCCTCTTCTTCTCTTGCTTCAACTTTCTCTCCTTCTCTCTCTTCTTTTTCTCTCCCTCTCCTTTTACCTTTTCCCTCTCCTCCTTCTCTTGTCACGGTCTCTTCGCTTTCTTCTTTCTCTCTCCTAATCTCCTCTCTCCCTCTACTACTCTTACTTTTCACTTCTCATCTTGCTCACTCTCTTTCTTTCCCCCCCACCGTCCTCCTCCTCTCTACTCTTACTTTTCCTCCTCTCTTGCTCACAAATTCTCTTTCTTTCTCTTTCTTCCTCCTCTCCTCATCTTACTTTTTCCTTCTCTCTCTTGCTCACAGTCTCTCATCAACCTTTTCTCCATTTTTGCTCTCCTTCCCTTGCTCACTCTCTTATCTTCTTATTTCTCTCCGCTCCTCTATCTTACTTTCCTTCTCTTCTCTTGCTTCACTCCTCTCTTTCTTCTCTCTCTTTCCCCTTCCATCTCTTTAACCTCATTGACTTTTCATTCTTCTCTCTGTGCTACAACTCTTCTCTTTCTATAACTTTCTCACTCTCTCTTCCATCTTACTATTACTTTTCCTTCTCTCTTCGCTCTTACTTTCTCTCTTTCTTTCTTTCTTCTCTCTCTCTCATCTCTACTCTCCTACTTTTTCTTCTCTCTTGCTCACTATCTCTTTCTCCTCTTTTTTCGCTCTCTCTCCTCTCTGCCAATCTCTAACTCTTACTTATGCTTCTTCTCTCTTGCTTTTCCACATCATCAGTCTTTTACTCCTCCTTTTTTTCTTCCACTTCTCTCTCCTCATTGCTCCTGTCCTCTTCTTCAATCTTTTCTCTCCTCCCTCAGTCCTTCTTTTACCGTTTCCCTCTCTCTCGCTCTTGCTCACTCATCCTCTTTCTCTATCTTTCTTTTCTCTTCCCTCCTCTCTTCTTACTTATTTTTCTTCTTTCTCATCTTTGCTCTCCTTCATCTTTCTCTCTTCCTCCTCCCTCTCTCTCTCTATCTCTACTTCCTTAACCTTTTCCTTCTCTCTCCTTTGCCTCACTATCTCTCTGTCTTTCATTTCTTCTCTCTCTCTTCCTCTCTCTCATCTGTCTCTCTCCTTTAACTGACTGTTTCTTTTTTCGCGGGTTTTCTTCTTTGTCTCACCTCTTCGCTTTCCTTCTTTCTCTCTCTCGCTCTCCTTCCTCTCTCTTTACCGTTTTCTCCTTTCTTTCTCTCTCTTTGCTCACTTCTCCTCTCTTCTTTCTCCTTCTTCCTCCGGGCTCTTTCTTCTAATCCTCCTTCTTCCTTCTCTCTCTTCTTCACCTTCTCTCTTCTTCTTCTTCTCATCTCTAACTTCCATAAAGCTCTTCCCTTTTTTTTCCTTCTTCTTCTCTTTTCCTCATTGCTCACTTCCTCACTTCCTCTTTTCACTCTCTCTTTGTTCTTTATTACTCCTTCTCCCTCTCCCCCTTATTCCTGGCTTTCTCTCCCTTCTAAATCCGTCTTGAAAATGAGCATTTAAATTAGCTGACGATGTTGATTTCTACCACACTGCAGCTGCAAAACTTGGCAAAACTGTTGTGTGGAAGTAAACAAACAAACAAACAAAAAAAAAGAGATGAAATCATTAAAACACTAAGTTAATGTCGTGTAGTTTCTACGCCGCTGCACTTTCTGGTGGAAGAGACAAGTTGAAGTAAGGAGCTTGAAACTGTTTGTTAAAGCATGTGACTTTATTTGTGGAATCACACCATTTCATCATTGAAAAGTAAGAGTCACGTCAAAACAATAGTGTAACCCGAGGGCAGACGCACGTGTAGCCTGCCAAACACAGGTGTGGTAGTTGTGTGTAGTATTTCTGTCGCACGCCTACGTCTCTGTGAGTAATTTAATAACAGCGGAGAAAGCGAGTGGGAGGCTCTAATCCTGGCCGCAGATTCAATCACGTTCGGCCAAACCCAGAAACAGGAAGCGCCGCTCATTGAAACTCGAGCGCCTGCCTACCCGGAGCATTGTTGTGAAGACGCAACGTGGGCGACGCGACCGGATAAATGCCGCTAAGGATCAGCCAAGAGTCCATAATGCGATGTGCAAACGACACGGACATGCTTTCACCACGACACATGCTCGCACTGTGGCCGCGCGGACGAGCTGCCGGTGCGTCTCCAGATGCGCCTTTTACGCACGACGCGCGTCATCTCCGTGTCCATGGTCCTGCTGGTCGGCATGGTTCTGGCGATCCTGGTGCTGCTGCTGTTCGGATCACCCGCAGCTTTACTCCACGGCAAGGTAAGGTCAGAGCGGGGAACACTTTGGACCAACTTCATCTTAATCTGAATGAAAGGAAATGAAATGAACGGTGCAGATCTTGGCTTGACACATGAATAGGTTTGGGTTTACAGTTTTTCTCAATGGCTTTGACACGCTTGTCCATTCTAAAAGTCAATTTGCAAAACAGCTCACACAGAGCTTCAACTTTTTCAAAACTCAATTTCGGCTCAGGCTAAATTTAGTTTTTTCATTCTAAACTGTTACATTTTCCGTCTAAAGCAAGTTTGTCATTGGGATTCACACTCACACAAATCAGATTAAATCTGGATGAGTGTGTTTGTATCTTACTGTGCAAGGGAAAAAATATATATGAAAAGTACACATTTACTGTAAAATCGGATGTGTAAAATGCATTTGATAAATTACAGCACTGCAAAAAAGGAAAATCTAACTTAGATCAAATGACTTGAATTAAGCATAATAATCATTCACTTAATAAGACCAAGTCTTACGAAGATTATTGGACTTGTTTTAAGATATTTTACCTCATCTAGATACACAAACTTATTTATGTGTGTCTGTTTTAGGCCATATTTGAGTGAATCAAGGTTAGATTTGCTTTTAAATCTTATAAAAAAAACTTGAAACTTGCATTTTCTACTCAACACAACTAGGTTAGACACATATTTTACTGCACTGGCAGATTATTTCACTTCAATAAGATTTTTTTTTTTTTTACCTCAAAATAAGCAAAATGTTCTTATTATTTTAAAGGCTTTTAAAAGGCTTCTAGATATTTACACTGAATATAGTTTGTGTCAAACACAAGGCCCGGGGGCCAGATGCGGCCCTCCAACTCATTTCATGTGGCCCTCAAGGTCTTATAAGGTTTACTTTAATTTTATATTAGTGCCAGAAGTAATGTATTAACCTAATGAAATAACTGGTCTAAAACTCAAAGAGTAAGTATTTTTTAGACTAATGCAGATGTATATTAAGTTGTTGTTACTTTCAAAAAATATACATAAATATACATTAATCAAATACAACTTTATAGTATGTCAAAGATTAGTAAGGTTAATTTCAGCCCTTGGAGGACAACCCCAATTTCAACATGGCCCTTAGTCAAAATGAGCTTGACACCCCTGGTTTAGAGAAACACACGTCTCAGTGAAGAGCCATTTACAGCCACGTTTTATTGGAAGTATATTGAGTTTATTTTCTCCTACAGTCTGTGTTTCTGCTCAGACATTGTCCTGTTCATTCTTGTTGTTGATCTTTCTGCTCATGTGATTTTAGATTTTACTGTGATGTGTGAGTTTGTAGATAAAAACAAAAGTCCTTTTATCAGGTCTGTAGTGTTGGAGAAACAAACTAAACTCACTGAACATGAGAGTAGAGCTATGGGCAATATATCAAATTTAGATAATATCGTGAATGTTGTTTTTAAGATGTGCAAAAATGGAATATTGAGTATATTTGCAGTAAAAACATGCTACAAAAGAGCTCATTTACAATCAAAATATAACGTAAGTGATGCTGTAAACTTTTGAATAGACAAAGTAAGTTCATTTCTATCAGGGTTTGTAGATAAGTGCTTTACAGAATGAGGTTATAGTGGGAGATGGCTGCATTTTTGTAATTCATTTGACAAATATGTGTCTGATAATTAAACACCAGACAACGAGGCAATGTGTGCCTGGATAAGCCCGATCTCACAAGAAAGCGTACATTTACCACAACATTACACAATATGTAAATGAGGTATGATTAGCACAGTTCACGGCTGTTTTGTGTAATTATAGTACGCGTCACAGTCACCATTCATTCAATGGTGGTTGTTAAGACGTGTTCTTATTTATGAATATTCATGAAATTCATCTTAACCTGCCCCAAGCCCCAGACCTAAACTTACCCATTTTAGAACTTTATGCCTAAACTTACCCGTTTCACCTGAAGAAAAGGTTCCCACGTGGCTTCAATTAAAACTCGTGTTTTTTGACGCTGTGAAATCTCGTGTCATTTTACTCTTTTTCATATCGTGCTAAATGCACGGCGTAACATAATACTAAAAATAGCTATAAGTCGTAGTCAAATACGTTGTTTTGTGTCGTGGTAAAAGTACGCCATCTAGTGATACTGTGTTGGAGCCAAGCAGTATTTGACTTCTTTTAAGTTCATTTGTATTGGTTTCGACTAAGATTGTCAATGGAACAAACATAAAACAAGTTGTTTTACATAAAGTAAGAAAAATACACACTGACATGAAATTGAATTTAATCAATTTGAAAAAACCTTCTGAAATAAGAATTCAATGTACTTGTTCTATTGGCAAATGTTATTTAAGAAAGTCATGTAAAAAGTCCTTCAATCAAATGTAGATGTTTTTTCCGATATAGTAACAAGTTTGAAGATCAGTTTTAACATGTTTATGTGGGACTGGCAAAAATATCGTTCAATATTATTATCGAGATTTGGCCAAAAAACTATCGAGATGTTTCATTTTTGTCAATATACATGAGAGCCCATGAGAGCCATGAGAGTTTATACATGAGAGTTTATACATGAGAGTTTATACATGAGAGTTTCTACATGAGAGTTTATACATGAGAGTTATACATGAGAGTTTTATACATGAGAGTTTATACATGAGAGTTTCTACATGAGAGTTTCTACATGAGAGTTTTATACATGAGAGTTTCTACATGAGAGTTTCTACATGAGAGTTTATACATGAGAGTTTATACATGAGAGTTTATACATGAGAGTTTCTACATGAGAGCTGTGTGAGTCTGAAAACTGTGAGAACGGGATGAAAAACGTTGCAAAATTCTGTGTATCTCAAGCTTTATTCAGATAAATGTTGTGATCAAATCGTCAAACTAAGCCAAGTTTCCAAAAGTGTGTCAAAGCGATTGTCACATTGTCATTTATAACACATGAAAGAAGCAGCGTAACACGTGAAAAGGCAACAGTTAATATACAGTATAATTATTCTTTATTACAGTAAAAGAAGGTTGTCCACATTTAAACACCTAACTCTGTAATCTTATTCTAATAACAACATGACAATGCTGAAGTCTGCTTTGAACTTGACTTTTGTTTTTTCAAATAAAGGAATCATATTTCTGGTAAAAAAAAAAAAAAAAAATCCAATTAAAATCAGTCAAACAAAGATACACAAACCGTTTTTTTTTTTTTTTTTTTTTAATCCAAAACACATACATTTAAATAATTCTATCCAAAATGAATCCATAAAACTGGTTACATTTGTCCAGGCGATTCATTCATGAGGACTCTTAGCATTGGTATGTGTTGTTGTAAACTCACCAAGAACAAAAAGCCTGTTTTTAAGCTCATAATAATGATATATCAACAACAAAAACATGAGTCATGTGATGTATAAGTTTACTGCTTAAAAAGATGAAAAGTTTCCTGACGTGCCAACAGTCTGTCCTCTCAAACAGCAGGTGGAGATGAAATGAGTTTAGCTTCTGACTAAATAGGTTCAAATTTAGTAAAATTAAAATGATTGTGGGCCTGTTCCAGCTGCTGATCTGTGTCTCTGAGCCCTTTCATCTCACACAAAAAGTCACTTTTGTAGATTTTTTATTTTTACTTAAAAGTAACTAAGAGTACTTTGTTAGCGACTGTAATTTAATGACAAGTATTTTAAGTTACACTACTAGCTATTCAAAAATGTAATCTAATTTTCTCTCTCATCTCTTTCTTCTCTCTCACTCTTTTCTCTCTTTCTTTCTTTCTCCCCTCTTTCTTTCTTCCCACTCCTCTCCCCCTCTGTCTCTCTCTTTTTTCTTCTTTCTCCGTCTCTCTCTTTTTTCTTCTTTCTCCGTCTCTCTCTCTTCTCTCTTTCCTCTCTCTCTTTTTCTCTTTCTTTCTTTCTCTTTTTCTTCCCACTCCTCTCTCTCTCTCTGTCTCTTTTTCTTCTTTCTCCATCTCTCTCTTCTCTCTCTCCTCTCTTCCTATTTCTCTTTTTCCTCTCTTTCTCTCTCTCCTCTCTCTCTTTATTCTTTTTTTCCTCTTTCTTCTCTCTCATCTCTGTCTCTTTCTTCTCTCTCTCACTCTTTTCTCTTTTTCTTTCTCCGTCTCTCTCTCTTCTCTCTTTCCTCTCTCTCTTTTTTCTCTTTCTTTCTTTCTCTTCATTCTTCCCACTCCTCTCTCTCTCTCTGTCTCTTTTTCTTCTTTCTCCATCTCTCTCTTCTCTCTCTCCTCTCTTCCTATTTCTCTTTTTCCTCTCTTTCTCTCTCTCCTCTCTCTCTTTATTCTTTTTTCTCTTTCTTCTCTCTCATCTCTGTCTCTTTCTTCTCTCTCTCACTCTTTTCTCTTTTTCTTTCTCTGTCTCTTCTCTCTTTCCTCTCTCTCTTTTCTCTTTCTTTCTTTCTCTTCTTTCTTCCCACTCCTCTCTCCCTCTGTCTCTTTTTCTTCTTTCAATTCAATTTCAATTTCAAAAGGCTTTATTGGCACGATTGCACAACAACATTGCCAAAGCAAAAATAACAATCTTTCTCCGTCTCTCTCTTTCTTTCTCTTTCTTTCTTTGCTCGCTTTCCTCCCTCTCTCTCTTTCTCTCATAACTTAAAAGTCTAAGTTGAATTTTTTTGACTCACATTGTCGATTTATAACAACATTAAGATGTAAGTAAATTTAACTCTTTGTCTTTAGGATTTTTTTTTACAGTGTTGATTACTTTTGGTAGTTTAAAGGAGACCTATTGTGATTTTTCTGCATATTTAGGAAGAAACTATGGCATAAGTCTTTTTTACATTACAAAGCACAAAAATGTGTTTAAATGGCTTAGAAATAGCAACAGGTCCATTGACGTATTGTTTAAAACTGTAAAACTTAACTTTAATAGGCTACAGATGTGTCTGCATGACAATTCTGAACCTTACATGTTTTATTCACAATCCTAATTTTTGAATAAACGCAAGTAAATACAGACAAGTGGGCAGGGATAGGTGGTAGGTGAAGACAGGGATTTTCTGACCACGAGAGCCTCGGGAGCTGCAGGACAAAACAAGATGACTCAAATGTGCAGGGATCAGTCCAAATACAACTTTAATGATGAGAGCACACTGCTGTAACATGATTAAAAACTCAGAAAAGTAGCTTTGATGTAACAGGTCCCCTTTAACCCACTCTTTATCTTTTTATAATAGTTTATTTTCAGTCAAACCCTGCTCACAAAACGTCTGAAACCTTTGTTAAAATGAGAATTGCATGAGTGTAAAGTAAAGTAGCTGTTGTCTGGCAAAACTAGTGTGTCATGAAAAACTAAACTTGGCCAAAAGAATGAATTAGTACAGCACTTGCATCATGACATTCCTTTAAACACTGTTCTTCAAGACAAATTCAAACACACACAATGTGACTGGAGGTGTGTTTGTGTTCATCTTCTAATTCAAAAAACTTTAATTATCCCCAAGCAATTTAGACACATCTGTCTGTCGGAGAAATCACTGAAGTTGTAAACTGTAGTGCACTAAAATTTCCCACAATGCATCTGGAAAAGTAGTGAGCAGCGATGGTCAAGATTGACCAAATTATTTGCCAAAGGTTTAAGAAATATGTTCTTATCCCATTGGCAACTTTGTGCTCTTATGTTAAGACAAATTCTCTTAGAACCATCACAAACACTTGAATCCAGTCACATATTCTGTTTTACATTAACAAATAAATCTTATCCAGTCAAAACCATTAAAATTCTGAGTCCAAGCCACTTCAAGCAAGTCTAGAGATTTAGTTTTTGCAGTGTGTACATGGCATACATGTATGTTATGTTGCTTAAACGAATGAATGAATGAACGAATGAATGAAAATCAGAGAAACAAAGCAGACAGCGTCAGATCTTTAAATGGAATTGGCACAACGACATTAAACATGATAAAAAGCCACTTGAGCTCTCTGTTGAGCGAGATAATAAACAAAACACTCGTAACTGAAACCGTAAGCCATAAAGACGCTAACGTTAGCTGCTTACCTAGTTTGGGCTGTAATAGTTGAATGATCCAGTCTGTTTGATGTTTAATGTGAGCCAAGTTCAACTAAACTTGTATAGTCCATAAATAACTTGATTAATATTCATTAAAGTTCATTTTTCTCAGATTGTTTCCGACCGTCAAACGGGAGAGTCATGTGACCAGCGGAAAGTAGTGGCTTAATGTTTGAAAGACCAAATGAATGAGTCACTGACCAGTCACTGAACAGGGTTAGGGAACGAGTGTGGACGTTTCTCTTTTTACGTGTCAGTTACAAACCCAGTTCTCAGACTGTGGTGTTTTTTCCTGTTTTAGCTTTTACTGGAGACAATGGGCCTCATTCATGACACGTTCTTACAAACAAATTTGTTCTTAAAAGCGGTTTACTAAAGTTTTTGGCATTCACAAAATTTTTCTTAACTGAAAATGTTTGTCTGTAAGAACAAATCCTAAACACTCAGGAGAATTCGTAAGAACAACAACAGCAACAACAAAACAGCTGTTTAGCTTAGATGCATAAATGTAGCACCAATTATACATTTAAAAATGTCTGATTTGTAGTTCAATGAATAATGCATTAAATAATATACTATACTAATATTATAATTATATTTTTAGGATCATCTTCTATCTATCTATCTTCTTTTAGGCTGAACACATATTTATGTAACCAAGCTCATGTTGTTTTTTTTCTCACTGATGAAAGAGTCTGGTTTAGTCCTGGGTTAATTCTCTTTTAGTCCTGATGAAAACCTGGTCCAGTTCAGGGATAGTCCTGGTTAAAACCAGCTCACTGGTGGTGGACTGTTCATGACAGCGAGGAGGAGAAAAGGAGCAGCTGCAGCAGCGCCGGGCACTTTCATTCATGTTTTTGGACTGACTCACCTGACCTGCGTTAACACCAACAAAATAATGAATCACGATTAAGCATGCTGCGATAATGCCGCGATAACGCATTCACTTGCCCAGCTCTTCCTTCATGCATTCTTCATTTTGATGTAAATAACCGTTCGTAGCTGGAGTTTGAAGGCTGTTAAGTAGGAATTTGGCTCGCTATGAATCTGACGTAGACTTTTCTCAGCAGCTTCTTAAGGTGGAAGCTACGCACAATTTTTAAAAACACTTTCATGAATGAGGCCCAGTGTCCTTTCTCTTCATTGACTCTCAGAAAAGAAAGTACCTGATCTCTAGGAAAAGGGCTAGGGCAGTGCTTCTCAATTATTTTTGCTGCGCACCCCCTACTCACCGCGGTGACTAAAAATCAGATTATTATCTATAAAAAGTGTATAAGTATATCTAAAAGTGTATCCTTTTTAACATTAACAAAAGAAAAAAATCAATATCAACTTGAAACTAAGTTCAACAAATATTAACTTTATTTTGTAATTTACACTTTGCAAGTTTATATATATATATTTTTTATTCATATTTTTTGCAGTGTTATTTTTACAGTGTAGTCAGCTTCACAGGCTGGATTGAAAAGACTTTGAAAGCGGCGCTGTGTTTATTCCACAAGTGATCAGAGCCCGTACCGACACGTGACATCGGGCTTGTTGACGCTGCTCTGTCCCGGTTGAGCGAGCGCGCGATGCCGTTCTTTCCACCTGTGTGTGTCTGGCGCGGTGCGCGAGAAGCCCGGACCGCTGCACACAACACAAGCGGAGAGACGCAAACGCGAAAATGTACCGACACTGGCACCATCAAAGCAGGGCAGACAAGGAGCGTGAACGGGACAGATTTTATGAAACGATTTTATGAAACGCGCTGATTCAGGACCGATAGGGCTAGAGCTTATTGATCTAGTGGACTGTTACGCCCCCCCCCTGGCATCGCATCACGCCCCACTATTTGAGAAGTACTGGGCTAGTGGAAATGTACCTTATTAAATTCTTATTTGGAAATGACCTTTCTACTGATGTTACTGGAGCTCTTTTTGTATTATTTTTTTCCTTGGCAAGAAGGAGAGTCTAAGAACCGGGGATGTTGAGATCATTTTCCATCTGCCTGTTCGGTGTTGCTCATTCAGCCTGTGACTGTTTCTGATTTGTTAATGCTTCTGTTAGTATTGACCAGCCACTGTTTCACTGGTCTATTTTCTGACCATTCTGTTTGACTGTTGTGATTTAGCGCTTTGCAAAACATGAATTGTATTAAAATGTTCCTCTTTTCTCTTTTCAGGAGTCAGAGAACACGCCCGCTTTCCCCGGTGAGTTCACTTTACCACAACGTTATCGTCTCTGTCTTACTTACCTTGCCCTAATGTCTTCACTGTCGGTGTTTTCAGAAGCTCAAAGACAGAAACTGCAGTCGGATCCAGATGTGCCACACCCCAGTGCCCTGTTAAGTGAGTTCAGATCCATTACATCATCACGTCCACTGTTTATAGTTGAAGTGTTTCACGGCTCAGTGAGGCTTCAGTAAACACAGGTTTCCTCCTGTTTGTTCTGCTAACCTTTTAACATAATCATATAAACATAAACCTATTCAGGATATATTGAGGATAAAAGCTACACACTATAAACTAGGGTGTTTACATGAGTTGAAATAATTGATTATTTTATTTATGAGAAGACTATATTGTTATAATGTTATAGCCTTAAGCATACAGTATATGTATATAATTCAAATGGCGTGACCCCTGAAAAGTGCACTATTAAGTACATGGATGACTAACTGGTCAGAGGCCAAGAGCTAAAATCTAAAATTTCAGCTGTTACCCTGCCACCACCAAGGAACAAAAATTATTTAGATTTAATTTTAATTTACAACACAGACCCTTAGATCCATAAGCCCTTTATTACATCTATTTTCTAACAAGGTCTTTATGTAATTCAGGGGGGTCTGGGGGCCTCTTCCTGCTTTTTGGTGAGTTTTAGATCTGACATTCCTATTATGTGATATCATTTTACTAAAATTAAAAAGACACTAGACTGTTAATAAAAAGGTCTCTATGGGGCCCCCCCCAAAAAGGCCAGATTTAGGAGGTCCCAGCTCCAGATGCCCCCCTTAGCGCCGCCACTGTAAAACCGAGTTTTAGGAGCGTCAGACAGACACAGGACTGTCCTGTGTGATCAGAGCAGACAAAACACTGCTGCTCACACTTCAGTCAGGTCAGTGTCTAAACTGTCCACGCTGTGTCGCTTTGCGTCGCTGTTATTTTTGCATGTTTTATTTCACTGTGTCTTTTGAACCTTTTCTTAGTAGATTTAAGTGAATATGAAACTCCAGTTTCACACAATGTCACTGGGAATTTGAAACGCCTTTCAAACAAAACAAATTGTCTGCTAACTAGCAGTGCCTTGACGCTGCACAGACAGTTGTACGCGGCTTACCGCTGTCGAGGGAGGGAAAGAGAGAGAGAGAGATAATGTTTGAAGGTGCAAATGTTTCTGAAGGAGCCAAAGAGCGGCACTCAGATTGGCCAAGACTGACAGGCGAGTTCGGTCTGAGACTTGACTGAGTTTCTTGCGACGTGCCTTGTTCACCAGCTCCAGTCCACTGTGGTCCGTTATTGCTCAAAGCCACGTGGATTCATGTGGATTACAGCGAGAATGCTTGTATTATGAATTGAAAGCTGCATCCAGCCGCTGCGACCGCCGACAAAAATAGACTTCCCACGGATTCTTTCAGCACGAGTCATGCCTCACGCTGAACTCTGACCCAGTGTACGGCAGGGGTCAGGTTCGCCCCACCTGATATAGTATAGAGCCAGAAAAACAACAAACAGCTGTTGGATTTGAAAAATCCTCCATACAACCTTTAAATATACTGAAAAGACACTTGAAGAGCCACATTACTTTACCTCTACATTAACATTCCCTGTTATTAAAATCACACTGATCATATGATAACATTATATTTGTTGTCTCTTACAGCCGTTGTACCAACATATTACTCAGAACTGAAGTCTGAACATGGCAACACCCACCTGAAAGGAGGTATGATCGTTTCCAATGGAAACCTGAGTCTGCCCATCAAAGGCCTGTACAGAATCTACCTGCAGGTCACGTTTGACTTCGACTCTGAAAACTACGACATCTGTGAGGACGACATGGTGATGGTGAACATCTCTGTGAAGCGCTGTTCTAACAGTTACAAGCAGTTCAGAGTTCTGTTGGCCAGTATGGACACCCTGAGATGCAGCCAAGACTGGAGTAAATCCCTAATAACCACTGGGACGTTTGAGCTGGAGGCCAACACGGTGCTGCAAGTCCACATAAACCACAATGAGCTCGTAAGAAAACAGGACATTTACTCGTTCTTTGGGGTTGAGCTTGTTTCTGCTGTGAAATAACACTACGATCTAAAGCTCTGACCATTATATTTCTTTTAAGAGATTATAATTTCAATTTTGCACAAAAGTTGCTCTTGATAAGCATACTATATAGATACTGAAAATCATTTATTTGTTTATTGACAGCAACACACTAAGCGACCTTAGTTTATAGAGGTTATGCAAAGACATTCTTTTATTAAAAAAAGTGGCAAAAGTGTCAGAAGAATGATACAGTCGGCAACGCCTCATAACTGACCCTGTGCATGTGAGCTGTTTAGTTTAAGTTGTCAAGTTTTAGCGTTAGCACTGACTGACAAACACATCTTTTTATAAACACACTTTGGTCCTTTATAAACTATTTAATTTTCTTTTAGTATTTTTTTTTTTTTTTTTTCATTTTAGACTGAGGCAGTGAAACTTCATACAAATGAACTAAACAAGAAATAAACATGCTGGCAGGAAGAGCCCTTTTATGGTCAGGTCACATGGTCAGGAGTCGCACAGGCTGCCATTGGAGCGTGTGTCTTCTGCCGTTCTCGTGCTTCTACTCTCAAAAGTCAAAGCCACAGCTGATCTGTGATCTGGTTGTGATTGGTGTAAGTGACTAGACACACATGAAACCTGATTAGCTCTAGACAGAAGCTCCAATGGCAGCCTGTGCATAACATGACTTAACGTGACGCAGATCTATAAACTGGCCTTTAGCCAACTGACTTCAGTGCACAGAGCCAATTGGAGGCGTGGCTTGCTGAGGAGGAAAGTCTGGGAAAAATACAATGCTAAGGCATAGGAAGCTAAACTTTTTACCTCTTTTTGTTTTCTGGCGAAGTAAGTAATTTTTTAGCACAACTAATTCAAGTCGAGTTGAGATTGTTGATGCAGTGGTATGTCAGAAAAGTAAACAGAAAGTTTAAATAAACAGATGCTAAAGCACGCTAGGCGTTTCTAGCATCACGTTAGCATTTTGCTCACAGCAATCGTTAGCATTGTTAGATATATTTAGACGAACATAGCTGGACCGTTGGATCCCTCTGTTCATCTCCATGTCTTCACATCCATATTTGACATAATATATCTCCTAAAGTCCACAGACCTCTGATACCAACTACATTTTTATAGTTTTGGGGCGTAAATTTCCTCCATGAGCGTTTGTTTGACAAAAATTATATAAATAGCTTTTCTGTTGTCAATACAACAGTGCCAGCTTTAGCTAGCTTGTTTGCTAACGGCAGTTGGAGATTCAGGACATTTTTACTGTCGCACAGCTAAGAGTTCACTCAGCAAAGGGACTAAAATCATCTTATTGAGAACAGAAAGGTAAGAAGTTTGATCCTAAAGTCTGCATCAGTCAGAAGAGTGAGCGAAACAGACGTGCTGCTGTAGTTCTTCTGCTTTTCTGCCACTGTTTACTTGATTTCTCTCTCGTACGTGTCACAAACAAACCAGTAGTTGTGGTTGTTTATATTTATATTAGTCTCTAGGTGCTATTTTCCAGTTCATCAGTGTTTTTTCTAGCTCTTACAGGAGGAATTGTAATTTGTCTCCATTAATTCTCATTCATTTTTGCCACTCACTGCTGACATTCAGAATGCTGTGATGTCATCTGCAAAACCTCTATTGAAGCCAAACTTTTAGACACATAAAAGCTTTTTTGTTTTGTTTTGTTATATACTAATTTATTTTCTGTACCAAAAGACTGTAAATCCAGTCTTCTCATGTTACAAAATGTGCTGTCACTTAAACCCTCCAATAGTTAAATACTTGAATGTAAAATATAGGCTCAGCTTTAGGCTGCACTTGAACACTTCATTTAACTCAGGGTCTGTTTGTGCCTGTACGTTGAAATCATTATGGGTCATTGCTATAAACAAATACCAATCATTGACAATTATTTTATAGTCAATAAGTTCTACAGTTCAAGTTCTAGACCAGGTTGGGGCAGTTTTTGCTTGTAATAAAATTCAACTTGTACTAAACTAAAACAAAGACTTCCTCTTTTTAAAAAGGGGGGATTTCTGAGGTGACTAGACACAGTAAACTTTTGTATGACAAAAATAAACCGGATTCAAACCATCTCCAAGCTGTCCTCCACTTCACTGAGATAACGTTGGAATGCTGTGTGTCATGTGAAAGCGGAGACACAAAACACAGACAATAATCCTATAAAAACGCAGTCATATGCACACACGGCAGACTTCACTGTTGTCATTTATTATCTCGACACTTTGTTACAGCAGGTCTGTGTTTGGACAGAGATTAGGGCTGTAAAGTGCAGACTTACTGGATTTCATACACATTAACCAGGCCACACCTGCAGTGTTGTCATTATTGTGGTATGTAAACTTCCACAGACTTCAGATGATCTAAGGATCTGGTTCTGGTTCACACTCAGCTTTGAAGGAAATATAAGGGCAGATCAGCAACATTGTTCTGATCATGGTTTAGTAATGATTTAACTAACATATAAAACTAATTATACGTGTGTATTTATTTAAAGTTTAAATTATGTTGTTGTTTTTTTTAATTTTCTTTTTTAAAACATCTTTAAATGCTGGGTTCCAATGACGACACAAACTGGGCGTGGAGCTGACTGGGGGCAGGAAGTATTTTTTTCCATAGAAGTTAGCAATAGGATGAAATAAATTAAAGTTAAATATAATTCAGAACGTGTAAGCTGGTACAGAACAGAACAGAAAGATATAATGTCATTGTCACAGCAAAATTACTTTGGCGTGAGCCTCCGGGGCCGCTGCGCTTTTGTACGAGCCGCCACTCGCTCTTCTGAACATAAAAATTTGACTTGTTAAAAGACATTCTTTATTTTAGAAACATTTGGTGATTTTTTAAAAATTGATAATATGTAAATGTATGTACTGTCATGTGTTTCGCTCACTTTACCTCTTCAACACGCCCAAATTCTGTGCCGTCTATGGCTGTGTTAACTGGTATAATAGCGTAAAAAGCGCCTTGTTTCACTTCCCATTGTGTATTTAGTGAGCACTGAGCTGGTTTTAACCAGGACTATCCCAGAACTAGACCAGGTTTTCATCAAGACTGAAAATGTTAGTTACCTATGTAACTGTAGTTCTATGAGTAGCTAAAGCTAAAACCATGAGCTTGGTTTTATACATTTCTGTTCAGCCTTTAAAATTGAGTTTATTCATTGAACTACAAAATAGACATTTTTAAATATAGAATTTTGTGCTAAATTATGCATCTAAGCCAAAATAGCACAAAATGTGCAGAATTGCACACTCTACAAAATTAAGAATCTTAAATATAATTTTAAAAAATCATCTTTTGGAAAAAAAAGGTTAAAATAGTAATGAACTTTGTGTGTAAAATTATTAATCGCAGCTCAAGCATGCGATTAATTACAATTAAAAATTGTAATCACTGTCCAGCTCTAGTAAAAAACAAAGTCTTTTCTGCGCTGGCATTACAAAAGCAATAATTAACACAAGCTACTCACCTGAGCAAAAACAAGACGACCATTAAAAGCTCCTTGGAGCCCAAATGTTTGACCCGACTAGAAACAAAATACCATAGTTCCTGCACCTGAAAATAAGCCACACCAGCTAGATTTAAATAAGAAATAAAAAAATGATCAAGTACACACATAAAGGATCTCTAATGCGGCTGCTTTGTTGTGTAAGAACCAGAGTTCAAAGTTTGTGAAAAAAAAGGTAGTGGCATATAGTCCGGAAATTAGGGCAATTGTTCAAGTAAAGCTTTCAATTGGCTCAGTGCAGTAGGACGTAGCACAGTGCTAACTGGTATAATAGCGTGCAGTAGCACAAGATGATTTATTATATCCATCGCCTCACCACAAGTAAATCTTTGAGATTTTATGAAAAGCCAGTCGTTTTCAAACTGTAGGAGTCAGATTCTATGAATGCGAGCAAATCACTTCCTGCCCCCGAAATCTCCCAGGTCCCATGAGTCATGTCAAATGAAAACAAATAAAGCTGCCTCCACCTGTCAAACTCTAAACTAGCCTCTTTGTTTAAAAATAAAGACATATGCTTCTCTACGTCTTGCCATTATTTTTGTTCGTGTATCACAGTGTCTTCAGAGCCCTGTTGTTTATTTTGTTTATTTTATTGTTAGATGTAAATGTGTTTGTAGTTTGGTGATGACATACAGTATGTACTCTAATAAAAAAACACTATGAAATAATTGACCAACTTGTCTTTTGACTCCAAACAACTGGTCAGGATGAGTTTTTACGTAGATTATCATTTTATATCCTATAAATTAAGCTATAGCTAACAGTTGCTCATTCAGAGTCAGTGCCGAATTTGAGTCAAAAGTTGATGTACGCATGCCCAGTTAGTGTTTGGCTACGGTAAAACCAACCAGGACAAACAACCAGCCCAGTCTCTGGAGAAAACGTAGGTGTACAATGAAATGTGAAAAGCGTACAATAACCATTTTTACGTAAATATGTTATGAAAAGTCAAAACGTACGAATAACTACTCATTTTGGTTGAAGCTACGTGAGGACTTTGGGTTTACAGTTTTTCTCAGTGGCTTTGTTCATTCTAAAAGTCAATTTGCAAAACAGCTCACACAGAATCCTAAACTGAGCTTCAACTTTTTAAAACTAAATTTCAGCTCAGGTTAAATTTAGTTTTACATTCAAAAGCCAGTTTTACCATCAAAACTCTCACACGTGTGTCAGATGTTTTCTTGTGTTTTATCAGAAGCTCTAGTCCTGCATTGAAGATTCAGTTCAGTCTGTCATTGGGATTCACACTTCACACAAATCAACCTATATCTGGATGAGTGGTGTTTCTTACTGGGCAAGAAAAAAACACACAATTACTGTACATTTTGATTTGTAAAATGTATTTGATATTTTACAGTATATTTTAGATATTTCTGAAAATAGTTTAGACAAGGGTGCACGGTAGCCAAGTGGTTAGTGCTCTGGCTTCCCAATAAGGAGGTCGTGGGTTCGACTCCCGGGTCGGACCATATAAACATCACACGATCTCTCTGGGTGGAGTTTGCATGTTCTCCCCGTGGCACCGTGGGTTTTCTCCGGGTACTCCGGTTTCCTCCCACCTCCAAAAACATGCCTGAAGAATGAATGAGAGAGTGAATGGTTGTCTGTCTAACCCTGCGACGAGTTGGCCACCGTCCAGGGTGTTTCCCGCCTAAGGCCTAAAGTCACTGGAATAGGTTCCAGTCACCCGGCTACCCCACGTTGGTGGGACACAGCCTTGGTATATAGATATAGTTTAGACAATAGGCTACATTGCATTGGAAATATATTTAGTTTATTTTCTCCAACAGTCTGTGTTTTCTGCTCAGATATGGTCCTGTTTCATTCTTGTTTGATGTTTCTGCTCATGTGATTTTAGATTTTGCTGTTACGTGTGGGTTTGTAGACAAAAGTCCTGTATCATGTGTGAACAGGTTTGTGTGTGAACAGGTCTGTAGGGTCTGTGGTGTGAACAGGTCTCACTGAACATGTGACTTTATAAATGAGAAATGTGTGAACTGTTCTGAGAAAGAGTCTGAAAACTGTAGGAATGAAGGAAAAATGTTGCAAATGTTCTGCGCATCCCTAAATTTATTCAGATGTTATTCAAATGTTATGATCAAACTAAACCAGGTTTCAAAACCCGTGTCAAAGCGATTGAGAAAAACTGTAATTGTTAAATCTGAATCTACCCCAAGCCCCAGCCTTAATCGTACCCATTTTAGTAACTTAACGCCTAAACTTACCTGTCACCACATGGACTCAACCAAAACCTGTAGTTATTTTACATTTTGGCGCTTCGTAACATGACATAAAAACGGCGTGAAAACATGCTTATCGTACGTTTTTGACATTTTGTTGTAAATGTACTTATAGGTGGGGATAGATTGTATGTGAGGACAGGACTCAAACATGCAGGAATCATTTCTTTGAGTAAACTAATGATGAGAGAAGGCAGTTAGAACAAGGCTAAAAATACATTTCACACATCAGAGAGAGTTAGAGGTCCCGAGCTACAGGTTTAACCAGTGAGGTAAGTGATTCTTACTCTGCAAACACGACAACTTCCTCTCATAAATCCTTCCACACATATATCAACAGGCATTCATTTTTTATTTCAATTTCGACCGAAAACCTTAATTTTACAAACAAAAAGTGAAACTGGTGTGACCCACCCAAGAACAGCCAATCGGAGCGCAGCATTTGGCTCCTGACACTCCTATTCTTCATGATTCCATTCTGACAGTGGTTTTATGTTTTCACAAAGAGCTGCATTTATCATACATCAAAGTTTACATTTAACTATTTACAGCACAAAGTAGTGATAAAAGGATCAAAGTTATTAGGACAAAGGTTATTTATGTTCCACAATATCCACTAATGATTCCAGTTCTTATAAAGTGTGAGCAACTGTGTCTAATGTCTGAATCTAATGGTGCGTTCCAATATATTTTGCACTTCCCTCTTGTAAAAATGCGCTGGAACACCAATCGAACTGGAATAGACCAAATGTGAACTGGGACCTGCAGGTGGAAGGATAAGAGATCAAAACTCATAGACATTAAATGAGTAGACGCGCAATCAGCATCTCTGCTCTGTTGCTACAACCCGAACAGAGCGACGCCATAGTCCTCAATGACAGAAGTTGCACTTTTATGAATAAAACGAGCTTAACCAAGCAATTTCAGCAAAACCATGAGCAAAACGGACTGATTTGTGTCTTATGAAGCTTTTTAAACAACTTTGGCGATGTGAAAATATATTTCTCAAACTACTATATTCTAAGGCTGGAAATGCTCCATCACTTGCAGATGCGACAGACGCTCCTCCACAGAGAAGTGAAGCTATAACTTTGGTGTTATTTATGTAATTTGTCTGCTTTTCTCACTAGTAACATGTAAAAGAGACTTTTGGTGTCACTAGAACCTTAAAACAGCATAAGTTTGTTAGCCGTTAGCAGTTATAATTACACAATTTTTATCTACAATAAAATACTAAAAGGTTTGTAAACTCCACAATAACTTGTAACAAGGCTCTGACCTTTGCTGAATGTGGTTGGTAGGTTTGTACCAGCTGACACTCTCTGGATCTTTCATAACTTGAGTTTTTTGCGGGCTAATGCTAACGGCTATAGGAAAATAAACAGGAGAACGCTCCGGACTAGCTTAAATCTTACCGGACTAGCTTGGATGCTAAGTGTTCGATAGCATCAGAGTCGGACTGTGCGTCTACTAATTATATGTCGTCAAAACTCACCTCAGAAGGTGAATCTGGGCTGTCACAAAGCTATGCAAACCATGGTTACAGCTTATTTTATGTTATTTTTGTTTAGCCTAAATGTTAGCATTAGCCATAATGTTTAGTTCGATTCAGTTTGAACTATTGCCAAATTCTTGATGAATATGATTTGCATATTTCAAACCATTTGAAGCTCCTTGTTTGATCTATAAAATGATACATGGTTTGGCACCTCCACCAGTTAAACAAAAGTCTGTCAGTGAAGCTTGCTGCCGAGTAACTGGAGCCACTGTCAAAGGTGACTGTGAACTTCCATTCAGAATGTCCTGTCTTAGCCTTTAGCTATCAAGCTCCCTGGTTATGGAATCAGCTCCTGCTCATGTCAAGGAAGCTGACACAGTCTCTACATTTAAGATTAGGTTCAAAACGTCTAGTCAGGCTGCCCTAGGAGCAAATATACTGGGGAAAGTCTGTCCTCTCACTTCTGCCTTTCTTGTTCTTTTTCTTAGCTAAATAAATAAATAAACTATGGATGGGACGATTCACTTAAGTCACGATTCGATTCAGTTTTAGATTTTGCAGCCACGGTTTTCGATTTTCTTTGATTTTGTTAAGATTCAAGAAATGTATTTGCAATTTGTGCGCACACAGAAAAGTAAAAAAGTTGTTTCAAGCATATAGCAATAAAAATAGACACATTAAAAAGCACGCACTTGAACACAACAGTGAGGTCTGCCCGGCATCATCATCATAATAAATAAATAATAAATATGACAGATGTGACATTATGGGTTAGTTGTGGCGGTGACCAGTAGGGGGCGACGCCTAATATAAAAGCTCCGTTCTGACCTCGGTACTTCCTCTGTCTCTGAGACAACCGCTGTCTGTCTGTTTGGGCTTTGCCGTCAGGTTGTGTGCCGTCCTCTGCTCTATCAGGTACGAATCCATTACGCTTTCTAACTTGTGCAATGATTTAGCTTAGCAAACGCTTAATGAGACCCCTGCGATGCGCACCGCCGCAGCGCCTCATCGCTCCGTGGGTCGGCGGCTAGCGGTCCTGGGGTCCCTCGTTGAAGCTGGTGGTGTGGCAGGTCATATCCCCCACCGGGGCCCGACGTTGAAGCTGGTGACTGGGGTAGTCGTCGGGTGATGGCTCGCTTTGGGAGTGCGGTACGTTAACTGCTCTGGTTCCCGTGGTCTGTAGCTTAGCATTTAGCCTAGCATTTAGCTTAACCAAACACTGTTCTTTCTATACAGGTTCCGGGGCTCAATTCGCCGGGCACCTGCTGCCTTGCCTTGCCTTCTTTGTCTTTGCTGTCTTTTCGTCTTCTCAGTGTGAACAAACTGACTGTGAACAAATGGACTGTTGATGAACTGTGTAACGTTAAGTGGACTGGAACAGAAAATGATTATTGCATTTGGCATCCTTATAATAAATATAATATGCTAAATGGAACTTTGCCTCTGCTTCAATGTTAAAACGAACCTGTGTTGCCCTTTTGTTTAGTTAGTTTTTATATATTTTCCGGGTTTATCCCGGTGGCGTTGTTGGTTTTTGTTTTCTTTTATTTATTTACAGCTAATGTTACAATTAATTTAAAACATACATTTTTATTTTTGCTAAATTTAAACTAGGAGAACCCTCGCTATGCCACACATATCACATACAGGTTGGTCTGGTCAATAATGTGTTTGAGCCATCAGTCTCACATTCGCTGGAACAAAGCTTTTATAAAAACGTGCGGTGTTAGTCCTGATACTGTCTCAGGCTGTAGTTTCAGTATTCTCTCTGCTCTTTTCCGACAGCGCTGTGTGTAGATCGTTTCCACTGACGGTAGATTTGTCCCTAACGTTTTCTCTGCAGTCCTAACGACCCTCTGAAGAGCCTTCCTTTCTGCTGTTGTGGTGTTTCCGTACCACACACTGATCCCATTCATAGAGTGAGTGGACGTCGCTTCGGCCCTGATTTCCTGAGCATCCTGATATAGTAGAGCCGCTGCTGCTGGGCTCTCTTCACAGTGGCAGCAGTGTTCTGTTTCCAGCTCAAGTCCGATGTTATCTGCAGTCCAAGAACTTGTCACTGTCCACCTGCTCCATCTCTGTTCCTTTAATGGTGAAAGTTTCTCCGGACGTCCATGACCACTTCTTCAGTCATGATATTGAGTATGAGGTTGTTCTCGTCTCCATAACTGACAATGTTCTTCACAGTGCTCCTGTACCCAGACTCAGTTAGTGAATCTTTATTAACTTTTTTTTTTTTACCTTAAGACACAAAATAAACTCATCATTAGTTTACCCAAAGTTGTATTTGGATTGATTCCTGCATGTTTGAGCAATCTTGTATTGCTGGGTTTCACTCACGTGACCTCTGGGATGCGTGAACTCCACATTGTGGGCAAGGAGTGCTTTGCTCCCATTCAAACACAGCGCAGTGAACGACAAAGAGCACTTCAAAGCCTTAAATGGACCAGCACAAACACGATATCAGGAAAAAATGACTGTACATATCGGATATGACCCTGCAGTTGGAAAAACACGGGCTTTTCATACAATCTGAGGATTTACCTGCGCTGAGGCAGATGTCCTTCTGCACTAAGCCAAATGAAGCCTTCAAAAGACTTGAAGTTTACAAATACAGTGGTCCCTCGCTCTATCGCGGTTCACTTTTCACGGCTTCGCTGTTTCGCGGATTTTTTTTTAGTGCAATTTGCTTTTTTTTTTTTTTTTACTGTGCGCGGTTCTATAGACGTGCTCAGTAAGCTGCTTTTCTCTCAAACTCACTGTTTGGACCATATCACATCACAGCATTCACAGGCAACAGCACAGAAGCTCTTTTATAAAACTTTAGTTTGGATCATGCAGGGGAAGCTGACCTGACGCTCGGACGTTTCTCCAGGTGAGGATTTGACTCTTTGAGCTCGTAGTTACGATGATAAGTTTGTTCACGCTGGAACGTCACTTGTGTAGTTCAGAGATGTGTTTGAGGAGCGTGTTGTGACTTCACTAGAGTCCGGATGTGTTACATGTCGGCTCTGGAGTCCGTGTGATTCGTGGCTGAGAACAAATGTGTCAAAATCCGCCGTCTATCATCGCGGTAATTTGCATAATCTTAATTCATCTGATGTTTCTCCTCGTAACTTACCCAATATGTGTTCTATTGACGCAAAATAAAGATTGTCTAAGAGTTTACCAGTCATAGAACATGTTTCTGTTTTCGATACGTTTCTAGAGTCTTTGCTTTTGCGCTGTGTGTTAAGATTCACATGCGTCTAGACCAGACTTTTCTGTCACTCATGAGTTCAGCACAGCACAGCTCGGCTTGGTGCCCCAGAGTAGGTGATGCCCTACGCACTCTGCGTTATGTGCGTATTGGAGGCGGCGGCACTGCGTGGCTCTGCCGTCGGCTGTGGAGCGCAGCGGGATGGGCAACACACACAGCACCGTCCCTCTTTGAGGTCACATAAACGACTCATGCTGTTGTATCTCATGAATCATGTGTTCAGCACATTATTTCCTGTACAAAAGACACTAAACATCAGAACCAGGCAGGTTATCAACTGAAATTACTGGTAAGCAATGAAGATCAATACTTCACGGGTTTCGCCTTTCACGGGTTATTTTTGGAACCTAACCCCCGCCATAAACGAGGGACCACTGTATTTTGTTTCTGATTGGGTCAAACACTTAGGATCCAAGGAAGCTCTAAATGGCAGTCGTCTCGTTTTTGCTTGGGTGAGTAGCAGCTTAATATGAACGCAGAAAAACTTTCTCATCAGAATTGAAAAAATAACCGGACGTTATGTTGGACTGAGGTTGGGAAGTATATTTTGGACAAATATTAGGTTACACAATGTTGATTAAGAGGATCAAGGAGGATTTGTAATGTTTTTCTGTCGCTTAGAAATAGCTAGAATGATTGAAAAGTGTCACTCAACACAACGATTCTCAAACTAATCTGGTAAGAACTGTCCCTATAATCAAGTAAAAAGGAAAAAATATATAATAAATCATAATAAATAAATAAATTATAGTAATAGAAATAAATTATAAAATAATCAGATAAATAATAAAAGCAAATATTAAATCATTATAAAAAATATAATATATGTAACCAGTGTAGACCCACACGAGGGACCATGTTGGAGAGTTGTGTGGTGGTATGGTAACAAACTGAGCTAAGGGGAGCATTCCCTTTGGCTCAATGAGTTTGTCGGTCGACCATCGCGCGGGAGTCCCAGGTTCAACTCCTGCTCAGGGCAAATGTAAGACCTTACCAGTCACATAAAATCTTCATTATTTAAAATAAAACATTATCTATTAAAACTAAAGCAAAAAACAAACAAACAAAAAAACTGGTCAACTAAGTTTTGGTTGACTAAGGCTTTTCGAGAAGTTGGATGGATTCATGTGTGGACATATACATGGATATACTGTATGTGTATTTGGATAGATGTGTTTGTTATTTGTGTGTAAGTATATACATATATATAGGTGTGTATCTTGTAAATGCACATGTGTGCCTGTATGTATATAGGTAAACCGTTCTTTTTGTATGTTAATATATATATATTTTTTTTTCACAAAAACTAGAATAAAAAAATAGAATTGAACAATTGAGTTAAATGGACAACAAGCTCGAAGGGGAGTGAGAAGAAGTCAAACTTATCTACTCTCACTCCCAACATATTCTCTTTTACAATGTGGTTGCTTTCCCTCGAACAATTACGGCTCGTATTATATACAAAAATAAATGTATTGCTTGTGTACTATAAAGGCACAATTACATTCATATATAGTTAATATACAGTATCTATTAACTTGGAAATATCACAGTTGACTAGAACACACCATAAGTCTAAGTTATAAAAATTTTGTTCTTTTAGCATTTATAAATAAATAAATACAGTGAGAAAGTGAGCCTCTTTCTTTCACAGGGAAACGTTGATTTTAAATTCCTTTTGATTCATCACAGTAGGAAATAGCAGCAGTCTGTATTGTGTTGGACTGATCTGGTATGTTGTTTTCTTCTTTGTACTTTCACTTGTAGCCTACGCTGCGCCGGTATCGTCTTCCACCAACGCGATACTTCCAAAAGCTTTTCCTCAATTACTGACAGGCTTCTCATTGCTGACATATCTCTTAACATTCTTAGATTACTTACATGCCAGAAGTAGAACTAAACAATGGCTTTGTTTTCTGGTGAAAGAATGCACTGTAGACGATGATAGTTGTTGTTGTTGCTGTTGTTGTTGTTATTATTATTATTAAAGTAGTAGTAGTAGTAGTAGTAGTAGGCCCAGTAGTAGTAGTGATAGTACAGTAAAGTAGTGAAAACCCCATAGAAATGATGAATTGAATTTCTCATAAGTACAGTGGCTGGCTGTTTTAAAGATAAAGCCATGCACACTGAGTTACTATAATGACTAGAGAGAGCGTAGCCAAATTTTAAAGTGAGGCTAAACACGCGTTCAGAGACTAACTCCGCCCACAACTGCACCTCAAACAGACTCGCAAAAGTGGGAGAGCTTTGTAAATGATGTGAGTTTTGTGTCGGAGCAGTCCAGTCCAACCAGCTTGCTTTAGTCTCCATTAGCACATGAGCCTATAATGTAAGTATTTTCACTGGAACGAGTTTCGAACCTGCGCGTCGTTGCACAAGTGGTTGCACGTCGCACCACTCGCTGATCAAGCTGAGCCAAGTGGCTGATGTGATTACGCAGCGGGTGATTGCTTTTCTACTGTCCACAGTAGCCTGGCCTCACAGCAAGAAGGTCGCGGGTTCGATTCCCGCACGGGCCGATCCTTTCTGTGTTGAGTTTGCATGTTCCTCCCCGTGTCTGGGTGGTTTCCTCCGGTTTCCCCATCAACCAATGACATGCAGGTTAGGGTACACTTGGTGGTAGTCGGAGGTTGAGGCGCACACATAACTGCACAATGAGTGAGTTGGAAACAGTATATAATTTAATTTTGACCCCATATAGCCTACACAGTTTGACAGTGAAAAAAAGTTGATTCTGAGTTTAGTTTCTCTTTAAGTTAAACTGCCCTAATGGTTTTTACAGTGCATGGTGGTCTTAACCTTTTGTCTCTTAAAAGCTAAAGGAGACCTATTGTGATTTTTTTCTATATTTAGGAAGAAATGATGGCATATGCTGATCAATAATTCACATTTTGTTTATTGTAAAACACAAAAAACTATCTCAAACAGCTTAGAAATAGAAACAGGTTTATTGACTTCCTGTTTAAAACTGCAGAACTGATAAGCTCGCCTCTTACTTGTAAAATTTAACTTTAATAAGCCACAGATTTACAAATTAAATTTTTTTGTTGATGGAAAGTGTCTATATGACCATTTTGAACCTTACATCTTTTATTCGTCATCCTAATATTACTAATAAGTAAATACAAGTGGGAGGGGATAGGTGGTAGGTGAAGACAGGGATTTTCTGACCACGAGAACATCAGCTGCAGGACAATACAAGATTACTCAAACATATATGAACCTATCCAAATACAACTTTGAGTAAACTAATGATGAGAGAACACTGTTGTAACATGGTTAAAACTCAGAAAAGTATTTTACATTAAAGCTCCCTTTAAATAAGGAGGCTGGCCTTTCCATAAGGGGAGAGGCTTCTTGAGCTGAAACTTGGGTGAGACAGAACAAGATGGTGACCAGACCTGAAGGACCATGCAGGACTTTCAATTATTCTATAACAGTTATCATAATTTTGTCCATTACCTTTGTCGGTATCAATCAAATCAAATCCAACTTTATTTATAAAGCGCTTTTCATCCCAACAATGTAACACCCCACCTCCCACACATGCACACACAACACAAAAATAAAATGTTCTACTTTTGCATGCATACATTGGCTGGGTACAGATGGACCAAAGAAAGCATCATCTCATCAGAGGAGCTGTCAAGACCAAACCTCCAGGACCCATGAGCCAGAACCCAAGCCACAGGACCCAGGCCAGAAGAGAGATCAATACCAAACCTCCAGACATCGCAGAGCCAGGGCCCAGAGAAGAGATGAGGTCCAGACCAAACCTCCAGGGACCCATGAGCCAGAGTTCCAGCCAGCCACAGCCGACCACAGCTCCTGGTGAAGAGGCTCTCAGAGGAAACACTGGAGAACTAAAAGTGATACGTAACAAAGGGATTAAGACAAGTAAAGGCAAAACATGACAAAAACTAAAAATACTAAAAATAAAACCTACAATAAATAAGTAGAATGAATAAGTACATTTAAATTTTAAAATAGAAAATACAATCAAAAGCTAAGCTAAAAAGATGGGTCTTGAGCCTGCTCTTAAAAACCTGAATATTCTCTGCGGCCCTGAGGTCCTCCAGCAGACTGTTCCATAGACGGGGACCGTAAACTGGAAGGATGTCTCGCCGTGAGTGGTGTCCATGACTTTGGGAATGAGCTGGAGCCTGAGTGTGTTTCCTGACTTTGGGAATGACCTGGAGGGTGTCCTGATTTGGGATGCCTGGAGCTGGGTGTGTCCTGACTTTGGGAATGACCTGGAGCCTGAGTGTGTGTCCATGACTTTGGGAATGAGCTGGAGCCTGAGTGTGTGTCCATGACTTTGGGGATGAGCTGGAGCCTGAGTGTGTGTCCATGACTTTGGGAATGAGCTGGAGCCTGAGTGTGTGTCCTGACTTTGGGAATGACCAGGAGCCTGAGTGTGTGTCCTGACTTTGGGAATGACCTGGAGCCTGAGTGTGTGTCCTGACTTTGGGAATGACCAGGAGCCCGAGTGTGTGTCCTGACTTTGGGAATGACCTGGAGCCTAAGTGTGTGTCCTGACTTTGGGAATGACTAGGAACCTAAGTGTGTGTCCTGACTTTGGGAATGACCTGGAGCCTGCTGCCGGAGGAGCGCAGGGTCCGTGAGGGTTCATAAGGTAAAAGCAGTTCTGAAAGATAAGAAGGCCCAAGACCATTAAGACACTTAAAAACCAGTAAAATACAGAGGGAACACACAAACAAAAACACACAGGGAGCCAATGCAGCGATTTTAAAACCGGTGTAATGTGGTCCCGCCCCTGGTCTTAGTCAGGACACGTGCTGCTGAGTTTTGTAATAATTGTAAACCTGAAATGGTCTTTTTGAGTCGCGAGATGAATTTAAAATGTATTTTTACAATTATGACTTGGCATTGAATCATTTTTGGGGGGGAATTGGGATTATATAAAGCAATACACAGTCAAAATAAACACAATTAGGCTTAATTGCAATGGTTTTGTATCTTAAAATTATTACAAAAGTATATTATTTTTGCTGTGGGGGCCGCGAGTTGGTTGGTTATTTTGGGGGTCCTGGGCTGAAAAGTTTGGGAACCACTGGTTTAGACGACTGGTGATAAAAGCATGCATCAGCGTCTCTGTGTTGGCCCGAGAGAGAATGGGATAACTTTTCTTTACCATTGTTGGTGTCATATTTCACGAGATGTATTATTTAAGTTAAGTCCCCAAACGTAATCACCCACTGTGCAATGCAAATAAGACAAGGAAGTCATTGTTGTAAAGTTAAAGTAGTCATGACAGATTAAATACGTGTTTTTTTAGTTTTTTTACTTTTTGTTTTAATTGTTTGAATTATCATTTATTATGGCTATACTTTTGTCTTGAACTTACAAAGCAGGAAGACAAACTTACACAATAAAAATGACTATACAGGAAAACCAGAGTGCAGATAAAGCAAACAATTATGTATACAGATAAACAAAAGTGACTTATGAATATGAGCTTGATCAGAGCTTGTGTGAACATCCATCTGTCATCACAAAGCAACATAAGAGAGATAGGCGACAGTGATGATTAATGCTGCATTCATGTGATTTGGGAAACCGGTAATGATCCAACTTCCCAGAATCAAACTTCATGACGGCAGCTACTGAAACACACGTGACATAACCACTATTTGCATGATTGTTTTTGCTGAGTCAGGAAAAAACGACTCTGATGTTATTGTTGATAAATTACAGGAAAAAAAAAAGTTGACAGTTAGTTCAGGCTGTGTTAAAGCCGACAGATTTTAAATTTTGACTTGGTTTGGTGTGATAGTCTTTGTGGTATTATTCATCATAGTTTTAAAGCAGTTAAGTTGCAATTGATGATGCAGCTGACAATTAAAAGTAAACAATTACAGCATGTTATTTAAGTCGTAAAACAGAATCTCTCCACAAGTGTCGCCAAAAAGCACCAGCATCACTATAGACCCATTTGCTGTTAGTAAACAAAGATGGCTGCGCGCGCTAACTGGTGCCCGAGTGGTGCCCAGTCTCAGGCTTTTCAAGCTACGCAGGTGCATTTTCATAAACAAATCGCAAAACTCTCTTTAAAAACTCAATTTAACGAACAGCAAGCGACTCCAGATCCATGTACAGTTATCTACTGAATGTTAGCATGACGTTAGTAAGTGTCCCGATATTCAACGACCTGATATTTACTTATATTTGATGGAAAAACTCATGCGCACAAGTGAAAAGCTTTGAGCTACAAATCCCTTGATGAGTTTGACGACGTAATTTGCGGAAAAGCTCAGGAGGTGAGTTACTGTGTCATTACTTAAGATTTTTGTGTAAGTTGTGTTAATTATTTATCAATTATCAGTGGAGAATTAGACTCACAGTAAACTGCACCTGTGTGGCTTTATTTTGTGCTGATTTCTACAGAAGATTATTGTATAAAAGACTCCAAGGATATACTTACATGACTCTGAGGCCATGTATTTGTTTTAATAGTGATCCCTCATTTTTTCTATAGATTTTAGCGGCAAGCTAGTTAGCCCGAAAAAATCACGAGTTATAAAATGTGTCAACTGTTGCAAACCCAAGAAACACATTAGGAACACACATGGAACATGCCATTTTGTAGTGGTGTCCGAATGTCCAGCAAGTCAAAGAGTAGTGCACTCATAATTTCCCTCAATGCATCTGGAAAAGAGGCATGGAGGGTCACTAGAACGTATGTGTAGTAGTCAAGACCGCACTACTCCAGACCAAGACTTGCCCGAGACCACAAGATATCAAGACCGAGACATGGGAGATTTAACATGGGAGCCCACGCTTGTTAGTGGGTGGTCACAGTTGAGCTCCAGTGCTTTCTTCACATTCATGTTGGGCTCAGTCAGAATGCCCGGCGCACCGTTGAACTCTGCCTTCGCTCAGACGACACACTTTTCTTTTATGATTTATGTGAATCTTTTGTTTTTTCATGGAGGCACTTTATCTTGTTTATTATGACAAACTTTAAGTTTAGATATGATCCCTAAAGGCTTAGGCCAATCTAATTTTTTTTTTTAATCTATGTAATTTTTTTTGTTGTTGCTGTTTTTACCTTAGTGCAGGGGTGTCCAAACTTTTTTCAGAGTGGGCCGCATTTTGAAACTTATATAGAGCAGAGGGCCGTGAATCATTCACAGATATTAATAAAAACTAATTTGAATGAACCATCACACTTTTAATACTGTAGAGCCTTAATTATTAATTTTAAGGTTCAAAGGAACTAAAATGTTTGTTTTTTCGACTATGATAGAGGCATTGCTCAATTTTGACATTAAAAACTATACTTTTTGTAACTTGTGCCAATCTAGCAGTTAAGTCTGAGGGCCAAAGAAAGGGGGCCGCATTTGGCTCCCGGGCCGCTGTTTGGACATGCTTACCTTAGTGTTTATGTTTAAAAATATTACAATTTAAGTTTTAACATCGTGGCGCAGTGCACGAACTCATGTGTGAAAAACTAGACTAAAAGTCTGAGAAATCCTATAAAAAGTCCCTTATCTGAAGATGCGCACAGAGCAGAGATACGGGACAGTTCCCATGAAATATGAAAACACAACATGAATGAGTCTTGTGTGTGCAAAATGCACGGCCGGACTGTTGAAGCTGAGTCAGACAAGGGACGGTGAGAGAAAAGAAAGTGGCTCTGTGAGGGGAGATTCCGAAGGTGGATGGCACAAGAACAGGTATTTGTGCACACTTGCAATAACACGTGTGCGCGATATGGTGCGTGCACGTACTATAACCTCTTATCACAGTGGTTCAGTGGGACGGCAGAATCCAATAGAACCTATTATTTCAAAATAACGTATACACAAGCATGATTGAGCATGATTTCATACCGTATACGTTACTCCAAGTATATTACACAATATGAAAAACTGGAAAATGACACCAGATTTCACCGTGTCAAATACAGTTTGGCTAAAGCCACATGGGGACATTTCCTTTGGGTTTAACAGGTAACTATAAGCTTCAAGTCACTAAAATAGTTAAGTTTAGAGCTGAAGCTTGGGGAAGGTTACGATTAGGATAAGGATTTTGTTAATATTTCTTATAGAAAACAAATCTTTACAACCACCACAGAAATATTTACGCAAAAAAGCTGTGAAATCCTGCTAATCATAGGCTTTTGACCAGTCCTGGTGTGTATGCGAGATCGGAATAGCAGGATGTTGAACTGATAAATAACATAGGGCCTACTGCTACTCCAACTAAGAAAAGAAGTTTTTCTCTTTGTCAGTTGTTAATTGTTTGTTGCTGGTGTTTGTTACAATGTCTTGTGTCTTGTCTGTATTGTCTGTGTTTTCTTCGTCAGCCTAAGACCCAGCTCCAATCGTGTCACTAGAGGGGCATCAAGAGGAGACTGTTTGATCCCATTTAGAAAGACAGCCTTTGGTCTGTCAGAATTTTCCATTAGAGCTTCCAAAGAACGGAACAGCATCCCAACAACAATCAGGGAAAACTTAACATATAGCTCATTTCGGCCTTGTAATGTTCATTCATTATATAGTAAAATATTTGTGACTGTTCTATCACGTGCACCGGATATACGTAACCGGATGTTATTGTTGAAAGTACGTAATCCGCCATGTTGTCTAAGTTTGTTGCTCGTAACTTGCACAGTAAAAGAAATTAAACTTCACCTGTTGATTCATTTCATCCAAACATTGAACATTATATTGGCGACGAGGATACGCACGATCCCTTTTCTCAGTCATGGGTGATGAAAACAACGAAATCGGCGTGCAACCGGCAAGATACGACCTCAACATTCCAGCGTTCCGCTCGGTGAGCGATCCGGACGAGACTGCCTTGCTTTGGGACCGGTGGCTGCGTCAATTCGGGAGGAAAATCAGATTTTTCCGTGTGTCTGAAGCAACAGATAAGCTCGATGCTCTGTACATTTATGGCGGAGAAGAGGTTGAGCAAGTGTTGGACACTGTACCAGATCCGACTGGTGCATTTACAATCCCAGCCCACTTGGGTGAGACGCTTGACGCCACATGCAACTACCACAAAGCAGTGTATAAGGTACAAGAACATTTCAGCAGAATGGCCAATAAAGACAGTGCACGCTCTCAGTTTGACAGCATGAATCAAGGTGACAGGCCAATGGCAGAATATTACGTGCAACTGAAGAAGCAGGCTGCTAAATGTCAGTTCACAGATGAGGACGACATGATCCGAACAAAAATACTCCAGTCGATGAATGACAAGGCGCTCCGACGTGAGGCAATGCTAAAAAACTTCACGTTAGCTCAACTTTTGAAAATGGCAGCTAATAAAGAAGATGTGGAGCGGCAGGCAAAAAAGATGGAGAGCAGAGGTGAGGAAGTGAAACGTGTTTATGAGCAGCGCAAACCAGGGCCGAAAGAAAGTAAATGGAGACGGCCAGGAAGACAGCAACAACCTTCACAAACGCCCCGCAATGAGACACACCCCCGTAAAGCATGTACATTTTGCGGCGGATCACATGGGCCAGAAAGAGAAAATTGCCCCGCCTCAGGCAAACAATGTCATTTTTGCAAGAAAATGGGACATTTTGCTAAAGTTTGTGAAAAAAAGAAAACCAAGGTAGTGAAGCAGAAAAGCAAAGTGCATCACATGACAGCTGAAGAGTCAGGGGAGGATCAAGAGCAGTTCACATTCAGTCTTCAGGAGGACGTCAAAAAGATCCGTCCCACAACTACTGTAACCATAGATGGCGTGAAAGGTCAGGTTGATGCAGATTCATGTTCAACTGCAAACGTCATGGACTCACAGCAATACCAGCGTATCTGTAAACACGGCAATTCTGCACCATTGTCCCCAGTTTCCACAAGACTGTTTGCATTTGCCAGCCATGAGCCACTGAAACTAGCTGGTAAATTTACAGCAACAGTAAAGTCCATGTCAACCAGTGCAGAGTGTGAAGCTGAGTTTCTGGTGATTGAGGGAACCTCCAAGTCCCGCCCACTCCTCTGCCTGGAGACTGCTGTCAAGTTGGGGATTCTACATGTTACCAATTTGTTGTCTTCAGGATCACAATTGACCAAGGACCAGGTCATCACACAGTTCCCTACAGTTTTTAATGGTTTGGGACAACACAAGTCAATACAAGCATCTTTCATCACTGATAAGTCCATCCACCCAATAGCACAAAAGCCAAGGAAGATTCCGTACAACTTGGAGAAAAAAGTTATGGAAGAGGAGGACAGGCTGTTAGAGGCAGGTGTGCTCGAGAAAGTTCCAGACAGTGTGCCAACCACATGGTGCACCAATCCAGTGGTCGTGCCAAAACCACACAAACCAGGGCACGTCCGGTACTGCTCCAACATGAGAGTGCCCAACACAGCAATAAAACGGCCAATCACTGAAGCGCTGACAGTTGAAGATGTGAAAATAAAGTTGGCTGGATCACGAGTGTTTAGCAAGCTAGACATGAACGAGGCATATCACCAGCTTACTTTGGAGGAGAGCAGTAGACACCTCACCACGTTTTATGGTACAAGAGGCAGATTGCGCTACAAGAGACTGAACTACGGCACAATATCGGCACAGGACATCTTTGACAAAGCGATGGATGACACCATTCACGGACTGGACGGGGTGATTCACATCCGGGATGATTTCATTGTCCATGGAAAAGACTGGCAGGAACACGATAGCAGGCTCGTGAAGTTCCTACAGAGGATGCAGGACTGTGGGTTGACATTAAGCCCGCTAAAGTGCATCATTGCAGCCCCTGAGATTGAGTTTTTCGGTGTCACATTCAAGGATGGAGGAACCAGCCCAGCACCATCAAAGGTGGAAGCCATCAGAGGCATGAGGAGACCCGAGTCAGCATCTGAGGTAAAGTCTCTACTGGGCATGGCTCAATACTCATCACAGTACATACCCCGCTACTCAGAAATCACTGCACCGCTGCGTGAACTCACCAAAAGCAATTCAGAATGGAAGTGGGAGAAAACACACGAGACGGCATTCAATAAACTGAAAGAGAATCTGTCAGAGGAGTCCACCCTCGGATTCTATGAGGTTGGTCTAGAGACAAAGCTATTTGTGGATGCAGGACCTAATGGCCTCGGACTCGTGTTAGCTCAGCAAAAACCCAGCGGGTGGAAGGCAGTAGCATGTCACAGCAGGAGTCTCACGGATGTGGAAAAGCGTTACTCCCAGATGGAACGAGAGGCGCTGGCTGTGAGATGGGCATGCGAGAGGTGTTACCTGCACCTGATTGGCAGCAGATTTACAGTGGTGACAGATCATCAGCCGCTGTTGCCGATGTTTAACAACCCGCACAGCCGTCCACCAATGAGAATCGAGAGATGGCTCACTTACCTGCAGCAGTTTGATTTCAAGCTAGAGTATCAAGCTGGACGAAAAAACATTGCTGACTTTCTTTCCCGTCATGCTTTACCTGTCACTGAGCGTGAGCTAAAAGCTAGTCGGTACCGCGAAGAGGTGGTCAAAGTGCTCATACAGGACACTATTCCTCGAGCTCTGACACTGGGGGAGATCCAGCAAGCAACTGCAGACGACGAGGAAATGCAGCAGCTAAAGCAGTGCATCATCAAAAGTCATCATGCCCGGGTTAAGTCCACACCTGACCTGAGCAAGTATGCAAAAGTGTTCCCGGAGCTAAGCATTGCACATAACTTGATTGTTCGTGGCGACAGGATTTTGATCCCCAAGAAGTTACAATCACGAGTTCTGGACATTTGCCATGAATCACACCTGGGTATAGTCCGAAGCAAACAGTTACTCAGGAGCAAAGTTTGGTTCCCTGGCATTGATAAGCAGATGGAGAAGAAGATTGCCAACTGCATCCCATGCCAGGCAGTGAGCACCAGTTCTCACAGAGACCCGTTACAAATGTCAGATCTGCCTGAGCAGCCATGGCAGAACATTGCAGTGGATTTTTGCGGACCATTTCCCTCTGGAGAAATGCTTCTGATTGCCATAGACGAGAGGTCACGCTATCCGTGTTGTGAAGTTGTCCGAAGCACATCAGCGGCAGAGACAATACGAGCACTGGAGAAAATATTCGCTGAACACGGAACTCCTGTAGTCATGAAAAGCGACAATGGCCCACCTTTTCAGAGTGTAGAGTTTTCTCGCTTCTGTGAGGAAAAAGGCGTAAAGCATCGCAAAATCACACCCAGATGGCCAGAAGCAAATGGACTGGTAGAGCGATTTATGAGATGCATTGGTAAAATAGCTCGCATTGCATCTTCAGAAGGCAAAGATTTCATCAGAGAGATCTACCGGTTCCTGGCAGACTATCGTGTCACACCACACCCAAGCACAGGCGTCAGTCCGATGTGGGCTCTGACTGGTCGGGCGGTGAGAATTAAGCTTCCCTCCATCACACAAGCGTCTAGACAGGCCGGTGAGGAGAAGATGGAGATTCGTCACCAGGATGCCCACGAGAAACAAAAATGCTATGCTGATAAGCGGCGCCATGTGGTGGAACATGACATCCAGAAAGGTGATCTGGTGCTGGTGCGTCAGGACAGACGCAACAAGCTCGACATGCCATTCAACCCAACTCCGTATATGGTGGAGAATGTCAACGGCACCATGATCACTGCGAAGAAAGGAAACCGTTTAGTGACCAGGAACAGCTCAGCATTCAAAAAGCTGAGGCTCCAAAACCCGCCGTCGGTGCCAGAGGACAGCGACGACGACCCTGACCTCAACGATGTGGAGATCGTGGCAGAAGAGGACGCAGAGCAAGCAGCTGTGCAACAAAGCCCACCCGATTCACCGATCGCTGAAGCAGCTGTTGTCCCTCGCCGCACCGTCACACGCTCAGGGAGAGAAGTGAGACGACCAGCTCATTTGCAGAACTATGTTACATAACTGTTAAGTTACCACACTATATTCAGTAATATTGTTTCCAGAAAAATTAAAAAAAAAGAGAGAGGAGTTTTAAGAACAGGACAGTTCATAAAAGTACCTGTATTTATTTTGAGTTGTACAGTTTATTCAACTTGTGTTTATTTACCTGTATAGTTATACTAAGCTAGCAAACAAGTTAACTTGGGAGTGTAGCTATAACATTTTATTTTTTTGTATTAACATTTCTTATTCTTTGCAGGCAGACGGGATTAAGATTGTTACTCAGACATGTTGATGGACAATTTTGGTTTTATAATATTGCTATATACCTAATTTAATTTTAGTTACCTTCTGGGACAAATTTAATTTGTTTTCTAACAAGGGGAGGAATGTAATGTTCATTCATTATATAGTAAAATATTTGTGACTGTTCTATCACGTGCACCGGATATACGTAACCGGATGTTATTGTTGAAAGTACGTAATCCGCCATGTTGTCTAAGTTTGTTGCTCGTAACTTGCACAGTAAAAGAAATTAAACTTCACCTGTTGATTCATTTCATCCAAACATTGAACATTATAGGCCTCATCTCGCGTCGGCTCTTAACAAACCAGTCCTGTCAGCACTAAATCTCTGCCGCTGCCATCTTGTGTCTTTGCATGTGCTTTTGTTACTGTTCTTTTACCAATTACTATTCTGCTTTATATTGTACCTGTTCCTGTATTGTAAACTGTTTGTACAGTTTCTTATAATCTTGCTTTTTTAATCACTCTGCTTGTATAATTTGTCTATGCCTCCTGTTTATAACTTTTGTCTTGTTGCTTTTTCCAAATTTTAATCTTGCTTACAACTGCGTTTCTGCTTGTTGTCTTACTATGACCAAAGTGTTGTTTGGCACACTGTATGTTACTTTATTGTTGTATACTTTCTTTGTTGTACCTTTTCCAGGGAGCCTTCATTCCACCAGGCAACAGATGAAATCTAGCCTCTTGGATAATTCTGGCATGTTATATTGCTGTCAAACGATTAAAAAATTGAAGAGATTCATTTATTATGCTCTGTAATTAATTCATCTAATTAATCTATTTTTAATCTCACCTAAAAACGTTTGTTTTGTTTTTGTCCAATTTAATTAATTACATTATTGTTACAGATGAGAAATATTAATATATTGCAAAAAATGAAGACTTTAGGAAGTGTTTTGTTGTTAAGTTGTCAAGTTAAACAACCCTTTTGTCACTTTACAGCTCGCATATGGAAACAATCAAGTTAAAGATTTCAAAATAGATTAATGCGATTAAAAAAATTTACTTGATTAAAATGTCTGTAATTAATTGATCCCTTATTAATGCACTAATTTGACACAACTAGTTATACAGTTCATGTTGGTCAATGTGCACTGTTCGTTATGAATGTTATATGTTAATCAAGTTTTCCTTCTGCAGAAAAGAGCTATAAGAATCATCAGCGGATCTAGATATAGAGCTTCGACAAATCCAATATTTCTACAGCTAAAGATTTTGAAATTTAATGAATTAGTAGAACTTGGTATGTTAAAGGTCATGTACAAAGCCCATCAAAAAACTTTACCTGCTAATCTACAAAGTCTATTTAAAAAAAGAAGAAAAGCTGTTATGATTTAAAAGGAACTGAAATCTTTAAAAACCAAAGTTTAGAACAACAACAAAGGAAACATGTATAGATACAGTCGGCATCAAAGGCCACGCCCACTAACGGACCTCAGAACAACAGCTTTATCAGTCACTGCTCAAAAACTACAACAGCAAACATGGACTTTATTAGATATAATGTGTAAAATACAGTGAGGATAAATAAAGTGATTCAACTGTCCAAGTATGTAAATATATCTAGCAATGCTAACGGTAGCTGCGAGCTAACTGCTAACGTGATGCTAGCGCCGCCTGGCGTCTTTTAGCATCTTTTTTAACTTATTGTTTACTTTTCTGACATAACAAGATCTCAGTAACCTCCGTTTAAACCTGGTTGTAACTCGACTTGAATTAGTTGTACTAAAAATAAATTTAATTCGGCAGAAAACATCTTAAAAGAGGTAAACAGTTTTGCTTCCCATATGGTGAGGCAGGAGATGTTTTCCCCCTCGGCAACCAACAGTTGCTGAGGGGGAAAACAACAGTGACGCGTTGCCGACTGTATCTATTTCTATTAAAGGTGTTGGTTTACGGAACAGTCAAGACGAAAAAATTAAAACGTCAAAATGTTTTCAATCATTTAAATATAAGGTGAAATATAAAAATATGACAAGGCTTAGTCATCGCTGTTGTTTGCCGTTAACTATTATAATATGAATTGTTTATATGATCTGTATAAACTGTATACTGTATATCTCTGTCACGTAAAAAGCTGTAAGTAGCTGCGTGTCACTTTAAATAGTCGGAACTGTAAAGATTTCTTGAAAAAAGGGGGTTGATATTATACATTTTTAACTTCTTTCTGCTCCTTTTCATTCAAAGATGTTAACAAAGTCTAAACATTGTTTTTATGTTTGCTATAATGAATGAAATAAACTAACTAAATGAAATGAAATAAATAAATACAATAAAATAAAAATGAGTTGTGTAGTTTATTTTATTTATTTTGTTTGTTTTCTCTCTATTTTGTATTTTATTTTTCTAGAAACACTTTAGAGGAACACATTAATCAGGCCTAATAAATCATTAATAACACCTTAATAAAGACTTAATTAATTATAAGCAAATGATTAATTAATAGATGAAAAAGTTTATTAATGCTTAGTAACTACTTAATTTCTCCAAACCCAGCCCTCCAACCCTAAATCCCAACCTTACCTCCTAAATGAAGTAGTAACTAAGCATTAATAAACTTTTTCATTCATTAATTCACCATTTGTTTATGAATAGTTAAGACTTTATTTATGCTTTATTCATTCGTTACTAAGGCCATAACTACTTTAAAAATGAATTATTTCGGTTTGTTTTTATTTTTAAAGGAAGCAAAAATCAGGCAGTTAATTTAGAACATTACAAATATCAATAATGTCTACATACATACAACGAAATGTCAAAAACGTATGATAAGCATGTTTCCGAAGCTTTTTTACGCCAACACGTTTTAGCTTTTCGTAACATGTTGATGTAAAAAAGTCGTGAAAATGACACTTTGTTTCTTCGGAGACTGTGTTGGATTTTCACGCCCCAAACACAAATTAGGTTTAAATATGACAACTTCCTCATAAATCCTTCCACACATGGTTAATATCGACTCATTCTCAAAAAACTAAGTGAAACTGGAGAGGACCACCAGAGCCCAGCCAATCAGAGCGCAGCATTCAGCTCCTGGTCAGAACTACAATTCTTTATTATTCAATTCTCACAATTTATCCTACTTTTTAGTGGAAACCAAAAACCTTACTAGTTACCTCAACTTTAACTCATTTATTTATCATCATTTTACCAACAACAAACAGCATAACACCTCACTTCAGATCTGATGTTACAACAAAGTGAAGATATGCAACTGTTGTTGTTTCCCATGCGTTTGACTCAGTGCTGTTATGAACGAGCACTGAGCTTCCCGAAGGACATGAACTGTGTGAAGAAGTGATGCAAGAGCACTATGTATGCAGACAGACAGAATGAAAGCTGTGAGTGAGTCAGCTTACTTACTGTATGTGTCCTACTGTCTTGACGTCTTCTTTGTGTTTGGACTTGTCCCGTGTGTTTCTGCTGACTGATTTGTTTCACTTTTGTAGTGTGATTTTATATAAAAAGATCCTTAGATAAGTTATCTGATCTGAACGTTATGGTTTATTTACAAATATGTACAATTAGACATATTTCCATTAGCCCAGGTCCTCCAGGCAGACGCAGATGCTAGAAGAGAAATTAGACTTTATTTTCCTGGCATCAATCTGTGTGATTCATACAAAGACGTGTAATAATTCAATGTGACGCTGCAACACGAGGGTCAGGCTGCTGGAAACAACAAGCTACTTCTGCTTTATCGTCACTTTTTTAATTTTACTTTTTGCAAAGCCTCTGCGACTCTGAGCTGCTTTTTAAACTCATTTTATTCAATACTTAAAGGCTGGATTATGTTGGGCACATAATGCACAGGATTTACATTTTTTACAGTGTTTTGCCTCACAGCTGATGCTAATGCACTAGCTTTGCTTTGCTAAGCAACAAGTAAAGTTTTCATCACTGGAAATGGCGGTTTGTCACTAACCTGGCCAGGCAGATGGTTTATCTCATGATATTTGTGAATTCACAAACATGAGATAAACCATCTGGCCTTCCAGCAGCCTGATTGGTTTGAGAGTCCGAAACAGCGGTGTTTCGGCCCAATCACATTGTAGCAGGACGGGCTAAGACGAGCTGTTGCTTTAATGTGGTTTTAGCAGAAATACAGTCATTTCTTTTTGAAAGAAGAGCAGTATGTGTGACACTTGTTCTATGTCACACAGACATTGGATACACCATTACGAGTTGTCGCTGTGATTGGCTAAGCACCAGTGACGTGCGGTGGGATTTCCAACTGGTGAGGCACTGTGAACCACACAGGTCTAGTTGCTTATTTTCACTTCAGGATGCCTTTTTATTTACTTTGCAGACGTGTATATCAAATAGAAGCATGTAATCTCATGTGACTATTTTGTCTCTACACGCAAAATTAAGGATGAGAAAAAAATTATTTTGCCGCGAGTTTCGATCCCCAGACCTTTTGCACCGCGGATCACTCTCTCATCCATCTGAGCTAAACAGCTGATGATGTCACCGCGGTGCGGGAGTCTTAATGACTGCCACTGTTCAATAGTTGGGGACAGATTATTACGATTTTTTAGACCTTTGCTGTTAAATATTTGTTCATGAGGATTTATATAGTTGCTTAAGGCTTTGTTTAACCGCACAATGACGTTTAACACAGACACATTTAATCGTATTAATCGTATTTTGGCCGTAGAAAGCCACCAGATTTCCCTCGTAAGCAGAGCTGGAGCGTGAGGCGTGCCTCATCTGGGCTTTGTATAAACTCCGTTTACTATCAAATTAAGTCACTAAAAGCGCTCACTTTCACATAATATTCTCTTTCTTGACAATTAGAAGACAAAGCACTCGAAAAGTACGTCTCCAAACACATTTTATCGCTTTTGGTGGAGAAACAGTGAGTGCACGCGCTGCATGAACGCGCCCTGTTCATTGTGTATGTGGCTGCTCAGGTCTGAGTGAGACGAGCCTCAGCGCCGTAGACCTGCGTTATATTGGCAAGTCCTGGAGATTTTGGGGGTTTTAACCACAAAACTCATTGAAAATCACACGAAATCAACTAAATCTGACAAATACGAAACATTTTAAATACAAAAATATAATATTTAGTCTTATTGACATCAAGTATTTTTTTCCCCCATTTGGACTGGTGAGGCACTGCCTCACCTGCCTCCCCTGACCGCACGTCGCTGCTAAGCACAAATAAGGTAGGCTCCACACCCAATTAGCTCGAAGTATTAGAGACTGTGGAAGAACAGTTCAACACAGATCCATCTGGCGTGAGCCAGGTTAGTTTGTCACAGGATCGAGTTGGTGTTTGGTGAGGAACATTATTTCATGTTTCTATCTGCTCTTTTCCGTCTGTTTTCGGACTGAGCCTGTGTTTTCTCTTGTCCAATCATCGAGCCTAAAGGGGGGGACCGCTGTAATATCTGCTTCAGGGAGCAGGGTCCAAACTTAAACCCAGTAAATGAGGCACACTTTGTGCAGTGGAAACGGCTTATAATTCAACAGAAATGTCCAAAAATCCACTGTATTTGGCCGTGGTAATTTTCTAGATTAAATCTGCAGACGTATTAGTTCATCAGCAAATAGTCTACATAGTTCAGTCAATACTTGTTCTATTGACACAAGATAAAGATTCGCCGAAAGATGTAGAACTTGTATTTGTTGTCTAAACTGCTCCCAGATCAGACACACGATTCTACTTGTGTCAGTCTGATACAGCAGCACAGGAGAAGCAGCTGTGTCTCTGCCGCGTACCAGGACAGAACACTGTAAAAAATACTCTCACTCTCTCTCCTCTCTTCCTCTTTCTCTCTCTCTCTCTCCCTTCCTCTCTCTGACACATTCTAATGAAGTTGTGATATATTGATCATATTCGACACAAAACCATGTGAAGGTGCATATTTCTTGAACTGATCCCTCTAGCTGTTTGTTCACTCAAGTTTGCGAACTTTACAATCTCTCTAGTTGTTATATTTATGAATTGTTTGCCTAACTAATATTCTTCTTTATATATGTCCAAAGTCCATTTACTGCGTTTTATGGGAGCGATGGAGCTCTCTGATAGCACAAAAAAGAGCATTTAGTGGAAGAATTTCTTTCACAAGCAAAATTACCAGCTTTTTGAGAAAAAAAGTTTACAGGCAAAACATGTTGGACTGTTGAGTAAGTTTAGAGCAGATATTTGATTTTCAAAATGAAGAAAAGACGATCTATGGACTAGGACTCTGAGGAGAACGACATATGCAGTTAGTCTAGAAACTTCCTCTTCTGTGGGAGAGTGAAAAGTGTCAGAGGAAGTCAAACTACTGGATTTTATCATGTTTGGTGGGTTAAAATATAATCTATGCTCCATGAAGAAGGCCAGCTCTGTGATTGGGACAGCCTTGGCTCCATAAGTGCAGTTGTGGAAGTGCGCATGCGTAATAGACTGAAAGTCATAATGGACACCTGCTCACACCCCCTTCACAATGTTCTAACGACGCAGAGGAGCAACAGTGGCAGGCGGCTCCTCTCATTGAGCTGCAAAACTGAAAGACTTAAAACATCTTTTGTTCCTACAGTCATCAGACTGTACAACTGTCCTAATCCCCCCTGATACATCACTCTTCAGAACTGGGACTTAAAGCACACAAACTTTATGCACAAGGACGAGGCATGTGTGCAATGATTTAACATTTTATATGTTACATTTTTGAATAGCTTGCTGATAAAATGGATGAGATCTGTCTGTCTATCGTCTATCTATCTGTCTGTCTTCTGTCGTCTATCTATCTATCTATCTATCTATCTATCTATCTATCTATCTATCTATCTCTATCTATCCATCCATCCATCTATCTCATCTATCATCCATCATCCATCTCATCTATCTATCTATCTATCTATCTATCTATCTACAGTATCTATCTATGAAAGAGACTGAATCTATAGAATCTGCATCAGAAAGTGAAAACGTCTGTAACACAGTTTTTGTTGGTTTAAAGATGAAAAAGACACTCGTCCTCATTGTTTTAATCATGTAAACATTGTATTTTTATCCTAAAGACAATATTTCATTGTACCCTATAGTCAAAGGATAATCTTATTGGACTGGAAGAATGCCAGGGTCATCCGTGCTGAAAGTAACAAATACCAATGCTGGATCAGGGAGGCCATCGAGATCCGCAAACGAGGACCTAACAGCATGAATCGTGATGAGGGAGCTTACACCTTATCACATACATGGGATTCAGTCCTGGAGAAGACGCCAGACAGTAGGGGGCGCAAGTACCCTCTATTGTCTGGCAAAACCGTGTAAGCAGCCTACAAGACACGTCACCATACCAACCAGTGACGCTTCTGAGGAAGGCTACAGGAAGTAGCTGAAACATGTAAAGCAGGTAAAGAAACACTCCTGTCTGACAAAAAGAAAAACAATTTTGGAATCTTATTGGATTTTGGAACCGAATACGATTTTAGTCCAGTAGGATTTTATCCTATAAGATTTGTTCCAAAATCCAATTAGAATTATCCTTACAAATTATCCCTATTATCCTTACAAATAATTTCCTATAACATAAAAACATAAACCATTATCAGAAAAATACATAACACAATGTAAATGTAAAAGAAATACATTGATTTTCTCAAATGACACAAGAAATATTCACAAATCATTAGTGGTCCTGTAAGTGACTCGTATTATTTCACCAAAAGATGGAACAAGTTTGATTTAGAAAAAGGACAATTTCTCAAAAGTTTTCATCAAACACTGAAATCTAATGAAAACAAACCATTTCAATGCCTGTAAAAAGAGAACAGATTAATGTAGAATAACAATTCTTTTATATAATGAAAGTAAACACTTGCAGGTCTCATTTGACGTACAACGTATCATGATTCCAGGAGCTTTAAACATTGTTTAAAATGAGCAAAAAGGCCTGACTGAGATGGAGGATCAAAGTGAGAACAGAGCTGCCAGTGAAAGAGTTGAAACTATATGAAATGAAAGATGCTGATTGTGGCATATGAATAGGTTTGAGTTCAGTGAAACTATTTCATTTGAAGCTGTTATCATTTCAAGACAAGAAAGTGCCCACAACATGTGTAACACACCAAACGGGCAACTGTAACATTGGAGTGAATACTTTACAAAACATTCTGGAGTGAATAGACTCATTAAACATTTAGATCAGAAATACAAAACTAAATCAAACACAATAGCAGCTTGAACATATATTTAAGAACTGAAAGATAATAAGGTCAACTGTGTGTGATCCTAAAGTCTGTGTCAGTGAGAACAACATGTTCTTATGCATTACCACGTCATAAGTGCTGGTCAACGAATTAGAATAATTTGAAATGGTGCAATCATGAAATTCTTTGAATGCATTTGTTGTGCAGAAAGAAATTCAGGTGTTCACCGCACCTGTCCTACTCGTTAGAGTAATCACAGAACTCGTTACCTGTAAAAAACCTGCTCAGCTGAGCTTTCCAAAAGGTCCATTTAGGCCATTTAACTGTGACACTGTTGTTCTATTGAATTAGAATAATGGAGAAACGGTTTCATTTAATTAAAATAATTTTTATTATAATTAGAATCATCACTTTCTCAGTATTTTTTTGGCTGCCCCTTGGCTTGTATGACTGCCTGAAGTCTCCGCGGCATCGATTTGACCAGCTTGTCGCAAGTTTACGCACTCACAGCTTCCCAAGCAGTGGCGATGTTCTGCTTCAGTTGGTCCAGCTTAGTCGGCTTTCTGTCGCGAATTTTCCGCTTGATGATGGCCCAAAGGTTTTCAATGACATTGAGGTCAGGCGAGTTGGCCGGCCATGCCAAAACTTCAAGCTGTTTTCTAGTGAACCAATCTTTGGTCGACTTTGCCGCATGAGCCGGTGCAAGATCCTGTTGAAATATGAAGTCTTCTTCGCCGAACTGTTCCTCAACAGTCGGAATCAGGAACGTTTCCAGAACATCTTGATATACGGCAGCATTGACAGTCTTCTTGAGGAAGCAGAGTTTCCCTACACCTCGAGCAGACATGCATCCCCAGACCATAACGCTCTGGGGAAACTTGACGGATCTTTTCACACAGTCGTGGTTGTAGGTTTCGCCACCACGACGCCAGACACGAGGACCTTGGTCACCAAAGGAGATGCAGAAGCGTGATTCGTCACTGAAGACCACTTTCTGCCAGTCTTCAGCAGTCCACTCGCCGTGTTGTTTGGCCCACTTCAGCCGTTTCTGCATTTGTTTCTTGTTCAGCATCGGTTTTACCATAGTATGTCTATGGGTTTTACTGCTGGAACGCGATATTTGAAGCCGAGTCATTGAAAACCTTTGGGCCATCATCAAGCGGAAAATTCGCGACAGAAAGCCGACTAAGCTGGACCAACTGAAGCAGAACATCGCCACTGCTTGGGAAGCTGTGAGTGCGTAAACTTGCGACAAGCTGGTCAAATCGATGCCGCGGAGACTTCAGGCAGTCATACAAGCCAAGGGGCAGCCAAAAAAATACTGAGAAAGTGATGATTCTAATTATAATAAAAATTATTCTAATTCAATGAAACGGTTTCTCCATTATTCTAATTCAATGGAACAACAGTGTCACAGTTAAATGGCCTAAATGGACCTTTTGGAAAGCTCAGCTGAGCAGGTTTTTTACAGGTAACGAGTTCTGTGATTACTCTAACGAGAATGACAGGTGCGGTGAACACCTGATTTCTTTCTGCACAACAAATGCATTCAAAGAATTTCATGATTGCACCATTTCAAATTATTCTAATTCGTTGACCAGCACTTGACACTTCTTTTCTTTTCTGGCGGTGAGAATAGACTTTCTCATCTTGCGTAATAGACTTTCTATGTTCTTGGCATCTTATAGGTATCTGTTTTGGTTGAGGCCACACTGGAGGCTTTAGTTGAGGTGAAAGTTCAGGTCCGGGGTTTGGAGTTGGTTAAAGTCATACTTGCATGGCCTAATAGGGATGTTTGCCGAGCCGACATGGTGGCAGAACCAGCTAGCTCTCATTGTTTTTCCCATTGGGATCTAATAGCCGAAATTAAAAGCTTTCTTTTTGGTGTAGGCTTTCTCTGAACACGGTAGAATCTCTATGGATTGCTCTTATCAAACCTGTTAGCACACCGAGTCACACAGCAACAGACAAACATTGTCTTTTTGTTCAGCTTGCCACCAATACGTTTTAACTACTTCTGCCAAACAATGTGTCATGTGATCACCATGACCACAGTCAAAATCCCTATATTTACCTCGGGAAATCATGTACATTGTAAAAATTACGGACGCCATCTGAGTTTCTGCTCTCGTGCGAATCGCCCATGTCTGTAAAAATGTAAAGTCCCCCCCTAATGTTACCTCCTGTAATTCTTCAAACTTAGACGCCCTCATGTAATTCTAGTCCTGTGTGAATGTTTTCAATCCGTGAACCGTTTATAAATGAATTAATAATGAATCTGAAGCTTATTTGATTTAAACTAAATTATTACGAATCATTTTCAAATGAAACAGTTGTTTTTTTCTACGATTGAACCGTTAAAGATTAATCTAACTACGATTAAAAGTCCGTGAACCGGAAGTACAACAACCTCGTTGTCGTAGCAACAGAAGATTGAGAAGATGGATGTTTGGAGAAAAGTTCGGACAGAACGGGACAGAACGCTGCAATGTTTGGATGTTTGGAATTTATCATCGTAAATGGATTAAAAAAGAGAGTCTTGGGCTGTTTTGTAAGGAATCTCATATTGTGGATGTCATTTTGATAAATGGACTCAACTAACGTTGCGTGACCGCCGTTCCTGTGTGCTTCATAAGACTGGAAAGCGTCATATTTTTAAAATAACTTTTACCCAAACCCTTTCCCTAAACTTACCCATTCTCCTTACCCTATCTTGACTTACCCTGTCAACTAAACTTAATCATGGTCCCTCCAAATCCGACTGTCTAGCGCTATCTTCATCGGAGGCGTCCCCGTTTTGCACTGGAACAGCCCTTTTTGGCTGCAGCTGACGTGACGAGGAACTACATTTGCACTGCCTTAGCACAGATAAGGTAATTCAAGTTGAATATGTTTGTGCGAATACCTGTAAAAAAAAAAACTCTGACTTTGTGGGGTAGTTTAAAGTTTACAGACGTCCCTTGGTAAATATTTTGCCGTGCGAATAGCACTTAAGACTGCATTAACAATACACTTTTGATTCGAATGTGGATTTGTTGGCCTGGATAGTCCGGTTCGATTGGGTAATTTGAACGCGCAAATGAATTCTAATCAGCTGAGACGTATGTGAGGCTGAGGAGTAGGGATAGGTATCATTAAGGATTTATCGCTACTACTACTCTTATCGATACTGCTTATTGATCCGGTCTTTTAATGGTTCTTTTATAGATACCTTTACTCACAAAAAAACAATACTCTAGGCATTTTGCTTGAGCCGTCACTTCTCTCTCTCTCTTCAAAATGTTCGTCCATTGTTCGCGCTCCGACACTGTCACTCACACTGGGCCCGTTAATGTAAGGCAGGTTGTGGGAAAGAGCTGTAAAGCTAAAATAAGTCCAAGACTGTGCAAGCAGTATCGCTATTTGTTTGTTTGCATGTGACACAGATCAGGCAGAGACAAATGGAGGCGCCAGGTGTCCTTGAACTTCCTATATGTGATTCTGGTTTGCAGATGTGTGTCTACTGCGCTGGTTCGATTGGTAAAAGTGTATTGTGAACAGAATCAAGACAGTTTTGAACGAGATGCAATGTTACAACTTCGCCATCGTGTGGCGTCTGGTTCAGTTCGTATTGTGCTTTCCAAGAATCGACCCAGCTCTACTTTTTCAAACTTGTCTAGCTGAGATTTTGGCAGCAGAAAGTTCACCCTTTTTTATTTTAAGACTCAGCAAGTGTGGGATTGTGGCCAGGGTCATGAGTCAAGAAGGAGTCACAGCTTTGATGATAGGTATTTGTATTTTCATTTTTTTCCCCCTCATAATTACAATGAAACATCTCTATACTCAAATGTCATTGCTATCCGATAAAGTCACAAAACAAGCTAAATCACATTTGAAGAATGCCCTAATTACTACCTGAGAATCATAATTAGGTGGTTTCGGTGAGCTAAAAGAAGGTGGGTGCTATTCACCTACACACTTACTAAATCATTTTACACACAGTCTACTTTTATACTGAACTATTTCGCTTGAAATGACAGTCTCTTAGTTGAATAAAAGTTGTGGTTCCTCCTCTCACTGTGAGTGAATCAGAGTGTCATAATCACTGCACTTTCAGGCCATACAGAGCAGAGTGCATTAGAAACCATATTTTAAGGCCGTAAGAGTTGTGCAGCTGTTCGCTTTCATGTGAACCTTTTGTAATGTCTTTCTTTCTACTGTGGATTGTGTCACACTCAGTTGGATGAATCGATGTTCTGATTATACTGTATATAACTGTGTTTGAGTGTTGTCTGTCTTTGTGCCCTTGTTGTCCAAGACTGTCTCGACTTGATTTTAAAGGCAACAAAAGGAGCTGAGAGGACAGGCTTTCTTCCCCAGCTCTGTGCAGGGAAAGAACAGATCATATGATCATAAAGAATAAGAGTTAGGTACAAATTTCAGGGACTCCCAGCTGTGGACATGCAGTAGGTGATCTTTGAGACCAGTATTTTATTTGGAATGTTTTTATATACTTCTGTTTTTTAAACAGGAATTGCCAGCAGGACCACAATGGCCGACTCCAGCACAAAGCTATGCATGGGGACGATCCAGCCACTGCTCATGTCAGCAAAGACAACCTCGAGACATGGTGCAGTGCTGTTCAAATACTGAAGTTTCCCCTAGTGGCAGGGCAGCTGCCCTGCTAACAGCACCTACCACCCTGCTAACAGCACCTACCAGACTGCTAACAGCACCTACCACCCCTTGCTAACAGCACCTACCACCCTGCTAACAGCACCTACCACCCTGCTAACAGCACCTACCACCCTGCTAACAGCACCTTCCACTGTGCTAACAGCACCTTCCCCCATGCTAACAGCACCTTCCCCCATGCTAACAGCACCTTCCTCCCTGCTAACAGCACCTTCCACTGTGCTAACAGCACCTACCACCCTGCTAACAGCACCTACCACCCTGCTAACAGCACCTACCACCCTGCTAATAGCACCTACCTAACACCCTGCTAATAGCACCTACCACCCTGCTAACAGCACCTTCCACCCTGCTGACAGCACCTACCATCTACCACCTACCACCAAACTTTCATAACTCTAAAGCTACAACTGACTGAAAACATTTTTAGTTGATTCTGGCAGCTTAGGTGATGAAAATATAGACGAATGACACTCCGATCGTGTCTCTGGTTTCCCCACCAACCAATCACATGCAGAGACCTATTGTGATTTTTCTGTATATTTAGGAAGAAACAATGGCAAATGCAGATAAATAATTCATATTTTGTTTATTGCAAAATACAAAAATGATCTAAAATGGACATAAAAAAAACAAACCAAAAAAACAGGTCCACTGCAGTACTTATAGAGGGATTTTCGGTCGACGTCACTTTCCGTCCTACTGCGCATGCGTTATGCAGAAAGAGCATATCTCCATCTGTTTACCTGGGGAAACTTCTTTGAATTAAACAACCAAACAAGACAAGAGCAGCTGTTTGGATCAGGTCTGAACCGGTCTGACAGACGTCTGTCTTCTGAAGCATGAGACAGTGTTTTTTCACCGTTTTCTCACCTGAATGTAACTTTTGAGGGTCGTATTTCAGTCACAAATGTTGACTTAGACTTTAAACAAAAAATCTCTCTATAAGTGGTGCCTCTTCATTGTAAAATGTAACTTTAGAGCCCGATCTCACAAGAAAGCGTACATTTACCATGACATTACACAATATGTAAATGAGGTATGATTAGGACGAGTTCACAGACAGCGTATTCGCGTAATTATAGTACGCATCACAGTCCCCATTCATTCATTTCAATGGTGGTTGTTAAGACGTGTTCTTATTTATGAATATTAATGAAATCCTGATTCTAATCTTAACCTGCCCCAAGCCCCAGACCTAATCTTACCAATTTTAGTAACTTTATGCTTGAACTTACCCGTTTCACTTGAAAAAAACGTCCCCACGTGGCTGCAACCAAAACTCGTGTTTTTTTAACTCTGTGAAATCTCGTGTCATTTTTACTCGTTTTCATATCGTGCTAAATGCACGGCGTAACATAAGTACTAAGAACAGCTGTGAAGTCGTGGTCAAAATACACTGTTTTTGTGTCATGGTAAAAGTACGCCATCTAGTGAGACTGTGTTGAACTTTAATGAGCCACAGATTTTAGTGAGTATTTTTTGTTGTAAGTGTCACAGGTTGAGAAGTTATTGTAAAAATGTAGTATAAAATGGTCGAGTGCAAAATGGAAAAATACTGATTTAAATAAATTGAAGTGAGAGTAGAATGTTGGTGTAACCAATAGAACCAGACATTTAAAATAATTAAATACAGATTTATTGTAAAAAAAAAAAATGAGAATATAAGATAAAAACTGGGCCCAAAGCTATCTAAAATCAAAACTAGAGCCAGATAAGGTGCAGTCAGTTCATGATCCTTCTCAGATGACCTGGGGGCACAAAACAGAGCCACGAGCTACAAGACACCACAAGGTAGGAGTAGGCCGCTCAACTACCAGCATAGGGACATTCACGTCGCAGGCATAGTGTCGGAACATCCAGTGGGTGTGCCTCTCCATCCACCGTCCCTCCTCGGAGGGGCGCGCTACCCTCGTCATGCAGCACCTGGCGGACACAGACACAGCAGCATCCATGTACACACCCAGACCTCCACTAAAGCCAGAAGCTTCCTTGCGCACCACCTGGACCGATGTACTTAGTAGACTTATGGACAAGGCAGACCTCTGCCCCTGTCTACTAGCGCTGTGGTGCTTGTTACGGTCTCCCGTGCGCGTCCTGCCGGTGTCTGTCCCTGGTGCTGCTGCCCCTCCTGTCACCGCCACAGATTTTGTCTCCGAGTCTTCCAATTGGCTCCAGCGACCACTGCCTCTGCCCCAGAGTCAACCCACAGGTCCCTCAAATTGCACTTGGACGTGATAGGAGCTCTCAGTCAAGTGACAGGTTGCTTAGCAACAGGGGAGGAGACTACTAAAATGAGTTAAAGTGCACAACAAAACAGAACATGCAAATAAAATCACCAAAACTTATCCATGCTCCTGACATAAGCATCTATATAATAATTCTGAACCCTACATGTTTTACTCACAATTTGAACGTATGAGTAATCAAGTAAATACAAACAAGTGGGTAGGGATAGGTGGTAGGTGAAGACAGGGATTTTCTGAGCTCTGGAGCTGCTGGTGGTGGTCGGAGGTAAGGTGCCAGGTGTTTAGGCCACCGCCGAGGGAAGACATCTGTCTGTGTAAATGTGTCTGTGTTCATTATTTATATTTACATTGTTGGATGTGATGCATGTTCTTATTCTAAAGATGACCAAGATTCAAAAGATTTAAATTAATAAAAGTTTATTCCACCTAACAATATTTCTAAAGGTCGGGCCAACCTTTCCCTGGTAGCTTCCATTATGCAAGTCTTACGCCAGGTGTAGTGTGAGAAAATCTGACCGCTTGCCTGTCCCTCGGCCCAAATAAAGACACAAAATGAATATGCAAATGATCAGGTTTGGGAGGGTTCCTTTGTCTTCTCATGTTTCATCCTGGAGCCGTGGAGCCAGGTCTGACTACCCTTGGTCAGAGATAACACCGGTCATCTCCTGAGGTCAGAAAGGTCAACCTGAATAGAAAAAATACATCCCCCACAGCTACCTTATCTTAGCTAAGCTATAAAAGTGAATAATTATGTCAAAGTATTTCTGAACCTACATGAGACTTTCCAGGTCAACTTAAGTTCAGTTGAAGAATACAAAAGAGTATTTAATATAACAAGCAAATGAGTTCAGTGATTATGTAATCTAATTATATCACAATTGTAAACCTTCATTATTTATATGCAAATGTATGAGCAACTGAATAGCTTTATTTGTTTGAAACTATTTTTGAAATCATCTTCAACATTCAAGAGGAAACAGGACCAGGTCAGACAGAAAACAGCTCTCTGTATTATTAGAATAAAAAATATATAATTATATGTTCAATTACTACCTTTAATCTATGATTATGTAACCTTGCGCTTACATTTTTTTTCAATTCGAATTTTGCTGCCTCTCCCCTCGCAAGATGGCCGCCGCAGCTGCCACGGCAACAGGAAGCACGCTTTCTCTAGTCATTATAACAACTCATTGATTGTAACACTTTAACTGTGTGACTTTGTGCATGTGAGCTGTTTCTTTGTTAAACTGTCAGGCTTTAGCATTAACACACAAACACAACATTTACAAACACACTTGGGTCCTTTGGTGAAGTTTTTTCCTGATTGATTTGTAAAGTCTTCAACATGTTTTCAGAGAAAACCAACCACAGCTCAATGTTCACTGCCAGTTCTTAGAGTATTTTTTCATTTTAGACTGGGGCAGTTAAAGCCTCATTGAAATGAACCAGACAGGAAACGAAAATGCTGGTAACGCCTCCCATGCACTGACTGCGAGGCAGGTTCGGTCCAAGTGTGACCGGTGTGTTTTTCACTCTCTGCGTTGTGTTGTGTCCTGAGCGGGAGTTGAACCCAGGTCTCCCGCGGGGCGGTCGACCGACAAACGCATTTAACTGCAAAACTGACTGGATAATTCAATTTTACAGCCCAAACTAAGGTAAGCAGCTAATGTGTTTCCGATTCTCGTAATAAATTGTGTCTATATTGACCGTTCTAGTGACCATCGATGCTCACTATTTTTCCAGATGCATTGTGGGAAATTTTGAGTGCACTACTTTTTGACCTGCTGGACATTCGGACACCACTACATAATGGCGTAACTACTATGTAGTGCACTATATAGTAGTTAGGGCGTACATTCGTACACAGCCTCCGTGTACGGCAGGGGTGAGATGGTCGCATTTGTTAAAATAAACAAGCCAATTGACGTTCTGAGCACACTGTTTTTGCAATTGGCTCTGTGCACAGAACGTCAGTTGGCTTGTTTATGTTCAAAATAACTAACTTCTGTACTTACAAGCATTTCCTGTTCAGTTATTTTCTATGAGGTTTTCACTACATTGGCTTAAAAGGATAAATACTCTAAAGTGAGTTGTGGTGAATGTTGCAGAAAACATGTTAAAGACTTAAAAAAATCTGAAGAATAATTCATCTTAGGACACTTGTGTGTTTAAAAAGAGACGTGTTTGTATGCTAACACTAACAAGAAATGCTTGTAAGTACAGATGTTAGCTATTTGGAACATAAACAAGCCAACAGAGGCAGTTGTCTTTACATTCTAGTGTTTTTTGGTGACATATATGGAATGATTTTGTTGTATTTTTTTCCTGAAATAGAGGTATGATACTTTTTTTTGTCATTTTTGGAGCATCATGAAAAAAATATTATATCACTTATTGAGATTGCTCACTGATTTGTGAGATAACAACAGGCAGATGTTATTTCTGGTGTTTGGTCTTTTCCCCAGAGACGCCTAACGATAATATTGTGTTGAGTCATTTCTAAAGCAGGAGAAACCCTGCTTTGTAACTCTTTGTAACTGTCACAGACTACAACTGTTTCTATAGTGATAATAACAACATAAATAAATAAACCATTCATTCAACAACTAATGCTACAGACTATTTGTATTGCTCTGCAAAATGTCAAATCAGCATAAACCACAAGTAAGAACTAGTAATAACGACCAAATCTAAACCTGGAGTATCTGGGCATTAAACCATATATTCAAACAATTATTGACACATTAGGACATTTAAGTTGGCCACTATTTCTAGAGAAATAACCAGAATTAAACAAACGAGAAAATATGTTTTTAATATTTGGCAAGTGAATTGAGATCAGTGAATTGAATCAAATTTTTTTGCTCTGCCGATTTGGCCCGTGGGCCTTAAGTTGAATAGACCTGATTTAATCTATTCCATAAATTAACTCCAGTAATGCAATTTTGTAATGTGGTCCGGTATGCCTGAATATTATAAGGGTTGTCCTTGTCCACAAACTTTTTTGTGTTTTTTTCTGGTCAGTTTTTATGTCTTGCCTTGTGATTTACTTGTTCTGTGGTCTCATCCACTTTCCAAGCTCAGGTCCTCTACCACACCCAGGAAGGGTCCTGCGCAGAAGCTGGACCCTCAAGCTGTTCCTAGGACTGCATTCTTCTGGACTGAGATGTCTGATGTATTCCAGATCTGTAGCCACTCCTCCAGCCGTGGCTTTCCTTTGCTCTTTATCCATCACTGCAGCTTTCCTCTGCTCTTTATCCACCACCGCCACCACGACTTTCCTCTGCTCTTTATCCACCACCACGGCTTTCTTCTGCTCTTTATCCACCACCACGGCTTTCCTCTGCTCTTTATCCACCACCACCATGGCTTTCTTCTGCTCTTTATCCACACCACGACTTTCCTCTGCTCTTATCCACCACCACGGCTTTCTTCTGCTCTTTATCCACCACCACGGCTTTCCTCTGCTCTTTATCCACCACCACTATAGCTTTCCTCTGCTCTTTATCCACCACCACCACCTCGGCTTTCCTCTGCTCTTTATCCACCACCACCATGGCTTTCCTCTGCTCTTTATCCACCACCACTATAGCTTTCCTCTGCTCTTTATCCACCACCACCACCTCGGCTTTCCTCTGCTCTTTATCCACCACCACCATGGCTTTCCTCTGCTCTTTATCCACCACCACTATAGCTTTCCTCTGCTCTTTATCCACCACCACCACCTCGGCTTTCCTCTGCTCTTTATCCACCACCACCATGGCTTTCCTCTGCTCTTTATCCACCACCACCACCTCGGCTTTCCTCTGCTCTTTATCCACCACCACCACCATGGCTTTCCTCTGCTCTTATCCACCACCATCTCGGCTTTCCTCTGCTCTTTATCCACCACCACCACCACCATGGCTTTCCTCTGCTCTTTATCCACCACCACCACCACGGCTTTCCTCTGCTCTTTATCCACCACCTCGGCTTTCCTCTGCTCTATATCCACCACCACCACGGCTTTCCTCTGCTCTTTATCCACCACCACCACACGGCTTTCCTCTGCTCTTTATCCACCACCACCACCACGGCTTTCCTCTGCTCTTTATCCACCACCACCACGACTTTCCTCTGCTCTTTATCCACCACCACCACCACGGCTTTCCTCTGCTCTTTATCCACCATCACCATCACGGCTTTCCTCTGCTCTTTATCCACCACCACCACCACGGCTTTCCTCTGCTCTTTATCCACCACCACCACCACGGCTTTCCTCTGCTCTTTATCCACCATCACCATCACGGCTTTCCTCTGCTCTTTATCCACTACCACGATGTCCGGTTGGTTCGCCATTACCATTCTGTCTGTCTGTATTTGGAAGTCCCACAGGATCTTGGCTCTGTCATTTTCCATCACCTTCAGAGGTATTTCCCACTTTGACTTTGGGGTTTCCAGTCTATAATCTGCACTCCGCCTCCAGATGTTCCATGTACGCTTTGTCTGCCAGGAACTTACACCCTGCAGTTACGTGCTGGACCGCCTTAAAAAAACCTTGACTTGTGCTGCTGCAGATTTGATTTAGTCTTTATTAAATGCTCGACAGTGCATTGTTTGTTTCAAGGTACAGGCATTCTATTAAATAATACAAATAAATCAGGAGGAGGTACAGAAATGTGGTAGTCGTAGATACATTCGTCCGCCCGTCTGGTCTTCAGGCAGACGCTTTACAATTTCAGACATTCTTGAAAACATCGTGAATTGACATCTGAGTTCATGCATGTATTTTGGAGATTTCACAGTTAAGCAATAAGCACATGCAGGACAATAGAGGTTATGCACAGACATTCTTTTATGTGGCAAAATAATGGTGCGTTCCAGCGGTACCTGGAGCTCAGATCTTCTAAGTACCGACGACAGCTTCATTAGTGATCGTACCTGTGTTATTTTCTTTTTAGTTTGTCTCTACAGTTCTCTTGTCTCTGCTCCTGCGCCGCTTAAACGCTTCTGTTGTTACAAATAAAGTGACAAGACGTCCTTATTTACCTTTTGAGCCCTGAGCAAATGTATCTAAATCCACTTGTTTGTCCCAGTTTTACACAAGACATGTCCCAGTTGTGCTGTTTTTTGAGCACTCTGAGGCTTTTCAACAGTGAGGGAAGGAATATATTGCTGTTTCTTTTGTTAAAATAGTATGCTTGAAAATGGCCAAAACACGAGAATAAAGGCACCAAATTGCACAGACAAGTTTTAGAGGATATACGTGAGAGGGAAGGAATCATGAATTGACAAAGTGCACAGAAATACTTCTTTACCTGAAGTTCATAAAACATCCAGGATTTAAACATTTTACTAACACGATCAGACTAGATCTGCTGGATTCAGTGTTTTTAGCCAACGTTTCGTTGCTCATTCAAGCAACTTCCTCAGGTCTAAGTTGTTGTTTGTGACTCCCATCTGGTGTAATTGTGGGCAGAGACGCTATTCGTGTTCAAGAAGGTCAAGGCGGTGCAGTCTCTTGCGCTGTCGTCAGACCTGACCCCCCTTAATGCCTCAAGCCAACTGCACCGCCTTGACCCTCTTGAACTCGACTATTCTCCCACGGCCACTAGGCAATCCAGGCCAATCAACAACTTAGCCCTGAGGAAGTTGCTTGGATGAGCAACGAAAGGTCGGCTGAAAACACTGACTGAATCCAGCAGATCTAGTCTTTACCCGTATTTTCACAGAATGTTCATACACTCTGCAAAAAACTTGTGTCCCAGTTTTCAATTTTGAGAAGACGGTCATCCTTGCAGAAATGGCAAAAATGACTGATAAAAGTCAAGTTTACTTGAGTAAAAATACAAAAGTAAAATGTAAAGTAAAAAGTACAACCACACTGCCAAAAGCTATTATCTTGTCTATTCTAATAAAATTGCTAAATAAAAGACATTTGTGACTATGTTCAAAAAACTTAATCACCTCAAATCAATAGTCTAGGTCTGTTAACAGAGATGCATTTTGTTTAAGTTAGTTTGTTAAGTGACATATCCTTTACAGTGATTTTTTTTTTTGTTTGTTAAATCAGTCTGACTTTTCTTCACTGCACAAGTTTTAAGATGAAAAAATAAAAACTAAGAACAGATTTTTCTTGAAAAATGTAAGATCTGCACTTTACTTAATACTCAAGTAAAGTATAGATACTCAGAAAAAGCACAGTACTTGAGTAAAAATACTTAGTTACTTGCCACCTAAAAAAAATCCGACTTGAACCACTGGAACACACGACACCTGGAGAAAACGAGTTATGATCTCCAGGCACCACCGGAACGCACTTTAATTTGTCCTCCTAGGAGTCTGTCGTCACGGCAACAGTGCAGATTTAAAGCTAGCGCGTTTGTTAACAGCATTTTTGTCGATTTAGTACATTTTTACTGCTGCACAACAAACAATTCAGACTAAAAACATCCTATTTAAGCATAGACATGTAATGAGTTGAACTGTGTGTGATCTCAGTGTTTGTCTGCTTTTCTGCTACAGTTTACATGTCACATACAAACATTCATTTTGGCCACTCACTGCTGACATATAAGTATGGTGATGTCATCTGCATAACCTCTGCAACAGACGTAAGGGCAAAGACCAAAACATGGAAAGTTTCTAGTCCTTTCTTTGATAAAAACCAGATAAATACATAAACAGACCCAGTGTAGACGACATACTGTAGCTGTTTCAGACATTCAAAATGTGACGTGTCATTGTAAGGCAGGTCAGGACAAGTGTTGAATGCATTGCTGGAAAACACCTTGAAGAAAAAAAACTACAACAATATTATGGTATTTGTAGGCTGAGTCAACATGGGAAGTTTACAACTTAAGGCAATTCAGCTTCTTTAATAATCTAAATATTGGTTCTACTTCAGGAAAGATAAAAGCAAAACTATATATCTACGTGCTTAAAGTGACTTACAATCAGAGTTTTAAGATGGATTTGAGTCATTTTAACTGTTCAGTGTAGAATATTTCTCGTGTTTCAAGGCATTTCTAACTGGTTATAGGAAAATTAGGCTTCAAATAAGAACAGAAATGTGCCAAAAGGATACACAGCCAAAACTATACATCTAAACTGGCTTAAAATGACTTAGAATGAGAATTTTAATCCAGATTTGAGCTGTTTTAACTGCATAAGATGTAATGCTCAAGACATTTTAATGGTTATAAGAGAATTTGGATTAAAATAAGAACAAAAATTTGCCAATGGGGTAACCGTGTTTTTTTTTTAATTAAGAAGCAATGTCTTGAAATCAGTTGAAACAAAGAAAATAATCTATGTCTCTACAATAAATGGAGGTAAAATGTTTGAAATTAGAATTAAATCCTAGAATCAAGCAACTTTAACTTGTCTTGAAATTCATTTTTTGCAGTGTAAGAACAGTTTTCTTAACCCAGTGGCAAAGATTTTGGATAGGAAAAAAAAAAGGTAATGTCTTGAAATCAGTTCAAAACTGTTTGACATGAGAAAAAATCTCTGAGTCTCTAGAATAAAATTGGGCCAAAATTACTCAAAATGCTTGAAAGTAGGGTTGAACTCTACAACGGAGTATAAGGGCCAAGTATGAAAAAAAAGCTTGGGCTACGAGAATAAACTTGAAACATTTTGAGATTAATCTCGGAATCTTTTGAGAATAATGTCGAAGTTTTAAAAAGTTGTGTTTGTGTGACAATAAAGTGAGAAGATTCTGAGAATAATGTCATAAAAATTCGAGAACATTTTTTTTATTTTTGTGAGAATAAAGTCGAAGCCAAAAAAAGTCATATTTTCTTTTAGAATAAAATGAAACAGTTATGTGAATAAAGTCATACATTTCAAGAAAAAAAAAACAAAGCCTTTTGGTAACACTTTATAATAATGTCAGATACAAATCATTTATAAATGTTACTTAACCATTAAGATAACATTACCTGATCATCAGTAAATGATTAGATAGTATTTACTATTAATGAGCAAACATTTGCTAATCATTTACTTCCGGACCCTATTCTAAAGTGATGATTATAGGTTTTCCAAAACATGTATTTAGTGACATACTGTGTTATCTGATGGTCGGGTTGTCGATTGTAGGATTGGGGTTTGGGATATTGATACTGATATCAGTATCAATATCCCAAAACCCCAATCCTAAACTTAACCATAGACTTGTGACTAAACGTAGCCACATTGGTTGATAACGTTTTCCCACGATAAGGTTGTTACGTCACTAACGTCACAGAAACCAGTGAAGGAGCCCACTTTGATCCCACACTGGTTTACCTCAAAAGTGTAGATGATCTAACCACTAATGCACATCACTTTAGAATACGGTCCGGAAGTAAATGATTAGTAAATGTTTATTTATTATTAGTAAATACTATCTAATAATTTAGTAATGATTAGATAATGTTATTTTAATAATTAACTAACATTTGTAAATGATTTGTATCTGGACATTATTATAAAGTGATACCAGCCTTTTTATGAAGCCCAGGCTTTTGGCCCACGAGCACCACATCATCATCGGTGTATGGTCTTTAAAGCGACACTGCAGACGTTCAAACAACGGCTTACTTTTTTTTTTTTCTCAAAATTTATATGACTTTATTCACATAATGTTTCATTTTATTCTTGAAAAAATACAACTTTTATGGCTTCACACAAAAACAACTTTTTCAAACTTTGACATTATTCTCAAAATCTTACGTGATAATGTCAAAATATTTCAACTTTTTTCTGTAGCCCAAGCTTTTCTTTCTTTTACTTGGCCCTTACACTCCGTCTTAGAAGTCCTCCTAGAATCAAACAATTTTAAACAATTTTTGCAGTGAAGCAGTGAGTGTTTGGATGCACCGGCGTTGTGGATTTAAAGGTTAAACGATTCAAGCTATAAAGATAAGTTGTGACGTTAATGACAGTAAGTAGTAATGTCTAGAGATTATCTGTGAGATTAAGTGTCTAAACTGATTAGTAAGTCTTATAAATATGTTTTGAAGAATGAAGTAGTTTGTAATGCTCCAAAACAATACCACGCTCTAAGTTTAAAGATTTAGAAATGACTTTTACTTTACGTCTCTTATTGCTAGTTTAACTTTCAAATGGAAAACAATGTAAAATTTTTGCCTTTCCTCCAAAACAACAACATGTTATCAGTTGAGCGATTATTCTTTGATTGATTAGATATTGGTGGCGGTGTAACCAAAACACTCAGTTTACACGAGTTTGTTGTGTGAATTAGAGCTGGGCAATATCGTGATGAAAATGTATTCTTGAGCTCATCTCTTTGATAATCTGCTTTTATCATTAAAGTTGGAGAAGCTAACTTTTTTAGTTATAAATAAGTAAACTTTATTTTTTCCACTAAAAGGTCTATGATAAATGCAGCACTTGAAAAAATGAGCCTACAGAGTTCTTTCTGAATCAAATAATAAAGAATTTTAGATCTAATCATGAGCAGAAAGCAGCGTTCTGATTGGCTGAACTTGGGTGGTCCTCTCCAGTTTCACTTTAAAAGAGAAAAAAAAGGATTTTATGTCAAAATTGGAACCAAAACTTAATACATATTGATAATAACAATGTGTTGAAGGATTTATGAGAGAAAGTTGTCAGTTTTATAACCTAAATTGTGTTTGCAGTGTGACAGTCACCTACCCACCTTTAAATCGCCATATTATGATTTCAAAGTTTCTTACAAATTTTGAAGGTTGTGTTTTTTTAGGCTGCACATTCAAGTCATAAAAGAGGTATTTTTTGCATTTTCCAAGTTTGATTTCCAAAAATACACATCAGTTATGACTGAAACGTGGATTCTTAGCATATGTTCATGCTTAAAAGTTGTTGCTAATGTTAGAAAAAAACTGTTAAAATCTGCCAAAAATCATGAATACATGTTTAGAGGCAACACACAACGTTCACATTAATCGATTTTTTTTTTTTTTACTTTTTACTGAAGGGCTGAGGTTTGTTTTGGGATTCATTTTCAAAGGCTTGGTCACTTGTTTCACTTTGAAAAACAAGACAGCCTTTGACAGCCACTGACAAGTAGTAACTTTCTGATAAATAAATTCTGATAATAGACATGAATTCTGATTAAATTGAAATAATGATCTGGCTCTAAGAAAATTGTGATAAAATTTTTTTTTTGCCCAATCGCCCAGCCCTAGTGTTGAAGCACTTTGGAGGACATCTGTTTGTGTAAATGTGCTAAATAAATAAATCATTTGAGTTGGAGGATGTGGTGACCAAAACTCTCCTCAAAATTAGGAAGGCGCCTGGATTGTGGATTTACTGGAAACAGCTAACTTACTGTAAGTTTCTTTTTTTATAACGTGATTATTGCAGTGGTTTGCTGTTGTAAATAGCATGATGCAATCTCTGCCGCGCTCGTTGAAATGCAGCTGTCCATGAGAACAACCGGAGACAAGGCCCATCTCAAAAACACACAAAAACTGTATCAGTCATTTGTGCTGCATTGAGATATAACGATTCTTTTCTAGGTCAAATTAGGGTCACCCAGCCTCTCATGAAGCTTCAAAAAAGCACCAAAACAACTCAAAATGGTGTCAGTCATTTAAAAGTTTCGTTTGTGCTGTTACAGTTTTAAAAATATGAGCATTTTATTTTTCGGCCGATGACGTCACTCAGCCCCCAAAATGTTAAATAAATATCGTTTGTTTTTCGTTTGTGCTGGGCATATTTAGTTTTTTATTAGCATCTTTAAAAAAAAATAGTTTTATATTAAAAAATAAATAAAATTGGTAGAACTCCCACTCAATGCAGCTGTATAAATCAAAAGCAGTAATAAACGACTGGTAGATTTCCACGAGTTTTCATCATGCTGCTGCTAACATTTGACCGGAAGTGGCATCATGAGAAATAGGCCCTTTTCACGTTGCTGCGGCTTGGCTAGTTCCAGTGTGAATAGACCAGCAGTCTGTTGTTTCCGGGTCTGTCATTCAAGGCTAGCTCAAATGCTGTAAACTAATTAAAATAACTAATTGACACAAACTGGACACAAGTGACAGCCAGACGAGTTCAGAGCTTCACATTCGAGGTAAATACTTCACCACGTGTTTATAAAATGTGCTGTTTTGTCTCTGAAGCTAATGCTAACCTGTATTTAATTTATTTATTAATGTTAAAATAACTCTGCAAACTGAACTAGCTTCATACAAAAACACTCAGCTGAGGATGTGATGTATTTTTATAAGTGTCTGCTTTATATTTTCGCAATTTATTTGTTAGCATTTAGCATTGCGCCAAACTTACGCACTTTTATAAACACAAACAAATCTCTCTCTGGTGAAGTATTTACCTCGTATGTGAAGCTCTGAACTTGAAGCCAGACCAGTGGTTATCTAGTTAAAATCCGCTCACTGCTTTGAATTTTTTAAATATTACTTAATATTAGCACATCTCTGCAAATTCTCCAAAAGGAATGAATGGGACGAGAAGGAACTATCCACAGGTATCTCGCAAACCGGAGCTAGCATAGCCGCAGCATTCATGAATATTTAAAAAATTCAAAGCAGTGAGCGACAACAAGTTCAGAGCTTCACATACGAGGTAAGTTTGGCGCAATGCTAAAAGCTAACAAATAAATTAGCGCAAATATAAAGCAGAAAATTTGATCAAAATACATGACATCCTAGGCCGAGTGTTTTTGTATGAAGCTAGTTCAGTTTGTAGAGTTATTTTAAAACTAGTAAATAAATTAAAATAGCATTAGCTTCAGAAACAACGGCACATTTTATAAACACATGGTGAAGTATTTACCTCGTATGTGAAGCTCTGAGCTCACTGCAAATGACTGTCTGGCTGTAACTTGTCCAGTTTGTGTCAATTATATAATTAGTTTAGGACTTTTGAGCTAGCACCCCGAAGGAATGAATTAAACGGAAACAATGATTCACTGGTATATTTACACCGGAACTAGTCAATCCAGCAGCGTAAAAAGGCCCTATTACCGCAAAAAATATTTATTTTTTAAATATACCAATACAAACAGTAAATATAATAAACAGCTCAGCACAAAACAGTAATTTATTAGTCATTTTTAAGGCACAAACAAGGCACAAACCATTGACACCATTTTGAATTGTTTTAGTGCTTTTTGAAGCTTCATGAGAGGCTGGGTGACCCTTATTTGATCTATAAAAGAATCGTTAAAATCTCAAAAACTAAAGCAGCACAAACAAGGCACAAACAATTAGATGTGTGTTAAATAGGGGGCCAACTTCAGTGGCGATTAGATGATGTTTCACAATTGTAATAATCATAACAGACATCTCAGCTTTGTTATTGCATTTAAGCTCGTGAAGGTCAATCAAAATGTGGCTTTACAATTATGAACGAAAAAAACAAAACAATCCACCCATCTGGCAGCAGTCAGCTTCAGCAGGTTTAGAGACACAAATACAGGCCATGTACCTGATTTCTTCAAATGTATTAAGTTAAAATCAGTTTTGCTCCAGAACAAAAAGACTTCCAAGGCATCCGTGTTTGGCTGCGTCTAATAATAGAGGATTTTGTTTCCTAAAACTCAAGAAGCATGATTGTTGTTGTTGCTGGGATGTTAAAACGCGCTGTGTCTTCTAATGGTTGTGACCAGGGCCGTACGCAGGATTTTAAACACGATCCAAAATGATTGGAATAAACGTGAAGTCTTTTTTAAAAATGAGAAAAAAAGGCCAATGTTAATTTTCTATTTGTTGCAACCAGGCTATTAAGTTTGAAGGTTACAGAAGTGAGAGATTCTCTGGTGTGTCTTGACATGTAGCAGCTGGATTAAGGCTACTCTTAAAGGAAAAGGGGGTTTAGGGGGAACTTCCTCCGAGAAAAACAACAACAAATCAATGTAATTTCCAGCATTTTGGTGTGTTTAAATGTGAGATTCCTATAATGTGATGTTTTTTACTAGGAATGGGACGATTCACTTAAGTCACAATTTGATTCAGTTTTCAATTTTGCAGCCATAATTTTGTTTAGTTTATCCAAATCAATATTTTTATTTATTTTTTTTTTACCTTAATGCACACAATGAACCCTAATAAATTACATTTAAAGGTTGTATGGAGGATTTTCACAAATTGTTTGTTGTCAGTCTTGGTGAAAAACAGTTGCATAGATTTGTAACAGCCTTGTACTTATGCTAAACAAAAAATATATATATATATAAACTGTGGACATGATGAGGTCAGTAAAACAATGACCAATAAAAAATGAGGTACCTCATTATCTATTGGTCTGTTAACCTGTCAAGCAAACCCTCAGTGCTCCTAAGTAACTCTAACAGGTCCAGTTAGCAGTGAAGGGCGTGGCCTGGGAGGGGAAACACATGTGCATCATTTGAAAAACAGCAAGCAGCTGTTGGATTTGAAAAATTTTCCATACAACCTTTAAAACAAAGCCATTGTTGTTGGTGCTCAGAACTTGTCTCTTTTATGAACATTTGAACAGCAAACAGTCATTTTTAGTGTTCATGTTCAGAGGTCCACCCATCTGTCCAACGCAACATAATAAAGCGCATTCATTCAGTCAGGTCTTGCACAAGTTCAAGCTTTTTTTTTTTTTTCAAACATTGTGGCTATTATTGTTTTATCATTTGTATTTATACAACTTTAGTGTATGGTTAGGATTCTGGCCTTTTGATTAGAACTGTTTTCCATCCTAAATTTTACTATAATTAAAAAGCATGAGGCTGTTAAAAAAAAATCAAAATAAAATGCCCCACCCCATGTAAACCAGATGTAGGGGGCCCCAGCCCCAGATGCCCCCCTTAGCTCCGCCCCTGTAAATGGGCTAACGATCGTCCGTCAGAATTAATGAACACTGTCCTGTGTGATCAGAGAAGAGAAAACACTGCTGCTGTACACTTTTGCCAGGTCAGTGTCTAAACTTGTGTTTACATCACTTTAATGCAAAAGCTGTCTAGAAGTCTAGAAATAATACTGAGGTCCGGACCTCAATGCTGCGTACGGCCATGGTTAAACGAGTCAAACTCAAACAGGTGATTAATTAGGAAGATTGGAATGGATTAGGTAAATTAGTTGAACATGTAGACTGCAGCAAAACGTTTAGGTAAGAATCAGGTACAGGCCTTCAACAAACAAACAAAAAAAATCATAATTAGTTTCCACAAACAATAAATACAAGGAATAAATAAAGCATTCACATAATATAACACACGTAAAATAAACAGAAATGGAATCCAAAGTAAATTTTTACAGCGCAAAGTCCCTATTTGAAACTGCCAGTGTCAGTCAGAAGTGTTGCTCGTGGGAGAAGCGCTGTTGGAGATTTTAAGAGGGTTGAAAAGCAGGGTCATGGCTTTAGTTGTACCCACACACGCGTTCAGTTTGTGCAGGAGACAGTTTCTTAGGTGAGCAGCTCCAGGTACGTCCAAGGCACTTTTCCTTTCTGGTTTCCCCGCTCTCCGATGAGCCAGTCTGAGTCCATCCCCGGCACTGTGTAAACTGTGATAAGCTGCAAAAGACAGGGTGAAAGCATTACAGTGGATAAGCTTTCAGTGGTGTGAAAGAAAATCCTCCACTAAGCAGGACTTTCTGAGAATAAACAACCCAACTTCGAGAAAACCCTTTGTCCCTTTGTCTTCTCATTGTTTCTTTGAATAGAACATATTATTAGTCCTTCCAGGATTTGCGGGGCATTTTTAAATTAATGTTATTGGATTACATCATTAAGCCGGGGCACAAATAAAATAGCCGTAAAAAAAAAAATCTTGGGCATCAATTGAGATTAGTGAACACATTTTACAACACATTTTTTGTTGTAAATAAGTAATAAATGCAGCACTTTGTGAACAAATTAGACCATTGAGTACTGTCTGATTTGAATCATGAAGATTTTGAGTTCTATTCAGGAATGCAGCGCTCTGATTGGCTGTGCTTGGGTAATCCTTTCCAGTTTCACTTTGTTGTTTGTAAAAAGAACAAGCAATAATTGCCACCAAAATGAATACATGTCATATTACCCCTGTGTTGAAGGATTTATGAGAGGAAGAAGAACAGCACTGCAGTGTGAAAATCAGCTGCTCCACCGTTAAATCACAATATACTACCCATGCAGTATTAAAAAAACGTCTTGTGGAGGCTTTAGAGTAACCTCCGTTTTGCTTTCTTGGGTAATATAGTACTTATTTACTTTTTCATTTCAGTGATGCACTAGTTTTGGTTCAGATCCAGGTGTTCAGAGACTGTCCTAAGCCCCTCCTGTGACTGTTTCTCAGTGGCTATAACTTTTGTAATTTTTTAATAAAAATTATCATCTCCAAACATACTACTATTAGGCACTGTGTTGCTATTATAGTTTTACATTTAAATTATGCCAGTTTTGCTGAAAACGTCCAAAAAAAAAGGAAAGGGGGCTAGTTTTCTCCAGTCCGCAGAAGCTCAGCACAAACTGCAGGAGTTTATGGAGGATGACTGACAGGTGCTTGGCCCGCCCCTTTTCTATTGCACACAGTAAAGTTCAGAAGAAGGGCTGGGTGTAAAATTAGCCTAAAACACATCGTTGGCTACTAAAGGAGACTGTCTGACCCCTGATCATAGTTTGTTAGTGGTTTAGCTGAAGTTCAGGGTGATTAGGTGAAAGCTATTATTCATGTTAGAATAGCAGAATGTTTGTGGAAAAAAAATGCTATATTGACAATTGAATGTCAATGTTTAAATAGCGACCTGAGTGAAGTATGTACTGAGACAGAGATACAATAATATAATTTTACCCATCCATTACGACCGCGGACTGTTTAACAATTATGCTAAGCACCACGGTTTTTTGGTGCGTGTTGATACTGGGGTTTGCCGCACCGCAAGTGACGCGCCGCAAGTGACGCGCCGCAAGTGACGCGCCGCAAGTGACGCACCGCAGCGAGACGCACTTTGGTGTGAGTTGTTCTTAGCAGAGTCGCAGTGACGCACAGACATAAGGAGAGAAATGATAAAAATCTCTTACGAAAATCTGTACTCTGGCCACACCTCCTCGAAGTTGTAGTAGGAAACATCGGGCTTAAAATCGGGCCAAAACTCCTGTAGTGTGCAGCCGGCTTTACTTTTAAAAGTAAGACTATCCAAAACTGAGCTTATTACAGCTATTCTTAGTTAGAATTCATATTGATAATGGTAAAACAAGCTAATTTACTGTATGTTTCAATTTCCACAAATATGACTAAGTTGCAAATGGTCCATAGTGCTGTAATATTTAGGCAAAAAAACAAATAATAAGGAATGAAGAGAGGAGGCCTCAATAACATTTAGCATCAGAAAAACGCAGAATCTTGCCAAATTAAACAGCTGCGCCTTTGGTGCAGATTTCATAATATTTGGCAAACTGTGCTGGGACGTGCGAAGCAGACACACTCACTGAACACAGCAAGTGTCAATACTGTATTGATGATTAATTGCAGAATTGTTTGATTAAATGGACAAAGCTGCAGTGGAGCTTGATTATGCAAAGCATGACTAATGTTAAATACTGTAGTTGCGATTGCAACATCACAAAATCTAGGAGGATCAAACTGTGCCTATTATCTTTTAAATCTGTCTTTCAGCCTTGTAACAATGTGTTTCGTCATCATTAGTTTACTCAACCATGTGTTTTGATTTATTCAAGTACGTTTGAGTCACTCTGTTGTGTCAACTGAGACTCACACTCTAAACCTTGTCCCCACCCACAATCAGCTGCAAATGTTTGAGCCAAGATGAGTTCAAAAATGCAAGATAACCTCTTCTGCTTGTTACAATCAATCATCATTATGAGATGTAGGACTGCAGCTAACAATTATATTCTTATTGATTAATCAATCGATTATATTTTCGATTAAATTATGGGTCTATCGAATAATTTTTTGATTATACGGTTCGTTAAATTGTTACTTAAATGTTTTTTATACCTTCATATGACAATATGATTTAATTGTGTTTTTTAGTTAAGTGTAATACTAAATATATTTTGACTTTAACATTGCTAATTATGTTCTCAGGTCATAAATTTCATAATACTGCTCTTTGTTTTTTTTTTCATTTAAATATTGAATACAAATAATAAAGCTACTAAATGCAAACTTGAAGCTGATAGAAATCTATGTCTGTATTGATGAGCGCTCATACAGTTCCGTAGCATTAGTGCGCGAGTATCCGTGGAGATGTGATGAGTGCGTGTACAGTCCGTGGCATTGTGCGCGAGTATCCGTGGAGATGTGATGACGGTGTCATCGTGGCATTGTGGCGAGTATCCGTGGAGATGTGATGAGTGTGTGTACAGTCTATGGCACTGTGCGCGAGTATCCGTGGAGATGTGATGAGTGTGTGTACAGTCCGTGGCATTGTGCGCGAGTATCCGTGGAGATGTGATGGGTGCGTGTACAGTCCGTGCATTGTGCGCGGTATGTGGAGATGTGATGAGCGCGTGTACAGTCGTGGCATTGTGCGCGAGTATCCGTGGAGATGTGATGAGCGCGTGTACAGTCGTGGCATTGTGCGCGAGTATCCGTGGAGATGTGATGGCGGTGTACAGTCGTGGCATTGTGGCGCGAGTATCCGTGGAGATGTGAGGAGTGTGTGTACAGTCCGTGGCACTGAGCTTGTGGTCAGTCTGAATTAATGAGCCTGTGCGCACACAAATGTAACTTGCGGGTGTTGCTGCGCAGAGAAATAAAGCTGCCTGATGCCTAGACCGCGCTGTCAAAGCGGCTTTTACAACACGATGTGCACGTTCTAGTTTTACTTTCTATTCAGCCACTGATCAGATCGCTCTGGACAGAAACCTTTCTTTTGATGAAATGTAGTGAGTGTTTCTCACTTGTACTAATGTGCTTTGTGTGTGGATCACTTAAAGCTGGGACATTTATTAGAGGCACGGCTCATTAAGCGACGAATCGACGCGCTTGATCACGTAATGCTTGTCCTGTTCTCTGCTCGCTGCTGCACTCCACAAGTCTGTGTCGTTCTGTTTCTCTGACAGATGATGCGACTGTCAGTCAAATAATCGTTGTAAATGTCCTTATGTCTGTGGCTTGTTCTTTTTTTGACGATCTAAAAATGGCAAAATATCCTAAACTCCTCCCGTGTGCAACCGTTTTTACTTTTTCTGTAATGCTGGAACCTCACCTCGTCAGCGAGTATTGACAGTTCACTGGAGTCGGCCGCGTCGTAGTCGTACAGAACTTTGGCCTTGCGGGTTCCCGTAGCCGGCGCCTGGACCTCCTCGATCTTTAACGTGTCTGTTTCTACAGGACTCTTCTCTCCATCTTCAGCCGAGCCTCCAGCGCCCACAGAGGGAAGAGAGTTTATGGCAAAGGCATTGGGGAGCCTGGGAAGAGCAGAGAGGTTACGAAGATTACATCACAGCTTTCTGTACGTCAGCAGTGAGTGGTGAAAATGAATGAGAGTCAATAGAGGCAATTTACATTTTCTCTTGTGAGTCAAAAAAGCAGCTACAGTCTGATAATAAATATATTATCACCACAACTAATGCTAAATACAAGTTTGTATCTGACAAGTAAAAAGAGACAATCAGGTAAACAGTGGAAGAAAAGCAGCTAAACAACAAGAACAGTTCTTTTTCTCTCACATTCTCATTGATACAGATTTTAGGATCACACACAGACAAACTCACAACCTTTCAACGCTTAAATACGATGTTTAAGTCTGTTTGATGAGTGAATTATTTGCTGTGGGACAGTACAAAAAGTAAAAAAAAAAATCTGCAAACAAGCTAGCTATGCATTGCACTGTTTAAACTAGTGGTGCACCGATTTGGACATTTTTGGCCGATACCGATGTCAATATTTGTGAAAATCTTTGTGGCCGATGCCGATATTGGAACGATATTTTAACACATTGTTTTGATTGACTCATTTTACAGGGAAAAACATATTTTTCAAAATTATTACAAGAATAATTTTTCTGACTTATCTCAAACTGTGAACTGTAATTTAAAGGAATAATGCACAAAAAATATACAAGAGACTGCATTTTAAATGATTGAAATCATGTGGAATTAATGCAACATAAAATGTGCACAAAGTAGGCTTAGAAAAAAGAAAAAAAAAAAAAAGAAAATTTGAAAAAAAAGTTACAAGTCTGTAATTTTGGTTTACAAAAGATTGTCGGGTTCCATTTAAATTTTTATGACTCAGGAAAATTTTCCTTTTTGCTTAATATTACAACTCAACTTGTCTTTTAAAAATATAATGACGATCTGCACCCTCAAAAAATACAATTTAAACTTTCAAATTTAAATCAGTTTCTGCAAAATAAAAGCTCCTTGGTAAAAAAAATAAAAAATAGGCCATTTTGTCAGGTGTTCTTCTCATACTTTTGCTTTTTTTTGTACAATGCTCTTTAACATTCTGAGTGGCAAAATTATGAGACAAACACAAAATGGCACTTTTGTTCTTGTTCTGAAAAGAAAAGAAACAGGAATATCAGAGAAAACACGTCTTTGATTTCTCTCTTTCCGAATCTCCAAAGTCTCGTGACATCCATTGTTAATCCAGACCATTAACCTAACCTAATACCACAATCTCCAAAACGATACCCGATGACCAAGTAGAAAGAAAGCCACACCATGCATGTGCACAAGCGGTTCTTACTCACCCCTCTTCGCTGGGAAACCATGAGACAGTGAAAAAGATCAGTCAGTATCAACAACATTGACTCTTGGTTGAACTGTTTACTCGAGCAGAAACAGGTGTCAGAGACTTGAATTTCCCGTTCGCGCTGGGAGTTTAGATTGCATCACGTCCTGGCTCTCGGTGCATTTCAGAATTCTTTTTTAAAACCGGTAGAACTCATTTTACAATTTTTTTTCACACGTTCAGCCTCACTTTTTATCACCCTTTTTAAACTTTTGAATCATTTTGGAACCTTAACATTCCCAAAACGATGCTTAAAATACAACTTTTAGGGGAAATAATATAACTAATAAAGATGTTACACAGTAGAGCAGTGGTTCTAACTACCTTAAAAACAAACAATAACCACGTTTCCATTAGCCCGGTTCACTTTGGAGTGGTTTGGGCCGCTTATGTTTTATGGATGGGCCGATATTTGAAGGGGGGGGGGGCACGATACCGATAACCGATATTTGGCCCTCTGCTCTGGCCGATAACCAATAATTGCAGATACCGATAATTCTATTTTAAAGCAGATCGAAGTGACATTTTGACTTTGTTTTATGTCTCTGTTGGTTTGTGTGATGGTTACAAATGTATTTTCTTCACATTTGAAGCAGACGCCTACTAAGAAAAAAAGTGATGTTGTAGGTTTGATGCTGGTATTTGCAGAAGAGAACTATAGGGGGCGCTCTGCCGCTGAAGAATCCACAGCACAACTCACAAGATCAAAAACTACACATACATTTATCTGAGATTAAAAAATATTTTGTGATATTATTATGTAAATATAAAGACTATTTTAGCCTAAGTGTTTGTTTATATAAACTTTTTATTCTTTAGTCTGTTCAAAATGGCAAATATGAAGCTTTTAGGTCAAACTGAGGCTGGTATATGTGCATGGAGAGACTGGAGAACTGCCTCTAAAAATATTGGTGCAAAAAATCGTCCGTTTTTTGCTATAAGAACGGTATCGATATCGGCCGATACTGATATCAATCCCGATATATCGCCCATCCCTACTTATGTTATTGAAAAAAAAACAAAATGTACATGAATTATACTTGGCGTCAATCTGAGTGATTCACAAATTATAATTCCAAGTTTGTGGCTGTGATTTGAGGGTCAGGCTGGTGAAAACAAGAAACTACTTCCGGTTTGATGTCACCATTTATTTTACTTTTTTTGCAAAGCCTCTGCGACTCTGAGCTGCTTTTTAAACCCGTTTTATTACATGCTTTGAGGCTAGATTATGTTGGGCACAATTTTTTTTACAGTGTTTTGCCTCAACAAACAGGAAACAGCTGATGCTAAGGCGCTAGCTTTGCTTTGTTAAGACTATCAGAGCAACAACTAAAGTTTTCATCGGTGGAAATACGGTGGCTTGTCATAGGATCAAGTCTGTGTTTGGTGAGGAACATTATTTCATGTTTCTATCTGCTCTTTTTTGTCTGGTTTTGGCCTGAGCCTGTGTTTTCTCTTGTCCAATCATCAAGCCTAAAGGAGGGACCACTGTGAGGTCTGCTCCAGGGTCCAGGGTGAAAGCTTTAGACTCTGATTTTGACTTACTGACTCTAGTTTTAATTGAGAACAGGCTCTGCACAAAAGAACATCAGGTTTTAATATCCATCTAAAATGTCTTTGGTAAATATAAAAAGCTGCACAACTGGACTTACAGCTTGGGTCACAATGCCACCAGATTCCTCTTCAAAAGCTGAAGCTGATTTATTTAAAAATGAGTTTTATGGATAAGTTTAGGCTTATCCTGGTCCGGACAGGTTATGAGTTTGCTGCATGTTGCCATAGAGATCTGCCCCAATAGAGGTTATGCACTGACATCATTTTGCTTAGCAACATTTAGAATGAGTGGCATTTCTTCAATGTATTTCTTTGTTGTCGTGGCAACGGCTTGTCTGCTACAAACTCGTCTGCAACAACAGTTGATGATTTAGGACATTTTAACTGCAACAAACGCACTCAAAAACATTTTTTTAAGAAGAAAAAGGTAATAAGTTCAACTCTGTGTGATTTTAATGTCTGATAAATGTGAGACACTAAAGTTTATCTGCTTTGCTACAACTGTTGACTTGATTTCTTTTCTTACATGTCAGTTACAAACCCAGTGCTCAGTAGACTTGTTGTGGGTTGAATTTGTTATCAAACTGTAGTTTATTTTTCCTGTTTTAGCTGTTTATTGAACTCTTACAAGAGAAAATGTCCTTTCTCTCCATTGACTCTAATGCATCCTTGCCACTCAGCATGAACATTTAGAATGCTGTGATGTCACCTGCATAACCTCTATAGAAAGTGATCGAGCTTCGTAGGACCGCCAGACCAGGTTTAAACTAGAACTTAACCCTGAATCTGGTTTCGTAGTACAGGGCTCAGGTTCTGTTCAAGACCAGGATTAAAACTAAGAGTGTCTGTTCTGTTGTTGTAGAAAACTTTATCTTTTACATTAGTCACTTGAGTTTCAGGATGCACTTTTTATCTTTGGCGCTGGATTCCAGATTGAGCGAGATAAGCTTCTGTTATGAAATTGTTTTACCTGTTCTTATCGCTGTGATCAAAATGTGATGATGTCATAAGGCTAAATGTTTTTTATTAACATGATAGGTAACCATGAAATGTCTAAAAAGTGAATTTCTGTCACCATATAGTTCTGATCATTGCTACAAACACAGCTCCACATTCAAAGGTGAAGCTATTCTATAAATAAATAAACAAATACATTCTATTAAAAATGTTTCTGTCTGCTGTTATCACTACTAACATGTAAAAGAGAATGTTTAGTGGTCATTAGAGACATGGACACTTACTTTCCCAGTTCCTTCTGGAGTTCTTGCATATGGAAGTGACACTGTTTGTAGTAAACTGCTTGAGCCTCTACAAACTCGTTCAGACAGCGCAAGTGATTTACCTGTAAAACAAGAAACTGTTCAAAGTCAATACATCATTAGTGTTCCCCGCCTAAGGCCCAAAGTCACTGGGCTGGGCTCCAGTCAAATGGTAGAATGAAGAAATGAATAAATGAATTAATACTACTATTGATGCTGCTACTACTGCCACTACTGCTACTACTATTATTACGGCTACTGCAGCTACTACTACTGCTACAACTACTGCTGCTACTACCATTACTACTGCTACTACTATTACTATATTACTACTGTTGCTGCAGCTACTACTGATTCTGCTACTGCTGCTGCTACTACTACTTCTACTACAATTACTACTATTACTACTGCTGCTGCAGCTACTACTGCTGATGCTGCTGCTGCCATTACTACTACTACTACTAATACTTCTACAATTATATTACTACTGCTGCTTTTTGCTGCTACTGCTGATGCTGCTACTACCATTACTACTGCTACTACTATTACTATATTACTACTACTACTACTGCTAAATGTCTTGTTGACACAGTGTGCTTCTTACGTGCGTACTGCTGATTCCCTCCAACAACAGTCGAGTCACTTCAGCTTGGCGGTCGAACTCCGTCTGGGCCACTCTTAGTTCTTGCTCAGCCTGAAAAGGAATCTCATTTTAGAAAGAGATACTCACTTTTTTATTGTAGGTTTTGCATTTTGGTTGGAATATTCATCAAATTTTATAATGGTTTCTCATTTTCACCAAGGCAATGGAATTGTGGTTGTCATAAAAGAGCCGATGGTTACTGTAAAAAACCTTTTTGACAAATTACAAATAATAGTCAGTATTTGATTTTGTATATTTATTGAAGTTACTGCCTGTACATTTGCACAAGTCTATCAAATGAATTATGCTTTCAGTTTCACACACATATTTCATTAGGGTAAGGCAAAACACTTTTATTCTTGTGGTAATATGACATTAAAATAAATCCGTGAGGGCCGCACAAAACGATTTCAGTGCCACTTCAGGCCCCCGGGCCTTGTGTTTGACACATGTGGTTACAGTACAAAAATAGGAAAGAGCTTAATAAAGTACATATGAGTAGAGCTGGGCGATAATGAGAAAAATGAATATCTCGATATTTTTTGGGCACATCTCGATAACGATATTCAGACGATTATTACGTCAATAGGCTGCGGTTAAGTTGAAGAATGCAACGTTGTCATCAATCTATTTATTTTTCACCAAGGGCCAGATTCAAACCCAGAAAGCTGATGGAGGGCCGGTCCTTGGTCATTGGTGTAACAAATTATCATTATTATGTGCACATTTTTGTAAAACAGGCTTTTTAATCCACTATTTTGACTATTTTTGATGATAAATATTAGGAAAACATGCAAAGACACATGCTCCATAGCAAAATCAATCGAATAAAAGAAATAAAGAGTAACACTTATTCTCAAAAGAGTACTGGGGACCAGATTAAAACAGTCCAAGGACTGCAACTGGCCCCCGGGCCGCAGTTAGCCCAGGTCTGATCTAGACGGTGAACAAGATTTCTGATTTTTGTACTTTGTCATCAAATATCGAAAAGATATTCTCAAACTGTTTCAATCTGGTGATTTCCTTTAGTGACTAGACCACTTTTGTATTTCAACTTCGAACAAGATTTATTTGTGCTGCAAACATCTGTGTGAAGTATTATTGGTCTGGAAAAAGCTGGGATGTCAGATGAACAAGGTGAAATTGTTGCAAATAAATCACAGAAGTGCAGACTTATTACATTTATATCCTAAGTTCAAAGGTATTGGAATCATTTTCTCTGTTTTCTATTCTTACAAGGTTCTTTTGTGGTAATTTTAACTATTAACGATCTACTCAATATTCCATTTTTGGATATCTTGAAAACCACATTCACAATTTTATCTAAAATTCGATATATTGCACAGCTCTACATATGAGGTTTTCATAATTTCATAAGTATCGTTGTCAGCTAACTACAAAAGTTTATCACTGTGAGAAAAACATTTGTGAATGAAATTCGACCCTACGACCCTTAAAAGTTACATTCAGGTGAGTGAGAAAACATTGAGAAAAACACAGTCTCAACCTTTAGGAGCCAGACGTCTGTCAGACCGGTTCAGACCTGATCCAAACATCTGCTCTCGTCCTGTTTTGTTGTTTTTAAGTAAGAAGTTTAGACTAGACAGACAGCGTGTCTACCTGCTGGTGACATGCACAGTAGAGCAGAAAATGATGTTGTAATCCCTTTGGAATAGAAAAACTTTATTGTCTGCCCAACATGTGGGAGAAATTCCTCTTTGACAAGGTCTAGACATTCATTCACAGCTCATTCATTAGAAGCGCCAAAAAACATCACAATACATGAGATAACCGTTCTGTGGCCTGGGCTCATCTATGACTGTTGAGTGAGGCAATTGCATTTGGAACTGATGATTTTTTATACAAGTTCCAGCGGGCCAATGGGACCTTATAGCGCCTGTCTGACGAGGTATAGAGCGGATGAGAAGAGTCCTGAGTGACACAGTGAAGTTCAGACAGGGAGGTTTGAACTGTACTAGTTATTTTACTGGCCTGATTTATGATCCAAGAAAGTTACCGTCAGAAAATGGAACTATGAAGTCAAATTAAAACTGAGTATTGACTCTATCAGATATTTGTAAATTATTGTTAAAATGTTCTTATTTATGAAATGACCTCAGTTATATAGATGTTTTAGTAAAATGACATGACATGAATTCAGGTGGACAATATTGACCAAAAATAATATCTGATGATTTTTTGATATACTGTATCTTGATTACAATATTCTGGTGATATTATGTCAATCCAAATGGGAAAAGTTCAAACTGCCTTTACACATATTAGTTAAAGTTTATTGATCAAACATGACTGTATTGTATTTAAGACACGGTCGCCTGATCAGTTAGTCGCCTGAAAGCACACGCCCCTTTTTTCGCGCTGTAATTGATTTGGAAAGTGCTTTCAAATCCTTCTTATCCCAGTGAATAAAAACACAATTTGGTTGACAAAGACACTACTGAGTTATAAATTGACAAAATGACACAAAAGGTGAAAATATAAACTAATGAAAATATTGGCTTTCTATTGTTTTTTATTTTGTCTGTTTTGCATATCGACAAAACACCATTCAGAATCACAGCTCGTGTCATAACCTATTTGATAATTATGTCGTAAACTTTAAGATAAGGGAATAAAGATTAGATTTCTAGGATTATTTTACAGCCGTTTCACATTTGTCCGATAATTAAACATCAACTAATATGCTTAAAGGAGACAACAAAGTGCTAATCCATTTCTCATGCACACTGACAATTGCAGGCTAACAGTTGTTTCATGTAAAAGTTACAAATGGCCTGAACAATGGCTCTTTGTTGGCAATGTGTGCCAATAATGACACACATCTATTAGACCTACAATTAACTTTAATGACAGATAATAAGCACAACATAATACAAAGGGCAGGGCTAGTCGACTTTATTTGCCTGAGGGCCAAGTTTGAACCTTGAACTTTCCAAACTTATCAGAAACACAATCTGGAAATAGAAAACTTGAAAGAAGAATTGCTACTTCGGCACCTAAAGAGTTAACACTGCGATACTGCTTCATTAGACAGAATTTCAACATGTCTATAACCAGTGTTGGGAGTAACTAGTTACTTTTGTAACTAGTTACTGTAATATATTCCACTTTTCAGTAACTCAGTAGTGTAACTCATTACTTATAAAAATATTGATAATATATTACTAGTTACAATGTGAGTAACTCAAGTTACTTTCATATAAATTAATTGCTTTTATATTCTGTTAAAAACGACACTTCAGGACCAAAACAACACTAAAATACTGTCTGTTGCTTAAAGGTAAATCAAATATTATGAGGAAAATGTGTTGTGATGTCACATTTCCACAAATTAACCGGTAACCAAGTGTAAATGTAACAGAATTAGTGTTGTATAATGTCTTAACAAATGTGTGATTAGCTCAAAGTAACTCAAAGTAACTCACAGTAGTGTAACTCAGTTACATTTTTGAGACAGTAATATTGTAATACAAATGTATTACATTTTTCTTCCTGTAACTAGTAATATATAATGTATTACAATTTTAAAGTAACTTACCCAACACTGTCTATAACACATTAATGTTATGTTTTTTTTAAGTGATCTGACATTATTCGTTTGACTTGAACAGGTCCTTGTCTCGCCCACCTCCCTTCGCAAACCTTAACCACCTCTTCGTACAGACTGGAAGCCCATTTATAGTCGGCTCTACCCAAAAGTCGAGAGAGGTGAGGTAAGGTTAGGGTTAGAATAGGCTTGTAGCGGGATGTGGGTGGGACATGGATCTATTATAATATTTGCATATTCTTTTAATTTGCTTCATGAGTTAATTCAAATAACTGCGTTTCCAGCTTTCAAAAGTCAAAAGTCAGTTGTTTTGAAATCAACTCGAAACAGTTTAAGTTTGGAACGTTGGACATTGTGCTTTATCGTAAATGAGCTTAAGCTGTGAGGTAAGCAAGGCACGGGAAGGTCCTAATGACTAAAGAGTAAAAGTTAGCTCGCTTGTACTTCTAGGCTGCGTTTAACATTGAAGCAGATGTAATTTGTAAGGTCTGTGAAGTCCTGTTTTAGACCTGGACAAGTCCAGACATGACAAAGTCCTGCTTTAGACCTGGTTAGGATTACCCCGGGCTCACACTGCCTCCAGTCCAACTCCGGTGCAGTAACCGGACCGGTCTAGCTACGGTGGGTGACTCACATTAGCTACGGTGGTCTGCAGTCCTGCTGCAGCCACAGGCTCTGCTGCCGACCTCGCGAGACCCCGAACTCACGGAGGTTCATGCTCAACGTGGGAGAATACGCGATCGCTGAGCACTTTTTTTTTCTCTCTCTCTCTTTCGCTGAGCACATGTATAGGTAAACAAAGAGCACGCGCCAAGTTTTGGGCTTGTTTCACGTCAGTCGATTTTCTGTTGGGATTTTTCGCCGCACAATGGGTGAGTACGGAGGTTTATTTACATTTTATGTGTTACGTAATCGTGTAAATGTCGTATTTTGTATTATTAGCGGTAACGTAAAGATTTTATTTTGAAAACTACCGAATTCACTTCACCCGCGCTCGTTTGGTTTCCTGTTTATCGTGTCTTGTTTTCACAACTTCGTCAAAAAGGGCTCTGGTGCGCTCCGGCGTCCGGCCAAAATTTGAAACAAACGAAACGGATTCGGAGCGCCGGATTGGCCGTACCGGAGACACCGGACTGGACTGTACGCCGTGTGAGCCACTCTCGGACTTTTCAAGTTAAGTAAAGACTCCGGTGACTGCACCGGAGTTGGACTGGATGTAGTGTGAGCCCGGGGTTAGGGCTGTCAAAAAAAATCGATTCCCCGATACTAATTGATTCTAAAATTTGTATTGATACTCGATACTCGTTTGAACAAGTATCGGTATTTTAAGCCCCGCTCCCTACCTCTGCTCGCACGCTAAGCCCCGCCCACTTCTTCTCTCATTGGAGGTGGAAATGATGACACTATCAAATACTATATACAGTATATAGCCTATATACTACATAAACAGCAAATGTGTCTGATAATAGAACAAAGCCCAGTCTTAATGTAAAGGTTCATGAATCAAGTAGTAATAAACAAAGAACACATTCAATTACTGTTATTTTAATCATATCAAAAAGAAAAATATAAATAAAAAAATAATAATTCAAAAGTAAAAATACTATCATAAGAAAAGAAAAATTTAAAGTTGGCAGTGTGGTATCGAAATCGGTATCGAGTTTTTTCAAGTATCGAATAGAGTTTGAAATTGTAGTATCGTGACAACACTAGTTAGGACTTGGTCTAGACTTGGTTTAGACCTGATATGAAAAAGTCCTGCTTTAGACCTGGTGTAGACCTGGTCTAGTCCTGGTATAGGTCCTGCTGTAGTCCCTGTTTAGACCTGGTGTAGTCCTGGTATAGGTCCTGCTGTAGTCCTGTTTTGTACCTGGACTAGTCCTGTTATAGGTCCTGCTGTAGTCCTGTTTAGACCTGGTGTAGTGCTGGTATAGGTCCTGCTGTAGTCCTGTTTTGTACCTAGTCCTGGTATATAGGTTCTGCTGTAGTCCTGTTTAGACCTGGTCTAGTCCTGTTATAGGTCTTGCTGTAGTCCTGTTTAGACCTGGTCTAGTCCTGTTATAGGTCTTGCTGTAGTCCTGTTTTGTACCTGGTCTAGTCCTGGTATAGGTCTTGCTGTAGTCCTGGTTTGTACCTGGTCTAGTCCCGTTATAGGTCCTGCTGTAGTCCTGTTTTGTACCTGGTCTAGTCCTGGTATAAATCCCGCTGTAGTTCTGGTTCCTTTGGAGCTTTTGCTGGTCTTGTCATGTTAATGAGATAATCTGGTTTGGTATTATAAAATACTCTACATTTCTGATGTTGAAATGCCCTGTTATGACTTGTTTGTGAATATTACAATATGAACATTTAATTGTGGGAACTGCAACACAATGTAGTCCAGACCAGGGACCACAGTCCTCCGGAAAATTTGGACCCTGAATCTAATTGGAAACGCCAGATATAAACTTTTATGCGCATTAGGGATTCTAAATGCGATAGTTGTCGCTTCCACCTCCCAGGATTTATTTGATACTTCTTAATGTGCATTAAAATCAAGGGAATGGAAACACGATTCATTTGATCTTGCGAGATCTCGTGGCCAGAGATCTTGTCCAGTCTCTGGGGTAGGGTAAAAAGAGGGTAAGTCTAGATATTTAACAGGTCTGAACTATCCCACAATCTAAACCTAATCTAAAGTACAAGCTTTAATTCTAACCACCAATTGAAAATAAATGGGTTCAGGGCCACACTTAATTAGTTGGAGGGTCTGATTTAGTCAAAAAACAAACTAAGCATTAAGTCACTACTACTATTTAATGCCACGTTGTTTGACTTGACAGTGATGAAATGCACCAAGATTTACAATAATCTTTTTTAAACTCACCTTTTCAACTTCTTCAGTCCACAGCTGCAAAAACAAACACACAAAAATACAATTAGCACAGACAATTTCACAGGAAGCTGACTTTTCTGAGGTGCTTTAAAGATCATATGTATTGGTTTTCCCTTTGACCTTGTGATCAGCAGGAGTCGGTGTTTTGTTGTGACGTGATGTGTAAGCAAAACAATCTGAACTGAACTGTTCCTTATTAGTCATCAAGCGTGGCACTCCTCGAACAAATCTACAAACACATTGCGTAACCCTGATGACACAATACAGTTGGCCTAGTGTCAAAGTTTTATTGACAATAACTTGTTCAACGGTGACTAATATTCACTTTTACCTGCTGAAGGTGACGCTGACGTTGAAATGAAACGAATTTACAGTAAAGCCGCTAAAGGCAATAGGAAGCTACTTTGTGCACATGAACCATTTCCATCGTATAGTTTCGTCATTTTAAGAATTGGTTTCACGTTAAATTGTGTTTGGCTGAAAGCTTAACAAACATCAAGGAACTCAGGAAGACAATTACGATCTTAGGTGTGAAAGGTAAACTTGAGAACCATTGCACTATTCAAAGGTTGTCATCTAATATTAAAAATTATTATTATTTTAAGATGCACTGTGTAATTTTTTGACCCACAGCGTACTTGAACAGAAGCATGTTTAGATTTCTTTGTTGTAGGCATTTCAAAACAGAAAAAAAAAAAAAAATTCTGAAACCAAGTCCCAGAGTGAAAAGATTTCAAAACCCCACAGTTGCGCTGATGACGTCACTGCCCCAGAGTCAAGTCTCATCTGCAGAATGTACTGACCTTTATATGATATTCAAGGCCAAAATATGTGTCTCATGTCACCGTAAAAAACAGAAAACAGAAAAAAAATGAAATAAATCCACTACAATCTCTATTACATCAATTTTGAAGCTTTGTCAAAATATTCCAAAGACATCTGAAGCCTGAATCCACTTTACAGTCATTACAACGACTTCAGGCTGGTTTACTGATTCGTGCGGACGCTCACAAATCCTAAGACGGCTCCATGTTTATGCAATTCGTTTTTAAAATGATAATTGTTTTGTCTTTGTGTGGACAAGGCCTAAATAAACAAAATAATAAAATCTACGTCTTTACTAGACAGGGACAGCCCTGTGTATAGGCAAACTAGGCGATTTCAACAGCTTTTTTGTTGCATTTTTACTAAAAACTGGATATTCCGTTTTAAGACAACAATCATATTATCTAAAAATCAATGTAGTGCACACTTTTATGCAAATAAGGAGAAAACCAGGTAAACAGTGTCAGAGAAGCAGAAAAAAAAACTACACCACCACTTCTGTTTCTCTCACAAACACAGACTTTGGGATCACACACAGAAACTCATTGGCTTTTCTAGGTTTAAAAAATGTTTTTAGTCTGTGTGATGAGTTGGGATTGGCACCGAAGAACACTTCCTATCTGGAATCGATCGAAAAACTAGAACCAAAAACAGACGCACTTTCAGTGTTTGTTTGTTTTTTTGATTCCTTGCCTTTAAAGGAGATCTATTGTGATTTTTCTGTATCCTTAGGAAGAAACCGTGGCATATGAAGATCAATAAATCACATTTTATTCATTGTAAAACACAAAAATGATCTAAAACAGCTTAGAAATAGATGCAGGTTGATTAACTTCCTGTTCAAAACAGCAGAACTGATAAGCCCTGCTTCTTCATTAAAAAATGTTACTTTAAAGAGAAGCTAAACCCTAAAATAAGTTTTTTTGGTTGTTAATGTTTCTGGTGTTTAAATAGCATTGTCTACTGTTCTGAGTCATTTTTTGGCATTTTCAGTGCAAACTGATCAAATTAGCAGGATTTAGGTAAAAATAGTCACAAACTGGCTGTGTCTTTCATGTCAGCTCCAGGTTCTCTGTGACCTCAGTGTGTATTTTCCACTCAAACTGAAGCACTAATTGCAGACACCTGTTGTCAATCCAATCACACTGCTGCTCTCCTCACTGAGCCCCTCCTTTGCCCTTCTCCCAATGCTTTTCAATGAGTTTGCTGTGTTTGAAATGTGTTTGTGGGTGGAGTTTAGGGGGTGAGCTAATCTCTTTAATAAGCCACAGACTTTAAAATTACCATTTTTTGCTTTTGGAAAGTGGCTACTTGACAGTTTTGAACTCGATATGTTTTACTCAGAATCTGAATTTTAGAGTAAGCACAAGTAAATACAGACAAGTGGGTGGAGATAGGTGGTAGGTGAAGATAGGGATTTTCTGAGCACTCAAGCATCAGCTCTAGGACAATACAACATTACTCAAACATGCATGAATCAATCCAAATACAACTTTTGGTAAACTAATAATAATGAGGGAACACTGTTGTAACATGGTTCAAAGTTAATTTTACATAATAGGTCTCCTTTAAATCTCTGCATCAACAAGCAGACGACAGAAACATCACGTAGTCTATGAGCCAAATACGCTTTCAACAATGGCACGAACCACACTCTACGTCACAGCAATGTATGTATACCGCTGTTGTCCACGTCTGGATGCGACCAAACAAGCCAGAGTAAAAAAATATGAAAAATATTTTGGGCTTAGCTATAATTAACATTTAAACAAAAGCAGGAACGGTAAAAAGAACCGTTAGAGAACTGGTGTTAAAAAGCTTGTTCTGTTTAAGTAGTGATATCGAAAACAATTTAATGGTACTCGCCTTCTAGAAAATAGAAATACATTTTTTGCCAACTGCTGTAAGCAATCAGACTCGCTACGTCTGCCGCGTTGCCGTGACAATAGAGACGCTACTATACAAAAGCTTTACCAAACAAACACTCACAGAGAAGCTATAAAAAAAACAACACACAAAAACAATAAAAAATCCCACTACAGTAATTTTATCAGGTGTTTTAATCAGTCAGAATGTAAGTCTGCAAAATTTCTATAGTTTAACATAAGTCAAAACCACATTTAACAGGGACCAGATTTTCACGGTTTTAAACTGAAGTATTTAACTATTTCTGTCTAACTGCTTCTTCGCTCTCACAAATCCTTCAGCACATAGTTATTAATAATAATTACAACATGCATTCATTACTCACGACAACTTTGGCTTAAGAACAAGTTTTTACAGAAGGCAGAAGTGAAACTGGAGAAAACCACAAACGCTCAGCCAATCAGAGCGCTGCTGCTGTCGGCTCCTGGTGAGAACTACAAGACTTTATTATTCAATTAGAACACTGGTCTTGTTTTATCATAAAGTGCTGCGTCTACAATATACTTTTTAGTGGAAAAAGTTACTAAGTTATACCAAGTTATGCTGTAGACTAGAGCAATAATATTTCCTTGGAAACAAGCCGGTGGAGGACCCTGACCCCTAAAGTTACACAGTGCACCTTTAAGATGTAAGTAAACAAGTACATTTTATTCATAGAATGCCTTTCACAGAGGAAGACTCACAAAACTAATACAAATAATAAAGCCCAAATGACATATTATAACATTTTTCTAATTTTGACTTAGTTTGGTGTGAATATTTATCACAGTTGCAATTTAAAAGAAAACAAATAAAACTAGTAAGTAATTTAAAGGTGAAGTAAAACATGCTTTAGTTTTAAATCTGACAACTTTCCTCTCATAAATCGTTTGACACATGATTAATATCAATATGTATTTATTTTGGTTGCAGTTATGGCTTATAAACTTCTTTAAACCACCCAGGCACAGCCAATCAGAGCGCTGCTTGAAGAACAAAAATTCTTTATTATTTAAAGAACAGACAGGAGTCAAAGGTCTTAATTCTTCACATTGTGCGACATTTATCCTGCACTTTTAGCAGGAGGGCATTCCAGAGTCTTGTTTTTCAAGGAATTTTGAACATGTCCTGATAGGTTGATTACAATGAAGGTAATGTATGTATTCAGGCCATACAATGAATAATAAGTAGGGCTGGGAAAATTAACACGTTAACGCAGTGCGATCATTTTTTCTTTTAATCGTGTCAAAACAAAATGGACACATCACAGATGCGCACATCTGACCGCATAAGGAAAAGCGCCTTCTGCCTTTTCTTTCCTTCTGTACGTGTGCTTGCGTGACATGCGTGGTTGTGCCGTTTTGAGACACCATCTCCCCGGCCGTCCCGCACTATGCTCTCCCGCGCTTTTTCCTGTTGCGTTCTCACATGCTGCGTTCTTCTCTGCCACTCTCCATCTTATGCTGCGCTCTTCTACTGTCAGTACCACACGTATTAACGATCTCTCATTCATATAAATGAGCTCGTTCTGTGAGACAAACAAGTCTCTTAAAAGAGCAGGACTTCATTAAAAGACCTTTGGATTATTTTCAATATACTGTATAATATTTTGGTGTCATTTAAAAAATAAATTATAACCTAAATCAATCAAAAAGTTTCAGTATAAAATGCTAGACCCGTTAAGCTAATTGTAGGTAGACTTGTTTGAAAAAAGGGCTCATATGAAAGGACTCATTCAATATGTCTAAATTAACCATTTAAACATCAAAATGAAGACAAAATTGATGAAACCAATATATGGAGCTCATTAGGTGAGTGTAAATGTGAATGTGTTTTGGTTGCAGTCTTACCGCTGAAGCGCTGGCAGACAGACATAGTTGCGAGGTCTGGTCTCCTGAAAGTCTGGGGCCTGCACAAAACCAATCAAAAAAAACACATTTTAGAGACACGAGTGGCATGTTTGTCTTTCTTTCTTTTACTTTAAATCAAATCAGGCAATCTGAAGAGAACAAATTCAAACCAATGAATCAATAGAAACTTAAGCATGCATCAAAAGAAACAATTCATGACATTAAACCAGAGCTCCGACTTTAAAGAGCCCAAAAGAATCATGCAACCAGCTCCAGATCATAGTGACATTTTAAATATTTCATGTGGGATTTATTTGCATATTCATTTTTTTTTTTTTTTGCTCCTGACAGGTGCAGCAAAACACTCATTTAACTTGACTTTGAATCTGTTAAAGGGACACTGTGTAACTTTAGATGTCTTTGTGACAGGAAAACAAATGAAATAATAATGAAGATGTGTGAGTTTACTATAAGCCATGTCCACAAAATGAACTTTTATTTGACCAAGAGGAGAAAAAGCAGTGCATTTAGTTACATTTTCTCACATTATGCCATAACACTTGTGTCTGTATTGAATTGTGAAGTTACACGGTGCACCTTTAACCCTAACGATCATGAAGATTTCTGACAGACCACACAGGATCAAGAAAACACATTCAATTTCTACGAAAATACTGATCTAAAATGAAAATCTAAATGTTGCAAATCCACCTAATCTAACTGTAATCTAACTATAATTGCCACATCAAAGGTGAAGCCTATAACGGCAAACAAACTACACTGTTTTAGATCTAAAATTAGCTCACACCGGAGGGGATGTGTATGACTAACAACACTTAACAGTTAATAATAGCACTGCCTTCTACTTCATGTCACTACAAGCTGCTTATGACATAGTATATTAGTAATTCTTTATATAGTAACAAAACGTGATTTTGAGGGGGATTGTCAATGTGTTTACGCAATAGTAGTTTCCCCTGTTGAGTTTTAAAGGAACATATTATGCAAAATTGACTTTTTTGACATTTTATTCCTATTAAAAACAATAAATACAGTCCCTGACAAAAGTCTTGTCGCTTATCCATTTTGTAGAAACAAAAGCTTATAACCTGACTTTAAATTAATCGATTGGTTTTAGAAATGTCTCATATGAAAGCTAAAGCCCTCCCAAATTATGCTCAATATACTAAAATAAATTTGCTTCACTGAAGAAAGATTGATCATTTAATGAACACAGAAAGGTCAGATTTTGGCAAGACAAAAGTCTTGTCGCCTTGTCCTATGATGCACCCAATCCTAGATTACAGCTTCACCTGTGATCAGTTACTGATCAGTCAATTAGTGGGTGTGTAGAAAAAGAACCCCAGCACACCAGACCTTCACATCAACTGCAACTTGACCGCTGACAACATGCCTAAGATCCACCCTGAGACCAAAGCGTTAATTATCAAGAGGCTGAAGACCAGATCCACAGCTGAGGTGGCTGACACCTTCAATGTGTCTCAGCGTCAAGTACAAAGAATAAGAAAAAGATCTGAAAAGACTGAAGATGTTTCTGACAAGCCCAGGTCCGGCAGACCCCGCAAGACAACTGCTCGGAGGACCGTTTGTTGATTCGAAAATCCAAGGCCAGCCACTTTTCCACTGCAGCAGAGCTCCACCATGCCTGGTCACCTCAAGTGCCTGTGTCAACCAGAACAGTTTGCAGAATTCTGTCTAGAAATAGCCTCCAGAAAATCTGACCTTTCTGTGTTCATCAAATGATCAATCTTTCTTCAGTGAAGCAAATTTATTTTAGTATATTGAGCATAATTTGGGAGGGCTTTAGCTTTCATATGAGACATTTCTAAAACCAATCGATTAATTTAAAGTCAGGTTATAAGCTTTTGTTTCTACAAAATGGATAAGCGACAAGACTTTTGTCAGGGACTGTACTAACTTTAAATTAATAGGTTTTTTTTAGAAGATTTACTTCAGCCTTCTTGACTTTTCCTCTAATTTACTGTTTGTTCAAATCTGTTTTACACGAGAGAAAAGAATCAAGTTTGTGTAGAATTTTGCATTATTTTGATTGACGTTATTTAAGCGAATGACTGTAAAACAAAAACAATTTGACAAATGAATGTAGGACAGGAAAAACACCACGTCATGTGATCTCGTCTACAGTGGCACACTCAGAGGCTGGACCTTCAAAAGTGCCACTCGAAGCCAAAAAGTTTGCCGACCCCTGCGCTATACAAATAAATATTAATTACTTACTACTTTCTTTTGTACCTTTTCAGCAGGACTTTCACTTTTACCAGAGTTTTTTTTTTTACACATGTAATTGTTCTTTTACTTGAGTAGTGTATTTGATGGCTCGCGGAAAAAGAGTTTCCCTCACCTGACTTGGTGTAGGCAATACTTCAGAAATGCATGACTAAGACTTCTCACATCATTAACTTTTATGTTCTATAACCAAGAACATATTATGACCAAGCTTATAATTAGTAAATAAAAATGAAAAAAAAGGCTGCAGGAGGTGGGTGTAGACTGGGAATGCCAAGATTATTAGGTCATCAATCACTTAGAGGGTATTCATGAAAGTGGCTTAACAAGTCTGGACTTATCCTACAATGCTGAGATGAAACTCGCTTCATCGCCTCGTTCCATAAAAAAGTCTGGGTCTGAGCAACGCTAATTTAAGCTTGAATGTGACTGAATGTGACAAGGCCAGATCAATGGAGCAACGACTTCACTGAATGAGAATGAGAAAAAAAGCGTTTTTTTTTTTACACAATCTGACAAAACATGAGACAGACTATAGTTCGATTTGCAGCAGAAATCTTTCCAGTTTCTAGTGGTTTCTTCTGATACGAGGAGCTGCCCCCTCCGTTCACTCTGCGCTCAGAGACGAGGCGGCTCTAAGCGCAGATCTAGGAATTTATCATTGTGTTTGTGAGTAGGCTATAGTTCAAGTCTTCTCTATAAAAGGCACCAGAATGAAGCCAAAAACACACTTCTTCATGATGCCACGATTGTCACAACCATAGGAGTCGAGTTATTAGTTGCTCCAAGCTGGACGGTGTTGTCTTGTGTCTCCAGGGTGTTTGGAGTCACCGCTCTACCATTAGTCGTCTTGTGGAGCGATACCAGGCCACTGGTTCCTCTAACGACCGCCCTCGTACTGGTCGCCCCCCTGTAACCGCCCCGCATATCTCCGTGACAGGTTCACCCACCACCAGGTCCACAGCCGAGACCATTGGGACAAACCACAGGCCAGTGTCAGCCATAACCATCCGTAATCGCCTCTGCTCTGACGATATTCGACCATATCGGCCATTGGTTGGATCAGTGCTTACCCCCAACATCGCCGAGCTCGGGTCGAATGGTGCACTGCACATCGTCATTGGACTTTGCAGAGACGGTCCCAAGTTCAGTGACAAAAAAATGTTCCAGTGCTTCAGAGCAAATGGCCGAGATCGGGTGTACAGGAGACGCTGGGAGAGGCGTACTGAACCTTGTGTTTGCCAAATGAAACAGTGGGGCGGTTCCAGTGTCATGGTTTGGGCAGTCATGTTGGCAAATCAACAGACAGACCTGGTTTTCATCAAAGGAAACCTCAATGGTCTCTGTTATCGTAGGGCTGGGCGATTAATCGCATTTGCGATTATATCGCGATATGACAAGACGCGATTATGTAATCGCAGAGACGTGCGATTATTGGCCATGTGCGTTTTGTTTTGGAAGTAACTGAAGCGCCGCGTGTGAGTGCGGCCGTCTGACTGCAGCGCCTCCGGTCTGCAGCTTCATGTTACGCTCCACCGACACCTCCGTGTGTTTGTGCTTCACTTTTCTCTCTGTAATTCGTGTGCTCATGAGATCAACGACATGTAATGACAATACCAGGCTCACCGGTGTAAAACTGTGCTCTTGTCAAAACTACAGCAAAGGATTTAGACTTAAAGCGGCGGTGAACGAGGTGAGCCTGGAGCCAGTGCTGTACTGCCTTCTTTCTCTCTTTTCTCCACTCTCCCACGAACTCTCTTCGTTAGTGACACGAAACAAAGACATAATAGTTGTTTCAGGTGAATGTCTATCGCCTCTCTTTGCCTTTTAGCGCGTATGTGCGTGTGCCTCTGACTTCCAAATCCACCGCGTTACGAGTCCGCCCGCGCTGTAACATGAAGTGGTCCGCGGTGACGCGCTGCCAGACGAAGGATACACTATTTAATTCCAAACACGGAGCACTCCGGTTCTCTGCGTGGACAGGGACAGGTAATCGTCCCGCCTTCTGTCCTGTCTGTGGAGCGGGGGATGAGCGAGCGAGGGGCAGAGACTGAGAGGGGGAGAAGGAGAAGCAGCAACAGCAGCAGCAGCAGCAGCCGAGAGCGCGTGCGTAAAGTTAAAGGGGAACACACTTAGTTTGGATATGAAAGCATATTTTACACTGAGTAGCTCTGGAATTAAATCTAAGTTACAGATATCACTTATTTGCACTTAAATAAAAATAAACAGTGAATGAAATACAGTCAAGTTCAGTATAACTGGTTCATGTCTGTAAAAAGCAGAGCTGGTTAGGCTATAGCCTATATAGTTTTATCCACCTTCACAATTAAACGAGTTAATTAATCTTGTTGATCTAATCAGTGTTGGGGGAAATGCATTGAAAAAGTAATTAGTTACTCATTACTTTTTACTTTTTGAAAATGTAATTAGTTAAACTATAGTTATTGCCTCAATAGTTTTGCCCCAACTTAGTTTTGGATTACTTTGTGTGCATTATTGCAAACATCAATCAAAAATGGGATTTAAAATTGTATCATTGGCATTTAAACAAAGGCAAACAACAAAAGAGTTGCTTAGATTTAAATTCAGTAAAATCAATATTAAAAATGATTCTGTGCACTGTTCCAGCTGCAGATCTGTGTCTCTGTTGTTTTATCTCACACAATAAGTCACTTTTGTAGATTTATTTTTTTACTTAAAAGTGAATAAGAGTATTTTGTTAGTAACTGTATTTAATTACAAGTCTTTTCACAGTAACTAAGTTACACTACTAGTTACTCAAACATGTAATTACAGTAACTAAGTTACACCCAAAACTGGATCTAGTTTAGCCAAAAACCATTTCACAGGTACATTTCTAGCAAAATGTTAAAATTCCTATAATAAACTGTTGATTTTGCGTTACTTTTGCTCATGTTTTTATGCTGTGGGAGAAAATCGCAAAAAAATCGCAATCGCAATATTTCCTGGAAAAAATCGCAATTAGGATTTTTGGCTAAATCGCCCAGCCCTAGTTATCGGGATGAGATCCTGAGGCCTTTGGTGCTCCCTTTTCTGGATCAAGTTGGTGCGGGAGCTCTGTTCCAGCACGACCCCATGTGACTCTAGCCACGATTCTGGACTTAAATCCCATTGAAAATGTCTGAGATTTGCTCAGTGTGTGCCGACGTGAACCTCCCAAAACTCAGCAGCAGCTGAGAGCGGCTCTGGTGGAAGAATGGATCAACTCAGACACTACTGCCGATCCATGAGGCGTCGAATAACTGCTGTCCAGGGCCAACGGGGGTCATGTGAACTATTGACAGTCTGATGAAACTCTGTCACTTTTGGTTTGGGGGTTGCTCTATTGTTTGGTTGTGTTATTGGACTCGAAAATGTGTAAAAGCCGCAAGAGTTGCCTGAGGATTAGAAATGGATGTAGGGTTCAAATGAAACAGGAGGATCGCAAAAAAAAAAAAAAGATTCTGGCCTCCAAAAATTGAGTGTTGCGTTTCTTTATTCCTTGAGTGCAGAACCGACCAATCAGAACAGAGCTTATGTGGACGTGGTTTGACAGGATTAGAACTGAGTGACCAATCAGAGCCGAGCGTTTGTGGTCTAGATGCATGTGCAAGTTCATTTTCCAGATTTCTATGTGGCTCTTGTGCAGCTCTTACAGACGCATCAGTCCACACAAGAGCTACTCCTGGTGCCACGTTAATAAAAAGTGACTTTATAAGTTGTGCTGCACAGACAGAATGTCTGATGAGATGTGCGCAATATATCCAATTTTAGATAACATTGTGAATGGTGTTTTGAAGATATCCAAAAACTGAATTTTGAGTATATCGTCTATGGAAAAATGCCACAAGAAAAGCAATTTAAAAAAAGATTAAACTTAAACTTGTCATATCTTTGCAGTTTGTGATGAGGTGCATTCCATGACATCAGTAGGTCAATAATTCTTTACCAGAGATTAGGATTAAGCAGCTAAAATGTATTGTAATGCAAAAAGTGAATGGGTCTAGAAATCACTCAGCTGAAGATGTGTGAAATTACAATGTTATTAGAACAAAAAACTTATGACATCAGTTCTACAACGTGTACGCAACATATTGACATAAACTAAAAAGCTTGAAGACACAGTTTAACACATTTCTGTTGAAGTGATAAAATATTGTCATTAAGTGATGCAAAAATTTTTTTGAGATACAGTATTTGTTTTTGTTAATATTGCACAGCTCTATTCCTGACGCTTGGTTCAAAGTTAACTTCAGGCTCTGAGAAACCAAACGAGAGAGTCATGTGAGGCTCATTCTGCTCTCTGATTGGATAAGTCCATTGCTTTTATAATTAAGATGACTTACAGTAAAATAATAGTACATTTGGACATGTTGACCTTGTATCTGTGGACACATATAGGTCATGTTTATGAAATCAAAATCTTACGGTTCCTTTAAACAATTTAACTCCCTACATCTGTCCACATGTTTTGCTCACTGAATTGTTTACTATGATGTCTTTTAAGATTTTTTATTTCTTTTATGTTGTTAGCACAATGTTAACAGCAGCAACAGACAAACTTAGTAGCGATGAGTAAACAAACGGTACTTTATTAGACGTAGTCGGGATATTGTGGATTAATTTTCACCTAAACAGATACATTAACAAGAGATCTGTGCTGGGGAAATAGCGCTTTTCCACTTTCTAAAAATAGATTGTGACGTCAAAGCATTGTGGGTGCAAACTGTGGACAAACAAAAGCGAGCGCCCCGTGGTTGCGTGTGTAAAGGTGGTTCGAAAAGGAAGTTATTTTCACAATTAACAAACGAATCATGATGAAACGAGGAGGCACAAAACACCGCTGCTGGGGACTACGTAACTCGGATTGGAGATATCCGAGCGGCTGCCAGAGGGAACAGTTTTCATCCCGTTTCCAAAACCCTGGAAGATCCGCGACAACATGACACCGTGGGAAAGAGAGCAGGTTGAGGTAAAGATGGAGAAAGCAAGACGATGGCAGTATTTATGTGGTCGGGCAGGTTTCTAAAGTGTGGAGAGGATAACTAGCAACACGTATATTTGTTAGCTGCGCTTTGACGGTGAAAGGCCCTGGATTTCCGAGGCTGACGAACCAGAACTAGCAACGCTAACAGACTGTGAGCTCTCAAGAAGCAGCGGTGCAAGCAAAGGATCAACCCAAACAGAACAACCCAGCCAAACAGTCTTCCCACCCAAGTGTGGAAGGAAACGGCTTTTAACAGAGGAAAGCCTAAACAAAAGCACATCGTTACCATTGGAACATGAGACTAGTGAGGTAACGTGTCTGAGGACAAGTCGCCTGAATGTGACTTGGAGTCAACCAAGACTGAAGACAAAGCTACGCAAACGAACTACTGCAAGTATTTCCTTGGAGCAAAAATTTAAAAAAATGATGCTGCAGTACTAAACAAACGCGTGCCGGTTTGTTGGTCTGAATTTTGCTCCCAGCAGCATTGATTGGTGACGTCAATTGTAAAGTGGGCTATTGATCTTAAGTGAATGTAATATAAGAATCAAGTATAGACCCTTTAAAACTAATTATTATGATTTTTTTTCTTGATGAGGGCAACATAAAACTTCTATTTTGAAGTATATTAAGTAGAACAAGATGTAAATACAAAAGACTTGTTATTTTGGTAGATATGTTTACTCGGCAAGTAAAATCTGCTCAAATCAAGATAATATAATGTTTTTTTAGAAATAGAAGAATAGAGAGTAAAATAACAGTGTCAGTGGAGGGAACTACTCTAGAGAGAGTCAAACGTAGTACATATTTGAGGGTTAATAATAGATGACAAATTAAATTGGAAGGAACATATTAAATATAATAAATCGAAACCAAACTATGCTTATTATGATCAAGGCAAGAAATGATCAACTGCCTCCAAACATTCAAAACTTATTCAGCGATAGAGAAGTGAGTTATAATCTCAGAGGAACTTGCGAAGGTGCACACGACAAGGAAAACCATTTGTGTTTCTGTCTGTGGGGTCAGATTATGGAACGGGCTCAGCGAAGGCAATGTTCAAATATCAATCAATTTAAAAAAAAACTGTATAAACTTTATATCCTGACTCGATATAGCGAATGAAATATAATGGTAAGAGTGACTAAATGTTATATTTTGGTTGTAATAGTACACTAATTGTGTACAAGAATATTATGGCTATTGGAAAATAACTATGACAATAATAGAAGAAAAAATGAAAAAGGAAAATATCACACATCCAGTTAATATTGAGAATTATGGCCCAACCGTTATATCACTTGGCTAATATTTTTGGCCGATATGAGTACTTACAGGCCTATCAGTTATCGGTCAAAATATCGCCAATATACTGCTGACATTCTGGGCATGTTACACCTCGTTTTAAAGCTTACATCTCCCAGAATACAACCATTCTATTCAATCAGCAATTAGATCAATATTTAGCGCGGTTATTACATTTATTTATGGAGGTGTTTTATTGTTGAACTGCACCTGAACGCAGCACCAGGCTGACGCTCTGCATCAGCAGACTAAAGCTAGTGCGCTCCGGGCAGCTCTGGATTTAAATGCTTTTGAAGGGTTGAAATGCTCACATTTCAAGCCTTTAAAATTACTCTTAAGAATAAATGTGCCATAAATAAACCCGACTTTAAATCACTGAAGCCAGACAGAGTTGTTTTTAACACCTGCTCCTAATAAAAAACGTCTATGGAGACAAATCACCGCCACATGTATTAGCAAAGACATTTTACATTTTGCAAATATAATAATGAAGAATTGTGAAAGAAAAAAAAAAAGTATTGAGAAAAAATAAATCAAGTTCAATCAATGCCAGTACACCGGATAATAAATTATTCATAGACTAATAAAATCATACCATTTTTATTTATTCATTTTTAGTCTTATGCATAGGCTGTATTTTCCTAAATTGTTGTGTTATAATCAATAACTTCAATAACGAACATTAAATCAAAGACCACATTACGAAATAATGGTTTTCCTTTATATTAAAAAGACATTTACAAGACTTCCGGTTGCTGTCGGTTGGCGCATGCGCAGCACGGTTCCAAGGCCCGCTTGTTCCACCCCTTAAACTGTCAATCACCAGACTCCGCCCCCATGTCAAAACTGCGACAGAACTCAAAATGCAAAAAAAATGCAGCGCAAAGAAAAAAAGATTTGCAAAGCCACAAGAGGGCGTTACAAATCAATTAATGAGAAGAAAAAAGAAAAGTTGTGTTGCAGCCTGTTTTTTGTTTTACAAAACACATTTTTTCTTTTTGCAAAACATTTTTTATTTGCAAAACTTGATTTATTTTTTCTCAATACTTTTTTTTCTTTCACAATTCTTCATTATTATATTTGCAAAATGTAAAATTTCTTTGCTAATACATGTGGCGGTGATTTGTCTCCATACACGTCGGACGGCCTAATTCGGTATCGGTAAAAAAAAAAAAAAAAAAAAAAGCCATATCGGTTGGGCCCTATTGAGAATAAAAAATTAAGTGAAGGGAAACTGGATGAAATTTTGTTGAAAGTAAACTATGAAAAAGGGGTGGGATTCAATAAGTTTACACTTCTTTCCACATGTTCTATAATACTATTGTTTATGATAGTTTTCTTTGCATGGCTTGTACCATGCTTGATGAACATACTCAAATAAATCCATTCATTCATTTATTCATTTAGGATATTTAACCTTGCCTAGTTATTACTTTTTTGCAGTGTGTGTATTTCTGAAGAGGAAACTACATTTAAAAAATAAATGAATGAACTTAAAGCAGGGCATGTTAGGGCTGGGCAAAAACCTTTGTATATTTAAATAAAACTAAAAGACAATGCAAAAAAATGTTGTTGTTTTTTTTTATTCTTATGTGTTTATTATTTTTCCCAGCCCTTACAAGTCTGATATGAAGAAAAATGTCTGAGGATATTTGCTCATACTTACTTCTCCTTCACACTGGAGATGTGAAGAATTAAAATACACAAATAGTCAGCCTGTTAGTCACATCAGGAAGACATTCGCTGTAAACACAGACGTTTTCCCACACGTACCGTCGCTCTGGCTTCTGCAAGTTTGGCTCTTTTTAGACGGGCTTTACAAGAATCCAAGTCTAGACGAAGGTTCTCCAGAAGACGCCGCTCTTTCTGTAACGGCAGACAAAAACAAAAACAAAACAAAACAAATCACCTTAGAGACACAAGTCACGTCTGAGGATTTGTTGACCTCTAGTGGATCATTCTGGATCAGCAGCTCGAAGAAGTGTTTAATGTGATTAAATCCTTGTTAAACATAAGGCAGCAGTTTTCTAGAGTTGAGGAAGGGTTTGTCATTCTCCAATCAGAGTCAGTGCTGAATTGGAGTCAAAAGTTGATGTGCGCATGTCCAGAAGCTTCAGCTCAGGCGAATAAACGTTACACCTACGAGGACAAACAACATAGAACATGCTATATTTATCATTTACTTTTTAAATATGTTTATTTTAGGTTACATATGAGCTTAACACTTGTAAAACACATGTTTAACTGTTACTAAACTTAAGCAAACAGCTCAGAGCAGTGAAACTTCCAAGTCACTAAACAGGGGTCTCCATCCTTTTTCACCAGGAGAGCTACTTTTGCAAAAGAAAACGGGCGCCGAGCTACTACTTTTAGCGTTTACCAAAAACTATGGCATATTTAAGAGACCTATATTTTAAAAAAATATTAAAATTAAAATAAAAATTAAAATTTAGCTAATATGTATTTAGAAGTGGACAAAATTAAACATTTAGAGTAAAAATAGGCATGTAGTAAATAAAATGTGAGTAATAAAGCATAATTTGTATGATTCTAAAATCCTATTAGCGAGCTACTTGGAAGGTAGTGGCAGTAGTGGAGCTGTGGAGCTGCTCCATTTCCGGTGCAAGATAAATGTTATAGTCGGGACTAGAGGGACAATGATTAAGTTTAGGAGAACGGGTGAATGGCTGTGTGCACGGAATTTCAGTTGGCTTGCGATTGTTCAAAAACGCTAACTTCTGTCCATACAACCATTTCCTGTTAGCGTTAGCATTTAGACACAATTATGTCTCTTTTTAAACACAGAAGTGTTCTCTGATGAAATATTCCTCTGATATGTAAAGTCTTTAACATGTTTTCTGTAACATTTACCACAACTGTCTGATCTAAAGAGGATTTATTAGTTTTAAACTGATGTAGGGAAAACCTCATTGAAGAGTATTGAACAGGAAGTCGTTGTATGTACAGGATGTAGTATTTTAAACCAAAACAAGACAACTGCACTCAGCCAATTGAGGAAAAGGGTTTAGGCCCATTTAGAAACAGTTATTAACTCATTACCATGGCAACCACCTCGCCTCTGGCCCTCCAGACCAGACTATCTACCACAATCACCGGAAAACACGTAAATTCAGACAAAATAAAAGGTAGGCTATGTAATTAATAAAACAATTAAAAACAAAGACATATATTTATTACGTCAATTTTTAATAAATCCACCATTATTATTAAATACACTAAACTTAATTTGGGTAAAAATGCCTGCGAAGTACAAATAAAATTAAATAATTCAACTTTTCATCTACATAGTTCGTCTACACACAGAGGTTTCAAGTTTTGCATCGTCTCTGCCGTCTTTATTGTACTTTCCATAAGACCCTTCTCGTTAAATTGATTGTTTTTTTATGAGAGTAAGTACAAGATTTGAGGTGACTTTTACAAAAACAAACAGTATTAAACTTTCTTAACGGACGTTTTTTCAATCTCATGATTGGCGATCTAAGGTTACAACTGACAAATAATAGGTTTTACTGTTTCTAGCAGTTTAAAGAATGAAAATATAGACAAGCTAACAACAAGCATTGACTCAATTTCGGCAAGTGACCCGGATTGGGGAATGACATGGTTCAATAGTCAGGGCCTCCGCTCAATTTCCCATCACTGAACTGCAGACTGTTCCTGAAAACCAGGAAGTACAATTGGCCAATCGTAAACAGAAATGAATTGGTGTGTTGGCCAGAAGATAGCAGACTGTAAATGTGGGATTGTTTTTAATTGCACTGTTAAGCACTCTGTGTTACATTATTTGTATGAAAAGCGCTTTATAATAAAGTTTGATTTGATTTGAAAACCCACAGTGACACGGGGAGAACAAGCAAATTCCACCCAGAGAGATCGTGAGATGTTGAAATGGTCCGACCCAGGAGTCGAACCCACGACCTGCTTATCGGGAACCCAGAGCTCTAACCACTCCGCTACCGTGCATTTTCAAATCGACAAGGCACGTTTATAATTAAAGCAGAATTCATACAAGTCATTCAAATTGCTGGTGAAACAGGAAAATAACCGAATTAGAGAAGATTACTGCACTAGTACTGGGAATGTCAATCTTTAAAGGTGGGGTAGTTAACTTTTTCAGATGTAAATTAGTAAAGTTTGTGCTTTCCACTAAAAAGCATATAGTAAATACAGCACTTTGTGAAAAAAATGAGACCTCTGAGAACTGTCTGAATTGAACAATAAAGAAATTTAGTTCTAATCAGGAGCTGAATGCTGTGCTCTGATTGGCTGAGCTTGGGGCGGTCCTCTCCAGTTTCACTTTGTTGTTTGTAAAAAGATATTTATAAGCCAAAACGCAACCAAAATGAATACATGTCGATATTAAGCATGTGTTGAAGGATTCATGAGAGGAAGTTGCCAGATTTAAAAACTAAATCGTGTTTGCAGTGTAAAAATCAGCTACCCCGCCTTTAACACTAAATGAATAAATCCTCAAAAAAGTGAAAAGGATCTACGTTTTGGGTTTGTCTGAACTGTTTTACAAAAAAGATTTGCCCACAAAATTGAATATTTTGTCAAGTGTTGTGGCCTTTTTCTTTCCAATTTTAAGTTTGAATCTTGATTTAAAACTGTCAAAGTACACTAAAAACAATACTTAACAAGCACAATGTCTCTTGTTTTGTTATATAGAGTGATAGATTTGATCAAATTTTACAACCCAGAATATTGTCCAAGTATCGATAGCGAGATACGCCAAAAACTGATCCAGGCCTACACACGTGTTGTTTTGAACAGGCTAATGAGTAAAAATGTAATGTTTGTGATCTGCTTTTGGTTGTACTGTCACGCCATTTGGGCTCCTGTCCCGAGTCCTGCATATCACGGCCGTGACGTGATATGCAGGGGGCGATTACAACGCTAATACTGCATAGCGCCGTGTTAAAACATGAATTTGGGCATCTGTTTGGTCCATGTGTCGCGTGATAAGCAGCACTGCACTGTCAATCAATGGCTCAGCTGTTCCCGCCCACCATTTGTGAGAGAAACTTCCAAGTAGAGCTGTGCAATTAATCTAATTTCAATTTCAATTACTGCAGTGATCGTTTGCAAATATTGTGTAACAGAGCAATCGTGATTGTTGACCGTAACTTGTAAGTCTGTTCATAAGCGCTCATTTATTTCCTTGATTTGGAAAAATAGGGGGTTTCTGTTCAATTGTAGAATACATTTACAGCAGTTTATTCCTGTGAGACCTTTTATTTTATCTTTTCACTCTATACGTTCATTAATGCTGTCTAGCTAAGCAAATAATCGTTTGAAGAATGGAATCGAGCAGCCCTACTTGTAAGAGCCGTCAGCGAGGGAGAGAGGCGGATGTCGTGTGCGTGTGAGGGGACGAAATTGGCCAGCGAGTCCGTCCCACCATGTCTCACCAAAGCCCCAAACATGTCCCACTTTTATGAATTTTTGAGGTGGTCACTCTACTCACAGCAGGAGGCCAAACATCGTCAACTCATGCCTAATTAAATCCATGATCTCACTATTTTCCAAACTAAACACTCCCATTTCATCGTCTTGCGTAAGGTTAGTGGGGTAAAGGTCTTTGCCGGACGACTACGTGACCAAAGGCACATCAGCTCTGCGAGGTGTCCTGACTCACAGAAATGGTCCTCCAGTCGCCCTCGAGGAAGTTTCTCAGTGGGTTCAAAAAACTAATGGCTGCGGTTTGGAGAAATTCTCTTTCGACAGCTCCCAGACGTCGCTCGCATTCCCCAACCTTTATCAGCGTGCTGCCTGAAACATAAACACACACACACATACATGAAAGACCATCTCCCACATCCATCTTCTATTCAAAGATGACGTCTTTTATCGTGTAAGAAGATACTTTTGCTCAGCCAAGTTATTGCAAAAGCTATGTGTAACTTGTTTTTTTATTTTGTCTGGAAGCAACCCAGAAAAGTAAAGCAAAGACACATGCGGTTATGACTGTTTCAGATACAATGTCCACCACTTACTGGGTAATGACACATGACACTGCTTTCTGGTCATTTTTGTTTAAACCCCATTGAATAAAAGAGTTTGTTTTTTGTCAGATGAAAAATGTTACTTTTGATTTTGAGAACTTCAGCCTCGTCGCTCTTTTTTGTCGACTAAAACCAGAGTTTAGGCCCAATTTTAAGCCCAATGTTCCCCTCTAGTTCATGGAGGCGTGACTGGAGTAAGGATTTTCTGAAAGAGATTTGTTGTGGTTCTCTCCTTATGTCTGTGCGTCACTGCGACTCTGTTACGACATTTGTCAGGAGGAGCATCATCATCATGCTGCACGAGCCCAAGAAACTTAACAACAGAAGCATCTGGTGCATCTGCCTTGTGAAGGCAACTTATAAAATGTAAAATAAAGATGAAACATTGCCCTTTTCAACTTAAGGCCAGGAGGCAAAATCAGCCCTCCAAAAATCTTTTTCGGCCCCAATTCAATTACTAAATCTTTTTTTTTGCTTGTAAATTTAACTCTGGTTATTACATGAGCAAAAGTAATCAACTTAAAGTTCTTCATGTGTCAATAAATGCTTGAAGACAATAGTTCTCTTGATTGATTATATTTTTTATCGTCTCAAAATGAGATTTGCCAAATGGATCTAGTGTATTTTTTTGTCAATTCCAGTTGCATTTTTGACTAATTTTCATTGAGAAAATATTGTATTTTTCATATTTTTAGCAAAACAATCCACTTTGTTCTTCTGTTGGTAATATACTGTAGATAAGTTTGACTTATTCACTCATTGTCCAATTTAAGATTGTCACTTTTTACAGTGCATGCTTTAGACTTGATTTGGTCCTGTTTCAGTCCTGGTTTAATTCTCCTTTAGACCTTGTTTGGTCCTGGTTTAGATCTAGTTTAATCCTGAAATACTCCAGGTTCAGATTACTAGTTGTTAATTGTGGTTTAGCGCTGATTTGGATATTCGTAGAACAATAAAAACAAACTGCAGCATTAGTTATTATCAAAACAAATCCAGTCCTGTGAATATTTGGCACAACCTCGTGTCAAAATTTGGTAAAATTTGGCTCTCTGGAAAATAAAGTTGCATAGCCCTGCATTAATAGACATGTTTTTAGAGGTAGGGGGAGCTGGAGTACCCAGAGGAAACCTAAGCAGACACGCAGAGAACATGCAAACTTCACATAGAAAGACCCCGGTTCGACTGGGAATTGAACCCAGGACCTTCTTGCTGTGAGGCCAGAGCGCTGACCACAGCACCACTGTGTCGCCTCTGTATAATGTACTTCTTTTATGGTACGTTCAGACATGGGGCGTCAAAAACGCGCCAGACGCCTAGCGTTGAACGCAGAAAACAAGCCAAGAAGCTGCGTCAGACGCGCGAATAAAACGCGTTGTTCACAGGCGTCTATTCGCTTCAACGTCATAAAAAGGAGGAGCTCTCGGTTCTCTGGTGCGAGCCGATGCGAGGAAACCAAACCAGGAAACTGGAAACTGCAGGTGCGATTTGTCGCCAAGTTTATGAATCTGAAAAAACATCAGTGTTTGTCTGTCCAGCGATCCTGGTTAAAAGTACAAATCCTCTTGAAATCAGACCGTCAAAACTCTGTCCATTCTGTTGTTTTTGTGAAATGAAGCCTTATCCGCGCGGCCCGGAGCTAAAGTGTGGTCCGTGAAACGGCAGCCTCCTGACAGACTCATAGATTACGTATTTGCACATGAACACTTTGCGCTACACAGGCGCCAGTCTCACGGCCTCCCAGACGGAACAGCAGCCCGCAAAGCGGCATTTTTCTGTCTTTGTGTTCTAATTGAGAGAGCGGAGGAGCGGAGGGATGCAGCTCTCTAAATTAGTAGACTATTATAGCCTGTTTAAAAAGCATTTTCAATCCGTTAAAATGATGGAGAGCCTTGGAAATTTTCCGTCAAAGCAAAATACAATAGGCTACTTAAATGAAAATTGTCGGTTAACCTAGGCCTACTGTATATTGAAGCTTTTGACGCTGCCTACATGTTCATTTAATTGTCCTGAGGTCAAATAAATGGAACAAATAAATCCGAATCAGACAAACATTTATTGTGAACTGTTTGTGAGGATGAACACTTTTAACAAGCAATGAATTTGCCTGGTGCAACTTCAAACGATTTATTTTTACCAATCATTATTTATTTATTTTAATTTGTATTATTTGTAATTTTTATATTTTTGCATATTTGGGTTTATTGCATATTAATTATTATTTCATTAACAGTAACATTATTTTATTATTATAATTTAGAGGTACACTTTAAGAAAAATAATAGCATGAATTTGTCTGCTTATTAAAGACATTTAAAACTGCCTATTTACCGCTACAGAAGAGAAAATAACGGCGGTATCAGCATTCAGCTTGTTTCTTGGTGGCAGCAAAGCGCGTACGTTTCTTGGTGATAACAAAGTGCGTAAAATGCAGACTTTGTTCATGAGAAACACAGTCAATAGACCAACCCAGTCTCTATAAAAATATGTTCTATAGGCCTATTTACATTTTTGCAAAAGCCATTTTACGCGCCCACTGAACGTATTTATAAGCAAATTACGTAAAATGACCACTTCATCAAATTACGTACATTCCCGACATTTTCAAAGCTTTTGCGCAGTAACGGCAAAACGTACCCATTTTTAATAAAACGTACTCAATTTACATATAATAAAATAAGTATGTTTCATTATATAGGCTAGGCCTATGCAAAATAAGTAAGTTTTATTAGGCATATATATGTAAAATTATTACGTTTTATTATAAATGTAAATAAGTAGGCTATGTTTTATTATACATGTAAAATAATTACGTTTTATTGAATATGTAAAATAATTACGTTTTATTATATATGTAAAATAGGTACGTTTGATTATAGGCCTATATGCAAAATAAGTATAAAACATATTTTTCCAAGGCAGGCAGCACTCGTGTCTGTAGTCGGAATATTCTTTTACAGGAGGCTACATTAAACAGACTATCATCATGACTGGAGTGACGCGGTCTACATTTGCAGGTGAGAACGCTGCACCTGCAAGGACAATGAACAGAGCTAGCCTATAAACCTATGCGTGCTTTTCAGGGCTAGAGCCATTTTGGCCACTTTTGTAAAGAAAATCATTTAGACGTGGCAAGTATAAGTGTTACTAAGTGTAAGATTACATTTGATAATATTTAGGCTATGCTTTGCACACGAGTGGATCCTGCTATGCATATGTGACATGTGAGCGCGTTAAAGAAAGAGAGAGAGAGAGAGAGAGAGAGAGTGAGAGAGAGAGAGAGAGAGAGAGAGCGTCTGTCTTCTCTCTGCTCCTCGGCCGCTGTTTGCCGCACAGTTGCAGTTTTTAGTTGCACAGAAGAACACCGGCGGCCCTGACCCTATGGCCAATCCGCCTTGCTTTGTAGGCCTACTCCCTATATTTTAAAATCAGTTAGGCCTAATTCTTACATCCACAAACTTTGTATTTTATTTTATTTTTTAAGCACTATTCTGCCAAAAGTTTGTACTTTCAAGTACAAGGCCTTATACCAAAATTAGGAGAAATATTAACCGAATTCAATAAAAAGTTTCATACATTGACAAAAGTGCAAAATTGAACAAAAAGTTTTATGCCCGACAGATCAAGGCCTTCAACCGCAAACCTGCCGCCTGTGCACAAATAATGGCCAAGGGTTGTTTATGTGAATATAGGCCTAATGCGAAGGGATTGAATAGACAAAATAATGTGTCTTTACACGTAAATGTAAGATTATATAATATTACGACAGCTGGTCTAGCCACCATGCGCTCTTAATTTATGGATTGAGGCAAACGGAACCAAATGAAAATTATGAAATACATAGCTAAAAAATAACTTTTCCTCTGTTCATAAACCTATCAATCACAGAGGAACGAGCGATTTACTGTTGCAGGCCACGTGTAGAGGTCGAGTAGGCTACGTCTTGTGCGAGTATGAACAGTTCTGTTCACGTTACATTTTTCGTTTCTTACTTCTAGGTGCATAAATTATCATGAATGGCATTATTTTGCTCATGTACGATAATTGGGCTGCAGCCTTGCTATCAAACTGTACCGGATAAAAAACATAGGCTATATTTTTCATACAAGTTACGTTCATGCACGTATTGAGACTCTAATTCTTTTTACCGATTTCCAAATACAAAACGTGTTTAACTTGATTCAGTTTCAATAGGCTATAATTGAAACATCACTGTATTCTTTTAAAACGGACCAAGTGGACAATGGGTCTAAATATTCTAGGGTGTGCTATTATTATGAACGCTTAAACCCTACAGCCTGGTGGCTTAAACCCTACAGCCTGGTGGCCTAAATAAACATTTACCTGGCTGTCCAGCGTGGCGCTGATTGTCTCCAAACTATGTCTTTGTTTGTCCGTCTCTGTAGAAGAGAGATGATGTGTCGTACTTTCCTGTTGCTTACAGCGCGAACGAGCGTCTCCTCCTCGCTGCTCGGCTCGCTGCTGCACCTGTTCACATTGCTGCCGCCACGTCCAGTCGGGGGCGTGTACATTCACAGCGACTGCTCTGCTTCTACCACTCGCAGGCCATGCCCACTGCTCGCTCGTGGTCGCACTAGACGCTCGTTTGAAACGCTCCACAGTGAACACCGCGCTGCGCCGCCAGTGTGAGACGCTTCGCAACGCTGAAAACGCTACTCTTCGCGCGTCTACATAGACTTTACATGGGACGCGTACGCCCGTTCGCGTTATATGTGAACGTACCATTAGGCATTAAAAAAACGCAACCCTTCAACTTCAAAATTCATTCAAACACTTTTAAAAAAGAAGCCCAAATTTGCTAAAAAGAAGTGAGCTTGGCAACTGGAGAAGAATGTGGGGAAAAAACAGTCTGTATTTAAACTAATAGATGCATTAAATATAGAAATGTGAAATCACGATATGGCGATTTCATCAGAAAAGCAGATTGGCACAGAGATGAGCTCACAATTCGATTTTCCTCACGATATTGCCCAGGCCTAGGTCTTGTTGATTGTCTAGTAATTTAGTTCATTTTTTTAAAAAGTTTAGGATTAAGTTAGTCTGACTCTGGCAGGCTTAGTGTCGAGAGGAAATGAATTTGAGTAACATGGGGTAAAAGTAAGAGCACAGACAGCTGAGAGAAGAAGTCTGAATTCTGTTTAGAGAATCTGAACGTCCTAACCAGTGACGGGAAACAACGACTCTACAGCTGTTTATAAAAAACTACAACATCCACCAGCGGACTACAAAACACACACCACAGCACTGCTGTTTTAATGACTATTTCAACACGACAGTTACACTTTTGTACAAGAATCTTACACTGTTAAATAAAAATACTGCCATAAACCTCACAGAACGAGCCATCTTTGAGGAAAGTTTAAACTAGGGGTGTCAAATGAGTGCATTAATTGAGATTAATTAATTACAACATATTAATTGAGTAAATTTTTTAATCGCATGAATCTATTTTGAAATCTTTAACTTCATTGTTCTATCTGTGAGTTACAAAGTGGACATAAGGGTTGTTCAACTTAATAACTTAGCAACAACATTGTTTGCAATATATTAATATTTCCATCTGCAACAATAATGTAATTAATTAAATTGGATACAAACAAAACAAAAACACTTAAAGTGCCTATGACAGGTTGAACTACTCATTTCACTAAAACAAAGTCAAGACCATTACATTCAAGTTTTCACTCAACATTTTGCAAAGTTCGCCTCAGTTTAGCCATCTTTTAGGGTTAAAAACTGACTTCCTGTTCAAAGATGATGACATCACTCTAGGGAGTTGCTAAGCAACCATGTCAGAAACTGGGCCAAAACTCTTCTAATGTAGCAGGTTTTCACTTCTTGAGACATTAAAATACATAACAACACACTCAATTAGTTAAATTTAAGTCATTAAAATATGCTCATTGTGAGAAAATTGAAAATGTCTTTGTCTCCCTAGTGTGATGTCATCAGTTTAGAACTCTGCTCTACTTCGGGTATTTTAACATAATTTCAAACTTTTCTTCACAAACATTATTATATTTAACTAGTGTTAATCTACTAAATTCATTTAAATTTGGACATTTGTAGGAACCTGTCATATGCACTTTAAGTTGAGTGTTTTTCTCAGCAATTTTTAGGTGAGATTAAAATAAATAGATTAATTAATTACAGATCATAATTAATTAATCTCTTCAATTTTTTAATCAGCACTAGTTTAAACACAAATTTCCAACAGCATTCTGCACATATACTCGCACAGGACAGGTCAGAATATAACACACTCACCATCAGACGTCTGTGAGACAAAAGACAAATATATTCCAGTAAATCCTTGCTTTGGTCTTGCAAATGTTCATTCATTGTTGGAGAGATCTGTGCAATGCATTGTGGGATGTCTCCTAGCTCCTTACCGGCTGTAAGTTAGCATCAGAGGTTCATATGCTAAAGGATCTAACAGGCTCCTAACTCCTACCTCCTGACTGCATTATTCAAACAGCTCTTTTCATGGCGTGCAGTGCAGCTATGAGCTATGGAGCTAATTTGACCAATTGGGATGTAGCGTTACATTCCTGGACACTGATCCCCACATCTGTGGTCTAAGTGGTGCAAAATTAGTTCTGTGGTCGCTGCTGGACCGAAATGACAAACTATTTAAAGAGGTCCTTTAGAAGAAAAAGCTTTATCTACAAATGACACATTTGCATTTCTGCCAAGGTAAATAATGAGACGTCTGGCCAGGATACATTTACTGTATGTCCGGCCACATGTTTTCCACTTTCTTTCATCATGTACTGTACAAGAATCTTATAAATATGTCTAATTAAAGGTTTAGATCTGACTCTAACTGTTTTTCTTAGTTGGACCATTCTGGTAACATTTATGTTTGGATGGCATCTGATCAGAGATGTTATGCTGCTTTGAGTTCAAATGGACATCAATTTGTTTTAATGGCTAAATGGTTTGAAGCTAACATGCTTTGATATGAATCTAATTTTTTTGAATGAATACAGACAAGTGGGCGGGGATAGGTGGTAGGTGAGGACAGGGCTCTTCTGAGCACTCAATCTTCAGCTGCAGGACAATAAAAGATTACTCATACATGAAGAAGAATTCAGCCCTGTTCTGGCTTTGACCCTTCTTCCCTCCCAGGCCTTTTTGATCATTTTAAGCAATATTCACAGCTCTACAAAAAATCTGTGCAAATGTAATCATGACATTTGTACATCAAATGAGACCTACAGGTGTCTACTTTCATTTTAAAAAAGAATTGTTATTCTACATTAATCAGCTTTTTTAAATTTGAAATTCCTTGTTTTCATTCAATTTCAGCGTTTGACGAGAAATGTCCTTTTTCTAATTTAAACTTATGTCAGTGTTATTTTCTTCTGTTCAGATTTTTGGTGAAAGAATATGAGCAACTACAATAAAATAATGTCTTTAGAATAAAAACACGTGGTTTAAATGATTAAAACAATGAAAAGCTGTGTTACAGATAAGCAGTACTTTTCCACTTTCTGATGCAGATTCTATAGATTCAACTCTTTCATGGAGCAGAGATTATAATTGGATCCTCCAAACATGAAGAAATCCAGTAGTTTGACTTCCTCTGACACTTTGAGCTCACTCACAGAAGAGGAAGAGCGCACGGAATCGTTTTGACACAGTCCGGACCAGAGCCCCGCGCGTGCTTTACCCAGACCATGAAGACCGGGCTATAGTCCCTCTGCGTCCATGACTCCGAGGACTGTGTTGATATAATTTAATAACTGCTAGTTAAATAAATAACAAAATTACAATAGAGAGCAAAAAATCTGTAATATTTTCCTTTGAACTTGCAGTGCTCCACTGTCATGTTCTGCACATGTGACATAAGGTTCACTAAATCAGTGTTTTCCAACCTTTTTTGGGCCATGGCACACTTTTTTGGTTGAATTTTTCCGCGGCACTACTCAAATAATGCCAAATCAAACTATTTTGGAAACAACAATATTTTATTTAGTAAAAACTGTTCATTACACTTACAAGGGAATCTACTGTTGGAGGACCTGCCTATTTTTTGTATAATTGTGGTTGTTGAAGTTCCTCCAAACGTACTATTTGCATAGAGAGGCAACATTACTCACAATAAGATTGCAAGCTTTTTCCAAGCTTTTTTAACAAAATACTCTATAACTCATAAATACATGTCAAAAAAGTCTTATATTTAAATTTGTAACATCCCAAAGAAAGCTTTTCAAAATTACAGAATCGCATGTTTGAAAAGTTACATAATGCATCTTTAAATTATAATTTAAATGAGTAATTAGTGATTATTTTACTTTCACGATGGCTGAAAAGGTTATTTCAAACACTCCAAAATGGTAAATGATTCAATTAAATCGGTTTCACTTCAGTTTGGATTTAGAAAACTGATTCATTTTTACAAGGCACACATGACAGTCTCTCCAGGAACACTAGTGTTCCCCAGCACACTGGTTGAAAAACACTGCACTAAATGAATTGGCTTCAGACAAAACAGTCCGTCTGTGCCACGTGCGGGGCGCTGCCTTTGGAGCTCAGCACACAAAAACATCTCTTCACGTTAACGCTACGACATGGACTGGGGGCAAAATATGGTCCACTGTGTTAATGTAAAAGATTTAGTCACTTTTTGTCAGCATTTTAAAATAAGTCATCTCAGTAGTAGTCATAATCTTACGTAAATCAAATATTGCTCACAACATATGAGCGCTACTTGATGACAATATCATTTTCCAGGTATACATAACAGAAGGACTCACCATAAGGGCCGCCAGCTCCAAAGTCCCGGGCTGCGTCCTCCATGTACTGACCCAGCAGCTCTGCATTAGTTACTCTGCACGGAGCCTTTCTGTCCAGCTTTTCATACAGAAACTCTTCGATCCTGGCACCTGCATGAAAGCAAACACAATGTAGTACACTTTAAAAAAAACATGAAACAATATCTTATGAATATGTGGCCTAAAATTCATGAATGACTGCAGAACTTTAATGTGACGGTGGCCATAACACAGCTGAGTTCAGCACACAATGGTCTCAATGAGGCAAGACGGTACATTCAATTATTGAATTTGGATATTTTTTCTTTTTAGTAGGACTGTAGTCAACCAAAGAAATTCTTAAACGACTAAAAGTACAGTATGTCCCATTGAGTATCTGCCCCATGATATCGGTTCAGCCGATACTATTGTTGTGCCTTTAGTTGGACATAATAAGACTAAGTTACTGGCTGAAGTTGATCCAGAACGTCTCATAATGTTTGACATTTTAGTCAAGTATTTAAGTTGTTAAGTTGTGAGTTGTGAAGAATAGTTTTATAACACTATAGACCAGATGTCTATGTTTTGACAAGAAAAATACGTTGTTTTTTTCAGTCCTTGTCCTTACACTAGTATTGGTTGATGTTATGTATTGGCAGATACTTAATGTCTAAAAATGTCTGAATGGATATCAGAACAGAAAAAGCCACTAAAAAGCCAATGGTATTCATGCAAAAACAACAATTTACAAAATGAATAGGAAACATTTTATCAGACCAATGATTCTGTCCCAAGAATTCTCAACTGAATCAAACGTTTGACCCTGTTCAGGCTGCAACTAACGATTATTTTAGTAATCGATTAGTTCTTTTAATTAATCAATTAGTTATTTTGAACGCAAAAACAAATTCAAGATTTTTGCCAAATTTGAGCTGAAACATTGATGCTAAAGGTCATCCTGGAGATGTAGATTTTAGGGTTGACAAAGGTAGAAAAATATGATAATAATCAATACTAAAACTGGTATTGAAACACTCATTCAATACTCACTGATACTTAAAAAAAAAATAACACCAACGGGACCAAATTAAGAATTTTAGAATAAACCTGAGCTTTAATAAAGCTAGTTTAAAAACAAAATGTTCAATAAATAAAGTAATTGTATTTTGCTGTTTATATCCCAATTTATTGTAAACAAATTTGACATCAAGAGGGTATTTTTAATTATCGTTGTAGTATCATAATTAGTATCAAGAATTGAGACTATTCCTTAGTTTAAAAATTGACCAGCCCAACTAGTTTTTACATCAAAAACCCTAAAGTTACAACATTTATATGTCATTTCTGTTCCGTCTGAAGCTTTTCCACAGCTCATGGCATGTTTGGAAACGAAAGAAAGGCTAGTTATTCGATTAATAAATCAGTTTTCAATTATTTCAATAATCGATCAGTTGCGATGAATTGATTAACTTGTTGCGGTCTGCTTATAATCTATCTAAAGAATTAGTCAACTTATACAAACGTTGGTCGACTGAATAACCGACTAAACGACTTGTTTTCATGTACATAGTTCTGGTCTCTTCACCATGGTGTGTGTTTGTGAATAAGAGCACAATCTGAGCTGATAGGTGATGCTAATAATAGTTTGCCACAGAGCAAATGGAGAATGGTGAAAGTCTAATGGTTTTCCAAAGCAGACAAAGGCACAATGGAGAGCGATTACAAGGCCCAATAGAGCATTATTCACAGGGTAAACTCTGCTCTTTGTACTGTCACTCACTAGACAAGAAACCAGCACAACAAACAAACTAACTAACTAACAAAGTTAGTGAGCATGTTACAATTTTAAATGCATACAGGTCAAAAGTTATATTTAATTTATTATTTAAAAATCCACCAGGTGTGACTCTCTCCAGTTCACAGTGACGACAGTGTAGCCTTCAGCCTTCAGCGTCTTTATAATGGCATCACAGCAGCTTGACCTCAACATAACATTATGGACGGGACGATTCACTGACTTAAGTCATGATTTGATTCAGTTTTTACAATTTTGCAGTCACATTTTTTATTTTCTTTGATTTTGTATTACTGTTTTTTTGTTTGTTTTTTTTTACCTCCAAAGCTAAAACACAAAATGATGGAAATGATTCACTTGGCCACATGTTTCGGTCATGCCATAGAAAGAAATAGAAAGAAGAAACAAACAACACAATAGCGTTTGTTTTACTTCTGGCACATCATGTCATCATCCTGCTCAAAGTGAAAGACCCCACTCCTCCTTCCCATTCACAGTGGTTACGTGATGCGCTATGTCCTGATTAAAACTTGAAAAAATAAGGGCTTCACTGAAGCAGTCCACCAATAAATGTGAAAACACATGGGTAGATGGATAAATGCATGTGTAAATGTGGCTCCTCACTGCAACCTATTGTTGCAGTGAAGAGTTTTTGTTGTTTGTTTGTTTGTTTATATTTTATGTTTGACATAAATGTAACTTGTAAACTTGCTACCTGTTACATTTGAAAATAACAACAACAAAAAAAAACTACACACAAAATAAACCGAAATCAATTACATTTAAAACAAAGTCACTGTTGTTAGTGCTCAGAACGTGTATTTTTATGTATTATTTATTTATTTGTTTGTTTGTTTGCTTGCTTGTTTGACAAGGACAGTACATATGGACATTGCTACTAGAAAGTACCCACTGTCCATGTAGATAAGGCTTCTAGCCATTGGCTAATTTACAACTTTTTTTCACTCACCTGAATGTAACTTTTAAGGGTCGAATTTCTTTTGTTTTTGCACAGTAATAAACTCTTGTAGTTACTGACAATGATTATTTTTCCGACTTGTTTCCACTGTATACAACTATATTGTGTGTGTGTGCATTTCAGCGCATGAGCAAAACTTCGAATGATTTTCAAAGTCGTTTAAGCTTTAAGCTGATGTAAGCTGATGTAACAGGGAAAAAAGCAAAAGATTTGATCCAAAAACAACTTCATTTGGCAGTAGGGACAAGCCTAGCCATTTGGTGCTGCTGAGTCACTATCAGCTCCAGCCAAAAAGAAAAAAAGCGTGTTCACTTTTGGAGGAAACGATAAAATGGTCTATTTGATTAATTGTACTTTGTTTTTTGTTTTGTTTAATCAGAAAACAAACATCCACATGAAGAGAAGACGATCACAAACACGCTACCGTTTACAGTCACTCAACAGGCTTTTCACACATGAAAGTTCCAAAAACTAAAGCTAAAACATGCTAAAAACATTATTACAGGTAATATGTATGTTGTTGTGTATTACAAGGCTAATGGAGCTAAGGAGCATATTCAGCCTGGAAGACTATACCAGCTTCTTCCTTAGTAATCAGCACACCTGCGCTTCATCTCAGATCCAAATTCAATCATGTCTCGCTCTGTTCAGTCAGCTTCAGCTCTCCTCCTCCCTCTCAGCCTATCAGGGCGTCAGGGCCATATTCAAAAGAGCAGCTCAACCTTCGCTCTCGGCTTCAGCTCTCAGAAGTGTCATTTCACCTCATCGCTACCCTCCTCCTCCCCTCTCCACCTCAACTTCCACCTTCTTCCTCTTCACCACCACCACCAGTGTCTTGGCTCCGGGGGAAATCTCCTACACCAACAGCTCATCATTTATCACATGCACATTGTTTTCTGCCGGGGCCTAAGCGCCAAACCTCTAATAATAAATGTCATCATCGCATCATTTTGTCTGTTTGAGTCTGTCCAGGTTGAAATGGTGTAAAGCTGAACATTTTAATTATCCATAAACCTGCTTTTTATTATATATTTTTATATATAATGGGGTGCACGGTAGCAGAGTGGTTAGAGCTCTGGCTTCCCAAAAAGGAGATCGTGGCTTCGACCCGAGATCAGACCATATCAACATCTCATGATCTCTCTGGGTGGAGTTTGCATGTTCTCCCTGTGTCACTGTGGGTTTTCCTCCCACCTCCATAAACATGCATGTTTAGGTTCATTGGGCATCTCTGTAAATTTCCCCTGTGAGTGAATGAGAGAGTGAATGTTTGTCTGTCTAACTCTGCGACGAGTTGGCCATTGTCCAGGGTGTTCCCCGCCTAAGGCCCAAAGTCACTAGGATAGGTCCAGTCACTCGTGACAACTAATGGCAACAAGTAGTAGAAAATGAATGAATGAATCTTGATACGAATAGCATTAAGAGAATAGTGTCGGGATAGATATTATTTATTTAACGTTTGAGATGAATCATCTCGTTTTCAGGAGGGTTCTCAATATGCGGTTTCGTATCGTATCGAGGACCCTTGTACTGGGATGTGTATTGTAACGGAAGGCTCATAGCAATACCCAGTACTTCAAATGCTACAAAATAAAAATGTCACCATCGTCACGGAGACTTACCAAGACATTTAATACTTAGTTCTGCTTTATGTAGTTCTGCTGTATGTTTCACTAAATGCAACAAACAGAAGTCAAACCTACTAAACCAGAGTTCTCTAGAGCAATCCTATCTCTTTAAAGACAGATCAGTCCAACATCTCATTCAAGGGGATGAGAATGCATGTTGACATGTTACATGACACTTCTATTTGGTCAAACTTGGCTAAACTTGTTCAGTTGAGGTTTAGCACAGCAGCAGCAGCACACTGAAACACAGAGATACTATACTCACCAGTGTGGTCGACTGTAGCATGGGGAATCAGAAAGTCACATGTTAGCGGGCCCTGTTAGTAATGCTTATCTTGTGTCTTTTTCTGCTTATTTCACTTGAGAAGATTTTTTTATTTGGTAATGTAAGATCTCGTATTACCTTATGTCAATACTTTGGCCAACATTATCTAAAATTAAACTGTAAAAAATAGCAAATTTTTAAAGTTTCATAGCCCCTTTGCTTAATGTTTGCTCTTTCATTCACAATTCTTGTTCTGTAATTCTAAATATATACTGTATGTTGCGCCATACTTGGGTTTGGTTGCAGCAGGACCTCAGTCTGCCTGTAGATCTTCTCGGTCCAGTTTTTGGTGCAGTCGGCGCGGCTCATCAGGTTTTCAAAGTGAGCGTCCAACTCTGTCCTCTCAGCTTGGCCCAGTTTCTCCTCCGTGTACTGCGCAAGAGCAGACAAACATCAAGGTAATAGTTACATGTGTATTTTGGGGCGTTTGAAGCATGCGTCGACTCTCTTTCCGCTGTCTCCGGCAGAAACTCCAGCAACCGCAACCTTCCTCCCCCTCGCCCCCTTCCCAACACATTCCCGACCCAAATTTCTCTCCTGGGAAACCCTGGCTCTTTGAATTTTTTTTATTTAGCAGTGTAAAATGTGTTTAGATGTGTCTTTGCTGCCTTATTTCCAATCCTAAAGTTACGGAAAAATTTGAAAATACATAAATAATGTTAAGTTTCACTTCAGCAGGCTAATACAAAAGTTGTTTATTAATCAATCAATGGACTCTTTGTTGACCAAATGTTGTATTAGTCGATTTATTTATTAATTTAGACATGAGACTTTATTTTGAGCAGCAACAAAAAGGAGTTAATTAGCTGAAGATTTGGAGCCAAATGATTGGTCAAATCCAACTTTTTCAATATTTATAAACTGCTTCCTATTCATTTTCTGCAAAAATTCAATTGCAATATTTGTGTTCTCATGCACAATTGGGACAAATTAGGGATGGAAAATCGATCGAAAAAAATCGAAAATCGATCGAAGTTCGCAGAAATCGAATCGTAAGGCCAGAATCGATCCGTTTTTTTTCATTCAGCCACTGACTTACACACACACTCTGTAGTTGTGTAATACACACAATAATACAAAGATAGTCACAATGTTTGAAGAAGCAAAGCCTGAACTTGTGCCAGACCTGACTGAATGTGCTTTATTATGTTGAGTTAACAACTAATGGGTTAACGACACTAAATATGACTGTTTATTGTTTGAATGTTGACAAAAAACACTAGTTCTAAGCTCTAACAACAGTGGCTTTTTTTTAAAATGCCGTGTATTATGGTTTGTTTTGTGTCTTAAGAAAAAAAAATCGTGGCTACAAAATCGAAAACTGAATCGAACCGTGACTTAAGTGAATCGTCCCATCCCTAGGACAAATAATTGGTAAAAAGAAAAAAGAATGTTTTTTAGGTTAAGAATATTTGCCACGTCTCCTTTTTATTGATCGATGGAACATGTTTTTACTGCTCTAGTCATTTCCCATAGCATTCTTTATTTATTTATTAATAAATATTTTAAATCCAGTTCTTCTGTCTACGAGAGGGCATTATTAAAGTTGAAATATGTTTATTCAGGATTACAACAATACAATATTTTTTGTGTGTGCTACAAACATGGATGAGATGAAACATTTATTTTCAATACACTACTTTATTTCTATGCAAGATTTTCCAGATTACCATTTCATCACCCACCTCATGATGTCTAAAATAAAGCAGATTTAAAGTGAATAGGGAATGTGTTAAAACGATGCTTTGCTACAGCAGAACAAAAACACACATTTGGTGAGAGAACACCAACCTGTTATTATCTTACACCTAGTATTTTTAGGCCTTTAAAATAGCCTGGATTAAGAAACTGCTGAATATGTTGTTACAAACCACGGACTGAAGACAAAACTAAACATTTGCTGGACTGAATAATTCAGTAGCAGATGTATTAAATATTTATAAAACAACAATCCGTTTTGGTTTGTGTAGATGTCAGACAGGATGGAACAGGAAATACTTTACATTTTACTTTTGTATTTAACAATTCAACAGTGTAGGAGTTTAATAGTACACACATGTGACTTGTTTCAACACTGGTTTGACAGGCTCCATTGATTGCAGCAGTTTCAAAACAAGGAAATTCCTATTCACCAAATAAAAAAAAAAAAAAGAAAAAGAAAGAAAAAAAACTTATTATAGAAATGCCCACTGTTAAACTAAGCATTGTTTCTTCATATGAGTCGGGTCATTAAAAATAAACACGTTTTCCAGCCAAATGCTGATCAACTAGCTCTATGCTGCAGCTGCTAATGTCAAAGCTGCTAACGACATCGGGTGTTGACCTCTACATCTATTATTTAAATTCAGACTTAGGGTATTTTTTGTCCATTCTGATCCAGTATAATACCATCGATTTATCAGAGAGCTGTTTTGATGTGGGGGAAGATGGCTAATCATCACGCAGCACCAAAGGCTCGCAATAGGAACGAAAATGCAACTTTGGATTATTGTGAAATGCACATTCCTGTTCGGTAAAGTGTTGATTTTACCTGAACAGCCCGTGTGAAGAACAGCCCAGCACCAGAGGCAAGTTTTTTCACGTTAAAGTCCATTTTGATGAGTCTGTTGCTGGTGATGTCCACGAAAGAGCTGCAGACTCCTGCTGACAAACTGACGTAAGGCACGTTCAAGTCACGTGAATGGGTGAAAAGTTATATTTGCTACATTTTATTTTTATATTTTAATTGTACGCTTGATAAATGTGTTCTGCAGTATGATAAACTTTAATGAGTAAGCTATACCTATTTTCTATAATGCTTTTTATTACATAACGCACTGTTTGAAGCCAGTACGTGGTTACGTATCTCAACATCTGCACGTTAACTCTGACGCAAGCACGCACAGGACGTGAAGTTGTCGAAGAAGCAGCAAGCTGGCTGGCTTGAAGCCTCATGTGTGTTGGGTTTGTAGAAAGATCACTTAGATAATAGGTTATCTAACAAGTTCTACAGCACTTTTCCTCATTTGTCACATACCTAAACTTGTGCGGTTTGCAAAGCCAGTCTCACAAAGAGTTTGCGTGATATTGCGATGTAAACATGGCTTACTAGCTAGCTGTAAACAAATATTACCAAAGCTAACAAAATGAATGACTAGAGATGTAACAGTAACCTTATCATTGTGTAATCGTATCACCACAAATCTCAGTATAATGTAATTGGCTGTAAATAAATATTATTTTGTTTAAAGCTATTGTTTTGGTAGCAGCAACAGTTAGGATTTAGCAAATGGGACTTCATCGACCATAATGCTTTGCTATATTTTGTTGCAGAAACCATTAAAAAACAAAAAACTGTTTTAATATTTTGCAGGCTTATGATTTATTTTGTAATATAACATGTCTTTTTCTTGCAAAATGTATTTTTCAAGAGAATGTATTTTTTTTTTTTTATTCTTTGAACTTCTCACATTCTCGCAATACATGACTGACTTTCCAATCACTTCTCTATTGATAATCATTCTGTTGCATCTTGTTTTGTAGCTTTGATCTGCAGTAGCGGTATGCAGAGCAGGTGGCCATGGCTGCGTGGAAGTCTCGGACCCGAAGTCTGCAGGTGTTTGACACGGAGCTGAGCGCGGACACGGTGGAGTGGTGTCCCGTCTCCTCCGACCACAACATACTCGTGTGTGGGACATACCAGCTGCAGAAAGGAGTAAGTTTGGCTGAATGTGGTAACCATCTATGTGGATGACTATCTGTAATAAAAAAAAATATATATTATTATTTTTGTTCTGTGCAGCCATTTAGGCTTCTGCTTTTTATGCCTTTTGCACTGAATAGAAGTACTGAGGGTTACATATAGGGCTGGGCAATTTCGAGAAAAATTGTGAGCTCACTGTTGTGACAATCTGCTTTTTTGTTGAAATCATCAAATTCCCATTAGCCTCAAAGTTGCTAAGTTTGTTTCTTTATAACAATTTGGGCATCTGTTTTTAATAGTCGTATGAGTTGAAGTTCATGTGTTGAGGTCTTTTGTGTTGCACTTCAAGTCAAGTTCCAGGTGAATTTTGACATATTTTCAAGTTTGATTTACAAAAATATATGTAATTATAAATGAAACATGGAATTTACATATTTTCAAAAGCTGTTATTAGTGTTAGAAATGCCAAAACTGTCTTATTACACAATGTTCTAAATAATCGATTATTTGAATAACTTTATTTATGGGCTGAGGTCGCTTGTCTTTGGATTTTTTTCAAAGGTTTCGTCACATTTTTTTCTGAAAATCTGGCAACACTGGTCAGTGTTTGTTCTGCTCTGAGTGTACAACTTGTCGCACACTTACTACAATTTCAGGTGTTCATCTTATGCCTGTCTCACCAAGTTAACTCTGGGCAAATATAGAGAGTACAAACTTGATCCTGGAGAATCCAAGCTCATTTATTTGTATCAGTTTAAAGAATCGCCAGTACAGAAGTGAATCTTGACTTTCCAAGTAAGTCATAATGGGGTATTTTGAAAATTTTGAAAGCCAACTATTATATTATCGAACATAACTGTTTAGGAAACACTGGCCTAATAGATTACCACTGGGGGTACGTCAGGCATTCGTAAGTTCTTCTATCTAAACCTTTTTGAGTCAGTTGTATATTGTCCTTTTAGATAGTTTTGTTTTTAGAGTTCAACCATGGGAGATCGACATTGGGGGTATTCCATGAAACGAGCTAAAGCCAAAGCCTGGCTTATTTGGCCAATCTAGGCTTATGAAATCTCCATTTCCGTTCCACTAACGCGGTTAGCCAGAGTTGGCGCTGAGTTGCCGCAGTAACAAGTGCGCAGACATAAACCTGGTCGGGACCAGGCTAACAGTCAAGATTATTTTAGCTTTGTCTCAAAAAACATCTAAAAAACACTTAAATCACATGTTTATCCTCACACACTTCCACATGTGTGTGAAATTTCTCTGTCTGTCACAACACAACTTATAAAGTCACTTTTTATTCACTTTTATTTACTTGGCATTGGCACTAAAGAGCCGCTTTCGCTGTTTCTTTTCTTTTTTCTTTTTTTTCTTTTTTTGAGCCGCTCTCGCTGTGGAGAGACGCGTTTGTAAGAGCAAACGTCACATTGGAGCACAAAGAGCCACATATTTAACTGGAAAATTAACGTGCATCTAAACTACAAAAGATTTAGCACATACATGCAGCTATTTCTCTAAAGGATGAAGCAATGAAAGCATGACTAAAGTGTGAGAGCCATGGAGTCTAGCTGCTGCTTTTACGCACAGAAGCGCTTCATCGCATCTCTCTCCCTCATCTCTCCTCACACCACGGACACACATCCTCTGCTCTGATTGGTCACTTCTGGTTGTGTAGAGTTACGCTACAACTTTGTGACAACTTTACGCAGCGGGACTAGTTCCACATGCGGAGTGGAAAACCACACATTGCATTAGAAAACGATAAGCCTACTACTCACAAATAGATGATAAATCCTCTGATCTCCTCCGCATAAACTGCCTCGTCTTTCTCTGGGCAGCGAACAGGAGGGGAGGGGCTGCTTCTCGCTCCCCGCATCAGAATAAACCACTATAACTAAAAACTTTGCGTTGCAAATCAAACTAGAGTCCGTGTGCACTTTGGCTTCGTCGTTAGATCATGAGGAAAAACACTTTTTCTCTCTCATTCTCAGTGATGTGTTTGCTCCATTGATCTGGTCTCGTCACATTCAGCGGGAGCGCGCTCATAGCCCAGATTAATCTTCAAGCTTGAATTAGCGTTGTTCAGACCCAGGCTTATTTCTTTCATGGAACCACTTGAGGCTGAAGTTGGAGATGAAGCTAGTTTCAGCTCAGGATTTTAGGATAAGCTTAGACTTGTTAAGCACTTTCATGGAATACCCCCATTGTTCCAAATATACTGATTGGTAAGTGCTTGATAGTTGGATCCAGAAGGTCGTAAGTGAGTTAGCTGCTATGATAATGAGTTTATTTCTGTTGCTAAACTGCTCTAATTTTTCCTGAACTAACCAATTCCCATAAACCTAATCATCATCCCTCCCGACCCGACTATCTAGCACTAACCATACCAACTTCATCTATAAATTCCATAAGGATTTTTAGAACAATTCAAACATTAAACATTTTAAGGAATGTTGCGGGCTAGCCAGCTAAGTGCTAACTGATATATATGTGTATATATATACTTGGATATACTCCATACTAACACAGTTGTTTTCAGTCTAGGAAACAAGTGTAATTCGGCTAATTCTCATGACAACTTTTCAGTTTATAGCTTTTCAGAAACAAATTTTTCATTAAAATTCAATGTCTTCTACTCATTACTCACCATAGAGCTATGCTTTCAAATGTTTAGATACATTTACTTTGAATCAATATGGAAATCTTATAATGGCAATCAATACTTGCGAAACCAAGGGATGGACAATCACTGTTGACATCCACAACTCAATGTAGTGTTATTTTAGACCTGGACTAGTCCTGGCATAGAGCTAGTGGAACATGAAAGACCAAATGTTTTCTTTTGTGGTACTTGTGTCTAATGGAACTGTATTTTTTACAGACTGGAGAAGAGAATGCTACTCCAAGCCGGACCGGTCGCTTGTACCTCTTTCGGTTTTATCGAGAGGGTCCGATGACTCCGCCGCTGACAGAGCTCCAGCGCATGGACACAGCTGCTATTTTAGATCTGAAATGGTAAGTACTTCTTCATTTAAAAGTGATTATTCGTGATAAAATGACCATTGTGGTAAAATGATCATTTGATTTGTGATCATGGTGGCGTTGCAGGTGTCACATTCCTGTGTCGGAGCGGCCGGTGCTTGGACTCGCTGCAGCCACTGGAGATCTGCAGCTCTACACGCTAAAAGACACTCAGGTCAGCAGTGTGCTTTCAGACAGTACTGGATTTGTTGACACGCATTTTATAGGAAAGTAGTTTGATAGAGTTTGACATTAGCAGTATTATTTCTATAGATTCTGGTAATAAAATCAAATTGAAGGCACAACAGGTAAGTCATCTTTATTTATTTATTTAGCACATATACTCAGGCAGATGTCTTCCCAAGCGCCTCCCCACTCAGTGACAGCAGCAGCCCTGGGGCAGCTCAGCAGAAGCGAGTCGCTTGGTGCCACCACCACCAAGCATTCCCTAACTTGCATGTTAATGGTTGTGGGGAGACCTGAGTGCCTGGAGGAAACCACCCAGACACGGGGAGAAACTCCACAAAGAAAGGCCTTGGCCGTGCAGGAGTTAGGGCTGTTGAAAAATATTGATTTGTCGATATTTCGTAATACCTAATCTCCAAATGTTAGTATCGATACATCATTTATTTTAAGGAGGATGCTTTGTTTTCTGGATTCCAAGAGATTTCAGTGTCAATAGTGGTTCAAAGTTTTTTTACTTTATATGATTATAAAAAGAGACAAGTGGTTTTTATTTTTAGAAACTCGATTAGTTTTGCGTTGCTATTATCAATTCTGTCAGAGAGAGCCATCATTTATCATTAACAGAAACTATCCATTGTAACTTATGTGTCTAATTTTTTAAATTATTTTTAATTTTCACTTAAAGAAAGATCACGATATACTGTATGGTTGCAAGCCTCTGTATTGGGATATATTGTGATGTATTATATTGTGACATGTGTATCATGATACATATCGTATCCAGATTAGAGGCAATGCACAACCCTAGCGTGGGAGTCAAACTCGTGACCTTTTTGCTGTGGTATGTGAGCGCTAACCACTCTGCCACCCTGCCCTCAGTGGTAAAAGAAAAAAAAATTAGGGGCAGTTTCTTGAACCACTATTTTGTTTGTAAATGAACACATCCAGGATATTTTATGTGAGGCTATTTAAGCGTTGTGTGGCTCCAATTTGGTTAAAATTTTGTATTCATGTGGCATACGAAGATATACTAAGTGAGAGCGTCTGGCTGCAGACATTTTACGTCCCACCCACCTCTTACTACAGAAGCAGCTCTCGGTGCTGACTGGACATACTTGGCAACTCTACTTTTCACAAAGCCTTAAAAATAGCCAAATTATCTATTCTAACCTCAAACCAAATCATAGCCATGTGAGAGAGGTGACTCACTATGACTATGTAGGAAGAGGGAGCTCCTGATGTGCAGCAGAAGAATCTACTATATAAATGCAATTGGACTAAATTTAAAAATTAAACTTCTGATTTCATAATGTTTTATTCACGTGAAAGTTATCAGTTTGATTGTAATGCTGTAACATTTGTGTAAAAGTCTTGTTTGGAATGCTCAGCTCAGTTTGTTTTCAGTAGGAAGGCGGCCGGAGACTGCACAGCCTGAGCAGGACAGAGGTGGGAGCGGATCGACTGGTGCTGTCTTTGGACTGGTCCACAGGCAGACTGGACAGGTTAGGAACACTTCTCTGTCTCTCTCTCTTACGCTCTCTCTTCTCTCTCTCTCTCTCTCTCTCTGTCTCTCACTCTCTGTCTCCTCTTCTTTCTCTCTCTCTCTCTCTCTCGCTGTCTCTCGCAGAGTGTTTTATTTCATGTGCGCGGTTATAAAAGAGAAACAACAACAACAATGATGAAACGCCAGTGGATTAAAGCAGGTTTGTGGGCGTCAAGTGAAAACATTTTCTCAATCTCTGTTCTGGTTTTCTGATTTTCTATAATTTTGTAAAGTAGGTGCGTGGGAGACAGCATGCGTATTGGACGACCAAACATGAAATAAAGAAGAATTGGGACTTTGACTACGAGACGCAGTGACACACAAAAAAAATCCTTACTCTTTCCACGCCTTCCCGAACTAGTAGAAGAGTACATCGGGCTTATAATTGGACCAAAACTCCTGTAGTGTGCAGAAAAACTTTTCTCTCTGCTTCTTTTTCTTTGCTTCTCTCTATTTCTCTCTATTCGCTTCTCTTTCTCTCTATTTCTGCTTTACTTGCACTTTCTTTTTCGGTTTCTTTCTCTTTGTTTCTCTCCCTCCACTTCTCTTTCTTTCTTTCTTTCTATCTCTCTCCCTCTCTCTCCTCTCCCTTCCTCTCTCACTCTCTATCTCTCTCTCTTTCTCTCTCTCTCTCTCTCTCCTCTCTCTTTCTCTCTCTCCTCTCTCTTTCTCTCTCTCTCTCTTCTCCTCTCTCTCCTCTCTTTCTCTCTCCTATCTCTCTCTTTCTCCCTCCCTCTCTCTCTCCCTCTTTTCTCTCTCTCTCTCCTCTCTTTCTCTCTCTCCTCTCTTTCTCTCTCTCTCTCTCTCTCACTTTCTCTCTCTCTCTTTCTCCTCTCTTTCTCTCTCTCACTCTTTTCCCTCTCTCACTTTCTCTCTCTCTCTCTCTCTCTCTCTCTCTCTCTCTCTCTCTCTCTCTCTGTGAATTCTTGGTGTGAGAAAATGTTTTGTCTTTATTTTGTTTTACATTATTTTGAAATATAACATGCCAAAGTAAAAGTATTTAGGAGCTTGTTTAAAAGCCAGTAAATACAAATAATAATGCCTATCATCTCTCTGTGTTTGTCTCTTTAGCAACGACGTCCGTGTGGTGTGCAGTGACTCTGCCGGCTGTGTTAGCGTGGCGGCGCTGGAGGAAGGCGCTGTGACAGTTCAGTCTCAGTGGAAAGCTCATGACTTCGAGGCCTGGATTTCTGCTTTCTCTTACTGGGACACGCAGCTCGTTTACACCGGTAATACTCCTCATTTACCAGAGTTTCCAAGAGTTTGCTGAGACTGTACTGGAGTCCCTCGTCACGTGACCTGTAACTATACTACTTTTTTTTTTTTTTATCAAGTTACAAGGTAGTTTTATCTACTTGAACTAGTTTTTTTTCACGTGTCTGGCTAGTAACGTAAAGCAAAACAAACTTAATTTTGAGATGCTTGAAATTGCAGCCAAACAAGACTTTTTTTCCTTTTGCTGATCAAGTATTTCTATGACAACCGATAACTTTACACAACATGAAAGTGACCCTTATAAAAACAATATAGACACAAACATAACAACATTTGTAATAACTGGTCTTAAGGCGGTTTTGGTAAGTGCTAGATAGCCAGGTCTGGAGGGACGGACATTAAGTTTAGGAGAACAGGTAAGGTTAGGAAAAGGGTTTGGGTAAAGGTTAATATAAAAAAAATAAAATAAATAAACCGTTTAGGCCCCATTAGCAACAGTAATTGCCGGGTTTCACATTCTAGAATTCTTGGCAGTTAAAGGGCAGGCAAGAGGCAGCTTTCTCTATTAGTTACATTGGACTTTGCCATGAAATATTTAAAAAATATATATTTTACAAATTTAGTGGTGATTTCTGGGGTGACTGGACCCATTCAACTTTTGTATTACAATAATTAGCTCAATTTAAACAAGCTTTATTGCAGCTACCCCAATCAGATTGTGATGTCACCTGAAACCCAGCAATAAACTCACTACCATAAAGCGTCTTGTACCTACGTTTGTTTAACACACGCCGACAATAAACATCTAGGCTCCTCTTTGTTACGGTATTAGCGGGTTGCAAATAATGTTGTAAGAGCATAGCGCCGCATACTGTACCACGCTATAGCTACATAATATGGGTGAACATCCAGGTAACCGGTCACATGACGAGGGAACTCCTGGTACAGGTCGGCGAGGTAGGGGACTCTTCATACAGGTCTGAGCCAGATGCCTTATGAGTTTCTGGATGTTTCTGTGGTATTAGTTTACATGTGATTGTGTGTTTTTTCCAGGTGGTGACGACTGTAAACTTAAAGGATGGGATCTCAGAGCGGGTCCGTCCTGTCCCACTTTCACCAGTAAACGGTAAAAACACATAAAGAACATCTCTGAATTTTCTCTGTCTTTTATTAGGAATGGTCATGAAAGAGTTAAGCTACGTATCTTTGAGCGGTAGCAATAAGGGCCAGATTTATCAAGCATTTGCTCATGTGCAAAACAGGTTAGGGGCAGCAAAACCTTGGGAGAGATGACATTTTCCTCTCACTTTACACTCTAAAGATGCAGAATTCGAGGTGGTTCGTATCTGTTTTGTTTAGTATGTTGTATGTGCATTTCCCAGTATTAAAGTTGTGTGAAATGTTAATAAATAACACACGATTTTTGTTTTGTTTTTAGCACCTGGCTTGATAAATCAGGCCCTAAGTGTAGTAACTTTATTTTTTCACTTTCTTCATATCTTTAAGATTGAAATAAAGCAGCAAGAACACATCTAAACTCAATTTATAACTGCTAAATAAAAAAAAAAAATCAAAGAGAGAGGGTTTCTCAGTACAGAAATTCGAGTCAAGAATATGTTGGGAAGGAGGCGGGGGAGGAAGGTTGCAGATTCTGGAGTTTCTGCCGGGGACAGCAGAGTGAGCTGCTTCAAATGCTCTAAAATAGATACAGTATGTAGCTGTCGCGGCCCCTTTCGTACCGGAAGACCCGATTCGTCCGGAATTTCCTTTTTAGGCCAACTTCTCATGCGCAGACCGAAATTACATCTTTTAAACACATTATTTGTAAGTGTACAGTTAATATTATTTGTTTTATATTGATATTTATGAATGTATCTTGCAAAAGTTTGCCAATAGAAAGCCAAAACAGCACATTTATTTATTTATTGCCATTTTAAGCTAACAGATAGCTGCCGGAACTAGCTTAATCAGGCATTTATGGCTTTAAACAGTAAAAATCTCATTTTACTATTATTTGCTTTGTTAAAATCTGTGAGGGAATTTTGTGTTTAACAGTTTAGTTTTGTCTGTGTTTAATTAATATTTTAAAACAAATAAAACAATGTAAAAGAAGTAAAGCTGAAGGTACGAATCAGGTCTTCCGGTACGAAAAGGGCCGTGACAGTAGCTATCATCACAGAGACTTACAAGGTCAAAATGTTATGCAGTTCTGCTATATACTGACATTGATGTAGATAATTATTTCAAAACTTTGTAAAAACTGATGAAAGTGAAACCATTTGCACACATAATTCATAGTTCTGAACATGCAGTGTTTTTTACACCTAAAACTGGTTTAAAAATGTTCCACAAAAAGATATTTAGGCCTGCTGTAGCCTGAGTACCCCACCAAAGGATTTTAGAATCATACAACTCATGCTGTGTTGTATTTATTACATGCCTATTTCTGCTGTGTTTTTAGACGCCCAATTGTGTCCAATTCTAAATAAATATAAGTTTTCATATAGGCCTCGTAAATACCACAGTTCAATTCAACTCAGTTTATTTGTACAGCTCAAAATCAAACAGCAGTTATCCCAGAGAATTTCACATGATGTTCATTTAGCAAAGAAAATATGTCAGAAAATCAAACAGTGAAACATTTGGTCAATACCAACAGAAACAATGGAAAATCAAAAACAGTCATTATTAAGAAATACAGAAGCAGATTGTCCAGCAGAAAATAGACAGATGCCACGATGAAAGAGAGATCCAGTCTCATGTAGATGTGACCAGGACTGACCCATGTCCAGATGCACTTTGAACTTTAAGTCAGTGGAGCCAGAAACCAGTGGCAGAGGAAAACACAGCCAGTCAAAGAAAGGCGAGAAAGGCCCAGGTTCAAATTAACTTTATTTTTGGCCACTTAAAGTAGTAGCTCATTGCCAGTTCTCATTCTTTTGTAAAAGTAGCTCTCCTGGTGAAAAAGTTTGGACATTGGGTTTAGTCAAATGATGAAGTCAAAATAGACATTCACAAATGGCTATAATATCTGAAACATACTGTGTGGGATGTAATCTACCGTACATTTTTTAAAAGACAAAGAAGTAAAGGATTTAAGTATAACATGTTGATTTGTGTTTGTTTTAAAGGCACACAATGGAGTGTGCAGTATTCACAGTAGTCCACATCGGGAGCACGTCCTGGCCACAGGCAGGTGAGTCTAGAAGATTAGTGAGCACCGTCTCATGTTTTTGTTTTTTGTTAAAGATGTGGTAGGTGATTTTCACACTGCAAACACCATTTAGGTTTTAAATTTGATAACTTTCTCTCTTAAATCCTTCAACACATGGTTCATATCAACATGTATTTATTTTGGTTGCAATTGTGGTCCATAAACGTCTTTTTACAGACAACAGCGTGCAGGGTTCGTACAGTTACAGAAAACCTGGAAAAGTCATGGTAATTTCTATTAAAATTTCCAGGTCCTGGAATAGTTTTGGAATTGTGCTGGTTTTGGAAAAAATTTGATTGGATTTAAAAATAACTTGGAGATAATGTGCTGCTTATGTTGAGCTGAGATCGAAAAAAATCGTGTTTTTAAAAATGTGCCCACAGATTAGAAAATATCATGCACTGGAGTTAGTTTAAACTGAAAAACGTTGTCACTTGGTTGAAACTGTAATAAAATTCACTTTTTAAAAAAAGTATTATAGAGATCTACGGCGGCCGGCAAAGGACATTGTGCAAGTTTTATTATTCAATAAAGATTGAAAAATAAAACGCACACAATGTCCTTTGCCGGCCGCCGTAGAGATCAATTATTAAAAACACAACATTTTTCTTTTTTATGTCTAAAAATCCCTGAAATCTTTGTGTTTTGGTTTTAATCAGTTAATGAAGGATGATAATTGATTGAAAAACATGTTAATAGTAGGGAATTGTTTTGGAAAAGTCATGAGAAATCAGTAACACTTAAATATATTAAATGCGGCACGGTGGCAGAGCGGTTAGCGCTCTCGTCTCACAGCAAGAAGGTCGCGGGTTCGATTCCCGCACGGGCCGGGCTTTTCTGTGTGGAGTTTGCATGTTTCTCCTCGTGTCTGGGTGGGTTTCCTCCGGGCACTCCGGTTTCCCCCACCAACCAATAACATGCATGTTAGGGTAATATCCTCCAGCTACGGTAGTCCTGACCAAGCCTAAAGAACACCTGGAGATGGGTCCCCGAGCACTGCACTGTGGCGATTACTGGTCCTGAGGAGATGCCCCAGAGGCATTGAAGGATGGGTCAAATGCAGAGGACAAATTTCCCTACGGGGACAATAAAAGTGTACTTTACCTTACCTTACCTTACCTTATAACTACAGAACAATTAGGCTTAATAAATCATTAATAACGCCTTAATAAAGACTTAATTCACTATGAACAAATGATTAAGTAATGGATGAAAAAGTTAATTAATGCTTAGTAACTACTTAAATACTCCGAATCCTGCCCCTGCACCCTAACCCTAAATCCTAACCTTAGATCCTTAGTTAAGTAGTTACTAAGCATTAATACACTTTTTCATTCATGAATTCACCATTAGTTCATGAATTATTAAGGCTTTATTTATGCTTTGGTTATGGTTTACTAAGGCCAATTAAGGTGTAGTTAATATAAAGTGGTACAGAGAAATCTGAAGTTAAAATTGGTACCAACCATGAACGTGAAACTGGAGAGGACCACCCAAGCTCAGCCAATCAGAGCGCTGCATTCGCCTCATGATGAGAACTAAAATTCTTTTTTAAGTTCAGACAGTACTCAGTAGGGATGGGACGATTCAGTTAAGTCACGATTCGATTCAGGTTTAGATTTTTCAGCCACGATTTTCGATTTTGTTCAATTTTCTTAGTTTATCTATATTAACATACCCGCGACCCCTAACAGGATTAAGCGGTAGAAAATGAAAATGAATGAATGAATGAATCTATATTAACTTTTTTTTTCTTAAGACACAAAATAAACCATAATACATGACATTTAAAACAAAGCCACTGTTGTTAGAGCTTAGAACTAGTGTTTTTTGTCAACATTCAAACAGTAAACAGTCATATTTAGAGTCGTTAACCCATCAGTTGTTAACACAACATAATAATACACAGTCAGTCAGGTTTTGCACAAGTTCAGGCTTTGTTTCTTCAAACATTGTGACTATTTTTGTATTATTGTGTGTAATATATAAATACACAGTGTGTGTGTAAGTCAGTGGCTGCATGAAAAAAATTATAGATTCTGGCCTTACGATTCAATTTCTGCGAACTTCGATCAATTTCCGATGTTTTCGATTGATTTTCCATCTCTAGTACTCAGGGGTCTTGTTTTTTCACCAAGTGCTTCATTTATCAAATGCCAATTTACAACTAAAAAGATATTTACCCCAACTTGAATGTGCACAAACCTGTCCAGCTCTAAAAACAGTATGGCACATTGACTGAGATTGAACTGATTTGACTGAGTGTTGTTGTCGTTGTAGCTACGACGAGCACGTGCTGCTCTGGGACGGCAGGAACATGCGACAGCCTCTCAGTGACAGCGCGGTGGGCGGAGGCGTGTGGAGGCTGAAGTGGCACCCGTCTCACGAGCACCTCCTGCTGGCCGCCTGCATGCACAACGACTTCCACATCCTGCACTGCCAACAAGCTTTAGGTATGGTCCAGGTTTTCCTTCAGGGCTCGTGGGAGAGAAGTGAAAAAAAAAAAAAGAATCATCACGTTTTTATATTTACCTCTTTCACTGCCAGCTCTATTCTCGCTTAGACCCTCCTTCCCAATGAGTTTTTATAATGACTAGAGAGCACGTAGCCATGGTAACCTGTAGCAAGTGTCCCGTTCCATCTTAGAGAGAGTTTTCTGAAGTTCTCATACAAACTAAGTTGAGCTAAACTTTGAATTTACTTTTTCACTTAAATACTTTAAATATTTGAACCTTTTCTTATTACGTAAAGCTTCGGATCAACCAAACTAATGTGACCACATCTTGAAAAAAAAAACAAAAAACTTTGATAATAGAGAAAACAACAGTGCAGTAAACACTTGTTTGTGCTCGTATAATGTAATAACACACAAATCCAGCCCAGTGCAGTGTTTTAGGTTGATTATTTAGACACACAATGACCAGACACAAACCGAAAATAGTTCTTTGTATTACTTGGACCATAAATATATAATTATATGTAGTGCTGTCAAGCGATTAAAAATAGAGAGATTAATTATGATCTGTAATTAATTAATCTAATAATCTATTTTTAATCTCACCTAAAAAATGCTGAAAAAACACTCAACTTAAGTGTTTTTGTTTTGTTTGATCCAATTTAATTAATTACATTATTGTTGCAGATGGAAATATTAATATATTGCAAAAAATGAAGATTTTAGGAAGTTTTTTAACATAAAATTCCTGTTCATCAGTCCAATAACATTTGCCTGCTTCTTTATTTTTGTCTTGTTGCTACTTGTCACCAGTTAAAAATTTCAAAAATTAACTCGATTAATATGTCTGTAATTAATTAATCTCAATGAATGCACTAATTTGACAGCCCTAATTACATGTTAATAACTCCCTGTAATTCATGAGTTATCTGACCTTGTTTTTAAATTGTTTTCAATTAGAAATGTTTTTCCTCTCCCCTCGCAAGATGGCCGCCACAACTGCCACGGCAACAGGCCCGACGCTCTCTGTATTCATTATATTAATTTATTGCTCTTTCCCTGTCAGGCCTTTTTGCTAATTTTATGCAGTATTCACACAAAAAAATTTGTATAATGTACAATGTTGTAATCACAACATGTTGTACCTCAAATTAGAGCCCTGCATCGGGCGGGAATTCCTGCAGCAAACCCTCGGGATCAGGCGGTTTTAATGTTGCCTCAAGCGGGAACGGGCAATCAGGCCAAAACACCTCAGGTCTCGACCGGACTTGCACTCTTTATGCTGTCTTAAAAATATGAAGTAGCGAGCACTGACACATGTGAGGTGCAGACACTTATGGCCGAGCAGCGCTGTGTTTCTAAATGTACAGACCTGGAGAGTCTCATGCTGCAGACACGGCTTCAAGCCACAAAAAGAACAGCACAGACAGTGTTGTTTCTGTCTGATTACTAGAGGGTTGTGTTCTCCTGATCCCAAAACTTTCCCAGAGGAATAAATGAAGAACAGAGAGATGGAAATGATACACATGGAGTTTGGGCGAAATAAAGACTTGATTTAGCAGAAAGTGGAGGTGTGAGGAACTTTGTACTTAGATAAGAAATACACACAGTCGCTTTATGATGTATTGTTTTCATTAGATTTCAGCGTTTGATTAGAAACTTTTGAGACCTTTTTCTAAATCAAACTTCATGTTATTTTTCTCGTTTTGGTAAAAGATAATGAGCCACTATAATGAAATAATGTCTTTAGAATAAAAAATACAAGGTTTACATGATTAAAACAATGAGGACTGGTGTCTTTTTCTAGGGGTGTCAAAATAGTGCATTAATTGAGATTATTTAATTACAGACATATTAATCGAGTTATTTTTTTTTAATTGCATTAATCTATTTTGGAATCTTTAACGAGTGACAAGTAACAACGAGACAAAAATAAAGGAGCAGGCGAAAGTTATTGGACTGATGAAGGGAATTTTATGTTCAAAAACGTTCTAAAATTTTCCTTTTTTGCAATGTATAACTTTGTTTCCATCTGCAACAATAATCTAATTAATTAAATTGGATAAAAACAAAAACACTTAAGTTGAGTGTTTTTCTCAGTAATTTTTAGGTGAGATTAAACATAGATTAATTTATTACAGATCACAATTAATTAATCTCTCTATTTTTTAATAGCTTGACAGCACTATCTTTTTCATCTTTAAATCAACAAATCTGTGTTCCAGACGTTTTCTACTTTCTGATGCAGATTCTATAGATTCAGCCTCTTTCATGGAGCAGAGATTATATTTAACCCTACAAACATGAAGAAATCCAGTAGTTTGACTTCCTCTGACACTTTTCACTCGCTCACAGAAGAGGAAGTTTCTAGACTCGCTGCATGTGTTGTTCTCCTCAGAGTCCAAGTCCAATAGGATCGTCTTTCTTCATTTTAGTTGTTTTCACACTTAATAGTCCAGTAGACTCGATTCGATGGGGACCAAAATTGATACATTGTTAACATTTTCAACTGGAGCGGTTTGCTTTCACACTGCTCTTTTTGTCAAACGAACTAAGCCTTTAGAGAAGCTTGTTCACTCCTTCACATGTGGTGGCGCTGTAGCCAAGCCTGGAAGTTCACTTTTTTTTTTTTCAAAATAAAACAGAAGTACAGGGCTATAAGTGCTCTGTTTGATGTTTGACCAGGAGAGGACACACTTGATCCATCCAAGTTGTCCTAATTTTGATTTCTATTTATTTATTTCCTACTACACCACCGCCTGACAACAGGGCAACAATTCTGCTGAGGCTTTGCTTATTAGCTCCAACAAAGTGTGCTTTTATGTTGGTTGTATTTACCTAATGCTCTGCGCTATAGTCCTCTTCCTGCTTTTGAAGCGGCCTACAGTTCACTTGCGTTCACATCTGCATTCGAACCGTACCAGAGTTCACTTCAACCGAACCGAGACCTACGTTTTTAGACGGACCAGAGTTCACTTTTTTGATCCGAATCAGAGTTCACTTGCGCATTCACACCTGTCCAAACGAACCGGACTTTCTGGGCAAGTGAACTAGAGTTCGATTAAAGCGTACTAACCAGTGCTAGTGTGAATTAGAGTTTAGATCGGGCCCAAAAAATCAGCCCGACCCGAGCCCGCACGTCGTGTCGAACCCGACCGGGACCCGAGTCAGTCTCTGTGTGTCTGAGCCCGAGCCCGAAGTGAGCCCGCCCCGCCCACTCACTGAACTGTGCATTTTAGTGACAGAAAAAGCTCCTTGGTGTCCCATACGTTACAAAAGCGCTTCCTCCACCGCACATTTCTCCCTCTCTCTCTCTCCCTCTCTCTCTCACTCTCTCCCTTATCCTTCTTTTCTCACCGCGTACATATGCGTGCTTTCTCTTTTCCTCCTCACCTTTTCCTGGGTCCGCGTGAATGAAAGTGCCTTCCCCGTCTCTCTTCCTCTTTTACCTGCTCCGCGCTTACACAAGCCTTCTGTCTCTCTCACTCGCTTTATGTCCCCGCGGTGGTTTGCGCTGTGTTCTGACGAGGCTGTCAATCATCCCGCGGAGCGCACGTGTTCAGCGCGGCTCTGCGTCTTGGCCCGAACCCGACCAGGCCCGACAACTATGTGAGAAATGTGGGCCCGGGCCCGGCCCGAAAGTCGGACCGGGCTCGGGCTGGGCTTGGGCTCGGGCCCAGAATCTAAACTCTAGTGTGAATGCACCCTTACTCAACGATGTTTTTAGTCCAAAATGTTTTATCTGTAATCAGTTTGAAGAGAAAGCCAACTCTTTAGAAGCAGATAATCACGTAAAAACAACCGACTGCTCTGGGTAGTGTCAACAAAAGTGCTTCACCCCCCTCTGCTGGTAAATCTGTGAAACTGCATCATGTATTTGACTGTAGACAAAGTCAGCATGAGCATCAGAGAGCCCGACATTGACAGGCTACGATTGGCAGTGCAATGATTGATATTTTCGTCATTAGCAGTGTAAGAGTTAAGCATTTGTTCATTTTTATTACTATTGACAATTTTGTGTTTTTGTCATTTTCACAGAGAGTGGCGGTGAGTCCTGTCCCGTCGTGGCCTCGTACATCCTCCACAACTCTCTGGCGTACGGCGCGGACTGGTCCCGCTCTGCTTGGACGAGCCCGCCCCCTGCTCGCCCCTCCCTTCCTCACGCCAACCTAAAACGCCGCTCCCGGAGTCCGGCGTCCACCTCCGGATCCAGTACGAGTCTCCCACGGCCAGCTTCGACACGTCTCTGGAGGACGACATGGGGCGCTACGTACCGGACAGCGTGGACCCTCCCACCTCCGCAGCCGCCCCACCGCAGCAGCCCCCCTGTCCCGACACAGACTCCGTGTCCTGTTTACTGGCCAGCTGCTCCTTCTACGACCACATGCTGCACGTCTGGAGGTGGGACTGGACTCCGAACACGGACCAGGCTTAAGTTATTAGTCACACAGCACCGGAAAGACCCGATATTTTCATAATTCAGAACCTTTTTAACAGATTTTGGTTTTCTATGAGTCGATAATAGAACAAAGTATCAAGTTGTAGACAGTTTTCTAGCTTTCTATGCACCGCGCACACAGACAGCAGGGTATGAAGGAATATATTTTTGTAATTCAAAGTCACAGCCTCATTAAATGCTGAATTATATGTACACTTATTTGTGGGTTAAGGGCAAAGCTGATGTTTTTGTCTCACACAGACACTAGAAATACTATATTTGTGGTGTTTTATTGGTTTAGTGTACTATGTTACACTGCATCTTCCAACAGTAAGTATAGTAAGTATTAAACCGCAAATAACATGCTTTTTTTTCAGTTTATACCTTCAGTTTAGCTCATGGGTTGATGAATGAGGCCGTAAGTGTTGATTTAGCTGGATTTTAAATGTCCATAGTTGGCCAGAGTTACCAAAGACAAACGTTCACTCTCTCATTCATTCACTATGGCAGGGGTCTTTAAAGTTTCCACTGTGGCTATTGTGGTTTATAGACTCTCATGACAATTAGGAAACACACTGTCGTCAGCTCATACAAGTGTGTTCTTCTATCGTTATTAGCAGCACACTCATTGTGATAATTGCATGATAAACCATACAGGGGCATCAAATTTCAATGGAGCTGGGGTCAGAATTGGTCGAGGGCCAAATAACTCACTATGTTCTATTCTATATACAGGTATGTGTCAAAAAATTAGAATATCAAGAAAAAGTTTAATATTTTTTGTAAGTGGATTCTGAAAGTCAAACCAGTGTATAAAGGGGTCCTATTGTGTGTGTGTTTTTTAATATTTACTAAGAAACTAGAACATCTGCAGGTCAGTAATTTACCTTTTGTTCATTGTAAAACACTAAATTGATCTAAAACGGCTTGAAAATAGAAACAGGTCTATTGACTTCCTGGTCAAAACTGCAGATCTAATAAGCCCCGCCTTTTCATTTTATATTTAACTGTGAGAAGCAACAGATTTTAAATAACACATTATTATTGTTGGAAAGTGGCTCTGGGACAGTTTTGAACCAAATACACGTCACTTTGAGTCTTTATTCTTTTGAATTATACCAAGTAAACACAGACAAGTGGGAGGGGATAGGTGGTAGGTGAGAACAGGGATTTCTGAGCACTTGAGCTGCAGCTGAAGAACAATAAAGACTACTCCAACATGTATGAATCAATTCAAATAAACTTTGAGTAAACTAATGATAAAGGAAGGCCATTATTACAAGGTGAAAAACTTAGAAAAGTAAATTTAACTTAATAGGTCCCCTTTAATTTAGGTTTGTGACACATGAAGTGAAATAATTCACGCCTTCATTTTTGGAAATTTTGATTGTTCTGGCTTAAGATGGCAAAAATAAAAAATCAATGTTAAAAAAGAAATGTTAAATTCTGAAGAGTTTGTGCATTTCTATTTAATTCAATTCAATTTATTTTTGTATAGCCCCAAATCACGACGATCCGTCATCTCGAAGGACTTCACAGGATGGCAAAAGTGTAGGTGTCCATGTGGGGAGGGACCAGCTCCTGACAACCAGGGGGGGCCTCGCCACTGGAACGTCCTAGAACACACTCCCAAGGGGAAGTGGGACAGGAACACAAGATTAAAAATAGTCACTAGATAAAAGAAGATATGAAAAAAAGTTAAGATAAAATGTAGTAGGAAGGCTAAAACAAGAACACGGAATAAGAGGAGGAAAACATGATAAAACAAGGTAATAATAAAATTTTACTTAATGTGTAAAAATTTTAAAATAGAAATAAAATGAATAATAATTAGAATAGATAAAATGTTTTCTTTCCTTGCTTCTCCTCCCCTCAGCCCACCAATCCCCGGCCACACCCCATCCCGCCCGCCAGACCATCCGTCCCCCAAGCCACCAGAACCCCCAGCGTACAACAGCCCACAGGTCCCAGGTCCCAGCCAGACCCAGCAGGAGCCAAAGAAAAACACATTAAAATCGCCAAACAAAGAATAATTCCTGCTGGGGGGGTCTGCATGACATTTAGTCGTGACAACTTTGACATGAGTTACTGTATCACTGTAGTGATATCTGGAGTCAGTCTGTGGCTCTGCTCAGGTCACCTGAAGCTCAGAGGCCTTCTGATCATCTGGAGGGTTAGGTTTAGTGTCTCTCATCTTCTTCTAGACAAGACTTTAGAGATTCTCCATTAAGTTGAGCTCAGGTGAGTTTGCAGACCAAACAAACACAGTAACACTGTGGTCAGTGAAGCAGCTTTGCTCCCTCTGTGTGGACATGAGTTAGTTCTGGTCAACATGAAATCTGCATCGTTGAGAATTTTTTACCTTAAGCCAGAAGAATCAAATGTTCAAAAAACAAAGGCATGAATTGTTTCACTTCATGTGTCACAAATATAAATGATACACTAGTCTGACTTTTAGAATCCATTAAACTTTTTCCTGATATTGTAATTTTTTGACACATACCTGTAGATAAGGCTCTTAAACTATATGCCTAGTGTAGCACATATTCTACTATGTCCACATTTATTGTTTTACATTTTACATCAAACACAAGTGATAAAGTCAATAAAAGTAGATAACCAGGGTCCAACTGTATTCTAGTGCATTCTAGAGGTTTTTATAGTCACTCTCAATAAGATTTGATTGTTATCAGAAATCATCCTTGGGGCCACATGAAATCATCTGGAGGGCCCCCAGTTTGAGTCATACACTTTTCAAATGGCGGCCCGGAGCCAAATGCGGCCCACTAAGATGTATGTTTTGGCCCAGCTTGATTAAACAGACCTTTCACAACCTGTGTAGTTTTTAACTCAGAAGCCTAGAATCTTTAGAGTAGATTGTTTTGTTGTTTTTTTTGTTTGTTTTTTTTGCACAATTGTTAAATATCATTTTGTTGCTATTGTTGTTGCTTTATGCTAAGTTGGACTTGCAGTTGAAGATTTAAGACGTTTCAACTGCTGCCCAGCAAATAATGTTCTCAAAAAACAAATCAAAAACATTTTATTTTAGAACAGTAAAAGGGTTATGAGTTGAACTGTGAGTGATCCTCAAATCTGTGTCAATGTTCGGTTCTTTATCTGGCTATTTTAAAAGTTTTATAGTTGCATTTATTAATCACAATGGACAGAATCGCTAGTGAATAGTGCCATTTCCAATGTTTGTGAACAATGATTTACACATGTGTAGTTCAGTTTTGTAGTCCGATCTAAGGGCACACTTGTAATTGAATAACCCTGGCATAGAGCTTGTCAGGTCACGAATGACACTAAAGCAGGGACAGAGAACAAAAAGTCACAGTCTGGGGGCCTTGTTGACATTTTCAGTACAGCGTCTAAAGTGCACCAGAACGCAGAGACAGATGATCCGATCAAGCACGGTAAACCTGATTTGTAAAACGCGCTTACATTCATCTTCTTGTACATTCACCTTCTTGTCTTGTAGATTTTTATTCAACTATAGTTGTGTCTCTTTCTGACTTGAATTTGCTGTTAAAGGTTGCAGACCGCTGCACTAAGGGATGATGCACAATGAACCTAAACATGCATGTTTTTGGAGGTGGAAGGACATCAGAGAAAAGCCATGGTGACACGGGGAGAACATGCAAACTCCACTCAGAGAGTGGAACCATGATCTCCTTGTTAACCACTCTGCAGCGTGGTTACAATTAGTTCTTAAATATAATAGTCAAACACAAAATGGCTGCTGGTGCTCGACGTCACTTTCAGCTCTACTACACATGCTCTATGCAGAAAGAGCCACTGTCCATCTAGTTAGCTGGGAAAACTTCTTTGATTAAACAACAAAACAGAATGAGAGCAGCTGTTTGGATCAGGTCTGAACCGGTCTGACAGACGTCTGTCTCCTGGAGCTTGAAACAGTGTTTTCTGTATTTTTTCACTCACCTAAAATCATCAAATAAATCAATCAAACTTTATTATAAAGTGCTTTTCATACAAACATTGTAATACAAAGTGCTTTACAGTGCATTAAAAACAACCCATACACACGCACCGACTCATCATGTACATACCCCTCCACCCTACACCCCACACACATGCAGACACAAATACAAAAATACATTTCCTACGTTTGCATACTTACATTGGGCCAGGTAGAGATGGACCAAAGAAAGCATCATCAGAGGAGCTGTCTGCACCGGGAGCAGAGCCACCTGCAGCTACAGGACAGCACCCAGGGCCCAGAGAAGAGATGAGGTCAAGACCAAACCTCCAGGGCCCATGAGCCAGAGCCCAGCAGCCATAGCCGACCACAGCTCTTTAAAACCTGAATGTTTTCTGCAGCCCTGAGGTCCTCCGGCAGACTGTTCCATAGACGGGGACCGTAAAACTGGAAAGACACCTCACCGTGAGTGTGTGTCCTGACTTTGGGAATGACCAGTGTGTGTGTCCTGACTTTGGGAATGACCTGGAGCCTAAGTGTGTGTCCTGACTTTGGGAATGACTAGGAGCCTGAGTGTGTGTCCTGACTTTGGGAATGACCAGGAGCCTGAGTGTGTGTCCCTGAATTTGGGAATGACCAGGAGCCTGAGTGTGTGTCCTGAATTTGGGAATGACCAGGTGCCTGAGTGTGTGTCCTGAATTTGGGAATGACCTGGAGCCTGAGTGTGTGTCCTGACTTTGGGAATGACCTGGAGCCTAAGTGGTGTGTCCTGACTTTGGGAATGACTAGGAGCCTGAGTGTGTGGGTCCTGACTTTGGGATTGACCTTTACTTTTACTTTACTTTATTTATTTAAAGGACAATGTGCAGTTATATTAAAAAGATGGCTGCACCAGAGTTAGCACAGAGCTACTTTCCATCTGTAGTCCTTCACAAACAACAGTTACATACAATAAGAAAACATAAAATAAAAGCCTTTAAGAAAATGTACAACAAAATTACACCCATATTCAGTAAAAGTTCCATTAGAGGTTACAATATAGCAAAAATTCTTAATGCCGACACTTCTGGTTTTCCAATAGTAATTTCTTGACATTGCATGAAAAATATCTCATATCAGAGGAAAGCTTCAGATTCTGCGGGAGTTTGTTCCATTCTTTAATGGCTTTGAAAGAAGACCTGACTCAGGTCATTCCCAAAATCAGGACGTAAGTAAGTTAGATACCGGTCTGTAATTGTTAAAATCATTAAAATGAAGATTGCTCTTCTTCAGCAGAGGCTTTAAAAGCAGTGGGAAAGAGCCCTGTCTGAAGAGAGCAGTTCATCATGTTTAATAGCTCCTCTCAAAAAGATTCATAAAATGACTTGGTGGGCCTCTTTATCAAGCATCTCAGCATTAACCAGGACAAAACTGTCCAGTGTTTCCTCTGGTAAAGATAAACAATCAGATGTGTTAAAAACAGTAGTTCGAGTAGATAGAATGTCACATCTGATTTTGTTTATCTTTCCCCATTATTGTAGGTTTTTAGGTGTTGATTATAAATTTGATAGTTCACTGATATTTAGTTTTTTCTCCACAGGTTTGGACGGGGCCTTTTTTTATTTTAAAATGAGCGACTGTGTTAAGAGCAGATTGTAATTTACTGTTAAAATCATTCACAATAAAATCACAGGGGGCAGGTCAAACAATTGAAGGAGTGTTTTCTAAAACCTGAATAAATGTGCAGCCACTTCAAGGGCAAGTTCTCACAGAGGTCTCCCGTTGAATAAAACCAGTGATATTAAAAATCCAGTCATCCATCCAGTCTACGTACATGTGGAGTTTAGAATGAATTGCATATTTGTCCTTCTATATTTGATTTCAAGATTTGACATTACTCTTTGGCAGTTTTAATAATAATGACTTAAATACTTTAGTTGTGTGGTGACTACAACCAGTATTTATTAAACTCGATTCTAGAATACAGAATAAAATGTGCCCAACATGCACCACCAGTGGTAGAGGGACTGCATTTTGAGAAACAGCATGTGGATTAATGCTGCAACTAATGATCATTTTGGTGAATGATTATTCTGTCATTTAGTAGTTTACTTTGCAAAAGGCCGGTCAATAAAAGGTGTTTTCTCATTTTTAGTAGAAAAACCCTTGTTTCACTGGCAAATCATTTTGCTTAACAAGTGAAATCTGCCAAATACAAGAAAAATATATTCCTAATTCATAACATTCTAAGTTGCTTTGAACCATTTTTTTTCTTGCAGCAACAACTTTCTCCACTAAACACATTTTTACATGTCTAGTGTCTAGTCTGATCCTGAACCTTCTTCTCTCAGCACTTGATTCAGAGTCTGTGGACACTTAAGTAAACGATGAAATTACTGGAATAATCAATGAGTAGTTGTTGATCAAATAACTTTCTGTAGCCCTTATATGAACACTTTTAAAAGTGTAAACTTTGTAACTGTACATCTCTCCTGCAGTGGAAACAATCATGAATGTTCTTAGACTTTTCCATAAATGTGGACTTTTAGTATTTAAAGGTCAAAGTGACACATCAAGATCACCAACTTTTGTCTCGATCAGAACCATCTCAATCCAGTGTATGACTCCTTTTACATGTGTATTTTCTTGATCAGAAAAAAAGGGTGGCTGATGTTGATATAATGAATTTGAATCAAATGTTCTTATATTATCTTGATAATAATTAGATTTATTAACAGTCCATCTGTACATCTATTGTTTGAGGTTCAAAACAATCAAAACTGAATATGAAAAAGTTGTGTATTTCTCAGTATATGTCCCACGTCTAGTTCAAGATAATAAACATAAGAATGACGGGAAAAGGTCAAAGATGGTTCATTGTTTCTTCATCTCTCTGTCATTTGTTCTTGAGTGTTTCTTTTCATCAGATCCATAGCTCCAAAGTGCTCCTTCTGGTTCTTTTCACTCATCACTGTTGAGGTTCTCATTGTTCCTCTGGAGAACTTCTCATTAGTGCTGCTTCAGGTTTGGGTCCTAAACAAAGGAAAAGTGTGATGAGACTGAACTTCAGAAGAACATCTGATTCCACAGACTGAACATTGTCTCACTTGTGCTGAGTCAAGTGTGTTTTCGTCCTCCAAATCCTCGTCTTCCTCTTCGTCCTCCAAAGCCTCGTCGTCTTCCTCTTCGTCCTCCAAATCCTCGTCTTCCTCTTCGTCCTCCAAAGCCTCGTCTTCCTCTTCGTCCTCCAAATCCTCGTCTTCCTCTTCGTCCTCCAAATCCTCGTCTTCCTCTTCGTCCTCCAAAGCCTCGTCTTCCTCTTCGTCCTGGGAGCAGCTTCCATAGCCAGAGTCTTTGTGTCCCAGAGGATCTGTTCTTCTGACTGCAGCAGACACCAGCTGGAAACACCAGTCATTCAAAAGTCATTCACTGTGAATTCTGCCTGTAACTACATTATTAGAAAAGTCATACTTTACTACCACTGCTATTAGCTGATCTTTGCAGAATAATCTAATACCTACATGTTGAGTAAGACTGTGGATCTGTTTCTTCTGTAGCAGACACTGACAGGAAGTGATCTGGAAACTGGACTTGGTTTTCTTTAATAGGAACAAGAATCAAAATGAAACAGATCATGAGTGAGTGACGATACATTCTAAACAAGCCACAATATTTCATCCAAACTCCAGAAGCGGCCAGAATACCTTGTTGTGAGTGTGTGTAGTCTGACTTCTGGATCAGGGCTCCCTCTGGTGGTGCTTCACTCCAGTGTGTGGATGACACCATGGACAGCTCCTCATAAGAGACACACCTCTGTGGAAAGGAACCTATATTCAAGCGAAAACAGAGCTTTTCATCAACCATTCACAACTTGTACATGATTCACAAGAACATGTCTCACCTTTCACTGTAGAATCTAAACTTACGCTGTTGTTGTCCGTCCAGCAGAAGCACAAAGTCTTGTTATGTCAATAATATTACAAAGAGTTCAACACAACATCAACAGGAGACATAGGGAGTGTCCCACTGATGTATGAGTCAGTCAACAAACACACATCTCCTTTACATGTTAGAATGAAAAAAAAACAACAACAACAATATAATAAATAAAAGAAAATAAATGTACAACCTCTGCAGAGACTGTTTACATGAGTAAAGAAAACATTACAGTCTTGAATTACGTTTTAGAATAAATACATTAGGACTGAAATGATCTAATTGGGATTTTTCTGACCAATACAGTGATTACAATTAAATGTCCGATTTGTATTTTATTATTAGAATTCTGTTTAGAGTGAACATTTTAAAGCCGTCCAGGCCAAAACAACTGAAATATGTCCATGAACTGACAAACTACTAAAAGCATGTGTTGTGAACAGATCTAAACTACAGGATTGACTAATCACACTATTGTTGTTTGGGAAGGAAATGACCGCACTTCAAAAAGAATGCAGTCTTTGCACTTTGTTAATATTGTGTCACTTTATAAAACATTCAAAAAGAGACATGTTGACTCAGTGAACAAACCCAAATCTCTTTTAGTTATAGAACCGGTCAGATGAAGTCATATGAATCCCTCATTAAAGTCATTTACTCTTGCTTCAATGTTGCTGAGGCTCTGTCAGGATCAGTGAGCCGCTGGTTGGACCATCTTAATTGGTGCTGATCCATGATATTGTGTTGGATCGTGATATGGATTCAGCCGATATCATGTTTGTGTCCTGAACTGGACAATAATGAGACTTTTTACTGGCTGATGTTGACCCAGAACGTCTCATAATATTTGAAATGTTGTTCACATGAAGTTGTTCAATTGTTATTTGCTCAATAAATTCCAATGACATCTCACTATATGAGCAGTTTTCTAACGAGTTAACTGGCTTTCAAGAACAATCAAGTTCTTTTCAGTCCCTACACTGGTGAAAAGAAGTGAAAAAGCCAGATGTTAACTATGGTACATGTTTTGAGTTGGTGGGGGAAACCGGAGTGCCCGGAGGAAACCCACCCAAACACGGGGAGAACATGCAAACTCCACACAGAAACCTTGTTGCTGTGAAGCATGAGTGCTAGCCGCTCAAGACACCGTGCCGCCAGATCAACGGAAACACAAGGCGAGGCGTACTATGCAGGAAACTACACTCAAGTGTCACTTTAGGCTCACATTGACTTTTTACAATGATTACTTAGTAAATAAAGACTTTTAAAGCTTTTGCAGTCTCATTTTCTCTGTGTCTTACGTTCCTACATAGTAAACCTTTCCGTTTAAAACACAAGTAAAGGAGCAGGATCACCCTAAACCCTTGAGTTATTGAGTGACAACCTCTTCCTTGTTCACACCTCTAACCCTCCTATGCCCAGAGTAGAAAACCAGGTGTACTACGCAGGACATTGTGACTGGCTTTAGTACTCAGCATTAAAGTACTTCATTATCCAATACAATCTATTATCTTAGTACTGTACATTTACAATGTTTGTGTTTCCAGTTTTTACAATGCCTGGGTAGTATTCCTTGCTTTCTTTGCTGTCTTCATCCAAAAATCAAGCAAAACTACTGCAAACGTGCAAAACTACATAAAAATGAGAACTATATGAAGATGATGAACTCGGCAGTGCTGACGGTGGTAAATGTTGCCGATTTGGAGTTGCCAAGCTCAGAGTCTTAAAGACTAAAGTCAGTTCTTGTGTCACTCTGAGTCTTTGAGCAGGTGGGAGTGGTGGAAGTACCGCGTGAACGTCCCAGCAGAGGTGGAGGGTGCAGGACCCACAGGGGAGGGCGAGGAGCAGAGACATAGGAGGACGTGGGGATGGCAGCAGCGGGAGAAGGGCTCTCTGCGTCGGCTGGGTCTTGGAGTAGGTGGTGGAAGTAGCGCCTGAAGCCTCCGGACGTCCCAGCTGAGGTGGAGGGGGCGGGCTCGTCGTCGCTGTCCTCAGAGCGCTGCCTCTTGGAGACGGGGGCGTCCTCATCTTCATCCCTGTGGCGCTTGGATCCACCGAGAGGCAGAAAGTCCAGAGCAGGACCCACCGGAGGAACAGCAGAGGCAGAGGAGGGTGCAGGCAGGGCAGCAGCGGCAGAAGGCAGTCCACGCTCCTCTTCAAAGACGGGGCTCTCTGCTCGTTGGTGCCAGCCGTCCCAAAACTCCTCTGGAGGGAAACGCTGGTCATCATCTTCTTCTTCCAGCGCTCCATCTTCTACCTCCCAAACCATGTCTTCTGCATCTTCTTCATCCTCATCTTCGTCCTCCTCGGAGCAGCTTCCGTAGCCAGAGTCTCCGTCGTCCCAGTCCTCCTCCTCTTCTTCATCAGGCGGCGCAAACGCGAGCATGCGACGCAAGAAAAGAGCACCTACCTCCAACTCCTCATCATCTTCATAGGCAGGAGGGATCCCTGGGGCGTCCCACGGAGCACCTGCAACATTTAACAACATGAACAACTTCTACAACAGCATTCTTGTGTTGTAGATGCTACAAAGAGTCAGTCAAACTTCTCCACACAACAAAAGTCATCTACATGTGTATTGGAATACATTGTGGAAGGCTATTTTTGATTTTCGATTCAATGCTGTACAGGCTTTAAGTGTAAAGATAGGCCTACAGTCTGTGTTTTATTTCTCCACGTATCCAACAGTAGACTAGTGCAGTGGAACTGACCTGGCACCAAAACTCTAATAAACTCACGTTAAACCTTTTACAACATGATCTTTACCCATAAGTACACTGAAATCAAGTTACAAATGAACGTGAATAGCAAATGAACAACGATGCCCACAAACTCAAATACTGCTCATTTACACAAAATGTTGTGATAACTTTACATTTTGAACCTCTCTGTATAAATGTAGGCAGTTTTCAGCGGTATTAATCATGATACAAAAGTAATCACCGAGTGAAACTGAGAATCTCTCAGATTAAGCACTTTCATGAAGTTGATCGTGTTAGCTAACATTAGCTAAGTTAGCTCTTTCTCCGTTTAGAAGGAGCCAAATAAGCACAAAAACTGTTAAAATTATGAAACCTGTAGGCTGTTTTATCCAGATGATGAACATTTGAGTGATTTACTTTACCTTCCGCCAAGAAGTCCAGGTAGTTGACCGGGCGAGCCATGTCAGAACTTTGTCAACTTGTCAAACCTTAAAAGAGTTCACACGTGTTAGAAAGAGCCTTGATACTGAACGTGTATTTACCAACAGCACAGATAAAGACAAGGAAATACCACGGTCACGCACAGGTTATGCCACTGAGCGTTCAGGTCAAATGAGGCCGATGTCACTGTGCAGGGCTTTATATACCGCGCCTGATGCGTTACCATGGCACCGACGCACGGACGTGAGTTTAGAAAAAGGTCTGAAGCTTAGCCAGTGACCCGATCAATAGAATATAATAGATGTGAAGCTATTAAAGCAACATGAATGTAATATTCTTCACGTACAGATATAAAAGAAGACATTTAAATAGACATATTTAGGCTTTAGAACAACTTTAGTGACCTGGGAAGTTAGTTACAATAAGCATCAAACATGCTGCTTCAGACTATTTCTTTTTAGCTTATTTATTGTTTATAGTCTGAATATTGAAACACATTGAAAGGATTAACAAAAAATAAACGTTTTGGTGGCCTAATACAACAAATATAGTCCTGAGTCATAAACTTAATAATAGCTTGGACTTATAGTGCCTTTTCTTTTAAGTAAATATGTAAATATATGTAAATAAATGATGTATAAAACTAGAGGCTGCAAACGTTGTCATTATACTCCCACATGTCTAAAATGAAAATACAAAAAAACAAAGCAAAGAAATTATAGATTCTTAATTGTGGTTCAAAATATTGACGTCATATTGACGTGTCTTTAAACTACACTTACTTCATTTTTAAATTCCTTCTTTATTTTGTATTATTTATTCATTTTTTAAGTTATGTTTTTTAATTGTCATTTTATTTCATTGATTTATTGAAGTTGACAGTGTATAGCGACATTGTAGTGAAAGAGAAAAGACACTGACGAGCTGCATTCAAGTCAAGTTTATTTCTCTGTGCCAAAGACAACTGTTAGAACTAAACCCCAAATCCTGATGAGTGAGAGACAACACAATCCTGGTGCAGCAGACAAAGACACTTGGACCAGTTACAGCTTGCCATTGTTCACTTATTTATGAACAAACTTCTCAGATTTACAGTTCATTGTCACCTGGAAAAAACAAATAAACACTTCACTCCGGTACTGCAGTATAATCTTATAATTACTGAATCACAATTTTAAACTTTATGTTGAGGATAGGACAGTATTAACCATAATCTTACGAGTTTAATCTTTTGAATATTCAAGAATAAGACCTGATGGTGTAGGTAGACATTGTTAGCTCACTAAGAACATACAAGAACTGACATGTTGACTCAATTTTTAATTAGACGGATCATTTAGTTAAACTTTCACTTCATTGCTCAAAAAAAAAAACTCATTGTGACACGCACAGATATGAGAACTTATTTACAGTGACGGTCTGTAGCAAGTAAAGAAGAAACAATAAAAGATTTTGCTTTTTCATCATTGCCACACCCTTTCCCGCAACTTATTTATGATTTTCAAGTTCATTTTCTGAGTCATAGCTTTCACATTGTTTTTGACTCTATGAAGGTGTGGGTGTTTCCCCAAAGTTATGATAAAATGATCCGAAGTGTGGACATTAGACTTACCTTGACCTTGATCTGCTCATGAAAAGTTTAAGAAACTCAAAATTAGCAGCGTGTCCTTGTTATAATCTTTTTGAATGAGACAATAACTGTCTGTAGCCAGACTCATAAGCTGTGATGTGTGCACAGGGACAGATGAGCGCAGCGTTGTCCACTTTGGTCTGGTCTTTGGTTTCGCCTGGTGCACTCAGCGCTCTTCATGGTCCAGATAAAGTTCAGTGCGAGGCTCTGGTCTGGACTGTTCTGTGCGCTCTTCCTCGTGCCCATGCATGCTGTTCACCGCTGTAAAGCTCTGGTCTAACGTCCAGCGTGACCACGGCCCACAATCATCGAAAAAGCGCAAAAGGAACGGTGGCTCACGCAGCACCACGCTCTCCTGGTTTATCTAACAAGTCTCTCCTGGTTTATCTCATGAGTCTCTCCTGGTTTATCTCATGAGTCTCTCCTGGTTTATCTCATGAGTCTCTCCTGGTTTATCTCATGAGTATCTCTGCTCTGGTCTGTGGGGAGAGCTGCATTCACACTGACACTGTCCCATGTTCAATTCCACATCTGATTATCTTTTTATATTAAGCCAATACACTTTATGTAAAAGAAAAGACACATTTTAGACAAAATTGTTAAAGCCTTTCAGCTAAAAACATTTCTATATTACACTTTTTCCAAACTGAGGCTGCTGCTACAGTTACTTTTGCCTGAGATATTTATGTACTGCTCACTTGTACAAACGTGACACATCTCAGGTTCACTGAATCCAATGGTGCCTCACATATGGAGCCACACCTTGTACACTGACTGGGTATAGCGCTTGGAAGAGCCACTAGCAGAGCCGGATCTAACCTTTTGGGGGCCCTAAACAAAAATCAGCTTCAGGGCCCTTCAGTCTTTTCTACGAACCTTAATCAGTCGAGCCAAAGCAGCGTTTAAATTGACTTTTTCATTAGAATTTATAACTACACACAAAGCAACAGACACAAATAAGTTTAAGCTAAATCATATTTCTCATAAGATAATTTAAGATCCTGCCCCAGAAACTTTAAAAAAAAAAAAGGGTCCATCACTTTTAAGCTTGTAGGATTGGTCAAACAGGGTTTATGTACATCGCAAACCAGAGGATGCAGACAACAGGAATGATGACTGGACAGACATAAACTCGAAAAACTATCAGCGCTCAGCTGGAGGCGGGTCTGCGTATAGGAAGGTCCGGCTCTGGCCACTAGTGCTCAACAGAAGAAAAACTAAGACCATGCGTGGTTCTGGGGGCAGAATAGAGCTCATTGAGTCTACTCTATTATTACCTGTGAGGCCAGTTTTTAGTTGAAATGTCGCAGTTTAAAAAAACAGTGTCCAGGTGATTCACCAGCAGAATCACTTGTCACTTTTCCTTTCCAAACACTTCTGAAGATGACACAGTGTGTACAATGAATCATTAAATAAACAAACTCCACACTTCACAGAGTAACACTTTAATAATTGCACAAATAGGAGTACATGAGTTCAATAAATCCAGCCAACATTTGCACATCACAATTTTTGGTTGTTTCTTTTTGTTTTGGGTCAAAGACAGAACACAAAGAATAGATGTTTTTAGTCAAGGCCGTGTTTACATGGGAGAGAAATAGAAACCAAAACATGTGGTTGTTTAGAATAATTTCAGAATAAGAATGGGGCAGTTTGTCTTAAAATGTAAAATGATCACAAACTTTATTACAAATGAATACAACTTTACAGCAACTAGGCTTTGTACTGCATACGTTTGTTCAATTTAGTGGTAAATAAAGTCGTTTTGGCGTTAACACAGAGCGTAGTTTGTACAGGCGTTTGTAAAAATAGAATTATGTTACATCAAAAATACATAAATACAGTTATACTTTCTCTATCGTAAATATAAATACTGGGAAAGGGACAAGATCTCAGTCTCGTGGATCAAATCTCGAGGCTGCTCTCAATCAAACTATTGCGTGGCTCTCGTCCCAGTCCATCACAGAGTGGTCTCGCTGCTCATGTCGCGCGCCGCTGGTGGTCCAGGTCCGAATCGTAGTCCGACTCCATCTCGATCTTGACCTGAGGCACCGGGCAGGCGCTCAGACCTCGGCCCACGGGGACGGCGGGGGACGAGGGACACGAGATCTTCAGGTGCAGTGTGATGCTGAGGAGGGAACGGGCCGTTAACCAAACACCACACACACCACACGCAGCTAATGCACAACTACAGTATATTTTGGTAAGTGAAGGTTTGTTTAGTTGAAGCTACACTGTGACTGTGTTTATAGACCAATCTACAGTAAGAACACACTTTGTATAGTTTTGAGTAATCTTAAATAAATGAAAAACTTTCAAATAAAAAAACATTTTGTGTGTCTATTTTTTGGTTGAAAATGTTGAAATGCTGAGATCATCTCTTAAGCTTTCCTTCATGGATCTTTTCCACCAATAATCATTAGTATAATCAATTACCAACTGGAATTTACAACGACAGAGATGGCAAAATGTAACTACTTAGTAAAAGTACAGTAACTTGTGTAAAAAAACAACCAGCGTTGGCGAATTACACTACTTTGTTACTGAAAAGTTACTTACTTACTTACATTACTTTTGTAATGAGTTACTCCCAACACTAAAACAACTGGTAAAAGTTCATGTCCTGTTGAAGCTGCTTTACTTGAGTAAAAGTACAAAAGTCAACTTCCTGTGTCTGTACAGTGCACAGTCTTTCTATCTGTCCCGTTTGTCCCGTCTATCTCTCTCTACTTGTGCAACGTAATTTTGTTGTATTCTGTGACAATGACAATACATCTTTCTTTTTGTTTTACTTAAGTAAAAAAGTAAAAAGTGCAATCACACTGCCAAAAGTTAGAAATGTGTTGTATTCTACTGGTTTTGACTTGACTTTGTATTGTAAATGAGGTGATGAAAATGTTTACTTCATTAGCCAATTTGGATTGAAATAAGAGAAAAACTATTGAAACAAGGCAAAAAACACATCGAAACAAGTATTTTAATCTAAACCAAGGAGTTACTAACCCTTTTTCTGGTTTAAATTCAGATTAAAATTTGTTTGTTTGTTTTTTGGCAGTGCATAAAATAGATTTTTGATGTTGTGGACTGTGAGATGGGATTTACAGTAAATTAATTATAATCATTCCGACTTTTATCACGTGACCTATAAGTCATTGTTAGAAACGAAACAGTGTTGGTGATTTTCACTTGTTCACAAAGCTCTGATACACGGCAGCACGGGTTTGACCTGGTTTTAACAAGAAAACCTGTTCATTAAGTAAGTAACTTGTTTTTAAAATGTATAGAAAGTACAATCTTTTAAAAAATGTAAGAAGTAAAAGTAAAAAGTCACCAGATTTTGTAATACTCAAGTAAAACACAGAATAAAAACACAGAATACTCCAAGAAAAACTCAGCCACATGGATTACTCACAACACATCTCCGTCTGATCTGAGCCAGTTCAGATGGTTTTGTTATTGTGATTAAATAAAACAATGAAAGTCTTAAGTGGAATTATCTCTGTGCTAATAATTACAACTACATTTTAAACTGAGATCATTAAAGCTGGAATGATTGCACTAGTCTCATCAGCTCTTCACAGTCAAATGTACAAACAGCTGTGGTTCCAGACCATGCCTCTCTGAGGCAATGCAGACACAAAGGACAACTGTGAATGGTGTAAAAGGATCAACATGAGAGAAACACCTTTGACCCTGCAGCAGAAAAAGAAACAACCAAAACCTTGATGTGTGTTGCATAGTGAAGCTTTAGTACATATGCCACAGATTTATCTAGCACATTATTATGTTTCCACACACGACACATGAATAAAACATGAGAGAGAAGGACAAGAATATACAGGCATCATCACAGAGTATCTGCATTGCCTCAAAGTACACAGAGAGGAGACACAATACAATATAATGCTTATAGATGGCTTCTATCGACACTACGCTTTTAAAGAACTATAGAGGTTATGCACTGACATTCTCTGTATGTGACTGTTATCAGCTGTGCATGGTATAAAACCTGCTTCATTTGTCGTTGCGCGCTAGAATACATTTTATGAATAGGTCTTCTTTCACCTGTGATTATTGCCGTGATGGTTTACATCAATTGTTGTGAGTTTGTTAACGCTCACACATTTCCTTGAGTTGTAAAAGTAGGTCCCAGACTGTTTCTTTACAATTGTAGGAACATTTACAACAATCAATTTTTTATCAGAAGTCTCAGCCATTTGTTTTTTGTTTTAACCCAAAGTAAAAAGGCGTGACAACGTTTGTGAGGTTTCATTATACATCTCTGTTTTCTTCTGAGACAGTGTTGCATATTTACTGTAGACAGTCTTCTGTCTATCCCTTTTATAATGATAATTGTCCTGTTCTTATCTACATAATCTGTCTAGTTATGCTCAGGCTTTTTTTCAAAACGCTCCTTGACGTTTTGAGTGGCAAAAGTCTGATTAAGATTATAAATAAAATGTCTTTCTTAGCTTTGTTTGGGGCTACATTTTTCCTCCAGACAGCATTTGTTTGGCAAGTATTTCATAAAAATGCTTTTCTGTTGTCAAGGCAACAGTGCAAACTTTACCTAGCTTCTTTGCTAACGTCAAGTGGAGATTTAGAGTCACATTTTCACTCATCCAACGGATTAAAAACATCTTACTTAGGCATAGAAAAAGTGATGAGCTTCTCTGTGTGTGATCCTGAAGTCTGTGTCAGTGAGAAACAGACGTGCTCTTGTTGTTTTTCTGCTTTTCTGCCACTGTTTACTTGATTTTTCTCTTTTTGCATGTCGATACAAACTCAGTATTTTGCAGTATTGTGGTTGTTTATGTTTATTATCAGTCTGTAGCTGCTTTTTTTCTATTTTAGTAGCGTTTGGAGAAAATGTAACTTCTCTCCATTGACTCTCATTCATTTTCGCCACTCGCTGCTGACATTTCGAGCGCTGTGATGTCGTCTGCATAACCTCTACAGTCCCGTCGGGTAAACACGTAGAACTACTGCGTGTGAGAGCCCTGTGCGCCTGAGCTGGGCCTGTTTTTGGGCGAGGGCTGGCAGTAGGCGCCCCACTGCGTCTGGGCCATGTCGGGGTAGACCAGGTCTCTGTAGGGGATGTGCAGTTTCAGGACACAGTACCTGCGGTCCAGGTCCGACTCGGAGCTCGGGAGTGGTTTGAGTACGAGCGGTACTTCTCCTGAAACAAACAATGCAGAGTATGTGAAGAACCTGATACAATGACTTTGATAAAATGATAAATTATGAGGTAAATGTGTAGACAGTACATTTAATTATAAAACACTGGGTAGTGCTTTGCAACAATATATATTCACTCATTCACTTACAGATATCACAATCTATCAGGAGAAAAAAGAGCTCATAATAAAACGCCAAACATGAAATTTGCTGAGACCAAAAAAGGTCTTGGTCTCAGTAATCGAGACCAAAATCTTTCCGACACCACAGAGGCCAAAGACCAAGACCACTGAGGGTCAAAACCAAGACAAGATCAAGACCATCTTTGTAATTTTATACACAACAAACTGTGCCTCAGATGTGTCACTTTCTCCTGGTGCAAGTTGAGCAGAGCGTGGTGGAAATGAAATGCAAGACAGAACAAAACTAAACTAAAACCTGATTAAAATGCCATAAAAACATCTTTGTCCAATCAGAGAAGCTTATTTTCGTCTGCTGGTGCATAGTCCCGCCTTTTTGGGGCGATGTCAGCCTTGTTTATGATCACACTTCCATTAAATCTAATGTAAGAACTTTTTTTTTCTAAGTTTCACCTCTACAATGCAAACTACAGGGACTTGTGGATGCTTGCCCCTACGCCAGACCTGGGCAAAGTGCGGCCCTCGGATTCTGGCACACTTTAGAGCATAAGTGCTACTTTATACATTTCTTGTATTTGTATGATTTAGCTACGGAACTTGTGTCTTTGCTTGAGGTTCTAATATTTATCACATCAAATGGTCAAAATAGTAGATTAAAAAGCCTGTTTTGCAAAAAATGTGCTGCAATAATAGTCATTTGTCAATCTAATGACAGCGGTCCGGCCCACCCAGATGTGAATATGGCCTCTAAAAAAATAAGTGCCACCTTGTGTTGTCACGTACGTCTGCATGACGACACAAGGGACATCCATGTGTCAGCGTGTGTTAGTCAAACAGTCCAGAGAGCGCAGCTAGTGATCCAACTCAGAATAATAGTCACTCGATCAAGCTGTTATTAACAGTTACGACCCCAAGACCAAACTCAAACATCAGACACGTTACAACAAAAGGTGGGAAAATGAATAATCATGTATTTTTTACCAAGTTAGACTCAGAGTTGTGTATTTTCTGTTCTTGTTTTCATCCATGTCCATGTTTACTGTGGCTCTCAGGCTGGTTTTATTGTCTTAAATATTAACAAATAGACATGTTATTATAAATATAAAGCCTGCTTATGCATTTTACTGGTCTGGATCTTGATTTTATAGTTTTACTGACATAAGTTGGCCACATGTCATTTGATTGCACGTCAATGCCACCTAGTGGTCTAAAATGATATTATATTACATTGATTGACCATTCAACAATATAATTAGGCATTGGGCTTTGATAACTGGCAATGTATTGACCACAGCACCTCCAAAAAATGAGTCAGTGGTCCAAGACAAAATCCAAGATAAGACAGAGACCTAGATAAGCCCGGGTCCACGTGCTCGAGTTTGAGACCAGACCAAGACCTTAAAAAGCAGTCTCGGGCACTACTACAGTAGCTTAGAGAATTAAAAAGGCTATTTTCTGTGCCTACACTGGTATTGGTTGAAAAAACTGAATCAGTGCATCTGCAGTAATAACAGAACTCATCAGCCGTTAAGTATTTCAGAACAATGCTTTTAACAGCATTGACATCACAACCTAGCATTTTTTTTGTCTTATGAGGATGAAACTGTGAGGCTTATTCAACTACTTTGTGACCAATCTGATTCAAGAAACATATTTGGATAAACACTGAGTGACCTGGAGGATTAAATTGCAGTATTGTAGCTGACCACCGGGGGGCAGTGTGGGGCCGTCTCACCTCCTCCTCGCTGTCGTCTGCTTTACATTTCTTCTTCTCCTTCTCTTTCCCCTTCTTCTTGTCGTCGTCCTTCTTCTTCTCCTTCTCCGGCAGCAGGTCGTCGAGCCAGGCCAAGTCGTGCTGAGAGAAAACCATGTCCAGCATCTTCCGCACCACCATCAAACCCAGGATCTGAGCACAGACATGAGGGCACTTAATACACAGTACAATCAACTAAATACATTCTACTGTCCTTTTAATACCTGTGGATATGTGACTTTTCTGCTTCATTGTCTACTGTTTAACTAACTGATGGAATATGTATATTTTAGCAAGAGGAACGTGACTACATTAATATATATTAAAACATCTATATTTTCACATGTAATGGTTACTATAGCAACTTTAGCAGTTGCACATTTATATGTAAATGTTACCCCATACCCCAAAAAGCTCAAAACAAGTAATTAAAAAAAATCTAATAATTAAACATTATGTGTCACAGCAGAACGAAGATTAATGGTTTTGACATATTTTAAATAGTATTTGATCGATAATAAAGGATTTAAAGTGTGAAAATATGCTAAAAGTCTATATTTCTGTCATTAGTGAGGACATTTTCTTGAATCACATTTGGAAAAACTGCTAAAAATCCTTTTGTTTATGATGTCAAAGTGCCTCTAAGGAGCAAGCCCAAAAAACCCGGACACGCGACCAAAAAAAGAAGCCCATAGGACTTGGCAACTCTGATAGTAACTAAAGTATTTTATTTCAAATAAGAGCCGAGTGCCCACGAGAGGAAGTAGTCAGATTTAAAACCTTAATTGTGTTAGCAGTGTGAAAATCACTTACTCCGCCTTTAAATGGTCAGTTTTGTGTAAATACATAATAGCATTTTGGACAGAAGGCCTACATTTGATGACAAAGGCGAAGGGATTCTGTTGTGCAACTCAGCTCGACTTGTAACTTTTTTCTTGTATTTGTCAAATACCTTTTACAAACTTCAACTTGACTTTAATGCAGTTGTGGCTCTTCTGAAATTGATTTGCTTTGAATTGGGTTGATGTGGCTCTTTTGCTGTAAACGGTTGCACAACCCTGGTCTACAGTATTATCCAATTAGACAACAATTACACAATTAGACATCAATGGAGATGTAAATGATACTATGATATTACATCCCCATTGGAATTTGAAGATGTAATGACGCGAATATGTACAATCCAAAATCCTTTAGTGAGCTACTTTGCAGGAGCTGGAGAGCCACATTGGTCACATCTACAGCCTGTCTGTCTACAGGAGTGGATCTATTTGCTGTTGGACAATCTGCTTCTGCATTCTAGACCAATAACTGCTTCTGATTTTGTAATGTTTCTGCTTGCTGTTCACTGATGGAACTATCTGCCATTGCCTCAGCAGTCATCTCACCTGTCCATCATTTCAAGCCCAATTATATCTCAGGCTGTGACTCAAACCCTGCGCAGCTTGTCCAATCAGCCTTCAACTCTCACCTCCTCCTTCCCCTCCCTCTCAGCCTATCAGGGCGTCAGAGCCAGATTCAAAAGAGCAGCTCAATCTCCGCTCTTGGCTTCAGCTCTCGCAAGCGTCATTTCGCCGCATCGCAACCCCTCTCTCCACCTCATCTCCACCTCAACTTCCACTCTCTCCCTCTTCACCACCACCAGCAGGTGTCTAAGCTCCAGGGGAAATCTCCTCCTTTAACAGCTCATCATAAATCACATGCTCATTGTTTTCTGCCGGGGCTTACACTGCAAAAACTGAATTTCAACACGAGTTACAGTTGCTTGATTCTAAGATTTAAGCCTAATTTCAAGCATTGTGACTATTATAACCTTGATGTATTAAAAAGACATAGATACTTTTCCTTGTTTCAAAGTGTTTCGAACTAATTTCAAGACATTATTTTGAGCCAAATTATTTGCCAATGGGTTAAGAAAACTGTTTCTACCCTGTTGGCAATGTTTTGCTCTTGTTTTAAGCTAAAGTCTCTTATAACCAGTTAAAAATGTCTTAAAACCAGTGAAATTCTACATTACATAAGCAGCCAATTACATCTTATCTAGTTAAAACAGCTCAAAACTGGATTGCAATGTTGATTTTAAGTCATTTTAAGCAAATCTAGATAGATATTTTTTGCAGTGTAAGCGCCAAACTTGTATTATTAAATGTCATTTATCACATCATCTTGTCTGAGTCTGTCCAGGTTAGATGACCATTTCATTCTTTGTTTGTTTTCTAACATTTTGGTTTGCTACATCAACAATCTTGCAAAGCCCTCAGAGGCTACGATTCTGTGTGATTTTCGAGTCAACCATAATAAATTGATTGATTTACACAAAACAAAGCCAAAAGCAATTCCATTAGTGAAGCAAGAGGCAATCTTTGGCCGTTTCTCAATCCGTGGACTTGTGAAACGTCACTCTCCACGTAACAAGGCCTGTTCCAATTCAAAGTTCGCTTCTCGGGTACTAATCCCCGGATGAGAACTTGATCCGCCCCTTTCACCGGGGATGCATCAGAGGAGACTTGTCCGTACTTGGCTCAGTATATTTCCCACAATGCACTTCATACCGCACGCACTGGAGGCTGATCACCGCTACCTGTTCCGTGCGCGAGTGCCAGGCTGCTCTTGGTGCGCGCAGAGGAGGAGGCAGCGGGTGGAAAGAACCGATCAGGCAGTTACGGCCCACTTCAGTGCAGTCAATTATGCATACGTAAGAGTTATCCTCAGCACCACAGAACTATGCTTCTTAATAAAAAAGTATATAACTGCTTCCAAAGTACGTAAATAAACTGTAATTTCTCAGGTTCTGTGCGTTTAGAGACTCTCTTGTGCTTGTTTAATTAGGCTGCTTGTTTCTAGCCCCAAAAACTGAACACAGGCCTAACACATGATCTGATTTTAGCATCATTTTTATGATCAGTCAAGATTTACAATATTATTATTTATGTCAAAATGTGAAAATAATGCTTATTGAAATGCTTTTAAATTATTATTAGTTTTTAGAATAGCCTACTTCAGACTATATATTTTATAAACACAATACTGTATTTATTAGTGTAGAAATGTGGACAATACTACTACTTTTGTTGTTTAATGATTTCAGATTCTTCTTTTTTTTTTTTAAATAATGACACATGTGAGCTTTTCCTTACTTCCTGTGATGTCATCAAGTTTACTTGTTCCAAAACTCAAAAGCCAAGTATGAGCTTGCAACACAGTCTCACAAGAAGGCGTACATTTAGCACGACACAAAATAGCGTATTTTTAGCACGATATCAGTCCTGTTTTGCTACTTATGTTACGCCGTACATATAGCACGATATGAAAAGCGTAAAAATGACACGAGTTTTGGTTGAAGCCACATGGAGACGTTTTCTTCAGGTGAAACGGTTAAGTTCAGGCAAAAAGTTACTAAAATGGTTAATATTAGGGTTGGGGCTTGGGGTAGGTTAAGATTAGATGTTGGATTTTGTTAATTTTGATGAATAAGAACACGTCTTAACAATCACCATTGAAATGAATGGGGACTGTGATGCGTACTATAATTACACAAAAGAGCCTTAAACTCGTGCTAATCATACGCAATTTACATGTTGCGTTATGTCGTGGTATGTGTACACTTTCTTGTGAGATCGGGCTGAAGCTTGTGAACTCCTCAAGTCTATACTCCAGGTCTGCTCCCACCGGTCTGTACCAGGAGTACACGAGTACTGCAGACTGGGAATTGAGAAACGGCCTTTGCTTTCACACAGAATGCTGCAGTTATACTAATAATACACTACACTATCCAATGGCCAAATCCATACATAAACAACAGATTATACATGGGATTTTCTCAATAAAAACAGAATAATACTGTGTAGAATACTGTGGTTCTAACTGAAACCCCAGACTCTGCCGCAGCCGTGATAACATCAGCAGCTCTAATATTGACACTGAGCTCAGCCGCGCTCACTGATCAAATGTTTCCCTGGGTCTCTCTGGGGAGGCTTTACCATCACGGGGAAAATAATGGCGAGGAAGGTGGATTTAAGGATCCAGAGCACGGCCAGGCAGGTGATCTGGACCAGGGTGAAGAGGTGGACCCGGCGCAGAGGCACGTGGCGCAGGTACGTGTAGTCCGGCTGGTGCTTGGACGGCATCAGGTACAACTTAATCCTGTCCCAAAACTGGAGAAGAAACACACACAGAAAGAATGATGAGATTATACTGGACACTGACAGAGCTTTTCTAACAGTCTCTTCATAGTTTGAATGCTTATTTTGATTTGTGAGCTGTACACTGGAAAAACTTAACATCTTAAGCAAGGCAGCAAGTTCATAAGTGCTGTTTAGTTGTATTAATCATGTTTTTGTCTTAAAGAAACCTATTGTGATTTTTCTGTATATTTAGGATGAAACTATGACGTATGCAGATCAATAATTCACTTTTTGTTCATTGCAAAACACAAAATGACATAAACAGATTAGAAATAGAAACAGGTTCACTAACTTCCAGTTCAAAACTGCAGAACTGATAAGCCTTCGTTTAATAAACCACAGAATTAAAAATGTCCCATTTTTGTTGCTGGAAATTGTTTATGTGACAACTTTGAACCCTTCATGTTTTACTTGTAATCCTATTTTTAAAATAATTATTTAAAGATAAATAAGGATAAGTGGGCGGGGATAGGTGGTAGGTGAAGACAGGTGTTTTCTGATCCTGGAGCATCAGCGCAGGACAATATAAGATTACTCAAACATATATGAATCAATCCAAATACAACTTTGGGTAAACTAAAGATGAGAGAACACATGGTTAAAACATGGTTAAAAACTCACAAAAGAATAATTTACATTATAGGTCCACCTTAAAGGAGACCTGGGGTCTCATTTATAAAAGAGTGTGTAAAAATCTACTTGGAAAAGCTACTACGAAAAAATGAGATTTGTCCTGAGTGAAAAATGATCCAGATTTATAAAACCAGAAGTAAGAGCTCTTTTCTCTCTGAGCAGCAGAAAACTGCAGCCAAGATCCCACCTCAGGCCACGCCCCTTCACACTTCTATGTCATCATAAAATGAAACGCAAATGAGTGATTTCAATAAACATGAGCTGATAATGAGTGAGTTTGACTGACAGAGGGAGGAGCAGAGGAGACACGCTGCAGCGGACACATCACACAGGCTCAGGGGAAGTGATCTTTGCTTCTCTGAGACACTTTTACACACTGTCATTTTAAACACATTGGTCTACTTTATCAGAACCACTGCTTTAGTGCCGCTGTAAAGATCGTTAAACAGATGTGAAAGGGGAAAAAGTGGCCTAATTCTCATATCACTCTTGTAAATCCTGTAGCTGGGGTTTGTGTGCGTAAACGACGTGTCTGAGCTGTGGTCTGAGGTTTGGGAGGAAGTGGCGACTAAGGAAAAGCGGTGGAACGCGGGCTTGTGCATGTGACACACGTGCTCCCTAAACACGAGTCAGACTGTCTGGTGAACGTTTACTACAGAGACTAGACACTGCTGCTGTGTGGATCATTCAGTGTGAAGCGCACGTGCACATGTGAGAGCGTGCACAAGATCTTTTACCAACATAAGCTGTATGAACGCTTTGAAAAAAATATATAACAAAAACATAACAGAAACTATAGCCATGTTTATTTATTTATTTTTTTTCCTTTTTTTGTTTTAAATAAAGTTATATTTGCCCATTTCAACATGTCATCCTCTCGTCCTCTCCTCTCACGTCTCTCCTGCCCCTGAGCCGTTTTTTTTTTTCTTTTTTGCGTTTTTGACCTCGTTATAACTGCATTCTCTCATCATTATGCTACTCAAAGTTTTATTTGGAATGATTCATCGATGTGTGAGTAATCTTGTGTGGTCCTCGGTTGGTAAAAGTTTGAGAAACACTGCTCTAGAGCCAGAAGCAGTTCTTCCTGCCGCTGACACTCATCACTATCACTCTCTCTTTCTCATTCTTTACTTCAGCTCTGGAAAGCAGCCACACTGGTTCTCTCTCTTCTTCCTCATCTATCATTTCACGCCTTTGTTTTCTCTCTCTCTCTCTCTCTCGCTCGACAACACTTTGTAATGTGCGACGTCTGTGTGACAAAACATTTACATCAACATCTCACTGGAAAACTATATTTACTGAACATGTCTGCATTCTCAGTCTTTTTCACTCTCTACTGTTGTTGTGTCGTTTGATTCGTATGATTCATTCTTTGTTGTTTGGTCTTGCCTGAATATACATGTAACTTTTTTTGCTGTGGTGTCTTGAACTTGAAGTTAAAATAGACCTGTAGTGTTGGAGAAGCAAACGAAATGTATTGAACATGTGAGTTTGTGAGCTGTGGAGAGAAATGTCTCTCTCACACACCATAATATTTACCTAGGGACTTGTGTAAACTTTAAATTACTCCAGTTCTGTCTGCTGTGTCACCTGTTGTATCTTGTGTGATGTCTTGGTTGTGTGTTGATTTATGTTTTGTTTCTTGTGCTGAAGCCTGTTTTATCCTTGTTTTATGGGACTGCAGATGGAAACAAGCTTTAAGCTAAATCTGGTGTGTTTACGGTTTGGCCGTTCATTAATACATATTAGTGATGCGCGGGTCAGCTTTTTTTGTGACCCGCCCTGCCCGACCCGATTTAAAATTCAGCCCGACCCAACCCGGCCCGAAAAATGTGCTTAAATTTCAGGACCCGACCCAACCCGAACCCGCACACATTAAAACTGCATGAAACGTTGTTTTTTGCGAGCTGCGGCCTCCGCGGGGTACGTTTGTCTGAAATGAGCACATGCACTTTTTATCTGTACAGAGTAGCTCATCTTCTCGTCACACACGATCTTTGTGAGAGGCTGGGTTGTTTACAGTTCAGCAGCGGAAGGAAACATGGACGACTTTCATGGACTTATTTTTGGGGAGAAGTTGTTTTTGTAGCGCTCAAAACGATAAGATTATGTCAGCAGCAGGAAGCGGCATCTACGGACTTCAGCAGCTGTTTACTGAGCATGTTTTTGGCCGCTGCTCGCAGAAGGCAAATGCAGACTGAATTTACTCGTGGATAGACAATGCATCGGGATTTTAAGCGGAAAGAAACAGAACAGCGGACTTTTACCGTGGATTTGCAAAGCCCTGTGATGTGGATACAAACAACTGGATTAATCTCCGTCAGACAGGTGTATTTTAAGCTTCACCTGGACAGTGGACCTCGTCAGACTTCTTCGTCAGACATTCACGGTGAGTAAAAAGCTTGTTTGCGAGGGTTATTTAAACGTCAACATGCTCTGGAGTCTGGACGTTTCTCCAAGTGAGGATTGACTCTTTCCGTTTAGTTTACAATGATGAAGTTCAGGCTGGAGCATTGTGTAGTTATGTGTTTATGACTGAGTCGATAACCTGCTGCTCCGTCTCCTCCACAGAACGACGTTCTAGTAGGCTAGTTGAACTCTTGTCCATATCTTTCTTTCTGTTTTATAGCCAGTTGTAACCTAAATAAACTAAGCTCAGGACGCATAAGTTGTGTCTTATGTTAAACAGAATTAACGTGCTTGACATGAGGCTTAGCCTATTGGACTGACGTTCATGTCACTTGAAGCCAAAGCATGACACGAGCGTTTGAACATGGGTTTAGACCCGACCCACCCGCACCCGACCCACTTCTTTAAATTGTGCTATCCGACCCGCCCGAACCCGCGGGCTGACCGCGGGTCCCGCGGGTTACGGGTCGACCCGCGCATCACTAATACATATTGTCCCATTCAAATAAATAAATTAGGCCAAACTATACTTTTTTTACACGGGGAGAATCAGACTTTGTTCTGTAATGGCGACATACAACATGACAACAACCATTTGCTTCATTCATGACTTCATTATTTCAAGAGGCAGTTCTACATCTCGTCTTTCTCAGGCTCAACTTTTTTCATTGTCAAACTGTGTATATGGGGTCAATATTGAATTATCTACGGTTTCCAGGCCTTTTTTTTAAACATTTTTGTCTAATTTTGCAGTTTTGTTGGTCAAACAATGGTCAAACGCTGTCAGTGCATTTTCAGTTCACGCTGACATCGAGTTGACGCGGCAGACCAGCCCTCAGGTGGGTTATCTAAACTCCTCCCTCTGCCACACCGCTGCGGTGGAGAGCTGCAAAGCGATCACTCGCTGCATGACCACTTCACCAGTCATTTGGCTCAACTTGTTGAGTAAGTAGTGCGAGGTGCAACGATGCGCAGGTTCGAAACTCGCATCAGTGGAGAGTTTTTCATTTTCATTTTTAGAAAATACATCATAAGCTCATGCACTTATGTAGACTAAAGCAAAGCTTTCATACATAATGATTTGCAAAGTAAATATTAAAAAAAACTTGACGTGCAAGTAAGCAAACACTTAGTGCTCTACAGCTTCCTCAGCTGCAAACCTCACCTCAGGACCCGGACCACTCTGATACAAAACTCACATCACTCACAAGCTCGCTGTGCATATTTGGTGCTGTCAATCAAAGTCTGTTCACACCCACCGGGCGTCTCATAAAAGGCCTCCGGGCATCTCCTACTTTTGCGAGTCTGTTTGAGGTGCAGTTGTGGGCGGAGTTAGTCTCTGAAAGCGTGTTTAGCCTCACTTTAAGCTATCAGCCAATTTTTACTTTGGCTCAATAGGAGTATTTTTTTCTGCACATTTCTGTTGAATTCTTTCAGAACCCTCATAGATAGATTAGATTAGCCTTTATTGTCTCCTCACAGGAGAAATTTGTCTTGGACATCAGGGCAAAAAACATACATTGCAAACATACAGCATCCACAACACATAATGTTCAACCAAGAGTGACACAGTCCACAGGAAAAAAGGAACAAAATTCATATTTACAGTGTACAAACAACATTGCACAATCCATATGGCCTTAGAGTGCATTTTTCATTGCACTCTGTCCCATGGCCTAAAACCTAGTAACCAAGATTGCATTTCCCACATGGCCTAAAGTGCAGCTAAACAATTGCACTCTTCCCTAAAACGGCCTTAGTAAGATTATTGCAGCTTCCACATGGCCTAAAGTGCAGTTAATATTGCACTCTTCCCTAAAGTGGCCTTAGTATAATCATTGCAACTTCCACATGGCCTAAAGTGCAGTTAATATTGCACTCTTCCCTTCATAAAACATGAAGATATTTGTTTCGAAAAAGTTTTGGATTTTAGTATTTCTGCCCAAAAATTACAGTGCAGAGTCCAGCTTATCAGCGGTATACAGCATCAGTGCACATGGAGAGGGAACAGGGCGGAGCTCACGGGGGAGCAGAGGGCTGAGAAACACTGACACCAAGTGCAATCTAAAGACATTCTTTGATTGTAGTGGCTCATATTCTTCACCAAAAAGTGGAACAGAGCAAAATAACACTGACATGTTGAGGAAAATGCATCGGTTTCATTCAAAAGTTTCTGTGAGAAATTATATTTAACCTACAATTATTTTTGTCTGTCACAATGTGTATATTATTCATAAATTATAATGATATAAGTTTGTTAAATGCTGCTTTGACTTGACTGATTAAGATTTGTATAAAAGATTGGAGGTCCACCAAAGCTGATTTTGGCTTAGGGCCCCCAAAAGATTAGATCCGTCTCTGGATATATGTTTTTATTATATCGTCCAGTCCTAGGGGCGTACATAAGCACTTAGGGTTAATCAGGGACTGCTTGAAGATGAAACTGAATGGCAAACATAACATATAACAAACACGCAAAATAGGCGTGAAATTGTGCTCATCATACGCTATTTATGTGTCGTGTGCAAAGACAAAAGACCAAGAAACAGTCGTAGTATTCCATATGTAAACGTGTGGATAGAAGCTCCAACTTTTGTATCTGAGAGGAAAAGTTATTAAACAGAAGTGTTTTATGTTCCGGTAGAAGGATTATTTGACGTATGCTATAAATACATTTTCTGAACAGGTGCCAACCATCATTTCATCACAACAAACAACAGATTTTAGTAGCTCCCGAGAGAACGAAAATAACTTTTAAGAACAGTGCACAGATGTCCACCTTAAGTCTTTCTTTATCCTAGCTTTGCCCAGTCCAATCAAGTTAAGGTGGAACATTTTAAAACACGCACTTTAATATAAAAAACCCTCAGTATTTAGAGTTTTTTGAGGCTATCTGAATACTTTTTTGTGACTTAAGACCCAGGTAAAGTGTGATGCGTGTTTCTAATGAGCTTCTACCATCTTAACATCAAAGAAAGTCAAACTAAGAGGGCCATCTGGTGCAGTTTGTACCTGTATCCCGCTGAGAGAGGCCACACCCATGTAGAGGAACACTCCGTACAGCACTGGCATGGGGATGTACTGAGGAGACAGAGAAAAGAAACTCGTGATGCACTGTTCAAACAATATATTCTCAATTATATCCTTTAGATTCTGTCTGGATTTACATGGACTTTGACTTTTTAGTTCATTAATTAAAGTAAATACTGTTCTTTATAAAACCATACAGCATACAGCAGTCTCATTAAGAATAAATGCTGTTTTATAAGCCACAGTTTAGGCGTACACGTTTTAAATATAAGTATATACTGTATAAAGAGTTAAGCTGCAAAGACAGATATGTCCATTTTGAATTTTTAACTCTTCTTGTATTGTAGGTTATTAGCTACAATGTAAAAAAATGAATGGGCAATTTAGTTCTTACTGTGTACTTTAACAAGCTCTTTAACAAAATGCCTCAACCTCCGACCACCACCAAGTGTTTCCTAACCTGCCTGTTATTGGTTGGTGTGGAAGCTGGACCCAGACACGGGGAGGAACATGCAAACTCCACACAAAGGCCCAGGTCGTGCTAGAAGGTTGGACTAGTCACAACCTTCTTGCTGTGAGCAGAGTGATATCCACTCTGCCACCTTGCCATCATGTTAGTGATGAAATGAATGAAGTTGATGTGATGGCGATTGCAAGCCTTACGCCTCCCGTGCACTGACTGCGAGGAGAGTTTGGTTTGAGACATAAATGCCTTGTACACCAGCTCCAGTCCACTGTGGTCCATGTTTGCCCAAAGCTGCGCAGATTCACGTGAATTCTCGTGAGAATGTTCATATTATGACTTTAAAGTCGCATCCGACCGCTGCGACCTCTGAGACAAATAGACTCTCTACAGATTCTTTCAGTGCACTATTTGAAAGAGAGTGGATGGATCTATTATATTATCTAGATAGGACATTGCTGCTTGTACCTGTTGTAAAATCCATTGGTACTGCAGCGAGAAAATCCCTCTACAGGCTAGAAAGAATTGTTTCCCTAGAGCACAATGCAAACACAAACTGCTCGTGTTCGGCAATAATCACATAATAAACCCTCTCCGGTTCAAAAAGTTTTAGTTTCGTATAAAATGGCTTTTTAAGCTTTAGCTTCGGCGACTGCTGCTCACAGTGTAACTGCCGCTCTGATTGGTCAGAACGGTCACGTGCGTGAGCTTTCTGCTTCTTTCGGATTCACTTGGCTCGAGCTCGTTCCGCTCCTCGCATAAAGAAGTATGGGGGAATCACAACTGCGCATGTTCCCCAGCCTGTAGTGCACCTAGCAGAAGACTAAAGCTACGGACGCCAGTGAGCAAAAGCCATTGACGAACAGCGCCCGCCACCTCTGATCACCGGGGCTTAAGTAGCTCCACCTGTAAGATGGAAACTCCTGACGTCAAGGACACAAATTATGCAAATTTGACTTTGTATCAATACAGTAACAGTACCCTTGCTTCTTCATCACAAACACAGCTGCAGCTCTGTCTGTGAGATACTATTCTTTTCTTCTGAGCGACTCAGAAAACACTGTTGTGAATGTCCAGATGTGTAGTGTAATGTGTAGTGTAAAAGGTAGATCTTCTGCACTCTTTGCAAGTCCATTTCTGCAGCATTAGCACATCAGGCAAGATTGATTATTTCCCCAATAATCAAACCAATCTTGCCTAAATAACACCCAACCCCTAACCCTGTGATATTTCAAATGTAAATGGAGATCTAACTCAATTCTAAACATGGGAAACACTTGATAGTTTAGCTTTATTACATTTAATACATAAAAAAGAAGAATTAAAAAACCCATAAAATGTCCAGTTTAATTGACATCTGAACAAACCACTGGACTACACTAACTACACTGAATTCAAATATTGACATGTTTGGACTCAATCATAAAGAGAATTACTTTGGTGTGAGTAAAGTAAAGTGTTGTACCTTCAGGATCGGAGCCAGGAAAATGGAGACTCCGGTGAGGATGAACACCAGCAGACCGGTCACTCTCTGCTCCCTGAGTTTAGCACAAAAACACAGCACGTTATACTTTATACTATAAACCGCATTTACGTTCGAGAATGTGGTGATGTTGTAAGATCAGATGGTGGGATTCCTTTTAAGAACATTGGGCCTCATTCACGAAAATCTTAAAATCGTGCGTAGCTTCCACTTTAAGAAGCTGCTGAGAAAACTCTACGTTAGACAAGTTTATAAGGAGTCAAATTCACCAAACTTCAGCTACAAACAGTTGAGTTGTCTGTTCTTCTCTTTCTCTCTCACTCTTTTAACCCTCTATCCCCTCTCACTCTTCTCTCTATCTGTGCCTCTGTCTCCTTTCTTCTCTCTCCTCTCTGTTGCGCTCTTTCTCTCTCACCCATTTCTCTCCTCTCGCTTTCTCTCTCTCCTTTCTTCTTCTCTCTCTCACTCTTTCTCTCTCCTTTCTTCTTCTTCTCTCTCTCCCTCTCACCTCTTTCTCTCATCTCCTTCCCTCCTCTCTCTTCTTACCCCTCTCTCTTTTTCTCTCCTCTCTCCTCACCCTGTCTCTCTTCTCTCTCTTTCCCTCCTCACCCCCTCTCTAACTCTTTCTCTCCTCTCTCTCTTTCCTCTCTCTCTCTTCTCACCCACTCGTCTCTCTCTCCTTCCTCACCCCCATCCCTCTCCTCCCCTCTCTCGCCCCTCTCTCTTTCTCTCTTCTCTCTCCTTCTTCTCTCTCTCCATCTCTCTCCTTACTCCCGTCTCTCTTCTCTTTCTATCCATGGCACGGCAGAGTGGATAGCGCTCTGGTCTCACAGCAAGAAGGTCGCGGGTTTGATTCCCGCTCAGGCCCGGGCCTTTCTGTGTGGAGTTTGCATGTTCCTCCCCGTGTCTGGGTGGTTTCCTCCGGCCACTCCGGTTTCCCCACCAACTGATAACATGCATGTTAGGGAACACTTGGTGATAGTCGGAGGTTGAGGCGCCAGGTGTTAGGTGAATCGGGGAGGGGTTCATCTCACTGTGATGCGCTTTGTGACTCTGTGTCTGTGAAATGCGCTATACAAATAAAGCTTACTTACTCACTATCCCTCCTCTCTCCTCACCCCCCTCCTTAACTCTGTCTCTCCTCTCTCTCCTTCCTCTCTCTCTCTCCTCACCCCCACGTCTCTCTCTCTTTCCTCACCCCCCTTTCTCTCCTCCCACCCGTCTCACTCCCCTCTCTCTCTCTTTTTTAAGAGATACACTTTATTGTCCCCGTAGGGAAATTTGTCCTCTGCATTTGACCCATCCTTCAATGCATCTCCTCAGGAGCAGTGATCGCCGCAGTGCAGCGCTCGGGGACCCATCTCCAGTTCTTCTTGTTAGGCTTGGTCAGGACTACCGTAGCTGGAGGATATTACCCTAACATGCATGTTATTGGTTGGTGGGGGAAACCGGAGTGCCCGGAGGAAACCCACCCAGACACGGGGAGAAACATGCAAACTCCACACAGAAAGGGAGTCAAACCCGCGACCTTCTTGCTGTGAGGCGAGAGCGCTAACCACTCAGCCACCGTGCCGCCTCACCTGCTCCCACCTCTCTCTTTCTCTCTTCTTCCTCTCTGAAACAGCTGATTTTTGTTCTTGCGAGTGCTCCTGAGTGTTCTTAGGATTTGTTCTTACAGACAAACATTTTCCGTTCAGAACAAATTTTGTGAATGCCAAAAATGTTCGTAAACAGCCTTAAGAACAAGTGTATTGGTAAGAACGTGTCATGAATGAGGCTCATTGTATTTTGCCATGAAATCTCCAAAAGGTCACACATTCTATACTACATAAAACACAATACAACAACATACATTTTGACAGCTTATCTGCTTTAGCCTATAGAATATTGTGATGTCACGTGAACAGACCTTTTTGCGATCAATACATTTCAATCCGTGTCTCGTCCTCAGAGAAACACTGCCATTTAACCTGGAGAATCTCAGGTCACGGCTACACTGTGGGAGCAGGCGTGAGTCAGACTGGAAAGGGCAGCTCCCTAGTGAGGCTTTGTCGGAAAAATACAAACTCGTGGGACTGATTCGCACGTTAATATCTTTTTAATTGTGACTCCAAAAAGAAATGATGCAGGTGTTATTTCTGCTCCACAAAACTCGGAACAAATCTGCGGGCTAAATCAACCAAATGTGTGACTGGTGGTTGACTTGTCCTAAAAAATGTGGTACCACTTTATATTAACTACATCTTAATTGGCCTTAGTAAACCACGAATAAAGCATAAATAAGCTTTATTCATGAACTAATGGTGAATTAATGAATGAAAAGGTTTGTTAATGCTTAGTAACTACTTAACTAAGGAGCTATGGTTAGGATTAGGGTTAGGGTGCAGGATTCGGAGTAATTAAGTAGTTGCTAAGCATTTGTTTATATTGAATAAGTCTTTATTAAGGTGTTATTAATGATTTATTAAGCGTACTTATTCTGTAGTTATTCTAAAGTGTTACCAAAATGTTTACTCCATCAGCAGTACAAATATGAACGCACAAAACAATGCAATATCATTTATATTAATAGATTTCAGTTTAGTTCTTATTTTTAATGACTATTTTTTATGAACCTCAGTGTTTTAGTTTATATTATCTATTGTTCTCTGATTAATCATTTCTACAACAAGACAGAAATGTGAAACAGATTTTGTTTTAACGTAATTATTTTTGCCATAGGCAGACATTTCATTGGTTAAACGAGCCATGTGACCCTCCAACTGCGCTAGTAGCTAGCTCTCTCACATTGGACATTAAAAGAGGAAGTTTCCCCTGCAGATTTGACATGGACGCATTACTTTCATGGGATTTCAGAAGAGAACTTGTGTTGTTTCGAGAGAGGACGACATCAGCAGCTGCAAGAACAGAGAAGTGAGTAAGTGCGCTGCTGTTTAGTTCATCACACGTGAAAAAACTAGCGTGTGTGCATTTTTAACATTGTGCATTTGTCATTTCGGGAGAAACTTCACTCTGTCCCTTGCAGTTACCATTGTTTTTGCACGTGTTTCTTCTGAAAGGATGTAAACATAAAGTTTAATCTCAGACACTGCTTCCAGTGCCTCCTCGCTGGTGTTTGCCCTTACAGGAGATTTTGAGGAGACAGTAGTGAAACAGGGTCAGAAAATGGCAGCTGATCCTACTCACATCCTGTATAAGGAGTTTGAATTGTTGCCGTCTGGTAAACGATATAGAGTGCCAACTGTAGATGAACAGATATAAACACTCAATGGTCCCCATGTCGATCTCTCTTCTAAATCGTAAGAAATTGTTGTGAGGCCGTCTCCTTATTTACCTGTTGGACTCATGTTTGGTGCAGTAGTTTAGCTAAATACTTGCACTGTGTTGTTTGACAAAGTGAGATGTATTTTGAACATGTGCTGGGCAGTGCATGTTTCTGCTTAGAATTAGGACTGAGTGCAGTGTGTGCCTCAGACTAATTTTTTTTTTGTCCTGACTATTTAACAAATGTATGGACTCGTCAGAGTTTTTATGTATGGTGACTGTCACATGTTATGAATGCGGATTGTATGTCTGTCTTTGTGAGTCTTTGTGCCATTGATTGTCCAAAGTGAATTTCTCCTTATGGAGACAATAAAGGCTACTAACTAACTAAATGGTAAACAGCACTGGAGCGTGGCAAAAATCAGGCTTATGTTTCAAACATGTTTAATAAACTATGACTGGAGTCTACTCTAGTCTATGCCTGTTCCAAACTACACGATTGAGTCCAGTCACAGACACCAACATGAGTGACAAATGCAACTAGCTTAAAGAGCGTATGACAGGTATTGAACGTTTTTCAAATATTTATTTAGTTTGGTAGATTAATACCTATTGTAATTATAAATGATAGTTTACATTAATCAATAACAAGTTTGTGGAGAAAAATGTGAAAATCTGTTGAAAATACAAGGAAGTAGAGCAGAGTTCTAAACTGATGACATCACACTAGAGAGACAAAGATATTTTCAGTTTTCTCACAAGAAACAGATTTTTATGGCCTGGAAACACACGTTTAACAAAAAAGTGAGTTCTCGTATATTTTTATGACTCAAGTAAAAAAACCTAGCGTGATGTTATCACAGGAAGTACATTTTTTATGCTAAAAAATGGACAAACTGGAATGAAATTTGAAAAATGTTTAGTAAAACCTTAAATCTATTGATCTTCACTATGTCTTTGTGAAATGAGTAGTTCAACCTGTCATGGACACTTTCAACTAGTTTCGACTTATCTTCTCCACTAGACGTAATTGCCAATGAAAATAACATGGGAAAATTAGCAAAAAAGTCGTGCCGTGTGTGGCCAGCTTAAAATGTATTTACAAAATCGTCTGAGTTTCTAGTCCTGTGAGAGTCCATAAAAATGTCTGTAAAGTTCCCCTAAATTCCACTTCCTGGAATTCACCAAACTCAGACGTCCTCATGTAATTCCACTACTCTTGTCGTGGAGCAGAAGGTCGAGAAGATTGACCTTTGTTTTGGGGAAAGTTTGGACAGTGCGCTGCAAAGATGGAGGGACTTTATAAAATGGACTAACAGAGAGACATTGACTGTTTCATAAGAAATCTGATGGTGTGGATGCATAACCGTGGGAAGTAGGGGTGCAAGAGGGGCAAGGGCACCTCCTGATGTGAGCCCTGCCATTTGTTTGTTGAATCTTTTTTTTTTTTAACTTGAGCTATTCTTGCCCATAATAAATAAATTAACCACAGTCTAAACTCAACAGTGTGACTCCCAATACATTTTGCAACACCTAATTGCAAAATATAAAATTTTGCATTTAACCCTAACCCGCTCATAGCTTATACGCTTAGAACCAAACTCTGGAGGAGTTTGGCTTCGTCTGAGTGGTGATAAAAGGGACAGGACATTGTGGGGAGGCTCGTGAAAGCATCAGGTTGCTGCTATAATGTTCAGTGTGCTAAACTAATGATCCACCTTGGCATCATTTCACATGTGTGGCAAAGTTCATGATATCTCTTCAATCTTACGCACCTGCTTGTGACGACAGTGTGTGTGGCGGTGTGTGCGTGAAGCTTTTTGTCAGAATCACTGACGAAAAGCTTTCTGGCTTGGCTCTGGTAATGACATGGTACAGACGGCTTTGCTTGTGAGAGACAGAGTGGCTCCTGCGTTGGCCTTATGGAGCACTTTTACTGAGGACATTTGGCAATAAGCGGCTCTTGTAGAAATCCGAGGGGAGGGCTGTTCTCGCTCTGTGCAGCCTGTGTTTGTGACTGCAGTTTGATCACAAGATCCCGTTCCCCCCCGACACACACTGCACCCCCCACACAAAATGACGTTCCCGCGGCTATGTGTGGATGTGATTCTGTTTGAAGGACGCAACACCGTGACGGGGATCCAAATTTACGCTGCAACAGCTAAATCATGAGAAAACAAAGCCAAAGCACAAGGAATACTCAAGTCATGAATGAAGCAAAAGGTCTGTCGCCATTTCAAAACAGTCTGAAAACAAGTAATATATGACCTTGATTCTGCACAATTCTGACGTTCTGGGGAAAATATTATGCATTGCGAAAGAACATAAAAAAAATATTTAAATCATATTTTGGTAAAATATGAATAATTGTCTTGGGCTTTACACAATAATCTACATACAAGTACTTACAGATACTTTTTAATAGTGGAAATAATGTGTGAATTCCATCTATATTATGCATGATAATAACAAACTCAATGGGAAATAAACTAACTGCAAATAAATATAATCTCTCTCTAGATGCCACTAAAATAAATGTGAGCTACTGTTCAGTTGATAAGTGATATACATAACTTTAATGTTTAGCCTAGGTTTATTGGTTTAACAGGTCAGGGGTCTCATTTATGAAGCCGGCGTACGTACAAAATGGGGTCAAAAGTATGTGGGAGATTACGTGCATGGTTTCCTGCGTCAACTTTGGGATTTGTGAAAAGAAGACTTGACGTGGGGTTTTTGCAGGTGGGTCCACAAACTCTGGAGCTGCGTATGCACTTTCAGAGACGAAGCAGAAGGAGATCTGTGTTTAGAGGAGGTTTGTGTTTAGTGCACATGAGGTACATGACTTTTGTTCATATTTAGAAACAAATACTGAATAATAACTTTAATCTAATCACAACTCTTTGTGGAAAATGAAGCTTAGGTCAGTATTGTCAATTAGAAGTCGTAAATACTTGCACGGGAGCGCATGATTCACCTTGTTTTATTTAGACAGAATCTGAAGCTATAAAATGACTGGACATAAAGTTCATAAGTGTGCTTTATAACAAAGGTCCTGTGATCACGCATGAGTGGCTCCAGCTCTCTCACACCTGGTGTATTCAGCGCACACACATCATCACCACATACGCGCGCGCACAGGCAAACACATCATCACGGAATATGCGCGCAGAGACACTTATCACGGCATATGCGCGCGCACAGGCACACACCTCACTCTAGCAGTGTGAATAATATCCCACTCCACGCTCGCTCAAACGTCAAGCCTACGGCTTCCCTCGCTGCCCCTCTTTTCATCTTCAGGTCTCACACACTGCACATCCCGGTCTGTCGTCAGCTCGCGCATATGTGCACGCTCAAACTTCCACGTGCACTTATAACATCATGCATATGAAGCACAGTTCTAAACTAAAGCATCACATCTAAATCAGGCCGATAAGTTTGTCAGACGAGCACAGTTCAGTTCAGAATCCTCTCTGCTGCTGCTCCGTCTCTCTCTCCTCCCCTTTCCCTCCGTCTGTCAGTCAAACAAACTCTCTCATTATCGGTTCATGAATATGTGCATGACACTTTGCTTGGACCTTTTATGCTGAAAAGAGGCGTGAAGAGGGCGTGACGTGAGGCGGGGTCCGGTGCGCAGATATTTTTCCAGCTGTGCAGAAAAGTGACGAGGAAATGACCTGCAGGAGTGCGTACGAAGGCTTTTGTAAATCTCACCTTTCTTTTACGTAAATGAAAGTTGGATTTTGCCGCAGCGTACTTTTTCCACGCACTTCATAAATGAGACCCCTGGTTTGGCAGCTCATGGTTGAACTTTTTACAACACGAGACAAAAAAGTTTCCTGTGCTTTGAGAACTAGAGAATCTTTCAGCGAAATCAACTCCATTTGAAAACGGTGTTCTTTAGCTCTACTTTAGCGTTGACAGTGTGTGTGTGTGTGTGTACCTGACTCCGAGGAACTGCGGCTGCTCTCCGGGCGCGCTGGACTCACTCTCCATCTTCAGAGAGTCGATGTGAGCGATGGAGATGACTGTAGCGGCTACGTACCAGGGCAGACCCATGAAGGAGCAGGCCGCCATCAGGACCCCACCCAGAGCAGTCCAGGTGGTACCCACAGCCTTTCTGATGGGACGACAGACACAGTTTATACATCATACACCACAGAAAACAAGTCCACGGGGCTGCAACAAGTTCCTCAATTAATTTGCTATAATCAAGTATTGAATTAATAACTGGTATATGATAGGTTTCCAAACATGAACTGATGACCTGAAAAATTGACCCTAAGTTTCATTACTACAACTGGGCAGCAAAGACATAGAAAATGTGTACATTGACAGATTTTACTGGAAAAAAAAACACAAATTTGATCTTGATTTAAGTAAATGTGCTGATGTCTTATGTCTGTCTTGTGTGGGAAAGCCGAACTCACAGTGATCAGCTGAGCTCTTTGTTGATTTGGAGAGAAACAATAGGACTTCTTTAATCTGTCTCTATTCCTAAGTCTGCAGTTTGGATTTTATAATTACAGGGGGGACATTGTGTTTTGTAAAACTATTTAGTAATAAACTAGATTAGAACATATGTAGATCAACACAAAATTGATCGATTACGACTTAAAAATAGAAACAGCTCCAGTGACTTCCTGTTTAAAACTGCAGAAGTACTAAGCCCGCCTCTTCACTTTAAAATGTAACTGTAACAAGCAACATATTTGAAATGACTCATTTTTATTGTTGGAAAGTGACTCTGGGACAGTTTTGAAACACCCATGCTTTACTTTGAGCACACATTTTTTTAATTACGTGTAAATACAGACAAGTGGGCGGGGCCAAGAACAGAGTTTGTCTCTAAGTGTGTCACTCAAGCAAGAGCTGTAGAAGAATACAAGATTACTCAAACATGCATGAATCAACTCAAATACAACTTTGAGTAAACTAATGTTGAGGGAAGACAGTTATAACAAGGTTATAATCTTTGAGTAATTGATTTTACATAATACCCCCTCTTTAACATAATTTAAGTTGTATTCTTGTGACTTTGGCTGCAGCACAAGTGTTTGTTTGTCTGTCAATATGAACAATTTATCAGTTTTTCATGACACTATGAAATAATTGTTTCTTGGGCCAGAATAGAAGTGAGCGTCATTACACTGTGTGAATAGAGCTGGGCGATATTAACAGAAATTAATATCTCAATAATTTTTTGACATATCTCGATGACGATATTCAGCCTAGGGATGGGCGATAAGACGATTATATCGTCTATCGTGAAAGTAAAACATTTTGACGATAGCACTTCACTATCGTCTGTAATCGTCTGTATCCTCCTAGAACGTGCAAAGTTTTTAATCAATGCAGCAAACAATCTCACTCTGTTATATGCATATTCTCGATCATTTGACAAATATTCAACCACACATCGCAGTTTTAAAAGTTACGCAGCGTCCCTGAACCCATCCTCACGCCACCAACACGTGCGTATGAAAGCAGACATGGCTCAGACAGCGCGCTCTAATAAGAGATGAAGAGGACTTTTTTAACACCGTGGACCTGGACGGAGGACCTGGACAGAGCAGGACGTGTGGAGCGGTGTTTGTGGCCTCGTGGAGCTGGAATCAGGACTTGGACAAAGTTGTGCGTCGTCATGAAGCACCTGCGATAACAACTTTGGATGTAGGCTACCGTTTCTGTTTGGATGTTTTCTTTTCTTCGTGTCCGCGATGGACAGAAGAGGATTCATTTGAACTGGACAGAGGTGAGCAAACTAACTTTATAAACTGTCGGAGAAGAGTATCGTGTTTTCTTTGTGCTGATCCCATCACGCGTCGAGACGAGTCTGTGCGTAATAGCTACTTATGGATACAGCTACTTTCTCTCATCTATTTGGTACAACTTTAGTGACAAAGAAGAGACATAAATCACTTGTTACCGTAGATGTGCATGTATTTAGCTTAATAAGGTGTTTGGCCTTCAGTTTTTGTCCTACATATCAGCCGTTTTAACTTATAATAGTGTTGGCTATGTTTTAAATGTGGACTTAAAACAGCGGAGAGCCTTATCAATATCAGTTCAAATCGTGTTTGTACGTGTCAGTGGGTTTAATCCTGTTGTGGTCTAAACTTTATGGTTAGCTTGCTTGCGTGCTTGGATGTCTATATGTGCTTTTGTTCGTGTGGTTGTTACGCACGCAGACATGGTGCCGCGGTGCGTCTCAAGAAAGTCTTTTTCTAAATGTGTATTTGTGCAATATAGTCGATAATATGAATCTCCACCACGTTTACCGTCACAAGTTTACACATTTACGCTGCGTTGTGTATCTTAAAATTGTCAATAAAGCAAAAGAGGTAGCGTGGCGCGGGGACGCGGAGGAGTGAGGAAAGCGTGAGGCTTTGACAAAGTACTAAGGTTTTTTACATTAAAATTCACAAACCTAACAATGTTCTATAGCGAAAGAGCATTATTGTATCTATAATACACACCGTGTGTGTGGTGTGTGTGAGAAATTATCAGAAAAATCCGACTAAAGCTCAATTTTGAGCCCTTTTTGCCTTAATTAGTGGGCAGACGATAATATCGTCTATCACGATACTATATTAAGACGATATGACGATAGTGAAAAATGGATATCGCTAGGGATGTCCCGATCCGATCACGTGATCGGAAATCGGCCCCGATCTCGTGTTTCAGACTCGATCGGAATCGGACGTTATCTCCCGATCAGGACTCGGAAATATTTATTCTCATTACTTACTTTAAAATCATATCTAGTTACGCGGTGGCACAGTGACCCTCAAAGCAGTAGCTGTAACTGCAGCAGCACCTCATATACGGCCGTCATACGCGCAGGAGCCGCTCAAAATGGAATCAAGTCTGATTTGGTTCTAACAATTTACAGCAGCGGTGTGAGACGCTCGTCTGACAGCCGTCAATACGCTACACGTCCCTCAATAGATCAGACTTCTATTATTATCAGCGTCAACGGCGCGTCTCCCGGACTTTTCAGCAGGAAAAACACCGCGCAGAGACAAAATAAAGTTCCGATGCTCCTTCAAAATACGTCAACTACAAAGTTTACAACCACTAAAACAACATGTACCGAGCCCAGAAGCTCCATAAACGACCGTAAACATTGCAAACTTTCCGACTTCAAACACCAAGTTTAAATCACGTGCTTACGAGGCTCTTTTCTCCACGAATACGAGTCAGACTGTTATAAACCACACATCGTTTTACAGCTTAACTTGTAACGAACGTGTTTGTGAAAACAGCGCTGTTCCTTCTGTTCACAATCGCTTTATATGAGCCGTTTAGTCCTACCTGGGTCTACTTTCTTTATCCGACTTCTCTCTTGCGGCTGCTCTCTCGATGCTGCGCGTGCATGTTTGGGTGCTAAGGCGCGTGCACGTGGATGAGAAAGAGCGAGAGGTTGCCTGAATCCTACACTATTAATTGCGGGACGGGGTGAAAAGTAGAAGAAAAATTAAAAATTCTTAGTACAACGTGAAGTAGGCAAAGAGATGTTGGTTTTCATCAAGAAAAACATGAACTTTCTGTAAAATGAAAGCTGGAGATTGCAGTGCAGTTTCTAAAAACACATTACTTGCCTTACTTGAAAACACTGTGGCACTTTTGTTTTCTTATGCCTGCTGGATATTTTAAGTTGATGCTGTTTTTTCATGTTAGACCTTTTAATTTAATATCTACTGTTGCACTAAGGTCCAAAGTGAAGAATTTATGTATTATTTGATTGTTCAAGCTATGTCACAGAAGTCAAATGTTAAGCTAAATGTTAAAAAGTAAACAAAATAAAAATAAAAGTCATCTGGGTTTGTTTACTTTGATATTTAATGTTTTATAAAAGTATCGGATCGGGACTCGGTATCGGCAGATCATCAAAATCAAATGACTCGGACTCGGGGGCAAAAAAAACCTGATCGGACATCCCTAGATATCGCCCAGCTCTAATTCAGCCCATATTATTTCAAACCAAGCATCCAGCATGTGTTTAAACTAATTAGTTGAAATGTAATGATAAAAAAAATGGGCTTGACCATAGACATTCTTTGACTTAAAACATGTGCTGCCATTAGTCGACTAAAATTTTTTTTTTTTTTTTTTTTTTTTTTTGAAAAATGCTCCTCAACAGCATTGGCAGCTCTCCTGGCTGTGTCTCTAGAACATGAGCAGTTTTTGAAACTTCTTAATTTTTAGCTGACTTTTTATCAAGAAGGGCTTGGATTTCAACCAACTGAGAAGTGTGGCCTCTGATGTTCAACAGACTTGAGCGAAGTACTGTCAGATCTGTGCAAAGGAAACATCTGTTTTTCTGGTAACCATGGATACCAAGCAAATGCCCATGCTATGCTGGTTGTGGACTTCTGAAATGGCAGACTTTTACATCTGAAGCAGCAGAGGATTTTCCAGTGAGGGTCCTTCGCATTTTGGGATTTCAACCACCTTGAGATGTTCAACAGACTTAAGGATTTTGTGAACAGAGTTGTTTGTTTGTCTTGTAACCATGGAGATGGGACATGAAGCTATGGCTAGCTTTGGACATCTGAAAAGCTACAGAACTTTTTTTTCCAGAGAAATATTTTGAGGGGATGGCCTTATCACCGACTGAAACAACAGAAGTTTCATCTGATCCACTTGGACCTGTGTCGTCTGCACCTGCTCCTCCAGCTAAGGCCCTGACCCAGTCGACCATGTTATGGAGATGGTTCCTGAGGCTGTTCTGTGGACCACCTCCACACCGATTCTGCACCGACCTCAACACTTTTAAGAAAAATCTGAAGATCCATCTGTTTAAATGTGCTTTTAATGTTTTGTAATTGTCATGTTTGATTAATGTTGTAATTACTAACTGTTCTTATGTATTGTACCTTTGTTAAACTGCCTTTGTCTGTAAAGCGTCTTTGAGTGTCTAGAAAAGCGCTATATAAATAAAATGTATTATTATTATTATTATTATTAAAAGCAAAACTAGCCTCAGTGTCTCAATGATTTGTCTAAAACTCTGACCCAAATAAAAAACAAAAAACAGCAAAAGAAGTTTTTGATGCAAACATTCAGAACAAGTTTGCAATGTGCATTCTAACTGATACAAATTTTGGTCAACTACGACACCACAGAGTGATCAAATGTATTTTTCTTAATTTTGATTTTGATTTTTTTTTTTTTTACCACAAACGATATACTTGATATTCCATTTTTGCATATCTTCCAGACAACAATCACGATATTATCTAAAATTCGATATTTTGCACACCTCTATGTATGAAAGAGACGCACATGTACCAGGGTGAATTATAGTTTAGGTTTGACCGGGCGATTTTGCCCCTGCCGGTCTAATACTTAAGCGCAAAGCGCAAAGAGTTCTCTGTGTTGGCCGCTATGAGCTCCAGAGGTAAGGTAAGGTAAGGTAAGGTATACTTTATTGTCCCGTAGGGAAATTTGTCCTCTGCATTTGACCCATCCTTCAATGCCTCTGGGGCATCTCCTCAGGAGCAGTGATCGCCGCAGTGCAGCGCTCGGGGACCCATCTCCAGATGTTGTTGCTAGGCTTGGTCAGGACTACCGTAGCTGGAGGATATTACCCTAACATGCATGTTATTGGTTGGTGGGGGAAACCGGAGTGCCCGGAGGAAACCCACCCAGACACGGGGAGGAACATGCAAACTCTACACAGAAAGGCCCGGCCCGTGCGGGAATCGAACCCGCGACCTTCTTGCTGTGAGGCAGGAGCGCTAATCGCTCAGCCACCGTGCCGCCTAGAGCAGCTCCAGCTCGTGGCACGGCTGCTCTGCCTAGTCTGATGCCAGTTCAATCAGTGAACCTGCACAACATAACCGTGGAGCAGTGCAAGAAGTTCACTGGAAATAAGAAATAATAATAATAATCATATTTTGCCATCAATTCTAATTTGTCAGTTATGTAGTTAGAAAAAGCCACGTTAAATGCAGTTATTGAATTAGGCAATATATTTGTAAAATAAAATGGATTCACTTTTTAGTCAGACTTGGCTTCAATAAGTTTGTTCTATATGTTTTAACAATACAATGTTGTGTCGACCTAAACTTATAATAAAAATGATCCGATGCTCGTGGTAAGACCTACCTGAGAATCGTGATCCGTGCGTGAAAAGTTTATGAAAAGCAGCGGCGTGTCCTCGTTATAATCCTTTTGAATGAGACAACTGCCGGTAAGCAGGCTCCCGGTCCCGGTGTGATGCGAGCGGAGGGTCTTTCGTGTGTGACCGCGTCTGCAGCCCCTGTACAGACGAGCGCAGGGTTGTGTCCACCTCGGGTCGGTTCTCTGGATGCGCGCCGTGGTCCAGGTAAAGCACAGCGCGGGGCTCTGGTCCAGACTGTGCCAAACGGTTCCGCGCGTGGGCAGAGCTGCATTCACACTTAACACTGTCTCATGTTCACTCTATAATCTAAGTCTTTTTTATATTAAGTCAACAGGCTTTATGTAAAAGAAAATACATTTTTTTAGACAAAGTTGTTAAAGTTTGTCATTTGAATAGACTTTTACCAAATACATTTCTATTATTACACTTTTTCCCAAACTGAAGCTCTTGTAGTAACTTTTGCTGTGATATTAATGCACTGCTCACGTGTCACAGACATGACACGTCTAGGCCGTTCACTGAATGAAATTGTACCCCACACATCTGGCGGGCACCACACCTGCTTCACTCACGGCGTACTTCTTGGAGAGAGCGCACTAGAGGCCAACAGAGGAATAACTGTCTTAACCGGTCTAAACGGGAAGTCTTAAAGGGGCAAGATCGGCGCCTAAGTCTTTTTGGTTATTCTTTATCACGGTTATGCTTTCTCACCCCAGCTCTGCTTTTAAACTAAAATAAAGAAAATCCTCCTCCGAAATGGGCCATGAAAATCGGCCACTGATATCAGCATCGGTCAAAGAACAACTCAACGGTTGGAAGATCAGGCAGTGAACAGTGAGTGGTAGTAAGTGTCTCTGAAAACATGTTGAGAACTTTACAAAAGAAGACAATCAAAAGTGTGTTTACTGATTATTTTATATTATTCATAGTTTTTTTCCTTATTTAACATACAGTGTTGAGATTTGGGGCAATAACTATAAAACTTTTCTCCAACCCATATGTATACTACAAAAAAAGGCAGTTAGAATAATCAATAAAGCAGGCTACAGAGATCATTCCAATATATTGCTTATACAGTCAAAAATACTTAAATTCCACGACATTGTGGAATTGAAGACTGCAAAATGTATGTTTAAAGTGCAAAATAAATTATTGCCATACAAAACTCAAAAAAGTTACACATATAGACAAGAAAAGCACTTTTTAAACAAAATGTGCTTGATAAATACAAGTTTGAAGAAGGTGCTTTATAAACTTATTATAATTATAGTTATTTTGTATGTATTTTGTTTGTGATAACAGGAAGTAAATGATGTTTCCCTGTAAAGTAGGTTGAATAAAAGAAAAAAAGGGAGGGGATTAAATAAGTTTATACTCAACAAAAATATAAACGCAACACTTTTGTTTTTGCTCCCATTGTTCATGAGATGGACTTGAAGATCTAAAATTCATTCCAGATACACAATATTACCATTTCTCTCAAACATTGTTCACAAATCTGTCTAAATGTGTGATAGTGAGCACTTCTGCTTTGCTGAGATAATCCATCCCACCTCACAGGTGTGCCACATCAAGATGCTGATCTGACATCATGATTAGTGCACAGGTGTACCTTATACTGCCCACTATAAAAGGCCACCCTGAAATGTGCAGTTTTGTCTCACAGCAAAATGCCACAGATGCCACAAGCATTGAGGGAGCGTGCAATTGGCATGCTGACAGCAGGAATGTCAACCAGATCTGTTGCTCGTGCATTGAATGTTCATTTCTCCACCATAAGCCGTCTCCAAAGGCGTTTCAGAGAATATGAAAATGTCCCAGTTCTTGCATGACCAGCATACTCACCGGACATGTCACCCATTGAACATGTTTGGGATGTGCTTGACCGGTGTATACGACAGCGTGCACCAGTTCCCACTAATATCCAGCAACTTCGCACAGCCATTGAAGAGGAGTGGACCAACATTCCATAGGCCACAATAGACAATCTGATAAACTCTATGCGAAGAAGATGTGTTGCACTGCATGAGGCAAATGGTGGTCACACCAGATACTGACTGGTTCTGAGTCCCCAGACCGCCAATAAAGCAAAAACAAAATGCACATTTCAGGGTGGCCTTTTATTGTGGGCAGTATAAGGTACACCTGTGCACTAATCACGATGTCAGATCAGCATCTTGATGTGGCACACCTGTGAGGCGGGATGGATTATCTCAGCAAAGCAGAAGTGCTCACTATCACACATTTAGACAGATTTGTGAACAGTGTTTGAGAGAAATGGTAATATTGTGTATCTGGAATGAATTTTAGATCTTTAAGTCCATCTCGTGAAAAATGGGAGCAAAAACAAAAGTGTTGCGTTTATATTTTTGTTGAGTATACTTCTTCCCACTCCCATTGAGCATGTGAACACTGAATGATTTCTGTATTGTGATGTTTTGTATATATATCTTTGTTGATATCATACTCATGCTCAATGAACTATACTAAAATGAAGAGTAGTGTTTGTGCCTAAATGCTAATGCTAAGAGCAAATACTCAAACTGAATGTACTGCTAGTGTTGGCTTTTTCTGTAATTCCACGCACTCACTTTGAGTTTGTTCTCTTTGCGGTTGACAATGACAGCGCTGATCTGTTGGTCCATGAAGATGAGGATGGTGACGAGGAGCGCTGGGACTGAACTGGCCAGATAAATCCACCAGGGGTTTTTCCCGAACGGCATCACAATCCAGCCGCGGTCTGCCCGGGTCGGCTGCTCAAACAAAGACATGGATGAATTTATTACAGTAATAAACATGTGCACTGAGGCAGGTTCTGTGAAACTGACCCCAGGACAATCTGTATTTGAACAAAGCAGAGCCGAGTTCCCACGAGAATGTTGGTCTTGTGAAATAGACTTCCTCCAGATTCTTTCCACAGACCTGGTCCAACAGGGAGCTTGATTTTAACCACTTTCTAAATCCACTGAGGGTCTTAAAGTGCACCCGGCTCAGAGTCAAAGTACCCTCGACGTATCACATAAAACAGGTACATAAAAAGCATGAAAGAAAATACAATGCCTAATAAAAATGTCTGTCCAGAGTAATGTGTAATGTGTTTGAGAGGAATGGGAGGAAATAAATATTTCAAGATCTAGTCATTCAGTTACAAAAAAAAAAAAACTCAAATAAAAGCGTGTTTTAGTCATTTAGATGTCTTTGTTGCACTAAATAAAAAATAAAAATGTGCAATTATACTTTGAGCAGGCTTGCATGACCACAAAACGGACGTTATTTGGCCATGAAGACGGTCTCCTCCTGTGTGTTCTATGGAAAAGCTGCACCTTGTATTGATTCTCATCAGAGGTTACACTAGACTTTTTTATGCCGGTCACTTTGATTCAATTGAGAGAACAACCGGCGGTCATTTATTTTGCTTATGCAAACAACTGCACATGAATTTTGCAGTAGCCTACGTGCTTTCGCCTGTCCTACAGTCTCTATTTTAATGCTAAAATTGGTTATTGTTAGTGAAGTGTCTAACTTTACTTATCATGATGACGAGACGCTCTTTGATTCGCGCCCGTCTGTGGACTGAACCAGAGCCAAGCCGGTGTGATCCCCTCGTGTTTGAGACCGGAGCCCGGGACAACGCGCGCACCGGACCCGAGTCAAGCCAGCGTCAACCTCCATGTGTCTGAGACGAGCCCGGAGCGCATAGGACCGTGCATCCTTTTAAACCGAAGATTTCAAAATTCAGCGCGAGGTTTTAATGATGGGCTTCACGTGTAAGAGTGTTGTACCTGTTTGTTTCCAGCAGCAACTTGTCTGTTTCGCTGACACTGATATGCAAATCCTCAGAGAGACGCGTGCCTTCCCGTGTTTGCCTCTTTCTTTTTTTCTCCACTGCATAAGCGACGCACTTTCATTGCATGCACAATTGTGTTCACTTTGCATATTAAGCCGCTGTATTTACATGTGAGTAAACATTTTGTCCTGAGTTGAGAAGAAAAAAGCATGATCTACGCAGCCAAGCTCGTTTCTCTGAGCACCTGTCAATCATCTGCGAGCAGCGCCAGGATCACATGTATCGCGCGAGCCTTGTCTTTTTGTTTCTGAACCCGAGAAGCGCCCGGACTGACCGCAGAATGAACTAATGTGGAATTATCATGAAATAGATCTGAACAGTCTTCCAGAAGATGTAAGACAGGCCTCCACTGTGACAATGTTTAAATCTCGGCTCAAAACATTTCTTTTTATCTGTGCAGATGACTGAAATGCTTTGTCTGCACTCTTTATTTCTTTTAAAGTAAATTTTATGCTGATTATTTATATATTTTTAATCATGTTGTATTGTAATTGATGTATATTTTCCTGCCTTGCAAAGCATTTTGAATTGCTTTGTGTATGAATTGTGCTATACAAATAAATTTGCCTTGCCTTAATCCTCATTTTTCTTCGACTTTTTATCTTTTCGCCTATTATTTCTGCCGGTCAAGTAGGCCGGAGAGGTCTATTTTTTCCGGTCAACGGCACATTTTACCGGCCAAAGACCGGCAGGTGCCGGCTAACAAACCTAGAATGATCCAAAGTTTTAACTTGCTATTTTAATTGAATAACCTCCAGAAAGTTACACAATGTGACCTAAATTACAGTATATTTTTTGTTGTTCAGTCATAAAGCATTTTAAAGTTCTAATATAAATAGTTGCTTATACTTTGACTTTGTACATCAAACAGTTTAGCAACCAAAGAAGCCAGTGTGAGTTTTGCAATCACAGCTACACAGATACAGGATCTTTAAATACAACCTGAATGAGGAGGCTGGTGGTTCTGCTGCTGCGGAGTGAATGGACAGAGATTAGATGCTTGAGGTCCTACTAATTAGAGACAGAACAATAATTCGAGGTCGATATTTGGATTATTAGGCATTTTATTTTTTTGCATATCGGCCACATTGCCAGTCTTATTTTGGCTGATATTAATCCGGCATTGGTTGAAACAGTCGGTAGAGCTGCATTCACAGTGATCAGCTGAGCTCCAAGTTTGTTTTTGAGAGAAAAGGAGCACTTTCTTGAATACATTTTTAAAAATGTTTTGTAATGTGCATAAACATGTTGAAATCATTAAACAATGAGACAAAATAATAGTTTAGGTTGAACTTTCTATTTTTTGAATATACAGTATATTATCTCATCTCAGCTATGTTATTTTACGAACAAAATGAGAAAACTGGCCTTAAAAATCGGCCATTGATATCGGCATCGGCTGACAAAATTAAAAAAAAAATCCGCATCATCCCTAGAAAAACCCATATCGATCAATCTCTACTGATAATCACCTTAAACTCTGTTGGGACGATGAGTTTGGGAGTTTTTAGCCCAATTAGCATGTCGAGTCCCACAAAAGTCATAATGGACATGAAGATGGCGAAGTCACTGATCAGTTTCCTCAGCTGTGGAGAAGAAGAGAAACAGAAATTATGAATGAATCGTAAAAAAAAATAATAATAATAAATGACACTCGAAGGAATTTACTGAATAATATATACTGTATATATATATTTTTTATGGGGGTTGTGGAGATTGGTACTTGACATTTTTAGTTGTAAATGAATAAACTTTGTCTTTTCTACCACGAAGTATGTTGTACTTCCGCAGATTGTGACAAAATCAGATCACTATAAACGATCTAAATCAAAATAAAAGGCATTCTATTTCTCTTTAAAAGCCAAATGCATTCTGATTGGCTGTGCCCGTCTGTAAAAATGTGTTTTTAAAGTTTACTTATCGACAAAAAAATGTACATGGATAATAACTTGTGCTAAAGGATTTGTAGGAGTTAGAAACTAGTTCCACCTTGCTTCAGGTTTTGTGGTGTGAAAATCAGCTGTCCCACCTTTAATTAACAGTTGATGATTAGCATGATAAAAATAACGACAGTCGAAAGAGCTAATTAAAACTAGAATGAACATAATATAAAAAAATAACTCTTTTAAATGTCATTATTTGAGTACATTTAATGGCATCTCTTATTAAAAAAATAATGACACTGTATTAGATATTGTTTCACCAAATGAATGAGGAAGAAGAAGGAGGAGGAAAAAAACTAGCTTGCCCCCAACATGCTAAAAGTAAGTCCGCAGTAATAATTTGGTAACATAAAGGTAAGTAAGTAAGTAATCTTTATTTGTATAGCGCATTTCAGAGACACAAAGTGCTTCACATTGAGATGAACCCCTCCCCTCCCCACTCAGTGACAGTAAGCTGCCCTGGGGCAACTCAGCGGAGGCGATTCACCTGGCGCCTCAACCTCCGACTATCACCAAGTGTTCCCTAACATGCATGTTATTGGTTGGTGGGGAAACCGGAGTGCCCGGAGGAAACCACCCAGACACTGGGAGGAACATGCAATCTCCACACAGAAAGGTCCCGGGCCTGAGCGGGAATCGAACCCGCAACCTTCTTGCTGTGAGGCCAGAGCGCTATCCACTCTGCCACCGTGCCGCCAAGGTGATGAATTAGATGATGCATTATGAAAATAACATCGTTGAAGATCTTAGAGCTTGACATTCTTAACATAAAAGTGAATTTTGAAAAATTGTGGAACAACTAGCTAACATTTGAACTGCGGCCCAGGGGCCACATGCGGTCCTTATTTTGGAAGTCTTAAATAATGAATTTAAGACTTCAAAAAAGATTTTTATTTTTACTTTAACTGTGGAACTTTGAAGAAGTGTTACTTTTTCTATTTCTGTTTTTAACTATGGAACCTGCACCAGCACTTCTGTATTTAATACAAATGACAATAAATTGACGAAATAATAAACTAAACAGCCTAAAGTTCACAGAATTGTGGTTGCAATAAGGACAATTTGCTACACCAACGATTGCACTCTGAAAAACATTTTCGTTTTTTGGAATTGTGTTTTTGAATCTGCATGAGCATTATGAATTTGTGTTTTTAATTCAAGTTTGTTTTTAAATGTCACATTTGTACTGCCTGTTATTGTATTTATTTAATTTTGTGCATATTTTGTCCAGTACAAACAATGTTATAAAAATGCATAAAAATAAAATAAACCCACTGTAGCATTTCATAGTTTACAAGTCTCTTTACTTAATTTCCTGATTGAACTGAATAAATCTACAAGCTAAACGTCGCAGCGGGCAACTTTTACGACAACATTTAAAATCATAACTGCTCCCATTTACTTAATTACAACTTTGAGACAACTTAGCTTAACCTAAAGTCCATTTTATAATCTACTTTCAATTATTGTAAGAGCCACAGCAGTTATAACGGCGCACGTACCTTGGTGGGAAGTAACGACTGAACTTGAACTTTTTCAGGGTTACGGTCATGGAGTAAGTCCCGAAGAAGAGTATGAAGGACATGAGGGCCAAATCCGGGACGTATTTGCACGATTTTCCGACCAGAGAACCTCCGTAAGTCAAACAGTCCTTTTTACTCAGCTGGCTCCAATCCACGCCTGTCAAATTCAACTGCCAAAATAAAAACACAAGAAACACAGCAGGGGTACTGGCGTTTGTTCAGGAGAAAAACTAATTATTTTTGGTGAAATGGAACAAAGGACTTACCCCAGACAGAGATGAGGTGTTGTCTGGCACTGGGACTGAACATGGGAGATCATTGCAGCCACTGTTTGAAACAAAAGAGGACAAAATTAAACTGAAAAAGTAGAAAAAAAAACTGTATTTATTTCTATGGTTAGAGAAGCATTTTATGTCCCAAAGCTCTAGCTTAACTAAATAAATTCTCTTATTGACCCTTTGCACATGCTGTCACTCCCGTTTTACCGTGATGGAGGGCAAAAGTGCTGTCTGTGTGCCAAAAACCTGCCAGTGTCGAAGTTCATTTTTATTGATTACAGCTGTATAATGATTCCATCTTGTACAATTGGCTGCACTGACAGGCAAGGTTGTAAGCCTAATGTAGCTTATTATCGCTCACATTTTGATGAAGACAGAAGACGCCAGTGAGTGGCAGCAATAAATCGAAAGAACTCACAAATTATGCAGTGAACACAGGGTAAGGCAATGCCAATGTGGAAGAAGTATGAGATTTAACATGAAAAAACTTAATGAATATCTAAAACAGTGAGCATTATGTGTAGCTCATGTGATTTTTAGGCTGTGTCCAAACATTTACACTCGTTCCCTATCTACTCAATTACTACTGTATATAGTCCTCCTGTCCTGTTCAGTGACTGGTCAGCGACTCATTCATCTGGTCTTTTGGACATGAAGTGCACTACTCTCAGCTGACCGCGGGTCACGTGACCCTCCCCCTTGAATTAAAATAACAATCGTCAAAAGTCTGATAAAAATGAACTTTTGTAATAAATACTGGTCAAGTCTGTCTGACACGCACATATTTATGGACTAATAATTATATAACAAGTCTGGTTAAACTTGGACAGAACATTAAACATCAAACAGACAAGATAGTTCATTTGTTACAGCCCAAACTAAGGTAAGCAGCTAATGTTAGCATCTTCACGGCTAACAGCTTCAGTTACAAGTGTTTTGTATTCTCCGTCTCAACAGTGAGTTTAAGCCGCTCCTTATCATCTTTACTTCAGTCGTGTTGTTTCCAGTTTATGCTGGACATTCGGACACCACTACAAAATGGCGTGACCTCTAAATAGTGACCTATATAGTGAATAGTGTGAACGTTCGGACACAGCCATAGTCAAGTTACTGAAAATCAGACTCTTGTATGCTTTGAAATCTGCCTCAGTGTAAGAGGAAACACTGTTTACCACATGATGGTACAAATCATGAGGAGTACATGTTGTACTTGTACTTTTGATGAAATGGACAAACATAGCAGAAAGAAGAAGGTATAGATCAGCTAGCTTTCATTAGCTTTTCCAAATACCTTGACAATCCCCAATCCGAGTCACTTGCCGAAATTGAGTCATAAGCTTGACTATATTTTCATTGTTTAAACTGCCAGAAATTGTAAAAAATGTTATTTGTCAGTTGTAACCTTAGATTGCCTTTCATATGAGATTAAAAATCATCTGTTAAGAAAGTTTAATAACGTTTATCTTTGTAAAAGTCACGTAAAATCTGGTGCACTAAAAAACATTCAATTTAACACTAATGATGGTGAACTCAAAGTTTCACTGCTCCGAGCATTTGCTTAAGTTTATTAACAGTTAAATATTGTGTTTTCACAAACTTTAAGCTCATATGTAACCTAAAACAACCATAATTTAAAAGTAAATGATAAATATAGCATAATCTATGTTTGTTCACCAACGTTTCTGGGCATGCGCACATCGACTTTTGACTCAAATTCGGCACTGACTCTGATTGGGGAGTGACATACCTTGCTTTGTGTGCACCTAAAAGATGTCCTACTTCAACAGACAACTGTACTGAACATGCACTAGAACGAGCCATTGCTTTCTTTACCAAAAATCTGTGAGAGTGTGTCAGCTTTAGGCTCCCTATAATGCTGCATTCACACACTTTTGCCTTACGTCATGGTGCACCCACGTGATTATGTGACAAAGGTGCAAATGGTCAACAAGCTTAAAGCTGGGGTAGCTAACTTTTTTACTTGTAAATTAGTAAACTTTGTATTTTTCACAAAAAAGTATATGATAAATACAGTATATTGTGATAGTTTTCTGTCTGAATTGAATAATGAAGAGTTTTAGTTTTCACCCAAGTAAACTGATTGGCTGTACTTGGGTGGTCCTCTCCAGTTTCACTTTGGTGCTTGTAAAGAGAAGTTTATAAACCATAAAATAAAAACGATATTAATCATGTGTCAAAGGATTTATGAGAGAAAGTTGTCAGATTTAAAACCTAAATTGTGTGAAAATCTGCTCCCACACCTTTAAACCTAATTTTACCCAAATATACTAAATGCTCAATAACAGACAAAAAACCTTTAAAAAATAGAGCTTTAATAAAACTTCTCATCTCTCTTTCGATCACACAGCAAATACACAGCATCTCTGTTCATTTTTACCGTGTCAAGCTGCCTTTTTGTACTTTTAAAACTTTGTGAAAAGTCATTTATTCAAACTTTTGTATTCTTTCTAAATAAAACCCCAGCTTTCTGTGAATAAGTGAAAACACTACTTTTGTACACTACACCATTTGTCCGGCTGATAAAAGTCAAACGTCTTTAGCCGTTGTTAGAAACATGCTCTAAAATGCATGAGATTCTTTATCACTTCCTTTCAAACAGTAATGCTCCTGAAGCCGTGGAGGATTTGCACTTTGAGTGGAATCCATATTTTAGACTTGGGCCACAAATCTGACTTGATTCTTATCAGAAAAGTTACATTATGTCAGAAAACTGTGCAGTATTATCAGAGCGACACAATTCCACGAGACAAGACCAACTGTGTGGCAAAGTTTTGAAAACACATTTTTGTTTTACAGTAACAAGAAAACAATAAGGATTTTAGATATCTTATTAAGTTTTGTATGCATTTTTTAGACATTACACATTAAAAAATCCTTTAGTAAAAGCTGTCCAAAAACAGGAAATGTTTGCCTGTAGCGTCTGCTCCTAAAGAACAGGTACTTGACTTTTTTTTAAATGTAATTTAATTAGTGTTGTCTTTTCTACTAAAAGTATATTGCATAGGCAGCAGATTGTGACACAGATCACTGTGTATTGTCTAAATCAGTGGTGCCCAAAATGGGGCCCGAGGGCCAAACTTGGCACAACAAGGGCTTTAATTTGAGCCTCGAAGAGGTCCTGAGGTTTGTTAAGAATGTCTGTTTATTACATTTTAGGTTGAAAAGATTGCCAAAGTTCACCAAATCAGTTTTATTTTGCTTAAACATATATACAATTTGACCACTGTCTTTTACTATTGTAAATAAATGTTTCAGATGCAATATAAAATTAGGTTTGGCCCTCGATATGTTGCAAAATCATATCGATTTTGTAACATGTTGGCAATATTTTGCCATTATTTTGTGAAAAAATAATAATTTTGGCTTGCTGAGAAAAAAAGTTTGGGCATCTCTGTCTAAATCAATAATATGCATTTTATTTCTCTTAAACAGCCAAAGTGTAGCGCTCTGATTGGCTGTGATCACCTCCTGTCTATGTTAAGTTATTGAAAATGACTTTTGGATGAGAGTCGTCCAGATGTCCACATGACAACTTGAAGACTTTCTACTATAACAAAAAAAAATCAAATGCTTATTTCTAATTTTTATTAAGTTACGCACAACTGTTTTGCACACACACGAGTAAAGGCTTTTGACTTTTTCAGCCCATATGTGAGCGCCTCTCAGACTTTGTAAGTTACTACACTACAGCTGTATGTATGTGTGAGCCTGGGATAAGAAACTGTCCTAATGCTGCCCTCGTTTGCTCTGGAAAAGATGGTACCACTTGTGAAGTGTTAAGTGTGTTCAGATTGTTTTGTGGTCGAAAACAAAAAGAACATTGTTAAAAACACTTGACAAATATCTGTAAAGCCAGAGTGAACAAGTAAATTAACAATTTCCAATGCTCTGAGGAAAAAAACAAAAAAAGACTTTTTACTTAATTACGGTAAATAGAAATAGCGATGCAACTTTCTGTGTCATATCATTTTCCAGTGAATATAATAACTAGCGAACAAATGTCAAATGTTTTTTTTTAACTCGGCAACTCCGGCATCAAAATAATTTCCCAGTTTCCCAGTAGTAATTAAGACATGAGAGGGCTTTCCTTTGTTATTTCCCACTCAGAAAGTGGTATTTACCATAATTCCCACACCAAAGAAAGACAGCATAAAGCCATGGTTGAATCCAAATAAATATTAATAATTATGTGCCAAAGGGTTTGTGAGAGGTAGGAACCAGTTGGACACATTTCAGATTTGCTGTGATCTCTTTTGGAAACTATGAGCCAGTTTGAGAGCAGTAGTTGTTCAGATCTTTCCCATCTCTTGTGTGAGCGTTTACTGTTAGTCTGTGTTGTCTTCTTCAGGTAATGCTCAGTGCAAACATGCTAACTTGAAGCTAAAAGACATGGTTTTTATACTTACGTGTAAAAGACAGCAGCCACATTGTTAAAGCATGGCAAAGACAGACAAGACACAAATGAGTTACAGAAATCATTGTCGACTGAAAACACAGTTAAGTACATTCAAACAAACATGCTGTGCTGTGGCTTTACAGCTTTGGGATTTCAAGAACTACAATGTCCTTAAATTACTTTGCAGACTTTTTTTTCTTTTAGACTTTAAAGTTCGGGCAGTGAACAGTGAGTTGTTGGTAGGAATATGTTACATACTTTACAAATGAGGAGAAAATGTCACCACAGTGTGTTTAAAAGGAGTGTTTGTCTGTCAATGCTAACGCTAAAGTCTGACTATTTGAAAATAATCCGTTTCTATGCACAGGGTCAATTCTACGAGAAAACTTCACCAAAGAACCAAAGTGTGTTTATAAAAGGATGTGTTGTGTGTTAATGCTTAAGCTTGCCAATTTGAAAAAGGAACAGCTCGCATGCACACAGTCAATTGATTAAAGTTTGATTATTGCTTTTAATCAATTTTAAAAATTGTCCAAAACCGAGGAATTGTGATTTTCAATTTTAACTCTTAAGGGTTTTTCACACCAAGGGTCGCCCGTCTGAACCGGTTTGTCAACTTCTGCCAACAGGCTCACGTGTGTTTGGTGTGAATGGTGCTGTCAGGGGTCAGAGGAGCTCGGAGCACGTCGCGGAGGTGAGATTTTGAAGACTTTCTTGTAAAGTCGGCATCGCCAGCGGTCGCTAGTTGCCGCATATGCGGCTGTTTGATTGGCCCGTGGCTACTGGAGAACCAGCGAATCAGTGCACAAGAAAATAGTGAGGAAACCGGAAAATGACACTTATGGAAAAACAGTATTTCGTTAAGCATGGATTGTTGTTGTTTGCCGGGTTCAAACGGGACGTAAGCACGAAGAAGAATGGCTACTATTTGGTCCGAGGAAAACAAAGATGGAGGAGTACAGCTGCAGTATGAAGGCTGGACTGTAGCGGGAAATAGAAGTTGAGCCTAATCCGTGAAGTAAGATAAAAATCTATTGCCACGGAGTTTGACAACTACTCGAGCGCAACTTATGTTTTGTCTTTTTCATCAAGCGTTACATCATGCGCATGTTCACTCGGCATTTGTTCGCCGACTCTTGGTTGCTTGGGTCATGTTTGGGTGAATGATTTTTACATTGATGCGCCTCAAAGAGACCAGAACAGACGATGCGTCGCTCCTCCTACCGACAGCGACTGGGAGTTGTGTTGGTGTGAAAGACCCTTAGGGATGTAAACTTGCAAATAGCAAAGTGAGTGACTATTTTTATGACTTGAGAATTGACTTGGGACTTGAACTGACTTGGGATTTCATTTGGAGTTGAGACGACTTGATACTTCTCATAAATAAATAACATTGACAAACTGCAACTTCCAACAGACCTCTGTTCATTCTCATCATTTAAGGCAGTGGTTCCCAACCCTATTTGTCCCAAGTACCCCCTAAATTTGACCCACAAGCCGAGTACCCCCTAACTTGTGCTTTTAGTTAAACTAATGGGTTTTCTAGTAAAATACTATTGACACTTTTATATGTTCTTATTTTCATGAAATGCTGGCTTAAAATGCTTCAAAGTAATACAAATGATCACAAATAACATTTTAAATGAATTCAAACCATATTTCACCGTCAATTAAAGTCTAAAATCATTCCAAGTACCCCTGGTGAGGGTTTGCATTAACCCCTGATGGTCCACGTACCCCTGGTTGGGAAACACGGGTTAAAGGTACTGATGCTCAGCTAATTGTTTAATAGATCGTGATTTCAACAACGGTTTAAACAATCATGATTCAAATTTTTTCATAAATGTTGAATGTTAACTGAGTGTTAATTAGAAACAGATATTTTAGTAGCATCAGCATGTCTATTCAACATAACCAGGATAAAAAGTGCAAACATTTAGCACAATATGTCTTCTTCAGCCTATAACAGGATTTACTGAAAATTGCACACAACACAGCTGCATAATTCACACATTATTGGAATATTATGAGCACTAAATGACGTCGCTGACAGGTGAGACTTTCTGGTTTCTATACATTTGATGAATTAGCTCCACAAACCGTCTGCATTAAGTCATTTTGAACAGTGTATGAACTCAATATATAAGAGCCTTTTATCGTTCTATCTGTGTAGCGTTGAGACAGTCGTCATTTCAGCCTCTGTTTCCAGGAACCAATAAGAGGTCTGACAGGATTTACATTAGCATGCAGCAAAGATAAGAGCTGTCAGAACGGCACGAGTTAGAATTCTCCGCTGTAACTGCTCAGCTCATTAAATACAGAAAGAGAGAGAGACAGAGGCGATGGAGCGTTATTTCCCTCTTTCTTTGAACATTTTGGGGCTAAAAGTCAAACACTGAATAAGACTGAGTTTAGAGTGTATGAAGGTTAGACCATAATGTTCAGTAAAACACAGTGACCATGATCGAATTAGGATTTCACTAAATGTTTGTGTATACATTTACATAAATAACACAGACTTGATTTGACAAACGATACTACCATGTCACACTTTGATTTAGTTAAATAAGTACTTGCCCTCCAAGGAAACTGTGTCAGGTGGTGTGGTGTGAATTCTTGCATTTTGATGCTTTTCATAAAAAATTCAGAAATCAATTATTTCTGGTGATTAACTTTTATCTGTCAATGCTCATGAATGCAACTTACTGCTATGAGAAACTGTTCCGATACTAGGATCTGATATCGATTTGTCGATCCGGACATTTATCCACTTCATAATATCGGTTCAGCGATATCCTAGTTGTGCTTTAATTGGGCATAATGAGACTTTTTACTGGCTGGTGTTGATCCAGAACGTCTGTAATGTTGACATTTTATTCTCAGATTAGTTGTTTAGTTGTGACTTGGACTATAAATAACAGTAACGTACACAATATGGTCACTTTTCTTATGTTCTAAAAAAAGAAAAAAAAAGCCATTTCAGTCTTTCCATTAGTATCGGTTAATATCAGGTATCGACGGATACTTAATTCCTAAGTATCGATACTTAATTCCTAAGTATATGGTGCATCCCTAATGAACTAGGGATGTGACGAGAGATCTCTACGCCACAAACCAACTATATTTTTTAATTTTCTCACAAAAAACACAAAAAACAGTGAACTTTGACTTGCTGAAATAAAATAAAAAATGGGCTGTGCACTGTACAACATGGTTGCTAGGCAACTTCCTAGAGTGATGTCAGCATTTATAATCTGAAATATGGGACGAAGTTTGTAAAATGGTTAGAAAAATCTTGAGTATATTTGTCTTAACTGTGTTGAAATAAGTTATCCAATGTGTAATACGAACTTTAAGTATTAATCTGACAAAAGTAACTTTGTAATGTAATCACTGTTATCTTGTAAGAGAATCTAAGCCCTAAAACACCTTTTGTTTGGTTGTTTAAAAGTGTATATTGTGTTTAAATTGCAATGCCTACAGTTTGGAGTCATATTTTGGCATTTTTAGAGCAAACTGAGCAAATTAGCAAGTCAAAATAGTCACAAACTGATCACAAAGTCTCGCAGGTCATTTCTGGACTCTGTGTGACATCAGCGTGTATTTTCCACTCAAAATTGATGGTTAATTGCAGACACCTGCTGTCAATCCAATCACACTGCTGCTCTCCACTCTTAGGCCCCACCTTTGCCTTTTTCCCAAGACATTTCAACGAGTTTGCTGTGTTTGTAATGTGTTTGTAGGTGTGGTTTAGGGGGTGAGCTTTACTTTCAGGATTGATTTTTTCACCCCAACTTAGTTATGCCACACAGCATCACAGCAATTCTTTTTAAACTTACTTGACAAATTTTAGGGCAAAGATTAGAGCATAGGCTTAGAGTCGATTATTTAGGTTAACTTACTAACTGGGTCATGTCATAACTGCATCGGAGAAAATAAAGACACATCTTGAAGTTAATTTGACTTATTTTCCTCCTAAAGAAACAAAAGAAGCACACTATATCCTTTGGGGGTTAGGGGTCAGAGGTGAACTCACTCGGGTCGGGCGCCACACACTCGCACTTGTAGGTGGTCACATAGTCGGGTTTGAAGTCTGTGTTGATGGGGTAGTATTTGAACGAGCCCACCATCTTTTTAATGGCGTCGGAGATGAAGATGAAGGAGATGAGGCTGGAGAAACCCTCCTCGGTGAAGCGCGTCATGTATTGATGATGTAGCTGGCGTCGAAGGCCACTAACAGAAAGCACTGCAAGCACGAGTGAATGCCGATCCACAGACGCAGCTCCATGTAGTCTATGCTGTTCTTTCTGTAGGGGAAAAAAGAAAGATTTATTCAACCCGCTTACTCAAGTGGGGCAACAGAAAAACGTATTTGCTACTACTGCGCTTCAGACCAGTCTTAAATCTGAGGGATTAAAAGCGATACGTTATATCCTGCCCTACTCTTGAATCGGCAGACCTTGTTACAAAGAAAACATTTTTATTTTACTAATAAGCTATAAAATGCTTCTTGCAAACTCACCGAATGTACACGTTAGGGCTGGGTGATAAATTGTATTAATTCGATTAATTCGGATCTTTAAAAATTGACGATGTGAAAAATGGCCAAATCGTAAAATCGAAGTCAGTATGCTGATACCCAGCCACATGCCCCGAGTGGACACCTTCAGCGGCTTTTGCAGATCTCTCCTTCGCGACTCTGATAATGTAAAGACAAATTAAAACTTAGCGCCTGTTTAGCTGTTTAGCGGGCCTTTTTATCACGTAATAACAACCGCGAGTAGCGACTTGGAGGAGATTCATATGCTCAGCGGTCAGACTCACAGGAATTTTCTGGAAAAAACAAGATGATGATCTTAATAGGACCTAATAGTTACAAATGCTAATAACCTGCAGCAGCAAACACTTATTAATAGTTTTAATTAGAGCTGGGCAGTGATGATTTCTTTTAATCATGATCACTTTTTACACACAAAGTTCAATAAATAGGTATTTTAACTTATTTTTTTCTTCACAAGATGATTCACTAAGTATATTTAAGGTTCTTTTTTTTTTTTTGTAGAGTGTACAATTCTGCACATTTTGTGATATTTTGGCTTAGATGCATAATTTAAGAACAAAATTATATATTTAAAAATTTTGAATTTGTAGTTCAATGAATAAACTCAGTTTTTCATAATAATATTAGCAGTGTTCATCAGTTTTAATATTTTTAGGATCAGAATTAGGGCGACACGGTGGCCCAGGGGTTAGCGCTCTGGCCTCATAGCAAGAAGGTCCTGGGTTCGACTCCCGGGCCGCCCGGGGCCTTTCTATGTGGAGTTTGCATGTTCTCCCGTGTCAGCGTAGGTTTCCTCCGGGTACTCCGGTTTGCTCCTACAACTAAAAACATGTCCATTAATGCCTCCACTGACCCTTCCCCCAGGGCTCCCCTGCAAAAGAGATTCTGAATCTCAGTGGGACTTCCCTGGTTAAATAAATAAAGGTCAAATTCTCTGTTAGCTCGAAATAAAAAAAAATAATGGTTTTAGTTTGTCATAAATTACATAGGTACTACATTCAGTCCTGATGAAACCTGTCCAGTTCTGGGATAGTCCTGGTTAAAATCAAGCTCAGTGCTCACTAAATACACTGTGGGAAGTGAAACAAAGCCGTTTTTAAAGTTTTCAAAGTAAACATCACAAACACTTGTGTAAACGATCGAGCGCTGAATCTCCGCACGCATATTTAATGAGGTGTTATCGGTTTGAAGTCTTTAACAGGACGTATCTCTGTGATTCTTGGGTCTTTTTGGATAGTGTAAAAACTCGTACGGAGCTCAGACTCGTCTCTGTCCCGCTGTCTGTACAGTAGAGCTCACTTCCTTGTATTTAAAGCGCTAGCTTGTGGACTGTTCATGAGAGCGAGGAGGAGAAAAAGGGCGCAGCAGTGCGGGCCCTTTCATTCATGTTTTTGGGCTGAATCAAGTGACCTGCGGTAACGCCGACAAAAAATGTAATCGTGATTAAGAACGTGCTGTGATAACGCCGCAATAACGCGTTAACTAGCCCAGCCCTAAATTTAATATGAGTTAAAACAAATTCATTGGTCATCCTTTAGATATGCTTTAAACATTGTGAGCTCATAATAAATCGACTAAAAATCAAATCGTCCAAAATGAAAATAAAATTTGAGGTTTTATTTTTTGGCTATATCGCTCAGCCCTAGTACGTGGCCAGAGTGTCCGGAAAGCCTCTAAAATGCAGTCTTGACTTGCATAAAGAGCGAGCTTGCCCCAAAACTTCAGTCCTGGTTTTGGGCTAACATTCAGAAGTTGTACAACCATTAATATACATACATAAATAAACCCCCAAAATACACAGTTTAATTGAAATTTGTTTTAGTAAATACTAGATAATTTACAACAAAGATACTTTTCCCCCAAAGTAACTCTAAGGAACAGCTTTGAACCACGTTTGTGTGGGTGACTCACTTGCTGAATTCATAGAGCAGTTTTTCAAAGATGAGGATGGGCCCAGTGGAGCTGAGGATGATGAGTGGCTGTCCTCCAAACATACAGAACACAGAGCCGGCCAAAGCAGTGCCCAGGAAGCTCTCCATCACACCCTGCGGCAACAAACAACAACACAACTTCAACACACGGCTGTAAGAAAACATGTGAGACTGTGGAAAGGGTTTATCATGGATTGAAAGCAAAAAGAACTGGAAAAGGCCCGTGTTTCAACTACACGGGCCTTTTCTAGTTAGTTACTAGAAAAAGAAAAAGATATTATATGACTAGGGCAAATGTATAATTCTGACATAGAATAATCAGGGTGGCTCTTTCATATGGCAACAATGATCAACGAAGTGCAAACCTTTTCTGTAATTTACATTTTTCATTAAAGTGAAAAGACGATAAGCTTGAGATTGTGACATCAAACATCAGTAGAACATAAATGGACCTAATGTAAACCAATGGAGATTTTAAATAGCTGAATACTGAAAATAATAAAACCTATTTGACACTACAAAGTGATGGATAATAGAGAAGGGACAAGATCTCGTGGCACGAGATCTCGCAAGATCAAATTGTTACGATACTGTGCGCACACGTAAAGAACTGTTTCTTGGGAATGTTTATAAAGGCTTTATCTTTGAGCAGCTGTAGTAACAAGTCTTCTCCACATACAGACTTATCACATAATCGGACAGAGAACAGTCTAAACTCTGTCTCAGTATCTGTATTGTAGAAAATTTAGGCATAATTAGTTCTAAACATTGTAAAGTTTAGTGAAAACAAAATACAGTCAAATACAGGAAGTTTGCGGACATCGCGGGAACAGCTCAATGTTTTTTACATTAAAACATACTTAAAATGGATCCACAAGGAGATTTTTAACCCATTGCCTCTATAACCTGGTAAAAAGTAGGACAGACACGCTCCTTCTTCTCTGTGTGCATCTGTCTGCAGCAGCAGAGGGGGAAGAGAAAGGGGCGGAGCCTGAGCCAGAGTTCAGTCAAAGTCAGAAGAATACTTTATAGACACGATGAAATGTAAATTATATAAATATGAATACTTCATTTTGCAATTTGCTTTGTTTAAAATTTTATTGAAACGATTAAAGCAAATTTTAAGATCTCGCTCGTCTTGATCTCATAACCCAATCTCGGCAGTTGTCTCGTCCCCTATAGATACATTTACCAGTAATGACACTACATTTGCAGCATGGACCCTCATGGTCACTGGGAACACATGAAGCTTTATAATTGTACCTCTGGGTTGAAGATGGATATGAAAATATGACATACAGAGATGATTGCACAAATGGTTACCAGGCAACCAGGCTGTAAACAAGGGCCATAAACTTTGTTGGACTAGTAAATTAGATTTTTTTTATAATATAAACTGTATATATGTTGAATTCAACTTGTTGTAAGGCGTATCATAGTGAACACAATAAATACACCATTGTCTGTTGTCATGCTGCCCTAATAGAAACAGCAATTTCATTAGATTTATACAATCATTAACTTTTTTTTTTTTTTTACAAATCCAACACCTTAATGTCTTTACATGTAAGTTTATTGTTGTGCATTTACATACAATCTTTGCACCTAAAATAGTCATTTAGTCCCACAGATTATAGTGTATCGTCTGTTGTCACCAGCTGTGGTAAAGTGGACAACCCTTTGGTTGTTGGGTGACAGCAGAAGAGAAATGTGTGTGTCTGTATCTGCAGTGAAAGAGTGCCAGTCAAAGCACTTATCTCAGACTCCTTCTGTGAAACAGCCCAAAACTACTGCGAAAAATAAGAAAGATACTCAGCAGGGTTCCTTCACTTTTAGAGAAATAACTCCCCAAACACTATCGCAAAAAGCAGACACAATTTACAGGACACTGACACATTTCTCTGACAGTTTAAGTCATCATATTTATGATTTATCATGATGCTGTATAGTGTCATTTGTAGTTTCATAAATAAATTCATTCATGTGTTGAACTATTTACTACTGTAATGAACAAAGATTAAAATCTTGATGGTGCTGTCACAATTTCACCTTGATTTCAATGTCAACAAATAGACTTGATTCCTATTTCAAAGTAATTTACTTTTATCCTTTTAGCTTGTTAATTGTTTAATTTGCTAAATTGTAACATTATACTGTTTTTTTTTTTATTTAATGGACAAAAACAAGTTTAAAATGTGAAAACATTTCATTAAAACCAGACAGGTTTCGTCTTCCAGCAAACAATATATTTGTGCCACACTCTAAAGCTTTGTAGAGGGCTTATCAGTCAACATCTCCTTCTGTTCTGCTGCGCATGTCGCCTGCTGAAAGACACGCTGTCTGTCTAGCTGGCTGGGAAAATTTCTTCGATAAACCGTAGACATATAATTATTGAATGCACAGTCGACTCTGATGTTATCGAACACTTAGTATCTGGTATGTTTTATAGAACTCCAGAGGATTCTCCAGTTTGTTTTCCTAGAGTCGTTAGCATTAGCTCTCAAAATACACAAGTTATGAAAGCTGCAGAGAGTATCAGCTGGTACAAACCTATTGACCTATTTTTAAAATATTAATAATATTTAATATTGTGTATAAAACAGCTAACGGCTAGAGAAATTCAGATTTTTGATCTAATGCATCATTTAAAACACTAATGACCACTAAACGTTCTCATTCACCTGTAACTGTGAGAACAGCAGAAAAATGACCTAAACATCTCCAAATAAATAAAGTACATGTAGTTTCACTTCTCTGTGGAGGAGTGTCCGAGTCGCAACGACAAGTGATGGAGTTTGTGTAGTTTTTCCTGCCTGTGAATGTCTCAGCTTGATAAACATAATATAACATTGCCAGTGTTGTTTAAAAAAGCTTCTTTAGAAACAAATCAGTCTGTTTTGCTCATGGTTTTGCTGAAATTGTTTATTTTAGCTCGTATTATCCATAAACAGGAGGAATATGGCGTTGGCTGTTAGTGCTAATGTAATGTCTGTGGATAAAATAAACGGGACAAGTGCTACCGGTTTTGATCAGATCTGAACCGGTCTGACGGACGTCTGGCTCCTGAAGTTTGAGACTGTGTTTCTCTCTGAGAGTTGCGCGAGTGAAAGTACAGTGTCTATTTTTCCCAGAGACTGCAGTGACCTGATGTAACTTTCAAGTCATAATACTAGGATTTCACAGTCAGTGTACGAGAGGCGTTAGCTGACAACAGCGCTGGCTAGTGTTGCTGCTACAGCTTGTGTCACTCACTCAGCTGCAGCTCTTTCTGCTATCCAGTTGCGCGCGTGTTCCTCGTGTTGAGACACAAATAATCCCATTATACAAAGATACTGATATGCTTTTTAATATACTTTTTATCAGATAACATACTGGGATTACAAATAACACAGTTCTTACTTAAAAAGCAAAAGGAAAGGCTGGTTTATACAGTATGTTGACTCGATAATGACAAATCTATTGCTCACGGTTCTATGTATTCAGTGTTCAGATAGTTAGCACACACTATTGATGGATTTCCCTGGACTGGCTGAGTCTAACCTGGGACATTGTTCTTTGTGCATGAGAAGTCAAACTCCATTATGTGCGAGGACGTGTGCTTGTGTTTCATCTCAACCTGACAGGACACATTCATTCTGTGTAAGAGAAACGGCTGAGATCAATCAAAGACGCTCCCTTAAGTAAATGAAATGAATTGAGATGACACGTTAATTACTTTCCGATAGTTTAAGTTGTCAATAGTAGAAGTAATAGTATAACAATAGTAAGACAGTCGCTGCTTGAGCTAAAGAAAAGTTGCCACAAAGACAAGCTCTAATATCCAATTACTTTCACTTTCTTTCCAGGGTTTGTCATGTTGGAGTAAGTCCGTGCCATGAGGGAAGAAGAAATCTACTGATAGAATAAATAGGTCATGCTAATCTCATTCATACCTTTTTAATAATGCACAAAACTCCATTTTTCCTCTGAATTATTAAAAAGACACAATCATTGATTATTATTGTATTTCTTTTAACAAAAACATTGAATACTAATAAAAACAAGAGAGTAAAAAGTATTTAAGATGAATATGTAGTTAAATGTTCAACTTCTTATTACTGATCCTGTAGTTTGTCTGACATCTTTAGTGCATATGACATTTTTTCATGATTTTACCAATTTAACTTAATTTGGGTAATCAATACTTGTTGCAGATCGACTACATGATCGTTTTACACAAATGTAGAGAAAAGTTATAAAATAAGTTGCAATAAACAGGTAGGGTAGATTTTTTTTTTTTTTAAACTGATGAGATCAGACTAGTGTTGATACAATTTCAAACTCGATTCGATTTGATCCTTAAAAAACACAACTCCATCCTCTATACTATTCACATAATATTATTGTCTAAATGCAGTAATAGCAAATGGAATAGCTAGTTTATATTGGAAGCAACGGTCTGTCCCTTTAACTCTGATAAGTTGGAGTTTTAGCTTGTCCTCGCTAACAGCATGGACTTACAGTAAGTGTTTATAAGGAGCGCTACCGTTCATCTGATCTGTCTGGTCATGGTCTCACTGCAGCCAGGTACGTTTTTCCTCTGTTTGTGCACCTATGAGCGTGGTGTCAGTGTGTGTGTGTGAGTTCAGAAATGCATGCTTTTTCTCCGGCTCCAGGAGTTTTTAGTATTCCACGTGTGACAAAACAAGTGGAATATGACACACAAGCTTATTCCTCGTTTACTGACACTGTAGCAGCCGCGCAAACTGTGCTGCGCCACACACATATGAATGCACTCTATAAAAGTGATTTCCCAAACATTTGTGTTTGTTTCCTTTTCAGAAGAGCTGGTAAATGGTGTGTTTTTCCCGTTGAAAGAGGCCTGTGTCTTTCTAATTGAGTTTTGTGAGTGGGTCCATGACCTTCACTGTTCTCCAAACCACACCCCAGTGTCACCTATAGCTTTCTTATCCTACCTCACGCTCATGTTCCAGTTTGAACCTGTGTCTCCAACCACCCGCCCTCCCCTACTTCACAATATTCCTTCCAGCATCCAGTCAAGAAAGTCAAGTTCAGTCAGTTTTCCAGTCTGTTATCCAAAGTAAATGGGCTCTGTGCACGGAATTTCAGTTGACTTGTGTACGTTCAAAATGGCTAACTTCTGTACTCACGACCACTTCCTGTTAGCGTTAGCATTTACAGTAAATATAATCATGTGTCTCTTTTTAAACACACAAGTGTCCTCTCATGAAATATTCCTCTAATGTGTAAAGTCTTTAACATGTTTTCTGTAACATTCACCACAACCGTCTGATCTAAAGAGGATTTATTAGTTTTAAACTGATGGAGTGAAAACCTCATTGAAAAGCATTGGACAGGAAGTGGTTGTGTGTATAGGATGTGCTATTTTGAACCAAAATAAGACAACTGCACTGAGCCAATTAACTTTTCCAACACAACACAGACTTGGAACTTTACTATTAGGCTCGGGAAGCGTCTATCACTTAATAGTGTCAAAATGTGATTTAATAAACGCTATTTTCGGTATTTAGCTATTTAAAATCTCCATTGATTTAACATGGGACCAACTGAACATTCTACAGCTGTGATGTCACCTTCCCGGTAATAGATTACCACGGAAACATAGTCTCTAGTTATTATTAGGCTATTACACATTGGTTGTAAAAACAACAGCGACAGTAGTAGCAACAATAGTAAAAATATTAATAAATGCAAAGGTTTTCACACAGTGTTAAAGTTTCATTGGTTCAAGTGTATTTTGCATTCACAACCTTTTTTATTGTGTGTCTCAGCAGAGCCAAACCAAAACACATCGATTTAAAAAGGACATGCCTGGAGGACAAAGCCATCACACTCTGGAGCACATCCAACATTCAGCAGAGGGACGGGAAAGAGATCAGCTCGTGGTGAGAAAGCATTCATTTTCATCCAAATAAACTGAAATTAGAAAAGTAACTCGAGATCTTTTATGTTTCTTTTTTTTTTAGCAAACATTTTATTTTCAACTGTTTATTCGAGTAGGTGTGTTTATACATTCCTTACTTATTTCTTACCCCAGGGACACACTGCAAGCGTATTTCGCGCTACGCAAGCCCTACGCGCGTTAAAAATAGCCCAACGATGCACACGTATCGTTGAGAAAACATGCAAAGTCAATGAGACCGGCCACACACCCGGCGCTTGACGCGCGTAGCGAGCGTGACGTCGTGCGAGCGAGAATCGGGAGCAAATGAATCCAACCTATTTTTTTTGTCGCTTGACGCTGGCGTAGCTGCGTAGGAGCGTAGAATACAGAGAATACAGAGTAATCAGGCTTCTACTGTTGTATGTGTGTACTTGCCATCAGCTCCACACGTCCTGGGACAGACCTGGACTGTGTGACGGAGCCCTGCTTCAATAGGACTGCCTGCTTGAGTTTTCATATTTACTATTGAAAACCTGGCGTTTGCAGTGATCAGCCTGTCCAGAGGGGAAATATAAACCTGTTCATGTGACTATTTTCACTATAGACGGGATACAAGAGCAGAAACACAGACAGACAAACTTAAACAGCTGGCTGGGATTATCAAACTTTATCGGAGTTTTGCAATATACTGTATAGATTATTGTCACACACTGGAACTTATATGTTCAAAGACAGAAGAAAGCCAGGACATATTCATGGCTGACAGATGCCATTTTGGCGAAAAAGTAGATCTGTGCAGCTAAACTAACTAGTAATGAATCAATCCTGTTCTCAAATGATGCAGATGTGTTGTATTGTATTTTATTCTGGTTAATAACTTAACTATAGTAATAAAACTCTTTATTCTGATTGTATTTTGGTGATCCCATGTTTAATTAGTTTGTAAATATCACTGTCTAGCTTTTTTTTTTTTGAACATTTAGAATGTAATTTTCTTCATTTGTTGGACTTTTTGAAATATCCTTTTTTGTTGCCTTTTTACTAAACGATATACTTGATGGGTGCACAGTAGCAGAGTGGTTTCCCAATAAGGACACCTCATGATCTCTCTGGGTTCATTGGGCATCACTGTAAATTTTTCAGTTTTGATTTAGGAAAATACATCCATTTATGACTGAACCATGGATTTTATCATATTTTCATGTCTAAAAGTCGTTACTAATGGTAGAAACAATGGGGGTATTCCATGAAAGTAGCTTAACAAGTCTAGGCTTATCCTAAAATCTTGAGCTAAAACTAGCTTCATCTCCAACTTAAGCCTCAAGTGGTTCCATGAAAGAAATAAGCCTGAGTCTGAACAACGCTAATTCAAGCTTGAAGATTATCCTGAGCTATGAGCGCGCTCCCGCTGAATGTGACGAGACCAGATCAATGGAGCGAAGACATCACTGAGAATGAGAGAGAAAAACGCTTATTTTACATGATCTGACTGAAACACGAGAGGAGCCAAAGTGCACACGGACTATAGTTTGGTTTGCATCGCAAAAGTTTTCAGTTTATAGAGGTTTATTCTGATGCGGGGAGCGAGACGCAACCCCTCCCCTCCTGTTCACTGCTCGGAGAAAGACGAGGCGGAGATCCAGAGGATTTATCATCGTATTTGTGAGTAGTAGGCTCATCGTTTTTTAATGCAATGCACAGTTTTCCACTCCGCATGTGGGACTAGTCCCGCTGCGTAAAGTTGTCACAAAGTTGTAGCGTAACCTGAGCATAACTCTTCACAACCAGAACTGACCAATCAGAGCAGAGGATGTGTGTCCGTGGTGTGACAGGGGGTCAGAGACGAGGGAAGGAGATGCGATGAGGCGCTTTTGAGCGCAAAAGCAGCAGCATGACTCCACGGCTCGCTCTCACACTTTAGTCCTGCTTTCATTGCTTCATGCTTTAGAGAAATAGCTGCATGTCTGTGGGAAATCTTACGTAGTTTAGATGCACGTAGGAGTAGCCTACAAGTTAATTTTCCAGTTAAATATGTGGCTTTTTGTGCTGCCAATTTGACGTTTGCTCTTACAAACGCGTCTCTCCACAGCGAGAGCGGCTCAAAAAAGGATGAAAAGAAACGATCAGAGCGGCTCTTTGGTGCCAATGCCAAGTAAATAAAAGTGAATAAAAAGTGACTTTATAAGTTGTGTTGTGACAGACAGAGAGATTTCACACAGTTGTGGAAGTGTGAGAGGATAAACATGAGATTTAAGACGTTTTTTGAGACAAAGCTAAAATAATCTTGACTGTTAGCCTGGTCCCGACCAGGTTTATGTCTGCGCACTTGTTACTGCGGCAACTCAGCGTCACCTCTGGTTAGCCGCGTTAGTGGAACGGAAATGGAGATTTCATAAGCCTAGATTGGCCAAATAAGCCAGGCTTTGGCTTTAGCTCGCTTCATGGAATACCCCCATCGTTCTAATTACTTTATTATTTCAGTAACAGAGTTTTTTTTTTTTTTTTTTTTCAAAAGCTTGCTCGCTTGTTCCTCTATAAATATCTGAAGAATATTCCGAAAAATAACAACAACAGATGTATGTAATTACCTCAAGGGTTCAGAAGAATCTGGCTCTAAGAAAATTGTGAAATAACTTTTTGACATTAACCTTCAATGTTCTTGTTGTTTGTCTGCTTTTCTACCACTGATTATCTATTTCATAACAGACTGTAGCTGCTTTTTAGTCATAGTTTGAGCTTTTGGAACAGAATGTTGTGATGTAGCGTGAACAAATCCGATTACAAATATGTAAATCCGCAGCTAGGTAAATAAACGTAACCTGAAGTATAGCGTTGCAGATTGTCTGATGGCTTCATTTCGATTCAACGCTTCATCTATTATGCATTGCTCAAGGAAGTGGAAGACAACGCAGGAGCTGGAAGAGTATCAGTCTGTCCCCAACATCGATTCACCTGTGACCTTTCCACGGCGAGCCCTGAATGCTAACCACTCTGCCGACACCATTATCCTATGTGTCCCACCTGGTAGTTGTCCGTGGCGTCTCCCAGCAGACCTCCGAATGTGATGGCGTTAGTGATGCAGCCCAGGTAAATAAACAGCACAGCGGAGATGGACTGGATGTGGAAGCCCTCGTAGAAATCGCTCGGGAACCAGGGCAGTTTGCGCTTTATGTCCAAGAACAGGCCTCCGCAAAAACTGCAAAGCAAAGATAAAGACGTTAGCAGGTTGGTTAAAGCTGAGGGGTAGGACTTTTGTGTTGTGATTTAGGAAACTTTGTCTTCTCAAAAATATATTCCAATATATTTAAATTTTTTTGTACTGTATATCAGCCATGTCGCCTCTCTGCCTCAATTTTGGCCGATGTCTGATCAGACACTTGTTTGTGCTTTTCCGGAGTTTGGGAGAGAATCGATATCACCTCTTTTATCTCTCTCCATTCCTAAATCTGCAGTTTTCATTTTGTCATTAACATGACTTCAAGTCTAAGATCATGTACACATGTAGGAGGGTATTTTTACAAACAAATATCTGCTGTCCGCTGTTTGGTAAAAACTCTTGTGTCCACACAACTGTTTAAAGAAAATCACATCCACACAAAAGCGCATAAATGTGCACCTGATCACGGCTGTAAACAAGGCTGACGTCTATGCTCATGTTGCAGTTGACGTTTAAAAACGTAAAGCGCCGGTTATTCACATCTACACTCAAAATCTTCACTTTGGTTGGAGTTTTAATAAAGCTCCGTTTTATATGAGGGAATCCTGCGTTTTAGTGTGGATGACAGGCCAAATCGTAGACATTTTTTTTTTTTTTTTCGTTTTATCAGATGTGTGAACAAGGCCTTATTCTTGTTCTGTGACTTTGGCTGCAGCACAAGGGCTTGTTTATTTGTCAATATGAACAATATGAATGTCTTTCATGAAGTGATTGTTTTTTGGGCCAAAATACATTGTGTGAACGAGATCGTGGTGAATAGTTAGTTGAAGGTTTTTTTGGTTTTACTACTTCATGCCAGCTATGCTTTTGAAACTAAATTATGAAAATCGCCTTAAGAAATTGGTTGGCAAAATTTTGAAATATCTGTATTGGGACTGGCCAAAGAAAAACCCATATCGGTCGATCTCTATTCAAAAATCAGCACAGCATGCCTGAATAATAAAGTATTTTAACTCTGATTGGCTGTGCTTGGGTGATCCACTCCAGTTTCACTTTGCGGTCTATAAAAAGATATTCTTAGGCTGTGACTACACTTAATTCATGACATTATCTACCATGTGTTGAACTATTTAGGAGAGCTGGATGGATTAGCTAGCAGGTTGTTTTGCAGTAGGAATGTCAGATACCATTAGGTACATGGCATTTCCAAAATCTAAAGTCAAATTAGATGAAAAAAACAATTTCAGGAGGTACTTAAGATAAAGCTTAAATATAGACTTTTTCAAAAGTATATGATAGTTCTTGTCATCTTGGGTTATAACAACATATCAGATTTTGGTGTCTGGCCCATGGACTAATTGTGAGAGTGGGTCTGAAGCATGAGAGGTAATTTTCACACATGGATCGGCCATCGCAGGTCTTAATCCCAGACATTCTTCATGATGTGCTGGAGAATCACACTCTCACATCATCACTGCATAAGCTTAATGAAAGTATGACACTGTGAATGTGCCCTTAGCTTAAGTTGGCCCAACCAAATGTTAGCTAAGGAACATTTGATCGACAGCCATTATTAGCACATGCCGATATTTGCATTTTAAAATACTTACCTTTAACTTTAGTAAAGAAAAAATATAATTGTTTATTTGCATTTTACAGTTTAGTTTACAGTTTGGTGCTTTGAGGATAGACTGAGACTAGAGAACCTTCTCTTTAAATAATCGGAGCACATTTTTTAAAATATCTGCTCATAATGATACTGATACCAATAAACATCTTCCAGTCCTATATCAGGACATATTTTTATGGTAACCTTTTTTCTGGTCGGGCAGTGGATTTTTCACAATTTCCCAGTAAAATATAAATACAGTATGCGTTCATATGTTCATTTTTGGAACTTAATTATTCAGTAACTGACTATGTACATGACAGGACAAAAATACACTTCTCAAACTAGACTAAAAAAAGAGTGACACACACAAGAAACTGGAGTGATTCATGAATTTGGGGAAACTGTTGGATGCAGAGTCAAAGCGATGGACAGATGGAGCGTAAATCAGCTTTCTTGTAAACAATTCGTGACATGGGAAAATGAATCAGTGTCATTTTCTTATTTGCACATCAGAGAAGCAGAAGATCACAGACTTATCTACAGCCCAAGTGTTACAGACTCAAGACATGATCAGCCCCGGAAGCCTTTTCTGTGCTCTCTGCCAAACCAAAGTCCTGCTGAGGACGTTGCCAGGTCGTACCGTCCGGTGAAGGCCAGTTCCTCTCCGAGCTCGTGCTGCTCGGGCATCTCCTCATCCTCAGACAAACGGCCCCCGCCTCCTGCCGACCCGTTCATCTGTCCCAGTTCATTTAAGGAGTACACGGACTTCCTGCAAGAGACACATGTCAAGATATTTATTCTGTTGATTGGAATGTTTCATGCATTTTAAAAAACACTATTTATTCTTATGGAGTTTTTTTTTACAACGTTCTGACTGCATTATTATTGTTAGTTGCCTGCCTATTAAAGCACTTTACAACTTAAACCACTTAAACTACAGGTCCCACAATACACTGCAGCCTAGCATGACTATTCTCTTCAGTGCTGATCTGTGCAGCAGCACCAAGCTTTAATTGTTGTTTTATTGATGACTATAAAATCTCTAGACTCTACTGGAATGCAGCAAATTACAAACAATGTGTCAAAAATCTTCTTGGAAGAACAGTCAATGCAATGCAATGAAATACAAGACAAATGTGGACATATACTGTATACAGTATGTGTTATTCAGTGTTTTTCAACTAGTGTGCCGGGGAACACTAGTGTGTGTGAGATAATACTACCAGGTGTGCCTTGAAAAAAATATCAGTTTCAGCTCAAAGTATGAAATAAGATTAAACAAATTTTAAAGAATCAGAGTGTTTAGGGAAAAAAAAAAAAAAATTTACCAAGAGTAAAAGCTAAACAATCCCCACAATATGCAACTTTTCTAACAAAAGGTTCTGTCTTTATAGGCGTTTTCGCACATGAAAGTTCCATGAACCAGGCATCAGGAACACTTCTACACCTCTTCTTTCACAGGGCCAATTCTACTCAAGGAACAAGTACCTGCAGCACTCACACTGCTCAACAGAGGATCCAGGGGACATCTGGTGACATCCGCTGGATGGTGTGCCAAAAGACTGTCGAGGATGGGAAACCATTTACTGTTTTTTCTTTTTGCCCCACTCCAGCTGCTGTGGTCTTTTCAAAATTCTTTTTTTAATTTTATTTTCTCGCTGCATTGCTTAGGTGTGGGATAAATGACAACTTGCGCTAGCTCATCAGCTAGCTTGCTGAAGAAGGTTTTTTTTGGGGTCCCTCAAAGCCCCGCTGTACCTCCTCGTTAGCGTACGGTCTTAGCGGTGCTTGTACTTCTGCATCCGTCCATCTCTCACTGCTATCAGTAAACTTTAATACCATTATTCGCCTACGTACAACATGCGCCAACAATGTCATGAATTACGTCGCTGCGTCACTGAAAAGTTCTTGGTCTAAGGGAAAAGTACTTGCCCCACAATGGCTACAATAGTCCCCACATTGGCTCCCTGGTTCCTGATTCTTCTATGTGTTAACACGCCAGAAAAGGGGGCCAGGGGCTAAAAAGGTTACAGGAACAACAAAAAAGTTCCTACAGTGCGAAAACGCCTTATCTTTGCTTTTCCATAGACCTGACCTGTACCTGTGCTTCTCTTTACCCATGTTACTAACTTTCCAAGCACAGTAATACAAAAAGCAGGCAATGGGCCCTCTACCAGAAAAGTTACACAGTGCCCTTTTAAAGTGTAATAGACAATATTCACAAACTTAAATAATAGTTTGATTTGGCCATATTAGAGAAGATGGTGTGCAGTGAAAAAAGTGTGCTGTGACTCAAAAAAGGTTGGGAAACACTGTTACAGTAAGCTTTATACAGCATACAGTAACTGCCATATTGGAATATACCACAGGCCTACATTTAAAACAGAAACTCTTGATCAAATCTGACTTTGATCAATTCGGCCACAGCTCCATTTGAGTTTGACAACCTGCCAACCTTCATGAATTCCATCTTATTCCGCTCATTCCTTATGGGGAGAGATGCGCTAAAATTAATAAAAAATAAAAAACACAAAAGCAGAGGGTGGATTTTAACTCGATAATCACTGCAGCGAGTTCAAATCTTTACATACAACATAAATACTTCACCCGTCAATTCAATATTGAATCATTTGAGGGTGTTTCCGCTAATTCGCCCTAGGGAATAAAATCCACGGTTATTTTCAAACCAAACTAGCCTAGCCTCAGCGTGAAAAAAGCCTATATGACTGATAATTCTCAACTTTGGTTATTGCAATGCAGTGAAAAACACAGGATATTGTAAAATATTCAGATGAAAAAATTACAATGATGCTCTCTGGAACATTTACTGTTTTTGGAAGAAAGTGTTGGACCATTTCATTCTTTTTTCAGCTCCACAATCCACAGTATTAATCATATGACTTATGAATAATGGCACCTCACTACTGTGTATGAATCATTTCACACTGCTTAATCAGAACGACAGAGAAGACGATGAACTTTGTCCCAGTTTTCTTTCATTACAGAGACGCTGCTCCAGCTCAGTCAGTCTCAACTTGGGGGTCGGTACCAATGAGTTCTTATAATGACTAGAGAGAGCGTAGCCATTGTAACCTATGGCAACACAGTTCTGGCAGCCATCTTGTGTAGGGAGAGTTAACTAAAGATCTCTGGCCTCCTGCTTTGACCAATAGTCAATATTAGCACATGCCAATATTTGCATTTCAAAATGCATAGCACAGATCACAAGGTCTCAAACTCACTTTCACTTAGTAAAAAAAAAAATTGGATTTTACTCTTTAGTTTGTTGTGTTGAGGACAGATTGAGACTAGACTGAGAACCTTCTCTTAAAATAACTGCTGTTAGACATTTTATTCAGATTAAGTTGTTTAGTTGTGACTTGCACTATAAATAAGTTACATAACACAATATGATCAAATTTCTTATATCTTGGAAAAAAAAGACAAAAGCTATTTCAGTCCTTACACTAGTATCGATTGATCGGTATTGGAACTGAAAAAGCTGGATCGGTGCATCCAGAGGGAAAATGACCACACACAGACAGAAACAGTTCTGTGTTATTGGGATTATGAAGATACAATTATTTGTTCAATAGGCTCAGTGCACGGAATGTCAGTTGTTTTTTTTATATTCATAATAGCTATCTTCCGTACTTGAGAATATTGAAAATATTCTTCTCATTTGTTAAATCTTTAACGTGTTTTCTGTAACATTCACCACAACTCACTTTACTGTCTGATCTTCTGAGTATTAATTAGTTTTAAACAGATGTAGTGAAAATCTTATAGAAATGAACTGAACAGGAAATACTCCTAAGTGCAGAAGTAATATATTTTGATTATAAACAAGCCAACTGATGTTCTGTGCCAGAGCCAATTACTCCCTTTAATTTCTGAAATATCTTAACTTGTTTTTACATTATTTTCAATTAGCAATTTGTTGCATCTCCCCTTACAAGATGGCCGTCGAAAATGCCACGGCAACAAGCCCCACACTCTCTCTAGTCATTATGATAACTCATTGGTTGGGACCACCTTGGGGGTGGCGAAATGATTTCTGGGCTCCCCTGATGATATGTGAAAATGGAACATTGATATATTAGACAAGGGTTGACACCTTTCAAATGTAGTGACAGATGTAGATTACTATTTGCTGGCTTTTATCAGGACTTAATTTAAAGCCACGATCACAATGACCCATACAATCTGCTACAACCACTCTGCGAATGATTTTTTGCTCATTTCTTACGTCATTCTTGAGGTATTGTGCTTGCAGCAATGTAGCAAGGTCGAGGGTCTTGTTAAAGATTTTCTATGACCAGTCTACGAACGCAGAAACTAGAACCTGTCGAATATGGCTTAGCGACTGAAGAAGCAGTATGTTAGCCCATGCGAAGGATCTATGCGGAAGACAGACCCAGACCTTACGAAAGGTTTAAAAGCTAGAAACAACTTAATGAAGGGTTGTGTTGGACGTAGAGAGATTGCGCAGTTCCTGTGCGAAAATAACAAAATAGATGTAGGATTACCGTAAGGACTCATTAAGGAGGCTTTAGGGCACACATTTCTCCAAGAATGGTTTACGTTGTTGGTGGGAGCTGAAAGTCTACCGTAAGAAGACTGTAGAAAAACAATCTCTCCACCACAATAGTCATACGAACTTCAGATTTTGTATGATTGCGAGATTCGTACAAACAATTTATTTGTATGGGTCATGGTGACAATAGCTTAAGATAAAAAATTGGGTGTGTGTTGATTCTAGAGGTGCAAATTTACAGACAAACTTGTTTTCACATCAAAAACACTAAAATTACACACACGTGGTGTGCATCACTAGAATCAACACATTTATTAGTTAAAAAGTTGTTAACGCTGGACCTTTTGTCAGCAGATGGGACCTTCTTGGGCGGCTCGATGCGTATTTTGGGGTCCCACTCTCCAGGAGGAAGTACAATCACCTCGTCCAAAAACTCGTCGATGCCTGCGATCAGGTCCTCCCGGTCTCTGGCTTTGTACGCCACATCACTGAACAGCTGAAGGTCAGGAAACACAGAGAGAAAGGTTTAGAACTTTGCAACAAAAAGTTTGAAAAATACAGCAGAGTTTTAAACTGATGAGAAAATGAGTGTGTTCTAGGGTATTTTCTTTTGGCGCAATTAAAAAAAAAAAAATTGTTGTAAACTGCTAAACTTTGTTTTCCACTAAAATGTATTCTACATTTTTCACTTTGCGGAAAAAAGAGACCACAGAGTACCGTCTCAATTGAATATTAAATGATTTTAGTTCTCATCAGAAGCCAAATGCAGCGCTCTGATTGGCTGAGCTGAGTTTGTAAAGAGTGTTTTTAACTAAAATGGCAACCAAAAAAAAAAAAGTTACCAAATTTAACACCTTAATCCTGTGAGCAGTGTGAATCATCATTTTTGAACAGGGAATAGATTTTTAATCCTAAAAAAAGGCTTAGTTGGGAAAAATATGTGAAATGTTTAAGAAAATCTTATACACGATCTTAAGTTCATTTTAGTGGAATCAGTCGCTCAATTGTCATAAGCACTTTACCAAAAAGCCAACTTCTGTGGATGTTTTAGTTTGACTAAAATCAGGAGGAAAATGTAGGTCTGTACTCTGAGCTGACTTGCATCTTCCTAAAACCGACTCCTTTTAAAGAGAATAGATACAGTCGGCATCAAAGGCCACGCCCACTAACGGACCTCCGAGGGGGAAAGTTAACACTGAGAGTGAATCAGAACAGCAGCTTTATCAGTCACTGCTCAACAACCACAACAACAAATGTGGACTTTAGGAGATATATTGTGTCAAATACAGACACGAAGACATGGAGATAAATAAAGTGATTCAACCTTCGAAGTATGTAAATATACCTAGCAATGCTAACGGTAGCTGCGAGCTAAGTGCTAAAGTGATGCTAGCGCCGCCTAGCATCTTTTAGCATCTTTTTTAGACCTATTGCTTACTTTTCTGACATAACACCACATCAGTAACCTCCATTTAAACCCGGTTGTAACTCGACTTGAATTAGTTGCGCTAAAAATACATTTAATTTGCAAGAAAACGTCTTAAAAGAGGTAAACAGCTTAGCTTCCCATTCTTCATTATAATGAGGCAAGAGACGTTTTCCCACTCAGCAGGCCACGCCCCTAACAGTGACGCGTTGCCGACTGTATCAATGTTTTTGCTTGTTTCCATGGAAATCTTGTTACTTTGGCCATAACTCTCTACATGAAATGAAACTGATGCTTATTGATAAAGAATGAACTAAATGTTTTAACTTTCTATTTCAGCGAGATTGTGTGTTTCATTTTTCACCCCCAGAAAGTTACAGTGTCGCTTACGCCTGTCGTTCTCATTCAATTCTCATCACAGGTGATCATATTTATCCGTTCTTCTGTTTTCCAGCTGTTGACGTGAAATGAGCATGTGTTGTGCTATAAACTCTCATTATAAACACATGCATGGCGGTATGAAGCCGTAGGTCGCTCATTATCCAGGAACCTTGTGTCCAACATTGTCTTAACAACCAGCAACAACTTGGACACGTGTATTTTTAAAGAACATAATGATGAATCTGTGGGTCGAAGGCTAAAAGTGATTTTAATGCACTCCATGAATGAAAAGAGCTCAGGAAAGAACTCCCCACGTATGAAGTAAGATGTGTTCGTCGTCCAGATAATACAAAACAATGTAAAAATGTAAATGAAAGATTACAAAAACTACCCAGCAAACTGGTGAATCAAAAGTGGTAAATACATTAATAACACTACAGGAAGGGTCTCCAACATGGCGGGGACACTTCTACACTCATTTACAAAGTTTTACTTGGATTACTGACTTCCTACTTTTGTACTTTAATCACAAGAAGAAGTGTTGACCCTATTCCTTACGATCAAATGGTCACATTTTTTGCCTGCACAGAGCTGGGAAAGAAAGCCTTTGCCCACACCTTTTGCTCGGAATATGTTGGCAGAAAGACTAGAAACTGACTCAGTTCTGTCCCTAAATGCCTTTAAACTAAACTGAAAGGATTTTAGACTGCTTCAATAAACTTTTTTTTCTTAACCTATGTAATTTTAAAGTTTATGTATGTATGTATTTGTTTATAATGTATTGTTTTTTGTTGCCACTTGGCCAGGTCTTCTTTGAAAAAGAGGAATTTAATCTCAATGAGATTTTTCTGGTTAAATAAATAAAAAAATGTTCAGCCAGAGAGATATTTACAACGAAACTGTCTACTTCTGTTAGCAGTTGCAAAAAATAAAAATGAATAAGAAAAAAAAATGTAATTAAAATAAATGTATGGTACATAGTGAGGTGTCTATAGGCCTTTTCCCACTGTAGGAACTTTTTTCAGATCCTAGTACATTCTTTTATTTTACTTCACTTATACACTGCAAAAACTATACATTAGACTTGCTTAAAAGACTTGGAATCAGAATTTTAATCCAGTTTTGAGCTGTTTCAACTGGATAAGATTTAATTGCTATGCAATGTAGAATATTTCAGAGTTATTGGCTTTAAATAAGAAAAAAAAAATGCCAATAAGATACAATTTTCATTGGCAAATAATTTGGGTTGAAATAAGAAGCGATGTTTCAAAACACTTTGAAACAAGAAAAATAATCAATGTCTCTACAATAAATCCATTTAAACTAGTCAAAATGCTTGAAATTAGGTTAAAAGGTTAGGTTAGAATTAAGCAACTTTATCTATGAAAATTATTTTTTGCAGTGTATGAAACATTAAAGGTCCTATTTCTGAAAAATTGACTCTAGTGAGCTTTCATCCGTGTTGGAGTGTTGTTCCCTCACCAAAAATAAGCCCAGACTAGTGATTTGTTTGCTTCACAAATGAGTAATCCTTCTTTTAGGTCATCTACATTTTCCAAAACTGAATCAAGCCATTTTAACTAGCACAGTGCAGTCGTGACCCAGCAGTCGGTCATGTTCTGTTTGCTTTTTCATCCATCATTTCTACAATAATGTATCCGTGTGGAAGCTGGGCACGTTTTGTTGATGGACTTCTTTCCGGAGCTTTTTTGTATTTTGACTGAGAACCAATCAATAAGCAGTGCCACGCCGCTGATCTCAACACAAACAGATTGTCTTTGTATCAGAATAAACAGTTTGATTGTTCAAACCGTTGTGTTGTCTTGTGTAACAAAGCATCGCCACCTGCCCTTCATCAGGATAAACACTGGAAAGGTAGATTGCCTTGTCACTGTGTGATTGGTTCAACTGATTTTCCATTTAGAACAAAAGGAAAAAAATAATACAAATTTGAAAGGTTTTGTTTTTGTTTCTGAATGAACAAAAAGAGATTGAAAAACTAAACAGAAACCATATTTGGCGTGGAGATGATGCTAGATTTAACATTTATGACCAACACTGAGCAGACCTCCCTGGTGTTCTTACTATCCTGGCCTGATGTGTTCAATGAGTATATTTTCCTATGCATTTTTAACCTTTACTCGAATCTGTGAGTGACCTGTTCAAGAATTCATGGACATGAACTTTCTGTGTGCGCACAAATGGAAAACAGGCTTCTTGAATCTTGACTCACAAACATTCACGCTCTGGGAACGGCTTTCCATCCGGACTGCTGTGTGTGAGACACGTCTGACCACAGATGAAGAGGTCCGGGGGGGTGTTTTCTTGGAAACTGTTCAGATCCTTGTAGCCTTGTCAATTTGAACTAAACACAGACTAAGCAGGTCCAGAAGGAACTGGGCAGCACTCTGAGGCAGCAGTTCACAAACAGAAACTGTACAGAAGTCCATATATTTATTTTATTGACCTAGGTGTGTCCTCGAAGAGGCACACACAGCTGTCCTGGTGCAAAGCCTCTATGAGCGATGATGTTTCACTCAGTGTGGGGCGAGAGCTGTAAAGGCCTTTTATTACTTCAGAGAAGTACACATTTATTCATGCACGTTGGGCAGAATGAACAAGAACAAAGTTTGTTTGGGCTCTGGTATTTATACTTCAACAGACAAGCAGCCCCTGTGAACCAAACATACACTTTTATACTGTTGCTGTCAGTTGAATAGGGTTGTGGCTAGTTGCTTGTGAATCTTTTTTTTTTTTTGTGCTATGTTCTTGTCAAATAAAAGGCCTAAATAAATAAATCAGACCCATAAAGAACAGATATCCACCGCTGTCTTGGCCAAAAGAATGCTTTTTCCTTTGTAACATGTTTGTGTAGTCATCACTTCTTCACGTCAGCCCGACACAAAGTGCTTATGTTTCAAACTCCACTCTGGTACAGTCCTGATGCACAATCCTAAACATAAAAGCTGTAGCATCCCAGTGCACAGTGACTGTGTCACCAAGAATCTGCATGATAACTTTATAACTAATATCCTGTTTCAAAACACTGCACTGCCAGTGTTTTGCCTGTTCTTCTGCGTGGAGCAGGAGCCGGACCCCAGAGAATCCTGCATGTGAAGACTTTTTTAAATTGACCTGATATTTGGATTATTCCTTTGTGGCTTTTTTCCAGACAGTGGCTGGTTATTTAGTTGATTATTCTTCCCTAGATTAACAATAGGCTCTGACTGAAATGCAGGACAGCAGCAGTGCAGAGCGGAACAAGTAACAGCAATAGCGGAACATTATCAGTTCACAGCCATACCTGTTGTCAAGCTGATCCGTAGATTCAGAGCTAAGCAAGAAAGGGCCTGGTTAGTATTGGATGGGAGACGTTAGAAACCAGGTGCACAGTGGGACGACAGGAGTAGATTGTCGTTGTGTCTGGGCAAGACACTTAACCCACACTGCTCAGTGTCTGCGTACACTGGTGAGTGGATGCTAGATTGTAAAGCGCTTTGAGTGCCTGGAAAGGTAGAAAAGCGCTATAAATAGACCATTTACCATACTTTGTGCCACGTTCGGGCGCTAAATACTGCACAGGCAGCACAGAACTGTCAAAAGGTTTCAGAGGAATCCCACCCAATTTGAATCAGAGCTGAGATGCCACACAGCTTTGCAGAACAAGTTCTGCTCAGCAGATTTTCAAGAACAAGTTGCATCAACTGCTGAAATATGAAAAATCACATTTCTGTTAGTCCGATTTCATAAACAAAAACAGAAACTTTAAATAAAAGTTTCCTTTTTAATTTTTTAAATTTTAAACTGAAAATCAAATGAACCAACTGAAGATAGACCTTTTGTGAATGCAAACAAAGTGAGCAGAAAACATGCCCTAAGGTGGCTTACTTCTGATCTGTGCATCACTAGAGAAGAGCTACCACTACCCAGCTCTCTTAACAAATGGATGTTCTATTTATTCATTCTGTGCTGTAGTAGCCGGTATGTAAAAGTAATGTGTGAAAGAGCTTACATCATCCACCATTAGTGTTGCTATGGCTCGCCCGATCTCATTATAAGACTTGGCTTTTCCCTGAGGTCCCAAAAGAATGAACAGGAATCTGGAGAAAGAGCAGACCATAACAGTGAGCGAACAATAGGAGGTATGTGTTGTGCAAAATGCTGCGTTCTTTCACCTGGTGGGCACCGGCACCTCGGTCAGTCCCCCAGGGTCGTAGCTTGGGCCAAACGCACAAAAGCCACAAAGGGTTTGGTGAGGAAGTCCACTTCTCCGACTAAAACGTTTGAGGCCTCGGCGTCTCTGGGGATCTTCTTCATGAATTTGTTTTTGAGCTGCAAAGAAACAAAGACACGGTTTAGTATAGCACTTGAACAGCAGACTTTATTACACTTCCACACATTCACAAACACAAAACAAGTACTAAAGAATATGCACAGACCTTTTTTGATTTAAAAAAAGCGCCTCAACATTCTGACTGAGCGGTAAAAGTATGATAAAAACATCTTATTTAAGCATAGAAAGGCAATGATTTGAACTGTGTGTGGTTCTCAAGGTGTGTCAGTGAGAAGTGAGGGAAACTGAAGGGCTGTTGTGCTAAAATGACGTGCTTAAAGCTTGTTCCTGTATTATGGTGGTTCCACATTGTGCACACATAAAGGTCTTTATTAAATACACGCAAGGAAAAAAGAAACGCAACACTCACTTGTTTTCGGAGTTTTGGGGGGCAGAATAATTTTATTTTTGAGTACCACCTGTTTCATAGGAACCCTACATCCATTTCTAATCCTCAGACCAACTCTTGTGGCGTTTACACATTTTCGAGTCCAATAACACAACCAAACAATAGAGCAACCCCCAAACCAAAAGTGACAGGAATTTCAGCACGCTGTCAATAGTTCATGTGACCCCTGTTAGCCCTGGACAGTTTCAGGAGGATGCTCACGTTGGCGGAGGCGCACACTGAGCAGATCTCAGACATTTTCAATGGGATTTAAGTTCAGAATCATGGCTGGAGTCACATGGGGTCGTGCACTGTCGTGCTGGAACAGAGCTCCCGCACCAACTTGGTCCAGAAAAGGGAGCACCACAGGCCTCAGGATCTCATCCCGATAACAGAGACCATTGAGGTTTCCTTCGATGAAAACCAAGTCTGTCTGGTGATTTGCCGACATGGCTGCCCAAACCATGACACTGGAACCACCCAGTCGGTTCACTTGGCGCACACAAGGTTCAGCCTCTCCCAGCGTCTCTTGTACACTCGATGTCGGCCATCTGCTCTGAAGCACTGGAACATTTTTTTGTCACTGAACATGACTTGGGACCACCTCTGCAAAGTCTAACGACGATGTGCAGTGCACCATTCAACCCGAGCTCGGCGATGTTGGGGGGTAAGCACTGATCCAACATATGGCCCATATGGTTGAATATCGTCAGCGGGGAGGCGATTACGGATGGTTCTGGCCGAAACTGGCTATACATCACTTAACCAGATGTACCTCAGATTTCTCTAGATTTGTGACGGATTCTTCAGTCCAGTTACTGTCTCTGATCTCATCCTCCTCTTTATAAGGCTACATGCTCATTACATTGACATAAAAACCATGACTTTCGCATTTCCTCATCTCTCCACTGCCCTCTCTCTATCTCTCTCTTCACAAACGCCTAAATTCTCTTCTCCGATTGGCCAGCACCTTGTCCTTTTAACTTATTCAGAAACTTTACCTGGTCCGGAGCAGGTTATGAGTTTGCCGCTTGCTGCCAAAGAGATCTGCCTCCAGTTTTGTAGGACCGTCAGACTAGGTTTAACCCAGAACTTACCTTGCTAAACCCTAACTCTAGCTTCGTATGGGCTCAGGTCACTGTTCACTTCCTGGTTTTGTTCCGTTCCCGTCCATTTGCGTTCACAAAACAAACAAACCGCTCCAGGGCTTGATTCAACCGAGCAGAGATCAACCTCTCCAACCGGACCAGATTTTGAAATTTTGGACTGAATCAAAGTTTGTTTGCGTATTCACAATGACTCAACCAAACCTGGACCATCCAGGCAAACAAATCCAGACCCGAATCAAAAGTGTGCTATGATTACACCCTTATTTTTACTGTGTCTGGCATCATCAAATAGAATATTAACTTTTTTTTTTTGTCTTTGTGTAAAGGCAATTAACATATTTTGTCCTTTTGACTTGCTCTGCTAAGCTATTTTACCAAAAGCAACAAAAACGTTTCTCGTCTGGGGTCTGGACAGTTCACCGTTCTACACAATATAGCCTTTCAACAGGTGTAATTGTACGTCTGCCCCTTTGAATTCCCATTATAATCAGGTGGCTCGGAGGATTACACCTCTAATTGCATATCTCACCTCCGAATGATGGATTTTACTGTGGAGCTACGACGGAGGCGACATGCTTAAACCCGCTTTGTAATGATTTTTCAAAGGTGAAACGGGAAACTAGACCAAAACATCATTATCATAATAAACAGGTTTGGGACGAGATACAATTTCCAAGACGAGGCAGGACAAAATATTGACTCCACCAGAACAAAACACGATTTCGACAACATAATTTCATCTTCAAGTCTCTATACACATGTATTTAGGTGTTATTCAAATGAGTAATAATTAAGTGCTTTTGTTTGCAATGCCATTAAACTATATTATCCACTCAAAACTGTGTGCTGATCGCAAACAACTGCTCTCCTGTCTGGACACTTCCTTTCACCTTCTTGTCAAGTTTTTCCAGGTGAACGTCTTTTTTAAATGTGTTTGTGCCAGCCACAGTTTAGGGTGTGAGCTTCACTTTAAACTCCTCCCACAAACATTTCAAACACAGCAAACTTGATTGAAAGGTGTTAATTAAGGCTGGGCAATATTGTGATAAAAATGCTTTTTAGGTGAAATCGTCATATCTTGATTTCCTTTTTCTCTATTTAATGCATCTGTTTGTTCAAAAAGAGACTATTTTTCCAACCTATTGCTCTTAGTCTTAGTATTAATAGCGACTTTGAGCTTCTTGTTTTGAAGTTCCTTTTGGGCTGCGCTTTTAAGTCATAAAAGGAATTAATTTTTAGGAATTTTTATTTTTCAGGATGATTTGTTAAAATATATCAATTTATATAACTGACATGGATTTTTAGCATATTTTCATGTTGTTATTAATGTAAAAAAAAAAAAAACATGATCCCGAACACTGTTCTAATTCAGTGTTTCCCAATCAGGGGTACGTGGACCCTTGGGGGTATGAGAGCCCTCACCAAGGGGTACTTGGAATGATTTCAAAATTTAATAAAAGGTGAAATGTATTTTTAATTAAGTAGGATTTTTTTTTATACTTTTGTGGCATTTTAAGCTAGCATAAAAAAAAAAAACAAGAAAATATTCATTAATTTTCTACCGCTTAATCCCGTTAGGGTCGCGGGTGACTGGAGCCTATCCCAGTGACTTGGGCCTTAGGCGGGGAACACCCTGGACAGTGGCCAACTTGTCGCAGGGTTACAAGAAAATATAAAAGCAATAATTGGCAGTATTCTACTAAAAAAACACAAGTTAACCCAAAAGTACAACTTAAGGGGCACTCGACATGTGGGACAAATTTTAGGGGGTACTTGGGACAAAAAAAGTTGGGAACCACTGTTCTAATTAATCGATTCTTTTATAACTGTTTGAGGGGCTGAGTTTGCTTAGCCTGATGTATCAGCCGGTTTAATTTCACATGAGGGAGTGACGAGACAAGCAAAGCGACCCAGGCGACCTCAGCGCAGCAAAGTTGAGATGAAGTCAGCAAATTCAAAGCAACAGCCACTCAGTGAACAGCTTTTCACAGAGACAAAACGAAGTATTGGCTGAAGGATATTTTTGCTGATTTCAAGTTAGGATAAATATGAATTCAAGTAAAAGAAGATATTTTATGCTTGTTCCCTTGATAGTCTTATTTTAAGCCAGTCAAAATCTACTTAAAGTTGGCGTCATTTACTTTTTTAGTTGTAAATTAGTCAACTTTGTGTTTTCCATTTAAAAGTCTGTGATAAATGCAGCACTTTGTGAAAAATTTGACTTCTGCGTACTAATCGAACTGAAAAATAAAGAATTTTAGTTCTAATCAAGAGCCGAAGGCAGCTCTCTGATTGGCTGAGCTTGGGTGGTCTCCGCCAGTTTCACTTTGCCGTTTGTAAAAAGACGTTTATAAGCTGTAATTGCAGCCAAAATTAATACATGCCGATATTAACCGTGTGGCGAAGGATTTATGAGGGAAAGTTGTCAGATTTATTGTGTTTGCAGTATAAAAATCAGCTACTCCAACTTTAAAATCAATTAAATACTGCTTATTTCAGATAGTCACTTGTTACCTAATTTAAGATGATCATATTCTGATTTGAACATTTACATTGGCTTGTTCCGCGGCTGCATGTGAGGGACAGACACGAGGCCCGTCCTAAATGAGATCCACGTTTTGCCCCTGTGCCAGTTCAATATCGACACAAACAAACACTGTGGGCAGATGCCGCTCGTCCATTGTTGCGTGTGACCTACTGTAAACCGGCCGCAGCAGAACTGGGTGAGGAGACAAAACGTCCTCGGCCTCAAATCAGATAAAACCAACAGATGAATAGAGCTTGTTTGGAAGTGTTACAGACAATAACGCAACAAATGATCGTACTGAAATTGTTTTGTCACTTATGTCCTATCCACGCGGCATATTGTCTATCTCAGGACCTCATGTAAATTGTAATGATTATGGACGTCGTCGGAGTTTCTAGTCCGGTGCAAATTGTCTATAGTACTATTTGCATAAAATTTAACTGACTAGAGCTGCGGCAGCAAATGTAGCTCCTCGTCACGTTGACAAGTTCGTCGTTCAAAGTCACATCCACAACATCAGATTTCTTACGAAACAGCCGAAGACTCTCTTTTTTAACCAGTTACGGTGATAAAATCTAAACATCCAAACCTTGCAGCGTTCTGTCCCGTTCTGTCCAAACCTTTCCTCAAACATCCTCGACCTTCTGTTGCTATGACAATGAGGATGTTGTACTTCTGGTTCACGGACTTTTAATCGTAGTTTGATTAATCTTTAGCGTTTTAATCGTACAACACAGTTTGGGTCAAATAAATGGCTTGGATCTAGGGCTGCAGCTATCGATTATTTTCTTATCGACTAATCTATCGATTATTTTTTCGATTAATCGATTAGTCTATCGACTAATTTTTCGATTAATCAGTTAGTAAAAGTATTACTTTTTATGGCTTTTTACGCATTAATATGATATAATATAATTAATTTGAGTTTATTTTTATTAGTTAAGTGTAATACAAAATATATTTTGACTTAGGAACATTGCTAATTATGTTCTCAAGTCATAAATTACTTTATACTGCTCAAAAATATATTAAAAGTATTAAATGCAAACTTGAATCAATATTAAAAGATTGATGTTACTAAGAAGTGCATTAAATTATGGCTGTTGTTTTAGGTTTAGAACAGACACAGCTCAGTACAACAGGCTGTAATACAGAAGCACCATCGTCACACATACAACTCCTGTCTGATCATGTGTTTGATGAACAGTTGATGGAAAGCCGTGTGTGTATTAACGAGTGCGTGTACAGTCCATTGCGCCGCGCGCGCGGGCATCCACGGAGATGTGACGAGCGCGTACAGCCTTCAGTCCGACCCTGGCACGAGTGCCTGTACAATCCGTGGCAACGAACGCGTGGACAGTCCGGGTTGTGGAGCGTGTGCCCACAAACGAAACGTGCAGGTGTTGCTTCGTAGAGAAAATAAAGCTGCATGACGCCGAGATCGCGCCGTCACAGCTGCTTTTAAACACGATGTGCGCGTTCTAGTTTCACTTTCTATTCAGCCGCAGTTCACATCACATCGCTCTACTGGCCTGAAAACTTTATCTTGATGGTTTATAGAGTGTGTTTCTCCCGTGTACTGACTAGGGCTGTAGTCAACCAAAGAAATTCTTGGTCGACTAAAGACATGTCCCATCGACCGATTAGTCGACTAAAAAGGGGGCGTGGCTAAAGCTCTGAAGCTAAAAAAAAATATAGTTTGATCTGACAATTTATCTGACACAAAAAGGCAAAAGTGCAATGGAGTTCATGCAAAAACAACAATTTACACAGAAAATGAATATGACACAGTGTGTTTATATAAAAAAAGGCAGAGTTTAGATTCTGGGCCCGAGCCCGTGCAGGCCCGACAACTACGTGAGAAATGTGGGCCGGCCGGGTTCGGGCCAAGACGCAGAGCCGCACTGAACACGTGCGCTTCGCGGATGATTGACAGCCGCGTCAGAACACAGCACAAAACCACGGCAGTGATAAAAAAAAAGTCAGTGTTTAAGTGGCCAACTATACGGCGCGAGAGTGAGTGAGGAGAGAGAGAAGACTTGAGAATAAGCGCGGAGCAGGTAAAGTGAAAGGAGAACGAAAGACGGGGAAGGCACGTTACGCGCGCGGGAGAAAAGAAGGAACAAGAGGGAGGGAGGGAGGGAGAGAGAGAGAGAGAGAGGGGAATGTGCGGTGGAGGAAGCGGCGAGACACACTTACATTAAACACGCTGGACATCATAAGAAGCTTTTTCTGTCATTAAAATGCCACAGTTCAGTGAGTGGGGGGGCGGGCTCTCTTCGGGCTCGGGCTTAGGCAAAGGTTCCGGTCGGGTTCGGACACGACGTGCGCGGGCTCGGGCTGGGTCGACTAATACAAATTTTGGTCGACTAAAGCCCCATCGACCGACTAATCGACTAAACGACTAAAGAACTACAGCCTAGTACTGACGCGCTTTGTGTTGAAATACATCACAGATGTTCATAGTGCGCGTGGATCAATTAAAGCTGGGACCTTATTTAGAGGCACGGCTCATGAAGCGACGAGTCGACGCGCTCCACGTGCGTCGACGCATTTTCCTAATCGACATAGTCGATTACGTTGACTAATCGTTGCAGCTCTACTTGGATCAAAAGATTCTTTTTAGCTTCAGAGCTTTTGCCACGTCATTGTTTGGTTGTTTGAGACATATCTTTTTAATTGACCACGAATCTCTCTGGTCAGCTACAACCGAAAGTATGTCAAATTTATTTATTTTTTTCTTATTATCTTGCAGTAGTGGTTTATGCATTGTAATGAAAAAAACTCTGTACAATTCAAATCTAAGAAGCCAAACCCAACAAAGCCGGCGGTTGCCGTGGCATGTGTCTGTGAGATCAAGCCCTGTTTATTACAACGCCTTTCCAGCTGAATGAGTTATGCATGTGCACAGCTCCGTCACCTCCTCCTGCAAATGTAATGAAAGATGGATGACACTCAGACGACCGAAAGCAGCTCCAGACTCAAATCAGCCACAGCATGACAAGAGCCCTAATCCACAAAGGAATGAAAAAACAACAGCCAGAGAGGGCAGTGAAGAGTCTCCAGACAGGCCTCACGAGTTATGTATATGAAGTCATTAAGATTTAGTTAATGTACAGACAAGTTTCTTTCCACCACTTCAGCTAAATAATGATCCACAACAACCAAAGTCTGTCTGATCAGAGGCTTAAAGCAAAAAGTGTGTCTACTACTCTTGCTTGATCTAACAATACAGTATCACAAGAACATATACCACGACACAAAAACCAGCGTATTTTGAGCATGATTTCAGGCCTTTTTTGCGTACTTATATAACGCCGTACATTTAGCACGATATGAAAAAGCGTAAAAATGACACGAGTTTTGGTTGAAGCCACGTAGGGACATTTTCTTTAGGTCTAACGGATAAGTTTGGGTCTGAGGTTTGGGGCAGGTTAAGATTAGAATTAGTATTTCGTTAATATTCATAACTAAGAACACGTTTCAACAACCACCATAGAAATTAACTGGGACTGCGACAAGTGGCATAATTAATTACGCAAAACAGCCGTGAACTCATGCTAATCATACGTAATTTACATGTCGTGTAATGTCGTGGTAAATGTACGCTTTCTTGTAAGATCGGGCTCAAGCAACAAATCTGTTGGATATCATATGTATCACAGTTAAATCATTAGCATTCATTATCCTTGATCATCACGCTCTTCCAGTTGAAATGATGTATGTTTCTCAGTAAAATCTAGAAAGTCTGCTGCTGATGTTTGCATTGTGCCTGTCTGTCATTAGCATACTAACTAATAATTCTGAGACATAGAATTAATTACGCGCTGAACCCACTACACGTATCTCCCCGAGGAGCTCAAGAAGAGTGTGCGCCAAAAACACAAGTTTGTGAAAAATAAGACCTTGTTGAAGATCAAAAAAGTATGTCAGGAGCACACACACACTGTGTTTCATGAGATTGCTCTTTAGCTCAGATCACAACAGTTTACATGAGTTTTGCTCCTCTGCTGAGGGTAACGAGAGCGAATTCATTAAAGTCTTTTCCTGCCATGTGTCATTGACATAATTTGTAGTTAACGGTCTACTGTGTCCAAATATCAAAAAAGCTTCAAACTTTTCATATTCTGATCAAAATAAAGTCCGTGCGGAGTGATTTAACTTTTTAAATCGGGACATAGTTTACTTTCTTTTCCTGTTTGGTGCATTCTCATTTGTGGAGTTTGGCCTGTCCAGACTCAGGTGCAGTGGCGGATCTAGGGGGGGCCGAGGGGGACCAAGGCCACCTCCAAGTGTTCCAGTTAAGGTTATGTAAAAACCTTAACTGGAACAGGCACTTTTTACTTCATGTTAAGTGTCTTTGTATTCATGTAAGCAGCACCTTAACTTTTAAGCACCTTTAAGTTCATGCTTTGGCTTGCATTCATGTAAGCAGTTTTGTTTAATTTTTTGTAAGATGATTCTACAAACAAAACATCCACAAAATAAACTAGAATGATACAAAAAGCCAAAGTATGTATCTCCCCAGGCCACCAATTTTTGTGCCACCCTTGTAAGATTCATGGCCCCTCCATGGCCACCCCACAGAAGAATGTCTAGATCTGCCACTGCTCCAATGGAAAAGAAAATAGCCTTAATTCGACGGTTGGAGAGGAGCTGCTTACCTGGTCTGTGCTGGGCGTATCTGAAATGTCATTCATGCTGCGACTCTGAGCATGGCCTGGAAAAACAGAAAGGTCATCATGAATTACACAAGTCAATAAGTCATCAACAGTTACTTCATTACTAATGTACAGATTGTGACACAAAGACCAAATGAGAGGAATCTCAGAACATGTACGTGTTTGTCCACAAGTCCAAGTCGAGTCCAAGTCTCATGATTTTAGTTACAGTTTCTTCAAGTCTTTATATCAAACTACAGAATAGTTGATCCTATATAAAACGAAGTTTTGGTCACAAAAGAAGCGAGGAGGGAGGAGTCACTTATCTTCAAGTTCAAGGAAAACCTTTTATGAGCCCTGCCTCTAAAATTAGATAATCAAGAGAAAGTTTTCAGTCCAGAAAGTGATCTAATGTGATCCACGGCTGAATAGGCGTGCACCTTCTTTGATAGTGTAGTCTATGCATCAGACAACCGTAATCTTTATCACTGAAGTACTTTTTAACTGCACATAATAATGTTCTCTGTTCTTTTTGTTGTTTTTTTTTTTGTTTTCTTAGCATATTTAAAATACCATATGTCCTAAAAACTTAAAACCAAAACATCGTTTATGATTGAAAGTCTGTTTGTCTGTGTTGACTCACGCAGTCGGCCGTAGTTGGCTGGCTGCTGCTTCATCCGGAGGTCTTCAGTGGATCTGTTGAAGCTCGGGCCGGTCCGGGTCCTGCTCCTGCCCCCACAGCGCCCTGGTCCCTGTTGCCCGGCCTGCAACAACCAAGGCAAAGAACCTCAGAGGGCAAAGGTCAGGTCTTATAATGTGTCTGCAGGAGATGTGCTTGGGGAAATGCTGCAGCGGTAATGAAATCATCAAACATTAAAGAGACTGAAGGATATGAAGCTCCGGGAGGTTTTTATTTATTTAACATGAGAACCGAATGTATGTCCTGTTGCATATATTACTGGAGCACAAACAAACAAACAACACCTGCTCAAAAAGAGTGTAAAGTATGTATTCATTTTGAGGTTTTAACATGAGTAAGAATCATCAGACACATACGTCTAGACCAGACAAAATAGGACTCTTTTAAGAACATTTGTTTAGAATTTGGTTATTTGAAAACAACATTCACAATATTCAACATGATATAAGCATTTTTTAACCTTTTGTCTAAAGACATTGATGATGACTTTGAAAACTAGTGGCAACTTTTTATGAAAAATGGTTGGTTAGCTCAGCTCATGCCATGTGTTACAACTGACAGTGACACAAACTGAGACCAAGAACTGGACCAAAATTATAATTCATATTTGAAATGACTGACTTATTGGAAAATAGACAAACTTGGCAAACTACTTTGGGCCAAGGACACTTAGTTCAGTCCATGCTACACATATCGAATCAGAAAGTTTTCATATTTATTCATAAAAATAGTACTGTTTTCTAAAGTTTAGAAGGATGAATGAATGAATGATTGAATGAATGAATTGTAGGGGGATTTCATCAGATTTCATATTTATATTTACAGTATTCCCATTCTATGTACACTGTATATGCAAAAACTGTGAATGTCTGTTCACTTTACATCATTGTAAGTAGCTACCTGTTAACCTGTTGCCTGGGATCCAGAATGACATTTCTCTGTATTTTTACACAGAGAAAATGTCAGTCTTCTCGCCCTCCCCTCCAAGGGCGTTTCCTTCGAAATCCAGATGACCGTGCAATGAAATTTTATTTCAGTCACGTGGTTTTTGCTAACAACGTCCTGCTGTGCGCAGTGCGCATGGATCTAGGCAGCGCGGCAGAAGGATAAACAACATGGCGCACTGGAAAACCAAGAGTTTGTTCCATTCACCGGTAAATGCCGTTTTAAATTACCAAAAAGACATGCGTCAATAGTCATGTTCAAGATGGTCAAGGCAGTGCAGTCTGCTCGAGCTGGTAAGGGGACCGCCTTTAGCAGCAGATGACAGCGAGAGAAATCCCAACAGCTTACGGCACTAGAAGCCTTTATGCTCTTCTCTGATTGGTTCCCTCCGCTGTCTGTTGACTCGGTGGGCGACCAGACTCATTCGCTGGTGCAGCGGTGAGGCTGGATTCTCCAGGCAAGTTAACCTGGCCAACCAGACAGTTTATCTAGCGATTTTTGTGAATTCACAAACAAGAGATAAACCATCTGGCCTTCCAGTCGCCCAATTGGTTTGGGAGTCTGAACCAGCGGTGTTTCAGCGGTGTTAAACGGCTGTTAGCGCCCCAGTGCCGCCGCCAAGTCACATTCAAGCTAAACAAAGATGGCGGCTCTCGTGGATGTACGTGTTTCTGCTGCTTTTGATGCGGTTTAGCAGAAATACGGAGTAATTTCTTTTTGAGAGAAGAGCCGTATGTGTGACGCGTACTTGTAAGGTAGGCCCACACCAATCAGCTCAAAGTATTTCACTAAACGCCCCGCCTTTTCTCGAACGCTTTCAGCGAGTAAGTCCCAGATGGATATAGTGAGAACTCAGATAGGAGTTCAACACAGATCCATCTGATGTGAGCCAGGTTAGCTACCTGTGGGGATTGCACAATCCTATATTTGTATATTTTATTATTTTGGATGATATAATGATGTACTATGATAATGCCATGTTGCATGAGGTGTCACATGACATGACAATCAAGCACCCTATAAATGCTGGTGTGTCATGAGCTACTGTTTATGTCTGATGAAGCGCTGCTTGCCCAAATGTCACAAGTTGGTGATCATTTGATAATTAAAAACTACTTTGTTTAGCAACTGAGCTTGCGGTTCAACTCTTTTAAATTCATTCAGAATTCTAACCACATCATCATAAATTAACTAAAAGTAGTTGGGCGAGGCACCTTTTTGAAACTTTAGCTTGCAAATAGCTAGCAGCGGCCCTGCAAGTAAATCTTAACACTGTGCCAGATATTTATTACCCTTTGTAAAAAGAGTAAATAAAACTATTTAGCTCTGATTCCTTCTAATTATTGACCGCGATTAGCTTACACATTTTTTTTTTCTCAGAAGTCAGAACGATTTTATCTAATGAATAAAATCAGTACAAGACTTAAATACTGTATATTGTGGCAGATTCAGCCCATAACAGTTAATAATGTGAGTTGTGGTTGTGGCACCAGTGACAGTGTGACCTTTGTATTATTCAGCGCTGGTGCTGTGCAGACCGCTCACCTCCGGTCGACGAGCCCGATTTGCCGATGTCCACCAGAGAGCGGTGAATGGGTTTCTTGGTTTGGTGCCGATGTTTCCGCAGTAAAACAAAACTAATCTTCTCCCGTAAATCTGGCGTGATCATTCCTTCCTCGATCTGTCGCTCAACGATGTCGTCTGGAAGAACAAACAGGAAAGTTTATTTGTGTAGCACGATTCATACACGTTTAGTCCCGACTCTGGTCTACGTTTAGTCCTGACTCTGGTCCACGTTTAGTCCTGACTCTCGTCCATGTTTAGTCCTGACTCTGGTCCACGTTTAGTCCTGACTCTGGTCCACGTTTAGTCCTGACTCTGATCCACGTTTAGTCCTGACTCTGGTCCGCGTTTAGTCCTGACTCTGGTCCGCGTTTAGTCCTGACTCTGGTCCACGTTTAGTCCTGACTCTGGTCCGCGTTTAGTCCTGACTCTGGTCCGCCGGTCTTAGTCCTGGACTCTGGTCCGCGTTTTAGTCCTGACTCTGGTCCACGTTTAGTCCTGACTCTGGTCTGCGTTTAGTCCTGACTCTTGTCCGCGTTTAGTCCTGACTCTGGTCCGGCCGATTAGTCCTGACTCTGGTCCCGTTTGTCCTGACTCGTCCAGGTCCTGACTCTGGTCCATGTTTAGTCCTGACTCTGGTCCACGTTTAGTCCTGACTCTGGTCCACGTTTAGTCCTGACTCTGGTCCACGTTTAGTCCTGACTCTGGTCCACGTTTAGTCCTGACTCTGGTCCACGTTTAGTCCTGACTCTGGTCCACGTTTAGTCCTGACTCTGGTCCCGTTTAGTCCTGACTCTGGTCCGCGTTAGTCCTGACTCTGTCCGTAGTCCCTCGTACGAGTCTGACTCTGTCCACGTTTAGTCCTGACTCTGCTCCACGTAGTCTTGACTCTGGTCCACATTTAGTCCTGACTCTGGTCCACGTTTAGTCCTGACTCTGGTCTACGTTTAGTCCTGACTCTGGTCCACGTTTAGTCCTGACTCTGCTCCACGTTTAGTCCTGACTCTGCTCCACGTTTAGTCCTGACTCTGCTCCACGTTTAGTGCTGACTCTGGTCTATGTTTAGTCCTTTAAAAGAGATCTCACCAATAATCTGTGGTAACGAGTATCCGTCCAGGTCGAGCAGGACCGTTCCCGTTTGGAGACACGTCCTGAGCTCAAACAGACTGTGCAGGGACAGTGTGGACACGTGAGGTTTACTCCAACGCTCGCCTCCCTCCTCCACCTTCTCCTCGAACTTCACCCATCTGAAAGAACACACACAAACTTTTACACTCTTCAACAGATCTACAGTAATTCTCCAAAATAATTCAACAGTGACCACAAATAACAGTCCCCGTACCCCTGGTTGGGAAACACTGTCCTGTTTGACCCAGTTTCCTTTTTACTACAATGTATTTTTCAGTGTTTTACACCATGTGAAAAAATAATTTAACTTCCAAGCTCCTGAAAATGTTAAAGGGGACCTAGTAATAATCTCTGGCATGAAGAGATCAATAATTCATTTTAAAACACAAAATAAATCTTAAAAAACCTTGAAATGGAAACAGATTCACTGCCTGTCAGTTTAAACCGCAGATCTGATAAGCCCCGCCTCTTCATTGTAACATTTACAACATTAATAAGCACTACACTTGAATTACAATTTGGGCAGCATGATAGCTTTGAACCCTACATGTTTGACTTGAAAACTGTATTTTTGAGTAAATACAGAGAAGTGGGTGGGGATAGGTGGTAGGATTTTCTTTGCCTGGGATCCAGAGTCCACGCTTCAGCAAACTGTGAAAGTAGGTCTGGTCACCACACCCTCTGTCTGCGTTTCAGATCCAATCGTACCGGCCAATCAGATTAGCTTATTTGCGTGACGCAGATCAAACAAAGGAGCTGATTTGTCGTTTGTTTTTTTGTTCAGACGGCAGAAGATGCGTGTCTCTGATTGGCTAAATAATCTGTCAATCACGGCTACAGAAATCCGAAAGGGTGGCCAGACGATATATTTTATATAGGGGTATATTTTATATATATCGTCTGGATTTTCCAGGCAAGGGTTTTCTGAACACTTGAGCATCAGCTGCAAGACAATACAATTTTAGTCAAAGATGGACGCATCAATCCAAAGAAAACTTTGACTAAACTAACAATGTGAAAACACTTCTATAACACGGTTACAAATTCAGAAATGTGAAAATGGTGACTCTTATTAGGGATGCACCGATCCAGCTTTTTCAGTTCCGATACCGATCCCAATACTTTAGAATTAAGCATCTGCCGATACCCGATATCAACCGATACTTGTGTAAGGACTGAAATAGCTCTTTTTCCCTTTCAAAACATAAGACTTTTGATCATAATAGTGTTATTTATACCGCAAGACAAACTGAACAACTTAAGAAGAGAGAGAAAGAGAGAGAGAGAAGAAAGAAAGAGAGAGAGAGAGCGCAAGGAGAGGAGAGAGAGAGAAGAGAGAGAGAGAAAAGGAGAGAGAAAAAGACAGAAGAGAAGAAAGAGAGAGAAAGAGAGAGAAGAGAAGAAAGATAGAGAGCAGGAGGAGAGAAAGAGAGAGAAGAAAGAGACAAAAAGAGAGAGAAAAAAAGAGACAGAGAAAGAAGACAGAGAAATAGAGAGAAGAGAGAGAAAGAGAGGGAGAGCAAGAGGAGAGAGAGAAAGAAAAAAAGAAAGAAAGAAGAGAAGACAGAGTAGTAGAGAGATGAGAGAATTAGAGAGAAGAAAGAGAGAAAGAAAAAGAGAAGAAAGAAAGAGAGAGAAAGAATAAAATGTCAAACATTATGAGACATTCTGGATCAACATCAGCCTATAAATCAGACTCATTATGTCCAATTAAACACAACTAGGATATCGGCTGAACCGATATCATGGAGCCGATACTCGATCCAGCAAAATTTCCTGGATCGGCACCGATATTCGATCCCAGTATCGATCGGTGCATCTCTAACTCTTATCAGGCAAATCAAATATGGGTTCCGCCTCCAACTTTTTTTTTATTTTTATTTATTACAAGTGCCTAAAATGGAAGTTAATAATGGAATAAAGATGAACTTAGGTTCAGGAGCAGAGCCACACCAACCTCAGCCACATTTCCTATCACTTATATACTTATACCGTCCTGTCCTAACAACTCTCTGCACACCACCCTCTCACCATGTCTCATCTGTCTCCTGCTCAAGACATTGTCATCTACAGGTGGAGGATCCTGAATCAGCTGAACAAACCGCTAAGACAGATGGAATGTCAGCTCACCTGGATGTCGCCATCCACAGTCTCTAGATCCAGCTAAGCTGACATTCCATCTATCCAGTCATCAACAATAAATATCTTATTTCATTTTTGTTGTGGTGTGTCCTTGCTAGCAAACTAATTTGAGTAAAATTACCTTTAGTTTGTTTTTTCTTTTTCCACTGTTCGATTGCTACAACTCACTATCTTAAAAACTATTATAAGCCTTGCCCCTGCTAAAACACAGACAATTCTTTCTCACATGAATACGATTTCATTTTACTCATCTCCAAGCATAAATTATTAAGTTACAGACAGTTCCCCCGTCAAAGGCCCAAAGTCACTGGGAACAATGAGTGAATGTAAAAGAAGAGCGCAGAGCAGAGCAGTTTGATGGTGACAGCAGGAATGATTTCCTGTGTCTCAGTGGAGCAGCTGCTCTAACAATCTGCTGCATGACATGACACACTATTCATCCACACTACAGTATGTTTGCATTAGGAATCATAAACGTTTTCTGAGCTTTTATCCAATGGGTCAGGGGGTGTCCAGTCTTTTTCAGCTCGTCAGCTACTTTTAGACTGAGCACAACCCAAAGATCTAACTATACATTACATCTTTTATATTATAATGATAGACAGTTATATGGAAACACTGTAGCCTATAGACTTTCTTTATGGGGTAATAATATTTTATTAAAATGTAAATCTGCTTCAACATAACAGAGTTTATATTTAAAATATTAATTGTGGCTATACATAAAAACAAGAGCTTATCAGGAGAAGTTCGAATAGAGTTTGTAGTACAGGCTTGGGGTTTTAATCTCTAAAGCTGTAAATGCGCTTTCACCCAGTGATGTCATGAAGTGTAAGTTTTAAAGTTGGGCTACCTAACTTTTTTTGTAAATTGTAAACTTGTGTTTTCCATTCAAAAGTAACGATAAATGCTGCACTGTCTGAACTGAATAAAAAAAAAAATTTAATCTAATCAGAAGCCAAATGCAGCTCTCTGATTGGCTGGGCTGGGGTGGGTAACTCTAGTTTCACTTTGTTGTTTGTAAAAAGACATGTATTGATTACAATTACAACCAAAATGAAAAATGATGTTGATTTTAACCATGTGTCGAAGGGTTTATGAGAGGGATATGTCAGATTTAAAATTGTGTTTGCTTTGTAAACATCAGCTACTCCACCTTTAAAGATAACAGGGTTCTTTCACTCTTTGGTTTTTATGCAACAATATGCAGCAAAAATAATAATTTTCCTTTTTTTTTTATTCAGTTGAGTTGAGATGTCTTTAGAAAGTTTGTATATCCCTACAAAACACAACTTCAGATGTGTTTTTTAATGTGTAAACTAATAACATACACCAAAAAGCTGCATATTATAGGCCTTTAAAGTATTAAGCCAGGGCTATTCAACATAAGGCCCGGGGGCCGAGTCAAGCTCTGCAACCAGTTAAAGGCTTTTTTTTTTCATTTACTGGTTTGCTTCGGGGCTGGTCTTAGTAGTGTCTAGTCTTGTTCTAGTTCCAGCTCAGGTTCCAAAGTCTTTTGTGTTTTATTTCTACAAAAATCAAATACAGCAGAAGTTATCTTACAAGGCAAAAACTGATCCAATGTTAGGAATATTTTAGTATTTTATATATTTTTTTCTACTTTTTTATTTGTTGGTTTTACACAGTTTATGAAACAATTAAAACAAAAAAAAAGAACAAAACAAACAAAAAACAGTGGGAAACAGAATCACATTATGCAGTAGAGCGGGCTTTGTAAGCACTCCATTTTGTCCATTGTTTCTCAAATTGACAGACTTTCAATTTTAAAAAATAGGTCATCTTTTCCATTGAGTAGATTTCTTCAACTATATCTGTCCATTGCTTGAGTTCCAAAAAGTCACTTTTCAACCAGTTCCTTGTAATCAACTTCTTGCTTGCTAACAACATCATTTTAAACAGATAATGATGCTATTTCTGAACATTCTTTTTAAACAAGCCTAAGTACATTGTTAAAGCTCTCTCTTCTTTTATTACCACCTCAATATTTTCCCCCAAAAGGTCTAATTTTTTTACTTTTAATATGTGGGGTGATGAAGTATCGAATTAAGTTTTTTCCAGCCAAATTTCGCCATTGTCTTGAACTAGTTGAGGTGTGCTGTAAAAGACAAATGAAGTGCCAATCATCCACTGACAAGTCCAATTCTAATTCAGCTTCCCATTTTTGTTTAACATACTGTATAATGTTTCAATACCATTCACATTTTGCAGACATCTATACAATTTGGATACTATTTTTGAAGGTAGATTTCTATATGCCCTTACTATCATTTCTATCATTTCACTACCTTCCTGTGAAATCTATTTCTAATTTCTGTGTTGTAAAAATGTCCCAGTTGGAAATAACGGAACAAATCGGAGTTTTCTAGATCAAATTGAGACTTTTAGTCATCAATCAAAAAGAAAGTTATATGGTTTTTTTTTTTTGAATGATTACAAATTCTAATTTTTAATTGGAAGATTTTTACAGTATTTTTTCCAAAACATATCTTAGTATCGTATTGCCCCAATTGTATTGAGATTTCCATGTATAGAGAGACGTATCGTAGTGGAAGGCTAAGTAAAATATCTAAATACAATGGGCTGAATACAACAGATGTTATCGTATAATGCAAAAACAGATCCAATGTTAGGAATATTTTAGTGTGTCCACGATTATTTCTAATATACAATGAGACTTTTAATCATGTTTAATAGTAATATTTAAAAAAAAAAAAAAAAATTAAGCCTTAAAATGTTGGCTGCTTGCCCATCTCAGGCCCAGAGATCACACTACCCACCTAAAAATCTGTCCCTAAAGAAAATAAAGTGACATATACTACGCACTATTCTTTTGGCAAATCCAACCAGCTCTACAATGAAACATACTGAAGACTGCTGCGGTCGTCGGGGAGGCAGAACAAGCAGGTGGTCACAGCGGCCACAGATGTGTGAACACAAAGTAATATACAACAGAAGCATTTGGCCTCAGATGTGTTTTTCTTTGTTTGTCAGTCAAAAATTCCCTCCAGAATCCATTCTTTCTGTCTGATTGAAAGGTGAGCTACACTGTCAGCTCTCGCTCCAGGGGACATGGATCTAAAAGTAATTATCTTTTGTCATGTCTTCCCTCGAGTGTGTCTGGCCTTTTACGAAGCTAAATATCCGCGGCTCCATGTCAAAAATTACAGAATACAAACTGCAGGATTTGGTTTGGTGAAAACGTTTCTCTGAGGTGATTTATTTGAAAAATCAACTTGCCCTTCTAAAAGTTTATAAAGAAACCTTGTGATTTTAACAAAGATTCAGTATATTCTTTGCCCCAGTTTTCAGTCAATTTACGGCTGTACTTCACGTATCAGTTTCAGGATATATTGTGACAATCTTGGAGACAACAGGCGTGTCGATACAGGGAGGCATGTCGAGATACATATCAGGATATTTAAAGTGAGGCTAAACACGCAGTCAGGACTTACTCCGCCCACAACTGCACCTCAAACAGACTCGCAAAATCTGAGATGCCCGAGGTCTTTTAAGATACGCCCAGGTGGTGTGTACAGACATTGATTGACCAGCACCAAATATACACTTATAAACTTGAGCTGCTGATTTAAAGCTGGAACTTTCTAATATTCACAGGACACTGTATGCAATTTGTATTCTACATACTGTAATCAAAGTTACATTCTTAACATTGATTTTAGGAGAGCTGTACTCAGACATATGCTGAAAACATTAAACACAACAATACTTCTATAGTTTTTATCCCACATTTTCTTATATTATTGAGTATTTTTTCTGAATGATTAAAAATTTCTGTTTTAATTGGACATTTTACAGTATTTGTTCAAAAACATATTTGATAAGTATCGTATGCGAGAATTGTATTGAGATTTACATGCATCGAGAGACGTATCGTATTGGAAGGCTCTTGGCGATGCTCAGCTCTAAGTAAAATATCTAAACACAATAGGCCTCAATCATGAAAGTGTTCTAAAAATGGTGCGTAACTTCCACTTTAAAATGCTGCTGAGAAAACTCTACTCAGATTCACGACGAGTTCATAAGAACCAACTTCTTCTTAACAGCCTTGACGCCAAATTACCAAACTGTCGCAAACTGTGGAAGACTTAGAGGCTCTGAGGTGGGACAGCCTGCTGCAGGTCTATTAAAGGAGTCTTTTTTTAGCATAACTGAACACTTTTTGGTTTCCTTAAATAATTCTATATAAAATAATTAAAAAACAAACAAAAAAACAAGTGTTCTTAGGATTTGTTCTTACAGATGAACATTTTCAGTTCAGAACAAAATTTGTAAATACCAAGAATGTTTGTAAGGAGCCCTTAAGAACCAATTTGTTCGTAAGAACGTGTCATGAATGAGGCCCAATACTTCTAGATTGATTCAAAGTGTTTACATTTTTATTACAAAAGATGCTTTGCATGAAGACTTTAAAGTTTAAACTCATGTTGACCATATTATTTTTTTTTTAGAAATGCACTATTCTGATATTGGGATTGAATACCGGTGCTGATCTATGAAATGTATTATTTATTCTAATTTGACACAATAAGTTGAAAAAATACATAACTTACAATCATGTAGGAATTACAGTTTTGTTTGAACTCCATACATTTCTGAAACTGCAGATGTTTTGTTGTTGCAAGTGCTCCTGAGTGTTCTTAGGATTGTTTTTATAGATGAACATTTTCAGTTAAGAACACATTTTTAAAACAATGCAGTGCTGAAGTATGCTCCTGAGCCTGTGTCTTAATGAGCTCGTAGTCAGAGAGTGAAGAGTGTTGTGTTGAGTGCGTCATTGGTTCTGACCTGGCAGACTCTTTCCACTCCAGCTCCTCTCCTTCTCGCTGTAAAGTGTCCATTTCTGTGAAGAGCGTCGGCGTAGGAAAGTCATCGTCCTCACTCAGAATGTACCTCAGCCTCTCTGCAGCAGGAGACACCGCTGGGAATAAACAAGCACAGATAGTACTTTAGAGAACAGAATATACTTTAATGAGACCTTGCAGCAACATCATCAGTTGTAAACCAATCACACAGTTGCTCTCTATCCTCAGCCCCTCCTTTCACCTTTTCAGAAAGTGTTGTTGTTTGAAATGTGTTTGTAGAAGGAGTTTAGGGAGTTAGATTCACTTTAAGCAAGGGATCTGAGAAGTTTCGTGGCCATACCAGTTTGCCAAAGCCTGATCCCGTCAGATCTCAAAACCTAAGCATGGGATGTACTTGGATGGGAGACTGGTGGAGGAACCTCAGGTGCCACAGTGGGGTGAACAGAGGAGAAACTCGTTGCTGTGTCCTTGGTGGAGAATGGTGCAAAATTGACTTTGTGCACAGAGTCAATTTATTTTAAAAAATGCTAACATCTTGCCGCAGGTCCATTTCCTCTTTAGTTAATTCTATGAGGTTTCACTACCTTAGCCTAAAATGAAAAATTACTAAAGATCAGCCATTGAACAGTGAGTAGTCTGTGATTTTCTTTGAAAACATGTTAAATACCTTTAAAAAGAAAAGAATATTTTACCAAAGGACCAAAGTGTGTTTATAAAACATGTATTTGTCTGTCAACGCTAACGCTAAAGTCTGACAATTTGAAAATTAACAGCTTCTATGCACAGGGTCCCGCAGGCTCGCTTCCGTCAGTCTGCCCCAGGGCAGCTGTGGCTATAATAGTAGCTTACCACCATCGAGTGTGGAATGGATGAATAATGCAAAATGTGAAGTGTCTTTGGGTGTCATGAAAAGCGCTGTATAAATTCAGTGCATTATTTTTATTATTAGTTTGTCTCACTATAATTTAGGGCTCGATATCGAATCGATATCGCGATAATGACAACTGCTATTAGCTAATCGCAAAAGCTTCGATTCGTCCTTTTCTTACGCAGTACTTTTGTAATTGTGCACTACGAAAGCCAACACACAGCAGCACAACAGCAACAGGCCTTTGAACTGCACAACATGACTGAACAAAAGTCTATAAACACTGTTTTCATGACGGTTCTAGTGCATATTCAATAAAAGTCGCGTTTTAAAGTTGCTGCTAGCATTAGCCGCTTACCTTAGCTTAGCTTGAACAAGTTAAAACATTGATAGTTTCCCAGGTAAATCCAGCCTGTTTTCGTCACAAACATAAAATCCAAGTGAATAAAAGCAGCATGGCTGACAGAGGTTCATAAACACTGCAGTGTCGCTGGTTTGCTCAGTCCTTATGAGATAAACAGTTTTGGGAGTTTAGCGATCTTTTTCTTTTTTTTCCACTCTGAGACGCCATGAGTTGTGCAGAGGCAGTTGGCGCCATCTGCTGGTGTAATTGTATATTTCTGTTTTAAAGATTAAACAATCAGTCACAGTTAGTTTTGCAGCCCAACTGAATTGTCAAGGTCCACAACAACCAATCAATCTTGGTTGTAGCTTCAGTAGTATTAATGCCTAATAATATTACTGCATAGTTAAACTTTTTAAATTAGTAGGGCAGTTTATTTTTAATATTTACAAAACATGTTGCAATTGCTGCAAAATGGATCAACAGAAAAAAAACAAACAAACATGCATGTTAAATATCGAACTGAAATCACAATATTAAACAGAAAACTGCAATTAATTATATATTTTTTTTGGTCAATATTGCGCAGCCCTACTATGATTTTAAAACATTGACAGTTTGGTCTCACAATAAGCAAATAAGACATTTTGTGCAACTTTAAGTGCTAAAACAAAGCTTCATGCAGTTTATCCTTTAGTCAAGCCTAAGCTGGAAACTGTAGATAAAACAAAATAACAAAATATTACCCAAATAAACTCTCAAAATGGTCCATTTAAATCCCACTGAATAATGCACGACTAATGTGCAAACAACAAACGCCCCCATTCTATGTTTAGTTTGTCACCGTTTTCATACCTTATTAATGCCTTTCACAGTTATTAGAGCCCCGCAGCTACGCACAGGCAACAGGATGTGCCTTTTATGTGGTGAGAGGTCAAACTAATTCCGAAAATCTATAAAGTAACACATCCACGTGTGAAGCAGGAAGTGTATATTCAGTGTTTATTAATCCCGAATATGTCCCTGTTTAGTTTTGATGGAATTCTTGGATATTGGATGGTGGAACTGCACAGAATGGTACTGCACTGTAAAATAAATACCACTGAAAGCATTCAAATAGAACAAGTGAGAAGATGCAGAAAAAAAAGTTACTATATGGCTAAAAATGTAGCTAAAATACAGTGACAAGTGTACAAGTGAGCTGCCCAAGCCAATATAGTGTATAGGCTGGTGTTTTGCTCACTTAAGCTGGCTGCACACTTGAGGAGTTCAGGATCTTTTACGAATTTTAGACGTGTCAAAAAAAGAACAGCCACAAACATAAAAAACCTTTACAATGAATATTAGTCTGACAGTGGCATCATGTGTCAGAAAAACAGAGACGACTCAGACTTGTGGAGCAGCGCCGGCGAGCGGAGAACAGTGTGTGTCACGTGATGGAGCGCAGAGTGTTTTCTTTCAAGTGCGCGGTTATAGAAATGAAACAACAACAACAACAACAACAACGATGAAACGCTAGATTAAAGCAGGTTAATAAAGGTCACATGAGAGAGGAGGAGCTGTTACACTCACACATTAAATGTATTTACATACAATGAGGCAATATTTCTTCTTTGACATTTGAAGCACCAATTGCTTCTGTTGTAAAAGTCCTCTCAGCAGCAGGTGAACCTCACTATGATGCTCCTGACAGATAGTTGTAACATGAGTTGCAGTGATGCACAGACAGGAGAGAAACCACAAATAACCTCTTACAAAACTCCTTACTCTGGCAACGCCTCCCTGAACTTAAAGAGGGGCACATCGGGCTTAAATTGGGGCTAAAACTCCTGTAGTGTGCAGAAAGATTTAGTTACTGCAAATCTTATGAATGAATGAATGAATGGTTTAATTATGTAGCACAGAGGTCCCCAACCACCGGTCCGGGCCGCAGGTCATCTGCTACCGGTCCTCAGAGGAACTTTTAAATAGTATTTTATTTTTATTTTGTAGTCTACTACATTGAACCCAATAAACAGCTAATTCAAGCAATAAGAGAGCTAAAACATACATGAATCAGTTGTATTCATTTTACATTGTTGGTATTGGCAATAACCAATCTTTACTGGTCACTGGAAAAGAAAATTGCGACAATACCGGTCCTTAAACGAAGATAAGATATCCTTGATTTGTCCCACAATGGGGAAATTCCAGTGTTGCAACGCACATTTTAAGAACAGCAGGGAAAATAGGAAACATGCAATCAAACAAGATAGTTTAAAGTAGACTTAAAGTATACATAAAGTTACAATAGTTAAAATAGTCAAAAAAAACGTATACACCACCCTGTATCATGAGAAATTTTGTGAGTAACTGATTCACCGTAAGTTTTCCACAAGGGTGTGTTCTTTCTTTCAATCTACTTACTGTATTTTCATTAATAGTCAAATATAAAAAAAACCTTAATAAAAGTTATGTGGTAAATTGTCAGACGACACAGCACTTCTGCCTCTGAGCAGAAATGAAACATTGGATACAAAAGCTTACAGTTGATTTCACGAGAATGGAAAAAGTGCAGTCCATAAGGAAAGGGTGCAAATGGTTTCTCACTAAATATCTTGGCACTTCCACCTGATGAAATTCGATGGAAACACTGCTGCTTTGGTGAAACACAGCCAGCAAAGAAGTTACCTATTGCATAAACTAAATTACTTTTCAGTCCCAATTTCCTTTCTTGGTTCGATCAAGTCTTTAGTGAGAGCCTTTTGTGTTTTTCATTCATCTGCTGGCTCCCAAACCTTTTGTTCAAAGACGGCACTGAATGAAATGCAGAAATTGCTCCAAAATACTGTGAGTTTGGCAGTGGGACTTGTTTTCTGTAACCAGCAAATCTTACAACAGGTTGGATTAGTCAATTTACTAAAACACAGCTGAAAGCACGCCGTGTAACTTTTTACCAGAAGACAGTTTTGTTTGGATGTTTTTCTTTGGACTAAATAACAGTATATAAATGTGTCTTTCTCCATGTGAGCTTGCATATTCCCAAATTGACTTTCACTACGCCTGGGGCTTCCTCTTGCTTGTTTCTATGAAAATGTTCCTTTAGCTAAAATAATACAGCGGATGGCATACAACTGATTATCTACATGGTGAATGTTCCTAATTATGACTTTAGTTTTCTATTTCAGCGGCATGCACTTGATCTTCCTGCCTCCACCAAAATATCTACCCATTATTGTGATTATGAATGAATATTTAAGTTTGAAAAATCACATTTCAAACATTTGACAAATGACGTGAGAAAAACATAGTCAATAATGTTATACTGTATAACAACCTACCAACATTGGTGACAATGTTTTTAGGCATTCATTGTATTGTTCATCACATTGTTTTATTCAATGTTTTATTCACAGCCTTGCACTGATGGTATAAACCAGGCATGTGCAAACTCAGGCCCGGAGAACAAATGCGGTTGTTAGACCAAGTTTTGGTGGATTAGAATGTGTGCAGAGATTAGAATTATAAATGTGATGTAGGTGTCAGAGGAACTGCTCTGAGCTGGTTTAAATCCTATTTAACCGATAGGTATCAGTTTGTTAATGTAAACCAAAGCTTCTCACAATGTTCTAAATTAACCTGCGGTGTGCCACAGGGCTCTGTACTTGGTCCAATTCTTTTTACTCTCTATATGCTGCCGCTAGGTAACATTATCAAAAAGCATGGCATTGACTTAAAGGTTGTATGGAGGATTTTCAAAAAATGTTTGTTGTCAGTCTTGATCAAAAACAGTTGCGTAGATTTGTAACAGCATTGTATTTATGCTAAACAAAAAAAGAATTATAAAAATACATAAGCTGTGGACATGATAAATCCGGCCTGTGAACCTGTCAAGCAAACCCTCAGTGTTCCTAAGAAACTCATTGGCCCAGTTGCAGTGAAGGGTGTGGCCCTGGGAGGGAAACACATGTGCAGCGTTTGAAAAACAGCAAACAGTTGTTGGATTTGAAAAATCTTCCATACAACCTTTAAAAAAAGACAGGTGGTGTTTTTGCAAAAATTGGGTAAAAGACTTTTAAAAAAACAAAAGAAATGCAAAATATTGACTGACTCATGTGGCTCTCTGAAAAGTTTGGACTCTCTCGGGTACAACCCCGTGAACAAACGCATCATCGTATGAAATTAGATTTGAAAAGTGGAAAATTAAAATTCCACCCTCAGGCCAGCTGTGTGGAGGGTTATAAAATAATCAGCACTTATCGTATACTGCCTATTGCATATGATGTAAGGCACCCAGGGCAGTTAGCTGTAGTTATCCCTCTGAATACGAGGTCAGTTCACTCTAAACATACAAACGTCCTGTTGCCAATGAGAAAAATCAATTAATGTTTTAATTGCAAAGTGAACGAGAGTCATAATGGAACACAAAGATAGCAGGACGTACATGAAAGAGCTCTCCCACTCCAATATTACATTTAAACAAAACTGACAAGCTTTACTCACTAGCCTTTTATCTAATCACAAACAAAATGGTATTAAACTTGTTGCTTGAGGCGAGGCTTATCAGTGCTGCAGTTTTGCACAGGAAGTAAATGGACTTCTTTGTGTTTCTGAATGACTGAGCAACATATATTTAGTTTATTCTTAAATGCAGAAAAACTAGCACTTTGCTGCTTTTAGATAAATACTATACATTCTGTCACCACAACAGCCCTAAGTTGGTGATACTTGTCATTGAGAAACTTGGGAATCTCATGGAACATTTGACACTTTATTATTGTGTCAATATAAACACCAAAAAACCATAACGCCTGTGAGCTTACATCAACCTCTCCTTTGGCTTGACATTTCAGTTTATACCACACAAACACATGATCATGTGGGGCGCCATGATGGAGGGCAGCAGTGTACGCAGCTTACAAGAGCCCAAAACTGACAAACTCTCACATAATTTCTTACTTTTTGGTAAAGAAAGCGATGGATGCTTCTAGCGCATGTTCAGTACATTTATCTGTGGAAGTATATGACAAAGCAAAGTATTTGGAAAAGTTAATGAATGCAGCTGATCCATGTCCTCTTCCTCCTGCTGTGTTTGTGATTTAATAAAATGTACAAGGTTGCCTGACTTTACCCCTTATGATTTGTACCATTATGTGGTGAACAGGGTTTTGTCTCACACTGGAGCAGATTTAAAACAAGAGTTTGGTTTTTAGTAACTTGGCTGTAGATCATGTGAAGCTAGTGTTAGCCACTTCGTCATTGTGCAATAACTTAGAGAGATTCCAGTTCTTTTGATTTATTGCTGCCATCCACTGGTGTCTTCTATTTTCATCAAAATGTAAATGAAAAAGCTCCAGGCTTATAACCTCCTGCCTGTTAGTGCAGCATGTCACACAAGATACAGACATTTTATAAATGAAATTAATAAAGTACTTAGAAACAGGCAGGTTTTCGGCAAAGTTTCCATAGTTGTGATGCACACAGACAGAACTTTTGCCCCCATCATGGAAAAGTGGACGTTCCCTCGAGGAGCCTGACCAGACGTGCAAAGGGTCAATATTAGGCGATGTGAGACTCTCTGATTGTAGACAAAGTGCTGACTTTGTCTACAATCAAATACATGATGCAGCTTTACAGATTCTTCAGCAGATGGTGCAATTGCGTGAGCACTAGGACCAGAGGAGGTCACATGACCGAGAAATACACTCAAGGAAAAAAGAAACGCAACATTTTAATTTTCAAAACTTCCTTAGAAAACGAGTACATTTGGAAAAACAGGCTAGCATCATGGTTTCAGTCCATAGAGCGCTGAAGACAGGTGAACAGATTTCTTGGTTTGGCTTGACTGATTGTGAGAACAATAAAGAGTGCATTACAGGGTCGTTTATTCACACAAACTCATGTTTGAAACTCAGAGTTGACTTTTTACCGCTGGTTAACTGTTCTCAAGTCTTCTCTATAAAAGGCACCAGAATGAAGGCAAAAACACACTTCTTCACAATGCCGCAATTGTCTCAACCAGAGAGGGATCGAGCTATTGGCAGCTCCAAGCTGGACGGTGTTGTTTTGCTGTCGCCAGGGTGTTTGGAGTCCTACCATTAGTCGTCTTGTGGAGCGATACCAGGCCATGGGTTCCTCTTACGACCGCCCTTGTACTGGTCACCCCCGTGTATCGACCGCTGCACAAGACCGTGCCAAACGCCTTGCACATCTCTGTAACAGGTTCAGCCGCCTCCAGGTCCACAGCTGAGACCATTGGGACACACCACAGGCCAGTGTCGGCCAGAACCATCCGTAATCGCCTCTGCGCTGACCTGTATTTGACCATATTGGCCATATGTTGGATCAGTGCTTACCCCCCAACATCGCCCTGCTCGGGTGGAATGGTGCACTCACATTGTCGTTGGACTTTGCAGAGGTGGTCCCAAGTTGTGTTCAGTTACGAAAAAAAGGTTCCAGTGCTTCAGAGCAGATGGCCGAGATTGGGTGTACAGGACACTATAGGAGAAACTCAGCAGCAGCTGAGGGGGGCACTGGTGGAAGAATGGGCGGCAATTCCACAGGATCAACTCAGACACTACTGCCGATCCATGAGGCGACGAATAACCGCTGTCCAGGGCCAACGGGCGTCACGTGAACTATTGACAGTCTGATGAAACTCCTGTCACTTTTGGTTTGGAGGTTGCTCTATTGTTTAGTTGTGTTATTGGACTCGAAAATGTGTAAACGCCGCAAGAGTTGGCCTGAGGATTAGAAATGGATGTAGGGTTCATATGAAACAGGCGGATCTCAAAAGAAAATTATTCTGCCCCCCAAAAACTCAGAAAACTGAGTGTTGCGTTTCTTTTTTCCTTGAGTGTACATGTGCTCTTTTGTTTTCATTAACCCCAATCTATAGAATCTGCATCATAAAGTAGAAAAGTGTTGGTTCTGCTTTGCTTCTGTTAGATCTAATGCACATAATGAAGCATGATAAAAGCAGCCATGCCTCTGTCAGTAGACAAACACACTACTGTCCCATACATGTGGCTGGTAAACATCACATGTCCACTGTGTTAATGACCTCACGAGGGTTTGTCTTTCAGCGCTACTGCGGGTCGAACGTATTGATAAACTGCATTGACAGATGTTAACAGATTCCACTTTTTCTGAATGAATCTCCCAAAGCGCAATCAACCGTTCACCGGGCAAAAGGAAAACTCCCAGCATGCAACAAATGTCAATACTGTACTACAATAATAATACTGTATATAAGCCTATGTTCAAAGTATATGTCAACAGGGGCGTAGTACCAAATTCTGGGCCCTAGGTACAAACTTTGTTGATGGGCTCCTAGAATGAAATTTGGTGTTTTAATTATTTAGTCCATTCTTATTAGTTTTCTATTATTGGGTTTAGTTCCTATATTTAATTACATTCTGCATTCCACACAGGTTTTTGGCAGGTTTCATATTTGACAACAGAACACGATATTTATGCATTTTCTGCGTCAAAATTATTGTGTTGGAACCACTGAAATCACTTGCGTAAGTACGAGAATAACATTTTAGATGACTTGTCTTAAAAATCCCATTGAAATTTTCAACACATTATAATATTGCTGGAATGAGAAGTTAAGTGGAGATTTATTGATAATATTCAAAACCTTTAAATGTGCGTATTTATTGAACTGATCATTTTGTGTCAAACTCTGACTGTTTGTTCACTGAAATTCTTGTTTATGTTATCATATCTCTATCTGTTAGATTTGTTAATAATTTATCCAGTTAATATTCCTCTTTATTTAGCAATTTTCTTAGCAAAATGTCCATTTGCAGCCGTCTGAAACCCCAGTAAAATACATTTAAGAACAATCTACCTCACAAGCAAAAATGACCTGCTTTTGGGGGCCCCTTTCTGAACTGGGTCCTGAGCACCATTTACCCCCCCAGTCTGACGCCCCTGTATGTCAATATATATCATATTTTTTGTGATAAAGTGAGACGCCATGCCACAAATAAAAGCACCATCCCCTGGTGATGTGTAACTGCTACAACTACTTCTGATTTTTTTTTTCTATTTACATAAAAATAATAAACTAAAGAGTAAATCACATTTTGTAACCGAAAACAGACGTTAAAGTGACTATACCCGATTTTTGCTTCCTTATAAATGCAAGCAAACAGAAAAAAAACATTTCAAGTTTCCTGCATCAGTCTACATGTTTTGCTCACTTACCTAATGCAGTCTGTTATGTTTGAAGCTGTTTTCACTGCTGTTAGGAGCAGTTAGCCACAATGCTAACAGCAACATCAGACAGACTTAGTGGAATCTAGTGAACAACTGGACAGAACAGTGCAGAGTGAAGCGTGGGGTGACTCGTGACCCACCAGATCTGCCAGCGTGCCAAGCTGAGAAACAGTGACTTCAGTGCAGGGATGCACCATTCCAATACTGGGATCGGATATCGGCTCCATGATATCGATTCAGCCGATACCATTGTTGTGCCTTAAGTTGAACATAAACATAAATATATAATGAATAAATGCATATTTCTGTTATTTAAATGCCTTTGTTAGACTCAATATTTAATAAAAATCTGTGTTTTTACTTTGAGCGGGCTTGCATGGCCACAAAATAGTCTATTATGTGGCTTTGAGGAGGGCCCGAACAGAAAAGCTGTTCTTTTAGCAGATTTTTTTAAATATATATTACGGCATTAAATGTTTTCATCTCTATTCAGAAAGTCCCAAAGAATAGTTTTAACTTTCTAATTCTACTGAATTGTGTAGATGACTTTTCACCTCCAGAAAGTTACACTGCACTTTTAAAGTATCAGAATCTGTATTGGAACAGAAAAAGCTGGATCGGTGCATCACTACTTCAGTTCAGAATGATGCAGGTTTTCTTTTACATCAGTCATTTCTGTTGCATAACCGATATTTTACAAATCAATTCTTAGATTGCATCTACAACATGAACTGAAGCTGCTTCTGTTCTGTAGACACGCTGTGGCGCAGCATCACACAAGGAAACAGCGAGGAGAGAATCCGCTCCTTGTTTGGTCAATGTCGTCGCTGTTCCAGGAACTGCACGATCTGCCTCACTTCAAACGAACACGGAGCGGGACCATGTTGTGTATTTTATAGGATCTACCTCACATGTGCTGCACAGTGCGAGCGAGGGTCAAAGAGCGCGAGGCATCTGCTTTAATGTTGGAAGAGAGAGGAAAAAAAAAAGGCGTGAGGGGTGAAATACCAATTCTTTCCCAGAGTGAAGATGAAAGTACAACAAAAACATCTGTTTCTCTGAGAGGTATGTCATCTACACATGAACTTATACTTCGATTAATATTGGCCACTTTTTCCTTAATAATGTCAGCTGTAGTGTTACTTTTGTCTCTTTGCTTCACTTCAGCCTTGAGGTGAAGAGTTGTACAAATACACTGGGCTGTGTGGAGCGACCTGGGGCAGGGCCATGTATCGTCAAAAATGCCTGACCCACGCATCACTAGTGCATACTATCTTCCACCTGAACAGAAACTTTAACAAGATATCAGTCTTAGTGTTCCATCAATCTCTAGGAATGAAGTGAATTACATAATAAAACATCATTCAGATCAGATTAAACAACATTAAAGCTTGTATACTGAGAGAGCAAACTGACCAAAGACAAAAGAAGAGAGAGAGATTTGTCTGTAGTGTCTCGCCTTAAAATCACTTTTTCTAAGCCGCACTAGGTGAAGATTGGAGAACTCAGAAGTCTTATACATTAACCTAACTCCATCTCAACCACTGAATCATCCAAAAAACTACTGAAGGCCTGTACATAACAAATAAACAAGTGTAGAAAAGCAAAAGAGCATTTAAGAACAGAACGGAATCGATTTGAAAATAGCTCCGCACAATTGTCAAGTTACATAATGTCGTTCAGAGCCGTAATTAAGGATCAGACAAAAGGGCTAAAAGCAGCTGCAGCAGACAGACTCTCCTCGAACCACTTCAGACCTGCATTTATCACTGCAGCACGGGGAAAGTTTTACCCTCACCGCATTCACAAAACCACCGGGGACAGATCCAACTACGTAAGGACCGTTGTAAATAATAGATTTAGATTCGTAAAGGCTCTATATTAAACTCATTTTTTTCTGTTATAACGTTGTTTCTTCATCAAACAAATAGCTGCGTTTTTTCTTGATGCACATTATAAAGTCTGGATTCTTCTGTCCAATTGAAAACATGCTTCTCCACCCAGTGATGTCATTAAGTGGTGATACAGGAAGTGCTCCAATGTCAGTGGCTTTGGCTAAATGGTGTTCGCTGCCATATTGGTCTTTAGTTTTAGCTAGGGCTGTGCAATTAATCGAATTTAAATTGAAATTATGATTATTGCTCTAATCATTGACAACAATTGTGTAATTGAGTAATTGTGATTATAACATTAATAATGAAAGTGTTTGTTGAGTGGAAAAGTAGCTTGGAGAACTTTTACAACTATTTTATTCAGTGAATTTTCTAGAAATGTATTTGGCTTAAACACCATTCTTAGAACCCTACTTTAATTAATCTTTTCATTGTCTAGAATTAATGAAAGCGAATGGTCTGCCTTCTTTCTAAACAAGTAATAGTTAGCATAATTGACTGTGACATAATTGTGCACAGAAGTCCATCCATCCATGTTCTTCCGCTTTATCTGGTGTGGGGTCACAGAGACAGCAGTCTGAGTGGGGAGGTCCACACACACCTCCTCCAGCTCCTCCGGTGGAATCCGGAGGCGTTCCCAGGCCAGTTGAGACACTGGGCGTGACAAGGCATTGACATCATCCAAGTCATGCTCCAATGTTCATGTCCTCCACAGGCAGTGTCCTTCGTTTGGTTAGCACGTGGATCATTTATCAAAGACACACAAGTTCATGTGTGTGTCATGTGTGTTCTGGGGCTTCATTATGTTCACTTGATGCAGCTGTGTCTCGTTCCTCTGAAGTCTGGTCCATTAGCCTCAGTTTGAGCCGAGAAAAGCCACTTGCTTTGGATTGAAAGGAACTGGCTTTGGAGGCAAGGCAATGTACCTAGGCTTTGGGAAAGAGCCTGGAACATCTCCCCAGGGTTTGTCCAGGAGGCGTCCGGAGCAGACGCCCGAGCCACCTGAGCTGGCTCCTTCGAGAAGTCAGTTTAGTTGGCTTATTTATTTTCAAAAATGCTAACTTCCTGCTGGTATGTTTATTTCCTGTTTTGTTCATTTCTATGGGGACTCACTGCCTCAGTCTAAAATGAAAAAAATACTTTAAGATCAGGCAGTACCAGTGAACAGTGAGTTGTGAACAAGTTAAGTACTTTACAAATGAGAAGAATATTTCACCAAAGTGCCAAAGTGTGTTTCATAAAGAGATGTGTTTGTCTGTCAATGCTTATTATTTTTTTCATAACGGAGCAGCCCTTTAGCATTTAGCTAGGTGCTTTACAGGCTTTTTGACTTGCACAGTTGTGTTCTTTGCAGGACAAGCTCGAGCCGGGTGAAGCCGAGCTGAAAGCTCAGGCCTGACTGGAATTACAAAGCGAGCAGTGAGAGCCAAAACTAAAGCAACATCATCTTATAGGAAACTAAAGAATTTTGAATCGGGAAATAAAAGTTCATGATGTAAAAATGTCATGTTTAGCTGATTTCTTTGGGCTACAGAAATTATTGTAGACTTTTCATCTGAGGAAACTGACTATTCAAAACAAAACAAAACTGAATCTTATTTTAATGTAGTGTTGTTTAAATCAATTGAGTTAAGGCAAAAATGGTTGCATGTGTTACAATGACCACATGACATCACAAAGAACAAAGCATTTGGAGTTTAGCAGATAGACACAGCAGGATTACACAACTTTGGGATTGTTTTTGAGTAGGAAGCAACATTTTGACAAGGCTAAAAGCTCTCAGGGTCAGCTCTACAGTGTATAGACATTTATACGTTTGAAAAACAAAAACAAAAGCCCCTTCATATGGATGGCAAGCACAGTTAAATAAACTCAAGTTTTATGAAATTCCGATACTGAAGGGAATTAGAATTCATGCCCAGAAACACAGAAATTTCTTGGGGCTAAAATTACCAGTTTTAGCCAAAATGAGTTTTGTTGCAAAGCTGGCCAAGCAAAACAGTTCAAAATGTCGAGGGGATAAATTCTGAACGTGTTGCTTTAATTATGAAAACAACCTTCCCTGTGACTGGGGACGTAGAGAAAGTACTTTCTTTGGAACTAAAAGAAATGAAAATCTGCTGTTATCTTATCAGCGCCTTTCTACAAACTTTACACCATTGTTGATTGAAGAGCAGATGCTTCATAAGCAGAGTGTTTAAACAGCTCTTCTGTATATTGTGTTCAGGTAAAGACTTGTGCCTTATGGTCTTGACTGTTCTAGTGACCAGTGTTGACCATTTCCGTTCAAAACACATCGTCTGAAACCGGACAGGAAACTGCAGATGCTGACGTGGGAGCTTGACTTTGCTAAATCTACCACAGCACCAAATACTGTAGCCGTAGCATCACTGGAAATGCAGCAGTTTGTCACAGGATTATTTTGTTTCTATTTGTTCTTTTCAATCTGGTTTTCACCTGAACCTGGGTGGACTCGAGCACCACCCCATCCGAACCGGATCGCGCTGCCCTCATGCCAAACACTCGATGCTACAACATACTTTGGTTTTGACCCAAAGCATGTTGACAACAACTCGCGTACTACGGTCTGTCCCATTTGGGACAGACCGTAGCTATAAACCTACACAAATGTGCGGGTCTGTTTGACTTAAACTATGAATATAACGTTATTTCAGAGCGCTGTATCTGCAGCTTGTCTGATTCTTTTCAGAGCTTGAGTCATTTCGGAGCGTTAGCTCCTAACACAGTATCACTAGATGGCGTACTTTTACCACGACACAAAAACAGCATATTTTGACTAGACTTCACAGCTATTTTTAGTACTTATGTTATGCCGTGCATTTAGCACGATATGAAAAAGCGTAGAAATGACACGAGATTTCACAGCGTCAAAATAGGATGAGTTTTGATTATAGCCACGTGGGGACAATTTCTTCAGGTGAAACGGGTAAGTTCAGGCATAAAGTTACTAAAATTGGTAAGATTAGGTCTGGGGCTTGGGGCAGGTTAAGATTAGAATCAGGATTTCATTAATATTCATAAATAAGAACACGTCTTAACAACCACCATTGAAATGAATGGTGACTGTGACGCGTACTATAATTACGCAAAACAGCTGTGAACTCGTGCTGACCATACCTAATTTACATATTGTGTAATGTCGTGGTAAATGTACGCTTTCTTGTGAGATCGGCTCTAGCTCCGTAGGCGCTTCAATTTAGCCTTCACAACTGTGTCCCGCGTGACAGACTTTGCTTGTTTTATGACCTCGGCTCTCCGTGTGCTCACAACACAAGTCTGCTCCAAATACAGACTCATTAGTTTAAAATCCATCACTGTCTGTATATGCTGCAGCCTGGCAGCGGTGCGTCTGGGAATAAGTTCCGTGTCAAACAAGGGCTGTGTAGTTTCGCCCGCTGCGTGCACCACAGATTCATCACGTTTTTTATTAAATATACGTGTCAAGCGAATCATCGAGGCAAAAAATAATAATCAAAGCATATTTGTAATCAAAGTTTTTCATTTATAGAAAAACTGTACTATGTGTATTGATTTGTAGCAATCCGACTTCATTGTTTGTCTAGTTTAGATATTAGGGGGCTTTTTGTCTGGGAGGCTAAAAGAGTCTGCAATGAATTGTTGATTTTTTTGATCAGTACTGTATTTTGTTGTTGTTAAAGGACATTTATGGTCTGGGGACTCTTTATGTTGAGTGTTTTTTGATGTTTATTGGTGAATATATGAACAAAACTGAAAGGTCCACTGTTTTGTTGTTTTGCCTGGTAAGGGTTTACTAGAATTGTAAGTCCTTGTGTGAGGCTGGGTTTCTGTTTTATCCTTTTTGTCAAGAGGGAGACCTGACAAACTGAATTTAATAATAGAAATAATTAACAAAAAACTCTAACCCTAACCGTCATACAGTGGCGGATCTAAAAAATTTTTCTGTGGGGTGGCCAGGCAGGGGCCACGAATCTTGCAAGGGTGGCACAAAAATTGGCGGTCGGGAAGGGGGGAGGGTGAAAAACACACTTTGGCTCTTTGTATCATTATAGTTTATATTGTGGATATCAAGCCAAAGCATTAACTTCAAAATGCTTAAAAGTTAAGGTACAGGAATACAAAGACACTTAACATAAAATTAAAAAGTGTCTATTCCCGTTAAGGATTTTACATGAAAACAAAGACACTTGGGGGTGGCCAGAGAAGTGTCCAGCTGTTGGCCCCCCTTGCCCCCCCACTAGATCCGCCACTGCCGTCATATAAAAAATGGCAGACAGGAATAGTACCTACAATGAAGCAAAGCAAAGTAAACAAGTGTGTCTGACTCACTGCGGCTAATGTCTGCGAGGCTGTGTTCGTTGGAGTCCATTAGCCCCTCCTCCAGGTCCACGTCCCGGTACCGATCTTCCGGCGGCTGTCTGTGAGCGCGGCGTCGTTGTTCTCGCTCCATGTCGGACGAGCCCTCCCGACTGGACCTCCTTCTCCTGCGCTTCCTCCTGTACCCGCGAGGAACCGGAACGCCGATGTAGATGGACTGATGGTCTGGGGGCAAAAAATCATGTTGTTGTTAAATTAGGAACTTCTTTTTCTTCTTCCTTGACGTCTAAATCAGCAGAAACTAGGGATGGGACGATTCTGTTTTGTCACGATTCAATTGTTATTTTGATTAATGTAGTTTTTTGTGAATTAAGTAATGAGTTTATCAAGATAATATCTAAAAATATTGTTGAAGTCAAACCTAGGTTGATGTTTGTGAACCAAAAGACAGAATAACAAATTCTCAATTATAACACAACAATAAGCCTCGGTTGAATCGAGCCCTGGAGCGGTTCATTTGTTTTGTGAACGCCAACAGACCGATAGCGAAAAAAAAAAACAGGAAGTGAACAGTGACGTGATCCGCACAAAAGGCTCAGAATCAGAATAAACAGCATTTGTGATCGATAACGAGACAAATAATACGCAACAAACAACAAAGTTATAAATCTTAGATGGAAGCAAATACAGAAAGTAACACTACAGCTCACATTACTGCGGTGAAAATGACCTATATTCACACAATATTTACAGTAGTTATGACAAACCTTTCAGAGCCATATTTACTCAAATAGACAGTAGAGCGATACACTAAAAACAATATTCATTTAACCTGCCCTCCATCTCATTGAAATAACATTAGAATATTGTGATGTCACGTGAAACCAACCTATTGGCAAAAGTGTTTTGTGAACACAAACCGGGTCCCCAATCGAGCCGAGTCTGGTTAATTTATTTTATTTTTACCCTGATGGCTATATTCAAACCGTCACAAGGCACCAGATCAGGGGTGCCCAAACTTTTTTTCTTGGTGGGCCAAAATTTGCAGATTTTTTTCTTCGCGGGCCAAAATGTTTTGCATTGAAGAGTGCCAAGGGCCAAACATAATTTGGACTGGCATTTAAAAAAACATTTTGAGAAGAGATGAAGATTAAAATATCTTTTATCAACACGTTTTAAGAGATTTGCAAATGAATTTTGTCATTTGACAGTCTTTTCAGCACAAAATTGAATCAAACAGTGAAGCTTGGTTTATGCCTCCCGCACGTGAAGTCCGCGCGGAAATGAGACGCCTGGACTAGAGCGGAGCAGACGACAGTCACAGATTTTTCCCTGACGCCGACGCGGAAAACCTGATCCAAGCGGACGGCGCTTGAGGGGGCGTGTCTCCAAAATTTACGTATTTCCGCCGCGCGGACCCACGCGGTCCTCGCGGATGCGTCAAGTATGAAATAGGCTTTAGTCCTAACAAACCTGAACAACCCTTCGCGGGCCAAATTGAACCATCTGGCGGGCCGAATTTGGCCCCCGGGCCCCACTTTGGGCACCCCTGCACCAGATGCTTCTGTTAGAAAGGTCCTTGGCAGAATTTTAGAGTCAATAAAGAAACATAAAAGTCACTGTATTATGCAAAATTTACATTTCTTTATTTCTTTGAGTTTTTAATAGTATTCTATTGCTTCTTCAATAAAACACAGTTCTGTTTGTGGAATACTATTCTTTCCTCTCTGAGCCTCAGAAAACACTGCTGTGAATGTCCAAGTTTTTGTCCTAAGTAGATCTTGAGTCAACATTGTTTTGAGTATTTTGGTTTGAATAATTCTTCTGTGTACTTTCCTTTGCAGCCAGTAGATGAAGCTCTAACTACCGGTACACACATTTAAAAGTTCTAACGCACGAGAGGCCAATGTAAATGTACTAAAGAGCAAACAATCCACATAATATCTGTCCCTTGAAGCATATTTGAAAAGTGAGGACTTGAATGACAGCTGACGGCGCTTTCTCATTATCATCACCGACGTGTTTTCCGTGTTTTCATGAATGTTAAATCCGCTCCTCCGCCGCTTCTTCTCTGAACCAATCCTTTGAAAGTTTGCGATCCCACACTCCTACAGTATCCATATGTACGATGTGGCGATAACATTCATAATTTCTATTCCGCAACATAAAGCAGGGAAGATCTCAGGGTTATCATCTGTTGGCAATTAAAGCGCGGCTGTAAAACTAATTGCGCCTAAAACTCCCTCAGGAATAACCCAGACGTCAGGGAAGAACAAAACCAATATCGACCGCTCGGCAAAAACAAAAGCCACTTAAAGCAGCTGCGGCTAAGTGCCAAAGCAGACGTCAACATCTGATATTAAAGCACACCTACTACACGAAGGTACTTTACGCCAATTTCCCGTCACAATTTCGATCTCATTAAGAGGACGCATCCAGGCACGCTCTCCGAACAAGAGGGCAAATTAGACTAAATGATGTGTGTGATGAAGCCCGCCTCACGGTAAGAATAAATGAGCGGGCTCTACATGTAATTCATCCAAATGCGTTAGGATGTTTTCCATTGTAATGCAAAGGAGATATACTGGATTGTGTAGTTTGTATTTGAGACATTTTTCAGTGGTAGGTGACTCAGGAAGTGTCAAGTCTGTGGCCTAGGGTGACCAGACGTCCCGAAAAATTCGGGACAGTCCCGAAATTCACGCATGTGTCCCGAATCCCGAATCCTGTCCCACGTGTCCCGAATTTCATCCTTGCCCCGACTGACACCTCGCAGAGTCTGACCTGCACGTCATTACGTCAGGCTGCACGTCCACATTACGCCCCAAACACTATATGAGAGGCTGTAGTGCTGCCGGAGTCTTTAAAATGCATCAATACAGACTTATTTTCTGTGCAATTTGATTGAAAACCGCTTCTCCTTGGGGCGCGCGGCTGCTCGGTACTCGAAGTTGCCTGGCGGAAAGTGTAGTGAGAACACACAGGGAGCGCGGGGAGAGAAGCGGCTGCAGCTGCTGCCTCTGTGTCTCCCTATGAGGAAGTCAACAGCAGATCACAGCTCATAGAACATCTCCACTTGGGCAAAAGTTGGTCATATATGTTTGCCGTTCCGCCCCAAATCCTCGTGCGGTGCGGTGTGTTTGGCCCCTGGAGCCTGGCTCCTGCCTGCGCGAGGCATTTTGCTTTCCATCCTGCTCCTCGTGCGTAATGTTTGGCCCGTACGCGCTCCTTCCGCGCACAGTTGACTTCGCCTTGGACTCTCTCGACAGAAACTAAAGTCATACACTCGTTTTGCGTGGTTTCTAAAAGTAGCCTGCTTAACAGAAATGTGTTTCGCGGTAATTTTCTGATTGAATCTGCAGATCTATTAGTTCATCAGGTGTTTTTTGGTTTATTCAGCCAATATGAGACGGATTGACACGAATTAAAGACTGTCCAATGCTCCCTGGTGTAAGGAACATTATTCTTTTGTCAAAAAAAGTTATAAGGTTTCTGTTTCTGCACTATGTGCTGCGAATGATGCAAGCATTTAGACTTGTCACTCTGAGCGCGCTCCTCTCCCCTCCTCCGCATTCAGACAACACCCCCCCCCCCTCCCCCCTTCAAAAAAAAAAAAAAAAAAAAAATCAGCGTCCCGAATTTTGAACAATCTCATCTGGTCACCCTACTGTGGCCTCAAGTCCGAGTCAAGTCCCAAGTTAAAGAGAGACAAGTCCGAGTCAAGTCCCAAGTTAAAGAGAGACAAGTTCGAGTCAAGTCCCAAGTTAAAGAGAGACAAGTCCGAGTAAAGTCCCAAGTTAAAGAGAGACAAGTCCAAGTCAAGTCCCAAGTTAAAGAGAGAAAAGTCCAAGTCAAGTCCCAAGTTAAAGAGAGACAAGTCCGAGTCAAGTCCCAAGTCAAAGAGAGACAAGTCCGAGTCAAGTCCCAAGTTAAAGAGAGACAAGTCCAAGTCAAAGAGAGACAAGTCCAAGTCAAGTCCCAAGTCAAAGAGAGACAAGTCCGAGTCAAGTCCCAAGTTAAAGAGAGACAAGTCCGAGTCAAGTCCCAAGTTAAAGAGAGACAAGTCCAAGTCAAGTCCCAAGTCAAAGAGAGACAAGTCCAAGTCAAAAAGAGATAAAGAGGGTGATGGCCGCCCTGTAGACAGTCACGCGTAAACCTGCTCCGATATATTTTCGTTTTAAAATCCTGTTGCAATTTGCAGACTTGTAATTTAAGTAACACGGGCGAAATATCTCAGTGAAGAGCCAATGCCAATCGTAAAGATGACCAGGGAGAAAGGGAAAACAACGACTCAGTCAAAGCTACCACCGGACTTTGGGAAACAAGAGCAAAAAGTTAGCAAAGAGGCTAATCCTGCTGAAGATGCTAGCCTGGAGGATACCGCTTCCTCTTCGGCTTGTTCCCCGGAGCAAGAGAGCGAACTCAGCCTTGTCAAGAAAGACATTATTACAGCGATACACGAGTTAAAGGGCGAGCTAAAGGGCGAGTTTACGGGCAGATGTGATGAGATTTTAAAAGCGGTAGATGAAGCAAAGACGGAGATAAGTAACTGCACCGAAAGAATTGCACAAGCGGAGACACGTATTTCTACGGTGGAGGATGACTATGCTACACTCGCGGACATGGTTGAGAAGTTAGAAAAAAGAAACAAAGCCCTGGAGAGTAAGGTTGTGGACATGGAAACACGATCTCGCTTAAACAACGTGCGTCTTGTCAATATGCCTGAGGGAGCGGAGAGCAATGACCCGTGTTCGTTTTTGGAGAGCTGGCTGCCGGATGCTTTGGACATGGCCCCATTGAGGACACCGATAGTACTGGAGAGAGCGCATCGCATTGGGCCCAAACGGAGTGCGGAGGAGCCGCCACGAGCACTAATAATGAAGTTCCAGAACTATAGACAGAAAGTGGCCGTGATGAACGCTGCAAGAAAGAAGAATGACATCTTGTACAAGAACATACGCGTGAGACTTTACAATGACTTGGCTACAGAAGTTCACAAACAGAGGAGGCAGTTCGACTCGGTACGTCAGCAGCTGCGAGCCCTGGGGCTGAGACATGGGATAAGTCCGCCTGCAAAACTACTGGTAACATACAACGAACAAACATACACATTTGATAAGCCGTCTGAAGTGCAACAGCTTATAAACAAGATCCAAGAAGACAATGGTAATGTGGTCAATGATTGATTTGCAGTAAGTTGTGAATATTGCATTTTGTTGTTTGTTTTTTACATTAGGGCTTGAAGATTGAATACTGCACTTTATGACGATTTAAGTTTTAAAAAAACTAGTCTTAAGTTTACATTCACTTACCCTTTGGTATAAAGGGTAGAACTTATTGGAATTTTAATGGTGGTTTGTATGGACCTAATTTAAAAAAAGAAAAGCGTTTTGTGATGCTTGAAGTAAGCACTATAGTTTGCTTTTCACGTTTTCCCTTTTTAATATAATATTGTATTAATACTGTTTTTATGCCTGTATACAACTTACAAAAACAGGTGCTTTATATTTTACAAGGAGTGAGTTTATTTTTATTTTAGTATTTTTTTATTTTTTTTTTACACATTAGAAAGCCTGTGGGATTGATCTAAGATCTGTCCCTTAAGGTTAGGGGAAGCTACATAGATTGGGGGGATTTATCACTTGGTGTGAGATATGGGATTTTTTTTCTTTACGTTTAGTGTGTTCTGTGTTTTGTTCTGTAGTTCAGTGGTTACCCTTCTCAGACCAGTCACTTATTACAGTAATTTATATTATGCCTTCTTTAATGTCACAAAAGGTAAAACTTAAATTTATGTCTTGGAATTGTAGAGGTTTGCAGAAAATTAAAAAGATAAAGCAAGTTATGAATAAGCTAAAAGATTCTGGTGCACAAATTATTTTTTTGCAGGAGACGCATACTGTTAGGGAAGATCATGTGAAAATACGTAGAAGATGGCAAGGTACAGTCCATGCAGCATCATTTAATTCACAGGCAAGGGGAGTTATGACTTTCATTCACAGTTCAATTCCTTTTCAAGTATCTAATGTAATTGAGGATAAATTTGGGAGATATTTAATTATTCAGGGATCATTATTAACAGCAAATTTGAATCTGGTAAATATATATGGCCCAAATGTGGACGACCCAAAATTTTTTACAGACCTCTTCCTCACATTATCTTCTCTTTCTGGGGAATATATCATTGCAGGGGACTGGAACTGTACATTAGATCCGGCTAAGGATCGATCTACAGGTATGGATCAAACTCATAATAAAAGTAGGACCACCATTAAACATTTTATGAAAGAATTAGACTTAATAGATGTCTGGAGATATCTAAAACCTAATGATATAGCATACTCTTGTTATTCAAGTACATATAAGACATTTTCTCGAATTGATTATTTTTTGAGCTCAGCAACATTGATCTCCAGAATAGAGAAGTGCTTCTATGATAGTATTTTGTTATCTGATCATGGACCCTGTGGTTTTATTTATACTGATCAGAATCTTCTGAAAGACCCACCTAGATGGAGTTTAAATCAAAATGGCTTTTAGATGACAAATTTATTGAATATATTGGAAAAGAAATAGACAATTATTTTAAAGACAACACTATTGAAACGTCAGCAGGCATTAGGTGGGAGGCCTTTAAGGCTTTTTTGAGGGGGCATATTATAAGCTATACTGCATCTAAATCTAAAGATTTTAAGAAAAAGAGACTAATGATAGAGGCCAAAATAAAAAATGTTCAGGAACAGGTAATTACTAATAATTCTTCTACTTTAGAAAAAGAATTACTCCTTTTGAAAGCAGAATATAATAAACTGTCAGCCGATAGGGCAGCTGCTGACATAATTAGGCTTAATCAAACATTTTACGAAGAGGGAGAAAAGACTGGGAAATTATTGGCGTGGCAGATTAAACAATTAGAGACAAGGAAAACCATAAGTTCCATTACTAAGGGTAATGGGGAAGTAGTTATTGACCCTGTAGAAATAAACAAAGAATTTAGATACTTTTATGAGAAATTATATGATTCCCAAATACAATATGACCCAGATGCCCAAAATGCTTTTTTGGATAAATTGGAAATTCCTCAAATCCCTGATCATTTTGTGGAAACACTGGATGCAGATTTAAATGAAGGAGAAATTAGTAAGGCTATTGATGATATGAAAGCAGGTAAGACCCCAGGCCCAGATGGGCTTCCAATAGACATTTATAAAAAATTTAAATCTAAATTGCTCAAACCACTTTTGGATATGTTTTTAGAAGCGTTTCATAGTGGAACTCTACCAAAGTCTTTGACAGCAGCAATTATAACATTATTACCAAAACCTGGAAAACCTAGCAATCGTTGCGAAAATATGAGACCTATAAGTTTGTTAAATGCCGATCTTAAAATCTTATGTAAAATTTTAGCAAGACGACTACAGGATACATTGCCCTATGTAATACATAGAGATCAAAATGGATTTATCCTTGGACGACAGGGGTTTCACAACGTTAGGAGGGTCCTTAATATTATTCAGGGTCTGGGAGATACTACAGATAAGGCTTTTCTATCATTGGATGCCGAAAAGGCTTTTGATAAGGTAGAATGGCCTTATCTTTTTAATGTTTTGAAGAGATTTGGTTATGGGAATACTTTTTTAAAATGGGTAAAATTACTATATTTAAATTCAACAGCAAATATAATAACAAACAAAAATATCTCTAAGTCAATTTTAATAAAGAAAGGATGTCGACAGGGCTGCCCCTTGTCGCCTCTTTTATTCACCCTGGCGATAGAACCTTTGGCAATATCCATACGAACACATACTGACATATCCGGAATATATATTCATAATATTGAACATAAGGTGGCATTATACGCAGACGATGTTATTTTATTTGTCTCTCAACTTAAAAAATCAATTCCAGCTGTAATGGAACTGATAAATGCTTTTAGTAACATCTCAGGATATACAATTAATTATACAAAGTCGTCCATTTTATTACTTAATGAGAAGGAAATTGAAGATCCAGTCCCAGAGGTTTTGTGTTTTAAAGTGGTGGACCAATTCACATATCTAGGTATAGAAATTAGGCCAAAATTGAATCTGATTATTAAATCTAATTATGAGTCATTGGTGAATGACCTAACTGGTTCGGTGGATAGGTGGACGTCATTACCTCTTTCATTAATTGGTAGAATTAATGTAATAAAAATGAATATGCTCCCTAAATTGTTATATTTATTTCAGAATGTGCCATTGCCCCACCTAATGACTTTTTCAAAAAAATTAAAAAGTTATTTATAGAATTTATTTGGAAGAACGGTCAAGCTCGGGTTAGATTGTCTCTGCTGCACTTACAATATAATAAAGGAGGATTAAAATGCCCAAATATACTTTGGTATTATTGGGCAGCTCAATTGAGGTCAATGAAATTTTATTTTGAATCAAAGGATGTCCCCCAGTGGAAAGAAATGGAGGCAGAAGATCTAATCTTACCGCTGCCACAATATCTTTACTCTAATAATTCCTTTAAATTAATAAGGCAAACTACAAATCCTATTGTTAAAAATATGATCAGAATCTGGTTTAGGGTACGTAAATATATTAAAGAGCCAAATAAAATATCTTTGTATAGTCCAATTTGGGGAAATCAGCACTTTATCCCAGGGAGAGCAGACCCTGTTTTTCAACAATGGGCCTCAAAGGGGTTGAAGATAATACAGGATTTATTTATGCCTAACTCTGAGAACATGATGTCTTTTGAGGAAGCAAGACAAAACTATAATATAGATAAAATATATTTCTTTAAGTTCCTTCAACTTAGAAGTTTTTTTAGAGCCAATCAGAATAATACTCTAACCAAACCTCAAAAAACAAATTTAGAGAAAATTATTTCTAAAAAGAGTTTAAGTAAAGGTGCTATATCAGAGTTATATAATTTATTACTGTCTAATTCAAATGAAAATTCTATGACAAAACAAAGGGCGTGGAATGATGATTTATCAATAAATATATCACAAGAGGACTGGGAATCGGCATGCACTAAAACCCATACACAATCAGTTAATACCCGATTTAGGCTCATACAATATAAATGGCTCATGAGAACGTATATCACACCAGTAAAATTGAATAGATATAACTGTAACATACCAGATGTGTGCACAAAGTGCAATGAGGAGAAAGGGACATTATTCCACTGTATGTGGCAGTGTACTAAAGTAAAACTTTTTTGGGAGGAAGTTAATAAAGCCATGGACAATATTATATCAAAAAATATCCCAATGAACCCTGCTCTTTTTATTTTGGGAATTTACCCTGAAAAACATAACTTTACTAAGAAGGAACAAATAATGATCAGTATGTGTCTCCTGCAAGCTAAAAGAACAATTGCTATATTTTGGAAAAAGACTAATCGGCCCAGCTTAGTGCATTGGGTAAAACAAATGCTCATAGTTTTTCCTCTAGAAAAGATCACATGTATTAGGAAAGGGAAATTAGAAATGTTTGAGGATATTTGGGGTCCTTTCAGAGACTTTGTGAAAAACGTGAACTTAGCAAACTTTAATGAAGAAGAAGAATTGTGAAATTATGTTTGTAACCTGCAAACCATATATTTGTGTATTATTTAATTTATTTTATTATTTTAAACTGTTAATGTACATCTACATGTAAATATAAATGTACAGTCTATGAAAAGGGCTGTGTCTGGGGAGAGCTGTTTTGTGTTTGTTTGTTTTTTTTTAATTAATCTTGTACTTCTTGTAGTGTGTTGAGACTACAAGTTCTGATTTTGTATTTGTCAAAAAAATAATAAATACAGTGTTCTAAAAAAAAAAAAAGAGATAAAGAGACTATATAATTTCTTTTGTCATTGAAATATTTGTTATGTACAGGTACCTAAAGTATTTTTGTCTGTATTGTACACTTGGTGACTTTAATAAAGAGACAAGTCCGCAATGAGTCCAAGGTGAGTCAAAGTCCTCATATTTTAGTTTCAAGTCTTTACATCAAATTACCAAATGAATCTTGCACTTTACTGATTTTAACAAATCATTCAATTTAAAATACATTCTGAAAATTTCTGGAAAAAAGTGAGAAGGGGCANCACTTTTGGATATGTTTTTAGAAGCGTTTCATAGTGGAACTCTACCAAAGTCTTTGACAGCAGCAATTATAACATTATTACCAAAACCTGGAAAACCTAGCAATCGTTGCGAAAATATGAGACCTATAAGTTTGTTAAATGCCGATCTTAAAATCTTATGTAAAATTTTAGCAAGACGACTACAGGATACATTGCCCTATGTAATACATAGAGATCAAAATGGATTTATCCTTGGACGACAGGGGTTTCACAACGTTAGGAGGGTCCTTAATATTATTCAGGGTCTGGGAGATACTACAGATAAGGCTTTTCTATCATTGGATGCCGAAAAGGCTTTTGATAAGGTAGAATGGCCTTATCTTTTTAATGTTTTGAAGAGATTTGGTTATGGGAATACTTTTTTAAAATGGGTAAAATTACTATATTTAAATTCAACAGCAAATATAATAACAAACAAAAATATCTCTAAGTCAATTTTAATAAAGAAAGGATGTCGACAGGGCTGCCCCTTGTCGCCTCTTTTATTCACCCTGGCGATAGAACCTTTGGCAATATCCATACGAACACATACTGACATATCCGGAATATATATTCATAATATTGAACATAAGGTGGCATTATACGCAGACGATGTTATTTTATTTGTCTCTCAACTTAAAAAATCAATTCCAGCTGTAATGGAACTGATAAATGCTTTTAGTAACATCTCAGGATATACAATTAATTATACAAAGTCGTCCATTTTATTACTTAATGAGAAGGAAATTGAAGATCCAGTCCCAGAGGTTTTGTGTTTTAAAGTGGTGGACCAATTCACATATCTAGGTATAGAAATTAGGCCAAAATTGAATCTGATTATTAAATCTAATTATGAGTCATTGGTGAATGACCTAACTGGTTCGGTGGATAGGTGGACGTCATTACCTCTTTCATTAATTGGTAGAATTAATGTAATAAAAATGAATATGCTCCCTAAATTGTTATATTTATTTCAGAATGTGCCATTGCCCCACCTAATGACTTTTTCAAAAAAATTAAAAAGTTATTTATAGAATTTATTTGGAAGAACGGTCAAGCTCGGGTTAGATTGTCTCTGCTGCACTTACAATATAATAAAGGAGGATTAAAATGCCCAAATATACTTTGGTATTATTGGGCAGCTCAATTGAGGTCAATGAAATTTTATTTTGAATCAAAGGATGTCCCCCAGTGGAAAGAAATGGAGGCAGAAGATCTAATCTTACCGCTGCCACAATATCTTTACTCTAATAATTCCTTTAAATTAATAAGGCAAACTACAAATCCTATTGTTAAAAATATGATCAGAATCTGGTTTAGGGTACGTAAATATATTAAAGAGCCAAATAAAATATCTTTGTATAGTCCAATTTGGGGAAATCAGCACTTTATCCCAGGGAGAGCAGACCCTGTTTTTCAACAATGGGCCTCAAAGGGGTTGAAGATAATACAGGATTTATTTATGCCTAACTCTGAGAACATGATGTCTTTTGAGGAAGCAAGACAAAACTATAATATAGATAAAATATATTTCTTTAAGTTCCTTCAACTTAGAAGTTTTTTTAGAGCCAATCAGAATAATACTCTAACCAAACCTCAAAAAACAAATTTAGAGAAAATTATTTCTAAAAAGAGTTTAAGTAAAGGTGCTATATCAGAGTTATATAATTTATTACTGTCTAATTCATGAAAATTCCTATGACAAACAAAGGGCGTGGAATGATGATTTATCAATAAATATATCACAAGAGGACTGGGAATCGGCATGCACTAAAACCCATACTACAATCAGTTAATACCCGATTTAGGCTCATAAATATAAATGGCTCATGAGAACGTATATCACACCAGTAAAATTGAATAGATATAACGTGTAAAATACCAGATGTGTGCACAAAGTGCAATGAGGAGAAAGGGACATTATTCCACTGTATGTGGCAGTGTTCTAAAGTAAAACTTTTTTGGGAGGAAGTTAATAAAGCCATGGACAATATTATATAAAAAAATATCCCAATGAACCCTGCTCTTTTTATTTTGGGGAATTTACCCTGAAAAACATAACTTTACTAAGAGGAACAAATAATGATCAGTATGTGTCTCCTGCAAGCTAAAAGAACAATTGCTTATATTTTGGAAAAAGACTAATCGGCCCAGCTTAGTGCATTGGGTAAAACAAATGCTCATAGTTTTTCCTCTAGAAAAGATCACATGTATTAGGAAAGGGAAATTAGAAATGTTTGAGGATATTTGGGGTCCTTTCAGAGACTTTTGTGAAAAAACGTGAACTTAGCAAACTTTAATGAAGAAGAAGAATTGTGAAATTATGATTTGTAACCTGCAAACCATATATTTGTGTATTATTTAATTTATTTTATTCATTTTAACTGTTAATGTACATCACCATGTAAATATAAATGTCAGTCTATGAAAGGGCTGTGTCTGGGGAGAGTGTTTTGTGTTTGTTTGTTTTTTTTTTCCCTTTTTTTTCTAATTAATGTTCTTGTACTGTGCTGAGTATCATACCTGTTGAACAGTTGTATTTGTCAATTAAAATAATAAAAATACAGTGTTCTAAAAAAAAAAAAAAAGAGATAAAGAGACTATATAATTTCTTTTTGTCATTGATAATATTTGTTATGTACAGTGTACCTAAGTATTTTTTTGTCTGTATTGTAACTTGGTGACTTAATAAAGAGACAAGTCCGCAATGAGTCCAAGGTGAGTCAAAGTCCTCATATTTTAGTTTCAGTCTTTACATCAAATTACCAAATGAATCTTGCACTTTCACTGGATTAACAAATCATTCAATTTAAAATACATTTCTGAAAATTTCTGGAAAAAAGTGAGAAGGGGCATGTTCCTTTGTTAGTTAAAGAACAAATTTGGTGCATTTTTTTGTTTTGTTTTGTTTCTTTCTTCAACCTGCTCTTGAGCAGCCCAGCTTTATAATCTCATGCACCAGAAACAATAAAGAGTGTAGTAAAAGCAAACATGACAGCCATGTGTTTCCCCACATCAGGAAATGAGTTAGAGCTCTAGCTACTGACTGAAAAGAACATTTCACAGAGTTAGGAATCAACTCGATCTTGTCTGATGTGCTAAGTGTAGATGACTCGTGGACTTAAAACAGTGTAAAAAATCTCAGAGGTCTATCTATGACATCACAGATCAGGGACATTCTGAATGGTGTTTTCAGGGAAACAAGATGTCTTAGACAAACCTTCAGCAGTGTTTTGGTTAGGAATAAAAGTCAATTTTTGCATAGTAAGTGCTCTTTAATGTAAAATTACACTTTTTTATTAAATGCATCTTGTTGTCTCAAGTCACTGATCTCCAAGTCCAAGTCCACACGTCTGGATGGTGTCATGTGGCTCTGTGCTTAACATTTTAAAAAGCAACAGATCGCAATAGAAGGCAAGTGACACATTTTAGTCTGCAGTGTATGCGCTGTTATAACAATCCACTTTGTCCCTGAAATAGAATTTATCCTTGTTTGTTTTGAAAATATTACTTTGCAATTTCTAACCAGTTTTAGACTTTGCACCTGCAGCCGTTTCCAAAAATCACAGGTGTAAAGCTGACTGTAAAAAACGTAAGAGCTGATTCATTTTTGGATAGAAAAAAACTGCTACGTGAACAATTTACATGTGCTTAAAGTATTTTGTTTGCATTTCTACAATGGCTCACTCACCCTCCTCTTCCTCATAGCGCAGGTGTGAAATGCCCATCCCTCTGTCTCCATGGTCCATCCTGCTGAACACAGACACACAAAGAACACATGTTTTAGTATAAAAAGAGGTAGAGTAGAGGTTTAATCAGTAGATTTCTTTGGATCCAACAGATATCAACACCGATGCATGAAAATCTGTTCAAACTTTGATATCAGATATTTGATATTACAGTACAGAGCACTATAAGACTCATTATCTAACATGTCAATAGAGTTTCCAGATTTAAAAAAGCTATGTTGGGTCCCTACACTGGGTGATATCAGCAGCATGATCTTTATCGGTACAGACACTGGATCAATTTATAACTTTATTTTTACTTGAGTAGAAGTAAAAGTGTTGTGTGATATATTATGTGATTAAACTACTGGAAAAAAAAGTATTATAGAATTTACATGAGAAGAATCGAGGCCGTAATTACTAATTTTTACAGCTTTTTTCTGGACAGCACAACCTTTTACTTCATTCATGACTTGAGCATTTCTTGTGTTTTGGGTTTGTTTTATCATGAATGACCTGAGCTGTGGCAGCGTAAATGTGGCCCTTCGTCACGTTGTTGCGTCCGTCAAACAGAATCACATCCACACCATCAGATTTCTTTTGGAACAGTCGTATAGTCTCCATCTTTTAATCTATTTACGGTAATAAAGTCCTTTCATCCAAACTATGCAGCGTTCTGTCCAAACTTTCCACAAACACCCATCTTTTAACCTTCCTTAGAAGTTGGAGTAGCTTTAGGTTTTAAATCTGACAACTTCCTCTCATAAACTTGTTCAACACATGGTTAATATTGACGTGTTATTTTGGTGTATTTTGGCTTATAAACTTCTTTTTACAAACAAAAAGAAACTGGAAAGAACCACCCAAGCTCAGCAATCAGAGTGCTGCATTTGGCTCCTGTTAGAACTAAAATTTTTTATTATTCAGTTTAGACAGTACAGTGATCTTATTTTTTCACAAAGTGCTGCATTTATCAAATACCTTTCAGTAGAAAACACACAAGTTTTATTATAGCTAGCTTAGCTACCTCAACTTTAACCACGACAGCGACTTATCTTCTTCTGCAACCAGCAGATCTTAAATCTTAATCTATTGTGTTTTTCCAACTATTTAGTAAGAAACTAGAACATACAGTATGTCGATCAGTAATTTACCTTTTGTTCATTGTAAAACACAAAATGGATCTAAAACGGCTTGAAATAGAAACAGAAATTTTTATTGTTGTAAAGTTTTGAACCATTTATGCTTCACTTTGAGTATCAATCTTTTGAATTATAACAAGTAATACAGACAAGTGGAAGGGGATGGATGGTAGGTGAGAACGGGGATTTCTGAGTACTTGAGCTCCAGCTGAAGAAAATACAAGATTACTCAACATGCCAGGAATCAATTAAATATAACTTTGAAGAAATAAAGATGAAGGGAGGCCGTTATAACAAGGTTAACATCTTTGAATATACATTCTACATAATGGACCCCTTTAAAGAAATCTAGTGCCATTCACCAGGGCAGGCCTGAGAGATGAATTTTTCTTGTTGTTAGCGGTTTCATGAGCTGCAAAACTAATCGCCATTTAAATCATCCCCATTGTATAAGGAACCTATTGTCTAGTATTTCTAGTTTACACGGGGCTCACACCTTGAAGTTATGCTGGACTTCACTCGAAATAAAAAGGCTCAAGTTGTCTTTTTGCCCATTTTATTCAAGCAAACAGAATTAAACATTTTTTTTACAATCAGAATCAGTATAAGTGCCTTAGCTTTGCTTTTAAACAATTTTAATTTTACATCAAGGATTTTTACATTTTAGTGTTATTGTTAAGAAATCAGATACAAGAACTAGTTAAGAAAACTTCCAGTTTCAAAATGTACGCAGCAGACTCTAACCGGCAGTCCATTCGTTTAGAGTGAGTTTTATTCTTTGTATTAGTTTTTTGATCAGGTCATACAATTTCTCCTCCTTTTCTCTATCCACCTCTGCTCAACTCCACGTGCACACTGGCTCTCAGTATGGGAGAGATCACAAATGTGTGTGCAGGCGTGGCACACTGATTACTGATGGAGCTCACCTGGTGTGTGGCTCCTCCCCTCCCCTCACAGAGGAGGCAGAGCAGAATTTGCCGCAACACCTATTGTGATTTTTCTTTATATCTAACAAGTTCAAAAATTAGCTTAAAAGGCTTAGAAAGTCCATTGACTTCCTGTTCAAAACTGCAGAACTGATAAGCTCCGCCTCTTCATTGTAAAATTTTACTTTAATAACTGCAGATTTAAAATTACAATTTTTTGTTGTTGTCGAGTCTACGTGACAATTTTGACCTTACATGTTTCACTCACTATCCTAATTTTGAGTAGCGCAGTAATACAAGTGGGAGGGATAGGTGGTAGGTGAAGACAGGGTAGGTGAGCTGCAGACCAATACAAGATTACTCAAACATGCAGGGATCAGCCCAAATCCAACTTTGGGTAAACTAATGAAGAGAAACACCACTGTGACATGGTTAAAACCTCAGCAAAGTAGATTCAACATAATAGGTCTCCTTTAAACTCTCTATTACTTGGCAAGATAGATTAAAAAAAAAAAAAGCCTACGTACTAGCTCCACTATATTTGATGTTCCAGTTTGCTGTTATGAGTGGATGACTTTGACTGTTATTGGTTTTAATTGCATTGTCTGATGCTGCTCAAATGAACTGCCCCTTGAGGAATAAATAAAGTTGTCTTAAGTCTGACACGGGATTGTACTTCAGGGTCACGGATTTTATCGTAGTTTGTTTAGTTTTTACCGTAGAAAAAACAGAATTTCATTAGAGAATGGTCCATGGCAAATAGTAATAAAAACTTAGTTCAAATCTGAAGTTAAAATTGGCCACAGAGACTTTCATAATTAATTTATATAGGGATGTTTATGGTTAACTGATTAACCAGTTAACCATGACAATGCTTAACCGAGTGGTATGTTTTCACTTGTTAACTGACACAGATATATCATTGCTCCAGCAGATGGCGGTAACTGCTCCTGACAGCTTGCTGTTTGTCAGTGTGAAAAAAAAAAGATCGCTAAAACTACAAAAACACTGTTTATCTCTAAAGGGGTGAGCAAACTTGTGACACTGCAGTGTTTATGGACAAATATCAATCATGCAGGATTTATTCACTTGGATTTTATGTTGGAGAAGAAAACAGACTGGATTAGTCATATTTGGTCAGGCAATCAGGTAAGCGGCTAACGTTAGCAGCAACTTTAAAACATGACTCATTATTTATGAGTAGTTTCTTTGAATACACAGTCGACAGTGTATTAAAACTGTGTTTTTATTCAGTGGTGTTCTGCACAGTTCAAAGGCATGTCTCTACAGCTAACAGTCAGAGCAACTAGAAAAGGCTTTGTGGAGGCCATAAAAATACTCCATATATGCAGACAAACACCCGTTTTACATCTGTGCCTTTATAGTAGAAGAACTGTGGTCAAACCAACTCTAAAATGGTCCAACAGCAGCGCTAGCTAGCGGTGCTAACAAGCTAACATGCAACTCAGACTGTTGTTTACACTGCATTACATTAGGATAAGCGTCTTTTTACAGACCTTACAGTTGTTTTTGGGACACACAAAACAAGCTCTACATACAGATATACTCAGTTATGTTTAATGAAAATACATTTGACTCTACAATAGCTTAAAAATCCAAATATATAACAGTTAGCCTACAATAAACACATCTTTATAATGAAGTACACTTGCCTATTTATATGTGTAGCTCTTTTTAAGTATTAAATTTGCTTTTCGAGATTTAAGAGTTTGCAGAAGCAATTATTAAAATGTATCAATAATTTAAATTTGAGGTAAAAGCTGTACTATAAAGTACTTCTTTAGCCATTATAATGTAATATTTGGTATTGACACTGGTATCGTTCTGCACCTATCCTCAGTCAAAGTATCAGTATTAGATTGGTTCAAAAAAAAATGGTATGGTAACACAAGTGCGAATAGGACATAAGATTATATTCAAAACACATGCTTGTTATCCAGCCCTTCGACCTCACAGATTAGAACACATGATATGATTGACATTATTGCGCACATGCTTCAGTCACCCATGTTTGCTGTGTGCTGGTTCCCTGTGACGGCTCAGCGGGCCGCGATGGCACCAGCCTGTTGTGCATTGACCTGCACATTGGAAACAAATCAATGGGAAAATAATTACGTGGGGCAGCTCAGTGGAAGTGTACATAATTAAAACTAATGTGAGGGAAACCTACAGCACGTGGCAAACGATGACGCCAACAGCCTGAGAAACGTATAGTTAAATGTTAAATTCTTATTCCGTAATGCAGTGGTTCTCAAACTTTTTTTACACCAAATACTACCTATTATAATACACGGTTCTTCGAGTAAAACCAGCTCAAAACTTGGACTATAAAAAACATAAATGAAACTCAAAATGATTTTTTTTTAAAAAGTAGCTAAACCAGTTCAAACTACAGATAACGCAGGCACCATCAGCCCAAGTACAACCAGCCCAGCCCAAGTAACAGCAGGTGAAAGAAACACCAGCCAAAGTAACACTGGCCCAAACACAGCTAATTTGAGTACAACCGGCCCAAGTACCCCCAGTCTGACTACAACCAGCTCAAGTACAACCAGCCCATGTAACATCAGTCCATGTATCACCAGCCCAGGTACAATCAGCCAAAGTACCACCAGTCTGACTACAACCGCCCGACTACAACCAGCCCAAGTACAACCAGCCAAAGTACCACCAGTCCAAGAACCACCAGCCCAAGTACTACCGCCTGAGTACCACCAGCCCAAGTACTACCTGCCCAAATAACACCAAAGTACCGCCAGCCCAAGTAACACCAGTTCAAGTACCACTAGCCCAAGTAACTCAAGCCCAAGTAAGACCAGCCCATGTACCATCAACTCAAGTACTACCAGCCCAAAAAACACCAGTACACCAGCAAGTACCACCAGTCCAAGTACCACCAGGGCAGTAACACCGGCCCAGTACAACCAGCCATACACCAGCAAAACACCACAAATAACACCAACAAGTACCAGCTAAGTACCACCAGTCCAAGTACCACCAGCCCAGTACTACCCACCCAAAAACACCAGAAAGTACCACCAGCCCAATACCACCAGCCCAGTACCACCAGCTCAAGTAACACCAGTTAAAGTACCATCAGCCCAAGTACACTAGCCAAGTACTCACCCAAGTAAGACAGCCAAGTAACCCAGCCAGTACCACCAGCCAAGTACACCAGAAAGTACCATCAGCCAAGTACCACCTAAGTAACTCAAGCCTAGACCAGCCCAAGTACTACCACCCAAGTAACACCAGCAAAGTACCACCAGTCCAAGTACCACCAGCCCAAGTACTACCACCCAAATAACACCAGACAAAGTACCACCAGCCCAAGTACCACCAGCTCAAGTAACACCAGTTAAAGTACCATCAGCCCAAGTACCACTAGCCTAAGTAACTCAAGCCCAAGTAACACCAGCCCAAGTACAACCAGCCGAGGTACTACCAGTGACCAGTGGCACATGTACCACAGTTTGAGAAACACTGCCATAATGAAAGCATTTAATACTTGCATTGAGGAATTTTACACCACTTTTTAATCTATTGCTACAGTTTGAGATATCTAAATGATTTTTTGTTACAAACCGTAGATTGAACCATATTTTCAAAAAAATCCACTCACAGTTTCCCTGAGCCCAGAGTCATGTCAATTACAAATGTGCTGTCTGTATGTTCTGTTAGAGCTCTTTTACTCCAACTTTTTTTTGACACCTGTAAAAATATAGATTCTTCTTCTAATTTATTTTTTTGCTTAAATATTAATCCACTTCTGCTATGACTGAAATATCATGGGAAAGCAGGGGGAAACTGTGGCTTACACAAAAAATGGCGCAAACAGAACAAGAGAGAGAAAAATACAAACACAAAACTACGAAATTTTACTATAATTTTACAGCCATCAAAACAATTGGAGTAAAAAGGCGCTAACATGGAACTTTTTCCAACTGATTTCTTACTTAATTTACTATCTGACATTGATGATAACAATCACTAAAACTTGGATGACAAATTGTAAGCTAAATTGACTTTATTAAGCAGGTTAAAGTGTTTCTTTATCATTAATTTATTAAAAATGTGATTTTTGCCATTTTTTCCTAAATCCTGCATTGACTTACAAAGTCCTATTTTTACCTTCCTCCTACGCCACATGGGATTATTTGGTAATTGTATTGTTTAACAGTTCTTGTAAAAGTAAAAATGTAAGCATCTAAGGGAAAGTGCACTGAAGAACCGCTGTGGTGTAAAACAATCTATTTATTTAAATTAAATATTAAACACTAAAACCCATAATTCAGCAACTAAAAGAGCAGACTTTAAGAAGTAAACTGTGCCAATAGCAACATTTTAACATGAACAGAACATTCTGTTTACTTTTCTGAGTTGGTCAACAGCAACAAACTCAACCTCAGCTGCGACGTGACTTGAACTTGTAATAATAATACATCGAATCCTACAGGAAACTTTTCCTCTCCTATTGAATCAATGTAGAGTTTTCTTCTGCTGCAGGTCATGTCCCTGAATATGAAGCACTGCTGATTGACTCTGCATGCATGAGGTGGGGCATTACAGTTATGTAATTTTGATACAAATATAAAATCAGTAATTGCATTGGTCAAACATGTATGTTAACGGACGTGATAAACTCACACTGCCAAGCTGAGAATGTAACTGAGTTATTAACTGAACTGAGAGAAGAGTCTTTTGAGATCATGAACTCTGAAATGGCCAAGCTTACATCCTGTCCAAAGATTATGAACTAAAATTAGTTTTGACAAACATTGGAAATAAAACAATTTTGTAAAGCTAAGCTACACTTGTAAATATCAAATAAAATGTTGAAAATGATCAGTCAGTTTTTCTGTTTACCACTGTTGTAAAACATTTAATTTACAAGCATGAAGCATGAAGATTGATCAGTGATCAATAAATCCTTTACCACTTCCACATAACCAGCAACAACTGCACAGCAGAAGCCCCAGGCAACATCTATAGACTGTGAAGATCTAAACAAACCAGTGAGTGCACTAAAAATGAGTTTCTACAGCAGTTTTTTTTTTTTTAAGACATTTTAATTTAGGAGCTTTTTATTTGATAGAGTAGTGTATAATTACAGGTCAACTGTAGGTCTGAGTTACATATTGAAAAATGTAACTCACAGGAGTGTGTCTCAGTCAGAGATGTTAATATTTGAACACAGATTTATTACATTTTCATCCCTGTAACTAGTTTTATATCATATTACACATTTACAGTATCTTACATTACAGGCAAAGCATTAACATCACCACAGAGTCAAACAGGGTTGGACTAAGAATACTGTACTGACCCCTTTTGTGTATGTATTTACTCAGTGTAATCAATGTCCTGAAACTCTGCCAAATAAGCATTCAGTCTCTTCTTGTGAAAACAACTCAAAATACAACTAAAAATGTAAACATATTATGCAAGATTAACTTTTTTTTTTAACTTTAATCATGCTCTAAAGTGTTTCCTCATAAAAAGAGATAACATTTTTTCTTCTCTGAACCTCAGAAAACATTGTTCTGAATTTTCCAGATTTGATCAGTCTCCGAATCAACATAATTTATTGAAATGGCCACACAGTTTTTTTTTTTTTTATTTGTTTCTGCTACCAACCCGATCTCACAAGAAACTCATATGTACCAAGACATGACACGCATTGCAGCCCAGTTGTTGTGGAGATGTGTTATTCATTTTGAATATTAACAAAATCTTTATTCTAATCTTAACCTATCCCAAGTCCAGCCCTAAACTTACCCGTTTCACCTAAAGAAATGTCCCCATGTGGCTTCAACCAAAACTATGTGTCGTGAGACGCATAAATATGTGTCTCCAATCATAGGCGCCGATCACATGGGTGCTGCGGGGCTCAAGCACCCACTGGAATGTCTGAGCACTCAGGTGAATTTTTCCTACTTTCATTATCAGGCTTCTCTAAATGGCCGAGTGCCACATTTATTCGGTCATACAACGTCTTTCACACTCTTCTCTCGCTTTCTTTATGCTATATGCTATATGCGTGAATCTGCACATTTTGCGCTGCACATGGCGCGCGTGTCTGTGTGTGCACTCACGCAAAAAACATAAATGGGCGTCTATGTCTCCAATCAGGATGTTTTCTAACTAATATCCTGATTGGAGTGACACTATGATATAAAGTCTGTTTCCTCTCCTGAGATCTGTGAGTTCAGATCAATGTATGGCACTTTTCACTTCAGAAAGCCTTTGTTTTTGTTAAGTATTATAAACGCAGCGCCATTTTTTCAGTGACAAATATAATATTGTAGAAATTTTATAGCGTTCTATCCTTAAAGGGGCACTGTGTAAGATTGAGAGGAATTTTAATTATCACTTATAGTCCAGAAACATTTAAATCAATATATATTCTTTACAACATGAATACTTAAGAGAGCACTGTTAACCAATCCACATCCATTGTGATACATTTATACTTATTTGAAATGTTTTATTACGGGCCGGAATGTGAATATTGACGCTAGATGTCAGCATGGTAGTTAGGCAAACTGCATTGGAAATGCGCACCCTGGTGTTCAAAAGTGGACATTACTTGGATCACTTTATTTATTTATTTTTATTTTTTTCTTACACAGTGCCCCTTTAAAGTTGGGGTAACTAACTTATTTTTGTGGAAAACACAAAGTGTACTAATTTACAACAAAATGTCTTTAATAAATGCTACACTTTCTGATAAAATGAGATCACTGAGTACTTCTAAAATTGAACAATAAAGAATTTTAGTTCTAATCAATTTAGAGAAGCCTGTTAATGAAAGTAGAAAAAATTTGCCTGGGTGCTCAGATATTCCAGTGGGTGCTTGAGCCCCGCAGCACCAATGTGATCGGCGCCTATGATTGGAGACACTATTTATGTTTCTCACGACACATAGTTTTGGTTGAAGCCACATGGGGACATTTTCTTTAGGTGAACGGGTACGTTTAGGGCTGGGACTTGGCTGAGCCTGGGTGGTCTCCTCCAGTTTCACTTTAAAAGAGGAATAAAGAGGTTTTAAGCCGAAATTGCAACCAAAAATGAATACATATTAATATTAACACTGTGTTGGAGGATTTATGAGAGGAAGTTGTCCAATTTAAAACCTTAATTGTGTTTACAGTGTGAGAATCAGCTACCCCACCTTTAATGTACTGCAAAAACCAGCTATTTAGCAGTCATGATTAAAACCAATGTTGAATAAACATTAAGTCATTAAAATGTACTTTTCGGTCTTAGTGAAGTGAAACAAACGCTTTCTCTTTTGGCAAGCACAAAGTCTTTACAGAAAACTCCATGGACAGTTTCTGGCTCATTTTCTAATTACACAATTGGCACATTTCTCCAGGCCAAATCTGCCGCTCTCAGCATCACATTCAATAGAAATTAGCATATGCCTCGTGAGACTGAGGCAAGCTTAAAGTCCATGTGACAAGTTCTTGTGGTGAATATTCATCCTTGTTGATTTTATGGAGAAAATAAATACAGACATGAATGTTTATTTATATTTATGAATGTATCACACTGCTCAGAACCTCACACTTATCGTCATTTTAAGCAAAAAAGTTAGCAGCTGGAACTAGACAGAAGACGTTAGTGCATAACCTCCTGGCCGCTATTTTCTCCTCTGTCTTAGCGCAGGTCTTAGTTATTCTTCTGTTGGCCACTAGTGGCTCTCTCCAAGAGCTACTCTGTCAGTGTAGAAGGTGTGGCTTCAGCCAGATGTGAAGGTACTATTTCATTGAGTGAACCTGAGATATGTCATGTTGTGACAAGTGAGCAGTGCATTAGGATCACAGGCAAAAGTAACTGTAGCAGCAGCTTCAGTTTGGAAAAAAATGTGTAATATAGAAATCTATTTGGTGTAAGGCTTTAACAACTTTGTCTAAAAATTTTTTTTTTTTTTAACTTAAAGCCTGCTGACTTAATATAAAAAAAGAAATCAGATGTGAGATTGAACATGGACAGTGTCAGTGTAAATGCAGCTCTCCCCACAACAGAGCAGAGCTACTCATGAGAAACCAGGAGAGCACAGTGCTGCGTTTGGTCCGCCCTTCTGCACTTTTTGGATCCCTGACCTCATAACAGGCTGCTGGACGTTAGACAAAGGGACAAAATTTGTCTTGTTTTGAATGTGTTGACTTGCAAAAAACACAATTTTTATCCTTCACGCACTTACCCATTTTGATGTACGTATTTTACGTTGCGTATTTTGCTTCATACTATCTTTTTTTTAACCAGTTTTTTACATGTCAACGGATTCAAAACAAGACGCATTTTGACCCTTTTGGGTTGCCACAGCATTCACACTGACACTGTCCCATGTTCAATCGCATACCTGATTATATTTTTTATTAAGTCAATAGAGCACCAGCTGATTTGGAGAGAATTTTTCTCAATGTTCTCTCCACCACAGACACAACACAATAGCCTTTATGTAAAAGAAAAGACACATTTTTAGACAAAGTTGTTAAAGCCTTTCACCAAATACATTTCTATTATTACATTTTTCCAAACTAAAGCTGCTGCTACAGTTCACCTTTGCCTGTGATCTTAATGCACAGACGTGAGCACATCTCAGGTTCACTGAAAAAATAGCACCTTCACATCTGCTGGAGTCACACCTTCTACACTCACAGCGTAGACAGAGGGGCAAAATCGCGGCCTATGTTTGTTTTTTTTGTGACGCATGTGGTCCTCCCTTCTGTTTTAGAACTCAGATTACTTTTTAATTTTCAGCTTTTATGTGTCATATTCTTTATTAACTGCAACTTTAATGATGCAAAACTATGATTAATACTGTATTTACCACTGGACCTAATATCACCAGTCAAAAAAAAAACAACAACTTCCCAATCTGTCATGGGGTTTTAAGTAATAAACAAAAGCTTGAGGCATTAAAATCTACCAACAAACTTCCAACCTGAGTCAAGGTCAAACTTTATGTCTTGCTGAATCTAAAGAGGTTTACAGCTGGTTAGAGCAAAGTCTTGATCTTTCTTAAGCGAGCTAATAAAGACGGTAATGAGAACAAATGAGCCCATCAAGACTCTGAGAAACACTAAAAAGTTATAGTGTCCCAAAAGACAAAAACACAAGTGTATTGTAAAACTATGAATAAAAACCCATCTGCAGAACGTTTCATCAGTTCATGTCCTCAGGGATCAATTATTACCCATCTCCAATGTTTTCAGTGTTTCTCAACTGTGGTGCAGGTTCAGCAGGACTTGTGCACATGGTCAGTCTGTTTAGTTTAACTTTATTTGACAGTTACAATGTGCAAAAGTTTTAAAGATGCTTTGCAGGTTGTAGCTGTAGCTATTTTCCATTTGCAGACCCTGAACAGGAGCGAGAGGCAATATAAAATGAGAGCAAGTAATATTACAAATGCACACTCATTACACATTAAAAATGTACAATAATATCTCACTTGTGGAGTTTTAGCTCGATATTAAAGGAACCGTATGTAAGATTTACAACTAGTGGTTTTAGAAAGGTATTACAATCACAAATTAACTTGGGTTGCCAGATTGTGAAATGACCCATACATTGAAGATAGGAAGCTGCTGACCAATCAGGAACAAGATTGGCTAAGAATCATGGGTAATAACCAGAAAGTCACTTTCCTAGACACCTGACTCTTTGTCATGGTTTGTTCCCAAATATTGCTTTTTAACACAATGTGGGAGGAGCCTAATGAGAACTGTGTGGAAACAAGTGCATGAGCCTATCACAGACAGTTGTGTCTGTGTCCTGGAGCAACATCAGTTCAAACTCAAACATGGTTTGACTCATGGTTCAAAATTAACTTCAGGTTCTAAGAAACCAAACTGGCAACCCAACTGAGAGAGTCATGTGAGGCTCATTCTGCTTTCTGATTGGATAATAAATGTAAACAAAGGGACATCATGTCATTGCTTTTTTAATTAAGAATAACTCAGAATTACAATGACTTCAGCAAAAATAAAAGCATATTTGGACTTGTTGATCTTGTATCTTTGGACACATATAGGTCATGTTTATGAAATCTGACATCAAAATCTTACATACAGTTCCTTTAAGGCCAATGTGCCGATCTACGAGATTTTTGTAATAGATTTTTGTTGTTTCTTCCTTATGTCTGTGCGTCACTGCGATTCTGTTGTTTTCTAATGTTTTTTATGAGTGTAGAAAGTACGAGATTTTACGTGACTTTTAAAAAAATAAACGTTTGTAAACTTTCTTAACTGACGTTTTTTAATCTCATATGTTATATATATGGCGATCTAAGGTTACAACTGACAGAACATTTTTTACTGTTTCTGGCTGTTTAAACAATAAAAATATAGTCAAGCTAACAACTAGCATGATTGACTCCAATTTGGCACTGACTCTGGGGAATAACACACGCAACAATTTGAACTGCAGATCCCAGAATGCACTGCAGCCAAGCACTGACAAGAGGAGTCACATAGGCCAGAGTGGATAATAAGACTGTAGAATTGTAAAGACTTATATTTCTGAGATGTGACTAAAACCTAAATTGAACTTGAATGCAGCAAATTGCTTACAATTTGTCAAAATGAGTTCGACACCTCTGCTCTATACATACCATTCCAAAAAAGTTTGAACAAAGGGTCACATTGTCATCGGGGTTGTCCTCGAAGGGCTGGTCTTAACTAAACTGAACCAAGATCACCAAGATCTTTGACAAACTCCAAATAATAGTTTTATTTAATTTTTGTAAATCTATTGAAGTGATAATTACTGAATAGGCCTATCTGCATTAGTTTGAAAAATAACTTACTTTTTTAATTTTCAGACAAATCGTTTAATTATGTTAAGACACCCAGATTAATCCTGGCACTAAGAAAAATTAAAGTAACTCTTTTAAGACCTTGCACGCTTATCAGCACAGGTAATGCGTGCGCACCTGGCACAAGAGTTTTTGCCTGGGATCCAGAATGACATTTCTCTGTATTTTTAAACAGAGAAAATGTCAGTCTGGTCGCCCTCCCCTCCAAGGGCGTTTCCTTCGAAATCCAGATCGTACCGTGCAATGAAAATCGTTTATTTCAGTTACGTGGTTTTTGCTAACAACGTCCCTGCTGTGCGCAACGCGCATGGATCTAGGCAGCGCGGCGGAAGGATAAACAACATGGCGCATCGGAAAACCGAGAGTTTGTTCCATTCACCGGTAAATGTCGTTTTAAATTACCAAAAGACATCGCGTCAATAGTCGTGTTCAAGATGGTCAAGGGGAACGCCCTTACCGGCAGATGACAGCGCGAGAGAAATCCCAACAGCTTACGGCAGTAGAAGCCTTTATGCTCTTCTCTGATTGGTTCCCTCTGCTGTCTGTTAGGTGAGCTTTGTTCCGCCCTAGAAATCCAGTTGACTCGGGGGGCGACCAGACTCATCCGCTGGTGCAGCGGTGAGGCTGGATTCTCCAGGCAACAAGAGTTTATCACTGTGCGAAACCAAAAGTTCTGCTGCTAAATCAACATTTGTGAATAAAGTTCAATGTAAAAGTTACATTCAGGTGAAAAAATGGCGAGGAAAAACACTGTCTCGAGCTTCAGGCGACAGACGTCTGTCAGACCGGTTCAGACCTGATCCAAACTGCTACTCTTGTCCCGTTTTGTTGTTTAATCAAAAGGTTTCCCCAGTTAACCAGATGGACAGCTCTTGAAAAGTGATGTCGACCGATAATCCCTCTATAGTCCAGTACAATGCAACATAATGTAATGAGATACAATGTGATATATTAGCTTTATACAGCCTAATGGTCATACTATTTGAATATACTGTAACACAGAAGGGCCTATACTTTAAATGTGGCCCTTGATATTTTCAACACAAAATACAAGTTATTCTATTATTAAACATTGCAGTTTTAAACTAGTTTGATAAAGTTCAAGATTGTAAGTATCAACACGTGTTCAAATGACTAGTTGTAGCATTGATTAGTATGTGAATACTGATACTTTGAACAACCCTAGTGACATTGTGATGGATTGAGTGTGTATGTCTTCACAGATTCAGACCTGTCAAACCTCTGCTGGTACTACAGTAGTGCCGCCTTGTCCCGAGCGGGGCTTCCTGTCGCTGTAATTAGTGCTGTCACTTTGGTGACCTTCACAGTCACTACACAGATGGAGGCTTTAGGCTGGAGCCGGATCGATCCTCTGTCCCACCCACAGGCCCCTCCTCCTCCAGGCTCAGGACCGGGACAACACCAGCACGTGCACCCACAAAATGTCCTCATGTGACGAAGAAACGAATGTAGACAAGGCTTGGGAAACTAACCAAGTTTTTTTTCCTCACACTGCTCTTTCTGCTTATTTAACCCTTAGATGAATATGTGGGGTCAAAACTGACCCCAGGTGTTGTTATTTTGAGAAATCTTTGAAATTAAGTGTTTTGAAATATGAAAAGTATTTACATTTCATATTTCATGTATTCCTCATAAAACTTGTTTGTGACATGAGGCCACAGCATTTAAATTTCTTTTAAATATATACTTAAGTATGATATGATATGTAAGATATTTTATCTTTTGTATCACTACCCCACTCTTCCATAAGTGGGGTCAAATATGACCCCAACCATTTCCTATAGAATCTCAAGGGTAAGCACTAGGAACTTTTGATTCTTATCAGTTGTACCTGTCAGTTTACATTTACTGTTGCACTTACACATCTGATGAAGCAGTCAGGAGGTTATTTGTACTCAGCATCACACATGTTAGGCTGCTGTGATGTGATTGGGCTTAAACACCGCCGTTTCAGACTCCAAACCAATCAGGCTGCTGGAAGGCAGATGGTTTATCTTTAGTTTGTGAAATCACAAATATCGCGAGATAAACCATCTGGATGGCCAGGTTTGATCACAACCAAATGTTCTCTTTTTTCACAGGGAGAAAAGAGAACATGTTTTGTGTGTTCATGTGCGTGAACAATGTTATAGTCCCCAGTTCTAGTTGTATTTTTGTTCGTTCTTCATAATCAAACCGACAGTCACAAAATGGATTTTGACATTTTTTTAACCTGACTAATTTGTGTTTAAATGTGAACATAAAACTAATAAATTAACATGTCAGGATGCTCTTTTGTTGTTCAAAATATAATAAAAAGCATCATCTATAAAAAATGTTTTTAATGTTTTTGCAAAAATGTTTTGATTCTAAGTAGCTCATGGAAAAGTGTAGGTATTGGTAGGCCATGCATCTAAGGGTTAATAAACTAATTAAACATGGAAGCGCCAAAACTTAAATGAAACAAAGCTTTCAAATTGTTTAAGACAATAATTAAGTTCTCAAATTAACATACAAATGAATGCATCTGCAGCATAATAAATTGAAGTTTTGACTCCTAGTTAGTTTAGTTAGGGCTGAACAATCTGGGAAAAAATATAATATTTGATCAATCTTGATTTTCTTTTCAATTTTGTTTAGCCTTTTAAAAAACAAATTAAAAAGTGTCATTCATGAACAAAAAAACAAAAACTTTTAATGTGTCCCATTTATTCCATTTTTTAAAACTATATCAATATTCTGCCTCAAAGTTTGACCTATGCTCCAAACTACAAATTTTTACTAACAAAAGATTGTTTTTTGATCTTTCGATAGAAAACAACCAAATAATTGACGATTCGTTTCGATTCAATCTCTCGATTTTTGGATTTATAGCCTAGCCCTAAGTTTAGCTGCACAAATCCACAAAATGGCACTCTGTCATCTAGTGGATGGCTTTCTATACAATGTGAGTTGTGTATACATTTTCGTAGTGTTTTGGCGCTTCTGAATGACATATGTCACAGACTATCACAGAAATATAACTGCTTTACGCTAACTTCAGTTTCATTCCTCCAGACCTACCATGCATATGAACAAACAAATAATAAAATCTCTGTCAAATTATAACTAAGACTTGGAAAACTCTAAACTAGCCCAGTTGTTTTTGATTAGTTCAAGCTGTGTATAAAGACTAACAGCCCAGTGTTTAATGAAAAGACAAAAGTCCACATGAGCAGCGTTCCCTCTGAGACGCTGCTCATCATCAGCTCCTCGTGTGGCCGCTTGATTAGTTTAATGATATAATGGTGTAATTACAGGTTAGTCAAATGATTGTTCCCTGTTGTTGCCACTGAGAACATTCGGCAAAGGGCAGTGTATTTATTAGTATTGATAAAAACAGGTTTGTCTGTGTAACATACCCTTTAAAACCTAACATACCCTTTAAAACCTTCAGACGCATTTGTCCACCAAAACCTACACATCTTGATGTTAGCTTTTTAATTTTGACCTTGTTTGGTGTGATAGTCCTTCTGGTAAATGTTAGTTATTGTTAAGTTGCAAATTATGAACAAATTAACAAATGAATGTTAAAAAATACATAAAGTATTCTTTGCACAGGGTTTCCGCTAGGATTTTTCGAGAGTGTGGCATGGAAGGGGGGATGTCGTAGTCCGGGGGGTGAGGGTTGGGCGCCGCGTGCCGGGCCTGTCACTTTAAAGTCTGGCAACATCGAGTGCACCGTGTTCTCACTTCTTTCCAGCCCACAGCACCTCCGCCCGGGTTCACAAGCAGCAAGTCGGACAGTCTTGTTAAATATTTTGTCATTCTACATTACATTCTTAACATTGATTTAAGGAGTCTTGAAAACATTTTTACAGTTAATATAGAGGGATTTTTTGTTTCTCAACACGGGCGATGCGCGCACCATTCCTGTAGAAAGAGCCTCCGCACATAGACAGTAGAAACAAGTCAAAAAAGCTCCGTTGTCAGCTAACGTCAAGAGTTTATCACTTTGCGGAAACAAAAGTTCTGCTGCTAAGTTAACATTTATGGATGAAATTTGATCCTACGACCCTTAGAAGTTACTTTCAGGTAAGTGAGAAAAACGGCGAGAAAAACGCTGACTCAAGCTTCAGGGATAGACGTCTGTCAGACCGGTTCAGACCTGATCCAAACAGCTAGCTGTCATCCTGTTTCAGTGTCCCCATGTAAACAAATGGAGAGGCGTGCTTTCTGCATGACACATGCACAGTATTGCGAAAACTGACGTCGACCGAAAATCTTTATCTATAGGTTAACAATCTATACAATGTTTTTATACGTTTTTTTCTAATTTTGGTCAGAACAGAACAAGCATTAAAAATAGGAAAAACACACACTAACTTGAAAAAAATATATAAATCCTTCTGTTCTTCAAATAAGGGCTGTTGTATTGTCACATTTATTTAAGAAAGTCAAACATGCTAAAATTACGATAAACATTGAGTCAACCAGTTTTAAGAACACTGAAATATTAAGGTTGTCGTTTTTATAATGTTGTCACAAATTTGAAGACAGATTTTAGCACGTTGTTGTTGGACTAGCAAAATATTGCCCGATTATCGTTATTGATATACACCAAAAATCATCAAGACATTCATTTTGTCAATATCGTCCATGCCCTAATACAGCCAGTTAAAAAATTCATCAGATGAGCATTTAAACAGGCTCAAAGTCATCTTAGAATGTCTGAGTTGACTGTAACAAAGACGGTTACATCAAACTAACTCACCCTTTCTTCTAAATATACAGGAGTTAGTGTCATTTTAGGAGAAAAATTAACAAACAAACAAAAATGTAGGAAAATGGTGAGAGGTAGGGGAGAGCGGTTACCAAAAGGCACTTTTTTTAACTTTGATTTGAATTTCTCAAAAACAGAAATTCTCACATGAACCATTTTAACAACAGAGAAAAGCTCAAAGTCTGTGTAACTAATGAATCCAGCTGCTGTTCTCTATCTTATTCTGATCAGAAGTTATTGATCATTAAATGTTATTTGATCACCTGTAACAACCAACCCCAAGTCTGGGTTGGTTGTCACAATGTTATGTCAATGCAACACAGTCTCACAAGAAGGCGTACATATAGCACGACACAAAAATAGCATATTTTTAGCACGATATCAGTCCTGTTTTGCGTACTTATGTTACGCCGTACATATAGCACGATATGAAAAAGCGTAAAAATGGCACGAGTTTTGGTTGAAGCCACGTGGAGACGTTTTCTTCAGGTGAAACGGTTAAGTTCAGGCAAAAAGTTACTAAAATGGTTAACATTAGGGTTGGGGTAGGTTAAGATTAGATGTAGGATTTTGTTCATTTTCATAAATAAGAACACGTCTTAACAACCACCATTGAAATGAACGGGACTGTGATGCGTACTATAATTACGCAAAAGAGCCGTAAGCTCGTGCTAATCATACGCAATTTACATGTTGCGTTAAGTCGTGGTAAATGTACGCTTTCTTGTGAGATCGGGCTGGTCAGTGGATACCGATGACAAATGTGTCTTGTCGTTGGTTTGCTTTTTGATGTTGGATTTCATTTTGATTCAAGAATGTTTTACATTTCTGAATCAGGAGACGTTACATTACAAGAAAAAGAAATGCATTTTTGTCAAGATTCTAATGATAATGTAAAACTATATTTTTAATGTGAATTAGTGATCAATAACTTTTGAACAGAACAAGCTCCATGACAAGAATTTGATTTATTTTTTAGTTTAAACTTTACACTGATTTCCTGCATTGAATTGGAATAATTAAAAGACAGTATTTTTGAGAAAATCTGTCTTTTGTAAAAGTGTGACCACCAACCCCGCTCTGGCTGTGCTGCTGTTCTAGATAGAATCATATGTGACAACCAACCCCGACTGGACTGTTTTACTCTCACCTCAGATTTCTTCTACAGTTTTAAACCAGCTCAGATAAAAACTGTCCTAACTGTCACTCTGACTCTCCTCTTTGTAAAGTCAATGGTTTTAAGCTTTCAACACAATTTTTTGAAAAACTAGAACATTTTTTCTGAACATCTGAAAATGTACTTGTTGCTATGCATATTTTTTTGATGTCGTCTTATCACAATCTTGAACAAAAGTTTACAAAAATGTTTTAGCGAGTGAATTTGGTTCATTTAATGCACATTTTATTCGGACTTCAAATGCACCAATCACAAGATACAGAGATTGGGACAACCAACCCCGCTCTACCCTAACGCAACAATTCCTCAACAATTCCTCTGCAGTCAAACTTTGAGAACACAAGATCGTGCCGTCTTTGCATGTTTTCAAAGTGCAGATTTAAACTTAAGTCCTTTATTTTTTTAGCTCATTTCCCATCAGCAGAAAGCAGCCTACCTGGATTAGTTTGCAGCCGGTGAAAGCAACCAAGAAAATGGCCTTTGCTCGGTGTAGCGTCGCCTCGGCAGAATCATGCCAGTAGAGCTTTGCCGCACCACAAACGCGTCCAAATCCTGCAAAGAGAGCAGCTCGTCTGTATATTTCTGCTCGTCCGTCCAGCTCTCTCACCAGCGGTTCAATACGGACCCATGCGGAACCCGGGACAGAGGGCTCCGGGCCAAACTTGTGTCCGAGCGTATTGGACAGCAAGTGCAGATAGAAAATCCCTCAATAGCTCGTCGATACGCAGCAGCAGCACGGCCCTGTGGAAAAAACAGACAGGAAGTTATGAGAGCAGGTTTATGATGCGTACGCTATAGAGTTGTCCTATAGTTTAAATCAATAGGCTTTGAAACGATGGGGTTCAATTGTGCTTATGTGAAAGGCGACATTCAAAGACTTATGTGGTTATTTATGGCTTTTGGTAAATCGTTATCCTAGTTTTACACCAGTCAAGTCGCAGTCTGTAAAGAAACTAATAACAATAAATGTTAAGTTGAGTTGTAAACTTCAGTCTTGTTAAAACAAAACATTAGCGCGTGGTTGACCAAAGAAATTATTCTAAAGGTCTGACTGTTGTTGGAAATCCGGGTCACTATTACGTGACGTTTTTGCTCGCAACAGCACAAAGGGGAAAAATCAAACAGCTGTACATAAGGATGCATGGCACGACTGGAGTCAGACGCTCACATACTGAAGTTTGTAGATTTTCAAGTTTAGGGGTGCTTAGCAACCAGGGGATAAGATACTTTTTGCCTTTATAAAAACGCGCCACACGCTCTTTTTTCCCTCTCTGTGGATATTAATTATGGCAAAGGAACACATGAGAGTGCACATATTTTGTGTGATTTTTGTGTGTTCGGCCCTCCTCTGAGCATAGACTCTAATTTAGTCCCTCCTAAGTTAAGTTGTACTAATGTCACAGAAAAAAAGTTTCATCTGACATATTATTCAGTGCACAGATTGTCTGAGAATTACTTCTTCCTCTCCTACTCTCTGCTCTCTCCAGTATATTCACAGTGATTACTTTATATTGCATTTTATCCTATGAAAAAAAGTAAATAAAAGTGTGTAATCAGGGTCACACTGTCTGCCCTGGGGACTTTTTGGCCAAGTTGCAGGTAATTTACTGTATTCTTGTACACTTTAGAGGTTTTATAGTCACACCAAATACAAGTCTTTATGTTTCCATAGGTTCATTTTCCAGTCTGGTCTGTGTGTCTCCTCTTGTGCTCTTCACACATGAACCTTCAGTCTGGTTCACAAAACGTCTAAGTCTTTGTAAGGACATCTGAACACAAGTTTATAATGATGATGATTAAATACTGATGGAGTGAGGAGTTAACATTATTTCACAATAAACTCAGCTTTCACACAGAATAAATCACATAACTGCCAAATTATGTATGAAAACACTGTATAACTTCTAAACATTCTAAATGTCCTAGTTGTAGACATGGCCCAGTCTGCATCAGTGTTTATATGTTAGAGTATACACTTTACAGCACACAAGACTTATGCACATCAGGATTATACTGTTTGAAGCTCCTTCTTGGACAAATGTAAGCTGTAATTAAACTGTCCTGCAGTTCTCTGTGCCATCGTTTGAGTTCTGGCTGTGATTCTGTGCTACAGGTTCATCATAGTGGTATAATTACACAAAATGGTCTTTTGTTTGGTTTGCATACCTGGTATTTACTTATTGTGCTGTCGTTGAACAGACATAGTTCTTCTTCGTGTGTTCCTCTGGGGCACTGGTATGAATTGGTGTGTCGTAACTTCCTCTTCCTCTTACAACTTCATATGTGGGAAAAGGTTGGTTATCTACTTCAACCCCGTGTTTTAAGTGCATTTTAGTTATTATTTCACCTTTATTTCAGTCAGTGAACAATCTGTAATTGTATATAAGACAATATTAAGCCTTTAAGTTGTTCCAATGTTTTTATTTATTGTCTTCTCTTGTAGTTTGGGCAGTCCGTTGCAGCACATGTTGACGCTGGTCATTTTGATTGTAATCCAGATTAAACCCAATTGAAGGTCCGTCTGTGTCTCATGGCTGTCCGAAGCACACAAACACAACGCAGAGCAGAAAAACAGAGGGTTACACCTGTCACATTGTTATTCCTAATTACATGTTTGTTGTCTCCCTCAGGTTGCACCGTGCACACACAGGCCGAGGTGTTCTCTGTTTGATTAAAATGTGCCACTGCCAAATCACAGATTTCATCAGAAGAGGATTGGACTCACAATGGTGTATGACAACTGTTTAAATATGCAGATTCAATATGCCGACCAGCCAGGTGAACCTGTAGAGGCCCAGGCTCATTTCTATCACTTGTTTCTCTCTCTCTTTCTCTGTCCTCTCTCTCTCTCTGTCTTCTCTCTCTTCTCTACTGTCTCTCTTTCCCCACTCTCTCTCTACTGTCTTTCTCTACTCTCGCTCTTTCTCTACTGTTCTCTCTTTCTCTACTCTCTCTCTACTGTCTCTTCTTTCTCTACTGTCTCTCTCTCTCTTTCTCCTCTCCTCCCTCTTTCTCTCTTTCCCTACTCTCTCTACTGTCTTTCTTCTTTCTCTCTTTCTCTACTCTCTCTCTATCTCTCTCTTTCTCTAACGTCTCTTTTCTCTCTTTCCCTACTCTCTCTACTGTCTTTCCCTCTCTTTCTCTACTCTCTCTTTCTCTCCTGTCTTTCTCTACTCTCTCCCTACTGTCTTTCTCTCTCTTTCTCTACTGTCTCTCTCTCTACTCTCTCTCTCTTTCTCTCCTGTCTTTCTCTCTTTCCCTACTCTCTCTCTCTACTGTCTTTCTCTCTCTTTCTCTACTCTCTCTATTTCTCCCATCTTTCTCTACTCTCTCCCTACTGTCTTTCTCTACTCTCTCTCTTTCTCTCCCATCTTTCCCTCTTTCCCTACTCTCTCTACTGTCTTTCTCTCTTTCTCTACTCTCTCTCGCTCTCCACTGTCTCTCTCTTTCTCTCTCTCACCATCATTAGATGTTTTTATGTTTGAATATTACGTATATTTAAATAATTTGTACCTTTTAGCCTAATACTTTTAATGGTTTAGCCCAGTGTTTCCCAACCAGCGGTACTTGGAACCCACGGGGACACAGTTTACATATACATGGAATATATTAAAACAATAAAATTCAATGGTTATAAATAAAAATATAAATCAGTAAAGATAAAATACCCCTATGTAAACACATGACATATGGTACTCCGTGTGTGAGATCATGATTAGAGGGAACTCAAGACGATAAAGGTTGGGAATCAGTGTAGCCTGTGTCTTTTCCCGCTTTGCCTACTAGTTTTCTTAGCCTAGTCTTCACCAAAACAGTGCACCTTTATGTAGCTCCCGTTTGGCTACTTTGGCTCTTTCACCTCTGTTTTTAGGAGAGCTGTTTCTTCTCTTCTCCTCCAGCAAAATGAGCCGACGCAATTGTGGATCGGGGCTCGCTCAAAGAGACATGAAGTAAATAGGACAGTTTATCAAGCTGTCACGTCTTCCATTCCAAAGGCAGAGACTCGGGCAAAAGAGCTAGTTCCAACTAACCATTGTTTGTGTGCATTTTTCTAACCACACAACTATTGCTCATTGAACTTGTCCATGATGTGCCACCTTTACGCTCTTCATACCAGCCCGTGAAGTGGAGACAGCTGGAAATGGACTAATGCAATGAGGAGGGCATTTATTCGAAAGCCAAATCATGTGTGACCAAGCAGCGTGTGGCAGCGGTATCTTCTCCTATAAAATCTCTCTTCAGAGCATGAGTGCGTGAAGCGTTTAGTGTGAAATTGAGTGCAGAAGGCGGCCTCTGTAAGTGTACCGATACTAGGGCAATTCGATTAAGGCGGATTACAGTTCTAGGGACATTTATCTGATCTAATGCTCAAGGGAAACGTTACCTAAGAGGGCCGTTAGCACAAATGTGATGATACGCTGCAGCCCATAGCGCACTGGAGTTGACCCATGCTTTAATATATAAGATGTGCAGTCAGAATCATTTGTTTTGTCTTAGTTTTGCTTGTGTGCATTGGGACACTACTTTAAAGGCATTTTTTTGCATTTTTTCAAGTGAAACTAAAGAAATAGGCAACTTATAATTAAATTATCCAAAAAAACATATAAACAAAAAATACATAAAGGTTGTATGGAGGATTTTTCAATCCAACAGTGTTGCTGTGTTTCAAATGATGCACATGTGTTTCTCAGGCACGCCCTCACTCAACTGGCAATGATTATTAGAACATGAGGTTTGCTTGACAGTTAACAGCAATAGATAACGAGTACCTCGTTATCTATTGTCAATTTTATGCTATCATGTCCAACTTTATTTTTTTATTTTTTTTGTTTAGCATAATTACAAGCTGTACAAATTACTTACAACTGTTTTGACCAGACTGACAACAAACATTTTTTGAATCCTCATACACTTTAAGTTTACCTAGCAATTTTAGATGCATATGAGGATCCCTTGCTTATGAAGCATCCGAATGATTTTTAGGGTGCATTCACACTAGCATTAGTTAGTACGCTTTAATCGAACTCTAGTTCTTCTTTTGTCCAGAAAGTCCGGTTTGTTTGGTCAGGTGTGAATGGGCGATCGAACTCTGATGCGGAACAAAAATGTAAACTCTGGTCCGCTAAAAACTTAGCTCTCAGTTCGGTTGAAGTGAACTCTGGTACGGTTCGAATGTATCTGTAAACGCCAAGAGAACCGCAGGCCACTTCAAAAGCAGGAAGAGGACTACAGAGCAGTGCATTGTGGGTAAATACAACCAACATAAACGCACTTTGTTGGAACTAATAAACAAAACCTTAGCAGAATTGTTGCCCTGTTGTCAGGCGGTGGTGTAGCAGGACATAAATGAATTAATTAATGGAAATCAAAATTAGGCCAACTTGGATGGATCAAGTGCGCCCTCTCCTGGTCACACATCAAACAGAGCTCTAGCCTTTCACCTCATCTCACGCTCATGCTGAGCCCATTGTTGAATGGTTTGCCTGGTACGGTTGCCAAAAATACAGCATTACTAACACCGCTAAAATCTGACTGACACGCCATGTTGTTTGCACGTATTGAGCGGTGTTTCTTGTTCAGGTTTTTTTTGTCTTGTTTCCTTCCCGGGGTTTTGGATACAGCGCCCCACATGTGAAGGAGTGGACAAGCTTCTCAAAAGAGCAGTGTGAAAGTGAACCGTTCCAGTTGAAAATGTAAACAATGTTTCAATTTTGGATCCCCAATCGAACCGAGTCTCCTGGACTATTAAGTGTGAAAACAACCTTAAACTCAAAGATTTTGTCACATTTTCTGTACTGTACTGTATATTATTTGGTCACAGCCCTAAAACCACTTAATGAGTTTATAAACAAGCTTTAAAAATTCATACCAAAAAAACCAAGGCAGTACCACATTCCCCTATTCTGCTAAATATGAATTCTTAAACTTAAAAATCTATTTTATGCAAATGTTTGTCTGCTTTTGAAAATTGTTCGTGGAATAGCTGCACCTTGTTGCTTTGTGTCTGTATAAAAATCAACGATTCCAAGACAAGACTGAGTCCAAATGTGCTCCGAAACGAGACCAAAACAGTCTCAATACGACTCCCTTTATTAATATTACTTCCAGTTTTAGACCATAATGTGCAGCAGTGGCTAATAAACACTTACTGCGGGCGACTGGCACAATCTGATCTCTAATGTTTTGGTGAAATGACTGGACAATAGTTTTTGATTGGAGTCCCCACTCCATTCGTTGGATTTATTAAATACATTTTGCCAGACGAAAAACAAGGCGTATTTTTCGTCTTGAAGAGTCTGAAAACAAATGATTTCGGTGCATTCATAACAGCCCAGGAGGTAAAGAGGGACGCCCAGTGATGAAAGTGTGCGGGTTGGGCCTCTAGTGTCCCTCATCAGGTTTCTCCATTTCCATTCAAGGGAGGTTTGGAGAAAAGGTAGTATTCTTTCAACACAATACACTGTTTAGCTGTCAGACCTATCGTAGCCACAGATGAGATTATTGGCAGTTTTTCATTCAGGTATGCCATTTTGTTTGGGCAATTTTTCAGAGTTTATATTCCAATTGAACACTTCATTTATCCAGATAAAGTGTGTGTTTTAATATGTTTGAGCAGCTTCTAATTTCGAAGAATATTAGAAAAATCGAATTGCGATTTTTTTGTTTGATATTGCGATTTTGATTCGATATTTGATATTTATTGACATGTGTATAAAATGTTTTTTTTCTGTTGAGCATAATATTTTGCAACAATATTAAAAATAAACTGCCTACTAATGAAATGTTTAACTGTACACACATTTAAGGCATTAATACTTCTTAAGCTACAACCAAGATTGATGTTGTGCTTGATAATTAAGTTGACCTGTATAAACAGTAACTAAAGTAACTTAAGACTATTATTAACCTGTAACCTGTGACAGAAATATACATCTACACCAGCAGATGGCGCCAACTTCCTCTGTAGAGCTCTGGCGTGTTAGACTGGGAAAAAAAAAATCGCTAAAACTCCCAAAACAACGTTTTCTCATAAGGACTGAGAAAACCTGCGTGACACTGCAGTGTTTAAGGACTAATGTCAGTCTGCAGCTTTTTTCACTTGGATTTTATGTTTGTGAAGAAAACAGACTGGAATTGCCAGAGAAACTATCGGTGCTTTGCTTGTTTAGGTAAGCAGCTAACGCTAGCAGCATCTGCAAAACGTAACTCTTTATTTATGAATGGTTTTATTGAATACGTACTAGAGCTGTCATGAAGCATGTTTATAGACTTTTGTTTAGTCGTGTTGTGCAGTTTGAGGCCAGTCGTGTGGTGCTGCCTGTGTTCACTTTGTAGTGCGCTGTCTCCAATAAAAAAAAAAGAGGCTTATGCGTAAGAAAAGGAGGAATATCGAGGCCTTTGCGATTTGGTAACCGCAGTTGTCAATATCGCGGTATGATTCGATATCGATATATCGTGCAGCTGAAGCAAAAGACAAGGTGCGTCCATTTAACCAGTGTAAACTAGCATGTTTTTGATGGAGGCATTTTTAAACTCAAAAGCAGAAAAAATGTCTGGTCAGAACTGTCAGGGTATGTATCGTGACTTACTCTGTGGACCTGCACAGACTTTGGTGAATTACTTTTTCATAGATGAACTTCAAAGAGGTGATTTTTACATTGTTTGTCTGTTTTACTTTGCTACACCCAGTAGTAATAGTAATTATGTTTTTGATTAACTTAGTCCAACAAAATTGGTTGTTTGTAGCTCTGAAAATCTGTTAGCTCTTGTCAAAGGCTTTGCTAAAGCAGGAAATAAGGGTATTGTTCATAAAATTGAACAGTTATAGATTTCTAAATAAAACAGATCAGTTTGAACATGAAACTCCACTTGCACAGCTGGGTAAGGTCAGGTTGACATTAGACACAGATGTCCTAGTTACAGTTTACAATGAAAGGACATTTTAACCAAGATAAAACCACAAACTTTTAATGCGTCGGCTATGAGTTTTTGTCTTTTTTGCCTCCATTGGTGCTGTGACATCACCGTGACGTGGCATGAAAAGGGTCTATTGGAATTCTGAATAGGTTGCATTCACAGTTCCCCTACTGTCTGGCAAAGCCGTGTAAGCAGCCTACAAGACACATCACCATACCAGCCTGAGAAAGCTACTACAGAAAAGTAGCTGAATCAATTTAAAGCAGGTAAAGAAATGCTCCTGTCTGACAAAAAGAAAAACATTTTTGAAAACTAATGATTGGTGTTGTTGTGGTCTTCTGTGTGTTCCCAGCTGTGCACTGGTATAAACTGGGGTATCGTTTCCTTTTGCAGGGTAAATGCTCAATATTTGGATCCGGAGGACGGTGATTGAGTTTAGGAGAACGGGTAAGTTTAGGAAAAGGCTTAGGGTAAAAGTTAAGATAAAAAATACGACAGTTTAAGCCCCTCATTACCATAGCAACCTGTTCACTTCTGTCCCTCCAGGTGGGTCATCCTTTCATATTTATTTTCATCGTAACACATTTGTACTTGTTTTTAGGTTCATATTGAGTGCTTATTGCTACAATGTTTTAATTTATTAGCGTGATCTGGGCAACTTTTTTTTTTACATGTGCTGTCTGCGGTTAAGGTAAGATAATGTTTATTAAGCACAATGTACAATTACATTAAGCCCAATGGCAGAGATGCTTGTCCACATTGTAGCTTTTACAGCTCATTTCCATCTGTAGTACTGGGGAGGGGGGGCACATTGGACATGCTTTTAGTTGTAGGAGGAAACCTACGCAGACACGGGGAGAACATGCAAACTCCACATAGAAAGGCCCCGGGTGGCTCGGGAGTCGAACTCAGGACCTAGCTCAACTCAGGATATCTAGCTATTGTAAAGAAGAAGAAGAAGAAGAAGAAGGAAGAAGAAGAAGAAGAAGAAGAAGAAGAAGAAGAAGAAGAAGAAGAAGAAGAAGAAGAAGAAGAAGAAGAAGAAGAAGAAGAAGAAGAAGAAGAAGAAGAAGAAGAAAAAAGGAGTGAAGAAAAAGGAGTGAAAAAAAGGAGTGAAGAAGAGGTGAAGAAGAAAAGGAGGAGGTGAAGAAAAAGAAGAGGTGAAGAAGAATAAGAGGAAGAAGAAGAGGAGGAGGGGAAGAAGAGGTGAAGAAGAAGAGGAGGTAAAAGAAGAGGTGAAAAGAAGAAGAGAAGAGGAGGAGAAGAAGAAAAGGAGGAGGTGAAGAAAAAGAAGAGGTGAAGAAGATGTAGTAGAAGGAAGAATGAAGAGAAAGTGAAGAAGTGGAGGTGAAGAAACTGAAAAAATAAGTGAAAAAGAAGAGGTGAGGAAGGAAAAGAAGAAGAGTGGTGAAGAAGAAGAAGAGAAGGAGGGGAGAAGAGGTGAAGAAGAAGGTGGTGAAGAAGAGGAGGTAAAGAAGAAGAGAGAGGAAGAAGAGAGGAATGAAGGGATGAAGATATGAAGAAGAAAAATAAGAAGAGAAGGGAAGAAGAGGAAGTGAAGAAGAAAGAAGCAGAAAAAAGTAGAAGTTGAAGAAGTAGAGGAAGAAGTAAAAGTAACAATAATAACAATAATTAATAATAATAATAATAATAATAATAATAACAATCTGAAAACTTTCTGAACAAAATACAAAAAAGTTACCAGAACTCAAAATGGCTTCTCCAGATCCAAAACCTTTGTACAAACTTAATGATCAAACACATCTGTTTTGTGGCGGGCCTTATGATGCACAATGGAGACTATAATTTGAGCTATTTTGCAACAATCCTGAAAATAGCCTACTATTATCCCTCCGTCTGTGATCCTAATGAATAGTGGCCGTATAGTGCTGGTCTGATCATAATCGCAGCTTGTCTGTCGGTGTGCGCACATCCTGTACTCCGCCAACGCCGCGCTGACGTATCCGGCCTCTTTAAGTCATTATTTCTCGTCTGGGCAGCGGCCGTCGGGAGCGAAAACCTCGGAAACACAACACAACTGAACAGCCAGGATACGATGTTGGAATTCAGAAAAAAATCTACAAAAATGTCAGAGGTTAGTATTTCACGAATGATAATGTCTTGGGTTGTGACACTTTATTTTGTTCAAACTCCAAGCAATGTCATTGTTATTGTTGTTTTTTTTTATGTTAATATTTTTTTTTTTTTTTTTTTTTTTTTTTTATAAGCAATGTGTAAAACAAAAAAAAAAAAAAAAAAAAAAAAAAAAAAAAAAAAACTCAATGCTTAACATTAAGTAATGTTTAGTTATTACAATGTACAAATCTTAAATTGTAAAGAAAAATGATCAGCAGTGTTGGGAAAATATTGAGTTACACTACTTATTTTACCCCAAGAAATAACTATTACTTTGGGATTACTTTGTTGCAACACTGATCAAAAATAGTATTTAAATTTTTTTATTGGCATTTAAACAGAGGTAAACAACAAATAAGGTCTTAGTTCACTCTGGAGTGACTCAGCAAATAAAAGTGTGTTAGAAGATTTTTATTGAGTCTATAACTTTGGCGGTCAGACCCCAGCAGAAGACATGATTAGATCTGGAATAAGTCTAAGGCTGAGCACTAGTGGTGGTAGAGTGAAGATTATGATGCAGAGAGAGATCAGGGGCGATGAAGACGATCCAAAAAGTGGGCGATGAGGACATCCCCCGTCCATAGACCCTCTATTTCGGTATGGATAAACTCCTTGCGGATGAGGGATAGGGAACAGGTGAGCTCGTTAGGTGGGGAGAAGACAGTCTTCCAGGTCATCTAAATAAAGTAAGTTACAGCAACATTAAGTTACACACAATACTGATGGTCCGTTACCTTTTAGGCTTAAAATGAATGAAACAAATAAGTCGGATCCTTTTTTCCAGAAACTTTACCATTTTCTGATTGAAAATAAACTTTTTGTTATCTGAGCACTTTATAGTGGCTAACTAACATAAAAAGTCTGTCAAAATGTGTCTATTTTTGAGTAAGAAGTTGCTTTGAACAGAAAATCTGTGAATCACAATATGAGATTTCACCAAGGAATAGGATTTGATTTGTATCGACCAGTCCTAGAAACAGGTGAATTTTATTTAAGCTTAAAAAACATTAGTTTGAATCGTGATAAAAATCAAAATTGTGGTCCTCCTCTAAATCCGAGGCCATGGTTCTCGACCGGAAAAAGATGCCTTGCCCTCTCCAGGTGGGTGGAGAGAGAGCCCATGTGGAGGAGTTCAAGTATCTCGGGGTGATGGAGCGTGAGATTGAGGTGGATCGGTGCAGCGTCTGCAGTGATGCGATCGCTGTACCGGATCATTTAGGTGAAGAAGGAGCAAAGACAAAGCTTTCGATTTACCGGTCAATCTATACTCAACAAAAATATAAGATTAGATGGACTTAAAGATCTAAAATTCATTCCAGATACACAATATTACCATTTCTCTCAAACATTGTTCACAAATCTGTCTAAATGTGTGATAGTGAGCACTTCTGCTTTGCTGAGATAATCCATCCCACCTCACAGGTGTGCCACATCAAGATGCTGATCTGACATCATGATTAGTGCACAGGTGTACCTTATACTGCCCACAATAAAAGGCCACCCTGAAATGTGCAGTTTTGTCTCACAGCAAAATGCCACAGATCCCACAAGCATTGAGGGAGCGTGCAATTGGCATGCTGACAGCAGGAATGTCAACCAGATCTGTTGCTCGTGCATTGAATGTTCATTTCTCCACCATAAGCCGTCTCCAAAGGCGTTTCAGAGAATATGAAAATGTCCCAGTTCTTGCATGGCCAGCATACTCACCGGACATGTCACTCATTGAACATGTTTGGGATGTGCTTGACCGGCGTATACCACAGCGTGCACCAGTTCCCACTAATATCCAGCAACTTCGCACAGCCATTGAAGAGGAGTGGACCAACATTCCACAGGCCACATAGACAATCTGATAAACTCTATGCGAAGAAGATGTGTTGCACTGCATGAGGCAAATGGTGGTCACACCAGATACTGACTGGTTCTGAGTCCCCAGACCGCCAATAAAGCAAAAACAAAATGCACATTTCAGGGTGTCCTTTTATTGTGGGCAGTATAAGGTACACCTGGCACTAATCATGATGTCAGATCAGCATCTTGATGTGGCACACCTGTGAGGTGGGATGGATTATCTCAGCAAAGCAGAAGTGCTCACTATCACACATTTAGACAGATTTGTGAACAGTGTTTGAGAGAAATGGTAATATTGTGTATCTGGAATGAATTCTAGATCTTTAAGTCCATCTCATGAAAAATGGGAGCAAAAACAAAAGTGTTGCGTTATATTTTTGTTGAGTATACGTTCCAACCCTCACCTATGGTCATGAGCTTTGGGTAATGACCGAAAGGACAGAATCACGGATACAAGCGGTCGAAATGAGTTTCCTCCGCAGAGTGGCTGGGCGCTCACTTAGAGATAGGGTGAGAAGCTCAGTCACACGGGAGGAGCTCGGAGTAGAGCCGCTGCTCCTCCACATCATGAGCAGCCAACTAAGGTGGCCGGGCATCTGTACCGGATGCCTCCTGGACAAAGCCTCCCTGGTGAGGTGTTCCGGGCATGTCCCACTGGAGGAGGCCAAGGGGAAGACTCAGGACACGCTGGAGGACTATGTCTCTGACTGTCTGGGAACGCTCGGATCCTCCCGGAAGAGCTGGAGGAGTGTGTCTAGATAGGGAAGTTGGGCCTCCCTGGTCAGACTGCCGCCTCCGCAACCCAAAGCCGGATAAAGCGGAAGAAGATGGATGGATGGTGATCTAGTTAACAGAAAATTGTGATATACATTTTTTATACACATACATATCCCTGCAGGAAGTGTGTTTGTTATTGTTTTAAGCCTGAACTAGTTGCTGTTTGCAACGACAATTAACTTGCCCTGACTTCTGAAGATTTGTGAGTCATTATGGTGGAGAAGACTCAGAAAGCTTCAGTGAGCAAGACAGTCAAATAAAAATGTAAACAGAGCCTGGGCTAGCTCAAATGTCGTGTGCAGTATATCAAACATTTCCTTTACAAATGTGACAGCCACGCTTGCTTTAGTAAAACAAAGTCAGCTTTATTGACAGTAGTAGAGTAGTGCTGATAAAGGCAGGAGCCGGGGGAAGCTCGAAAACTGTGCAGAACTCAGGTATAAAACCATCATAGCATCATAGTGTTCACTCGACGGCCCTGGTCACCGCACCGAAGCCCCCTCCCACGAGAACAGCCTAAACATGTAAACTTTATCATGTACAGTACAAAACATGCATCCCATGTTTGTCCACGACTATCAGCCTCACAATGTACACCGTATGCACAGAGTCAGAGATGCAACAACACAGCCACGACAGCCGTAAAGGTTCAATATGCTTTGGTCTGGACAGTTTGGATTCATTGTTTTTTAGCTTAACTTTAGTGTTAATAAGTGTCAACTCCAGTGTGACAAGAAGGGTATTAAATGTATAAAAAGGTAAGTCATGTGTGTTTGAAAGGGCGACAAAGAATAAATAAATAAAGCAAATATTCTAAGTGTGTGCAAATACAAATGTTATGGAGACATCTTGGACTAAAAACATTGTTGAGTAGAGCAGATATTTGATCTTTAAAATAAGAAAGATGATCCTACTGGACTAGGACTCACATGCAGCAAGTGTCGAGGAGAAAAACAAACTTCCTCTTCCAAACTACTGCATTCTTCATGTATGGAGGGTTAAATATAATCTCTGCTCCATGAAAGAGGCTGAATCTATAGAATCTGCATCAGAAAGTAGAAAAGTGATGCTGCCTTCTCACCTATAACACAGCTTTTATTGGTTTAAAGATGAAAAAAACACATGTCGTCATTGTTTTAATCATGTAAACCAGTGGTCCCCAACCTTTTTTCTTGCCGGGCCGGTACAGTCACAATTTTCTTTTTCGGGGACCGGTTGAGGTTGGGTAGCGCCAATAACAACAATGCAAAAGTGATTATTGTGCATATTTTTAGTTCCTATTGCTTTAGTTTGCCGTTTATTTAGTTAAATAGCACAATATTTTCATGGTAAAGCACAGGTAAGTAGGATAAACTATAAAATAAAAATAAATACATTTTAAAAGATTCTCTGGAGGCCTGGAGCAGATGGCCGTGGACCGGTTTTGAGCCCGCGACCAGTGGTTGGGGACCCCTGATGTAAACCTTGTATTTTTATCCTAAAAACATTATTTGATTATTGTGGCTCATATTCTTTCACCAAAAAGTAGTACACAAAAAATAACACTGACATGAAGTTTGATTTAGGAAAAAAACGTCATCTCAAAAGTCTCTCGTCAAACGCTGAAATCTAATGAAAACAAAGAATTTCAAATGCTATAAAAAAAAGAACGGATTAATGTAGAAGAACGATTATTTTTGTAAATGAAAGTAGACACTTGTACGTCTCATTGGATGTACAACATGTCAGGATTCCAGTTGCACAAAGTTTTTTGTGGAGCTGTGAATATTGCTTAAAGTAGCAAAAAGGCCTGACAGGGAAGGAGGGTCAAAGTGAGAACAGGACTGGCATTGAAAGAGTTAACTATTTGAGTTTGTAGCCGTGGTATAAACGCAATAACAATTAGGATTTGTTAAACACACAGCTCCTCCGTGTTTACCGCTTTGCGTAGTGTTTTCCCTGAGCATGAAATGACAAACGTATAAATAAAATTGAATAAATCGTAGCTTATACAAATTCTTTCCGCATATTGAACCATTAAGTTGTACCAAAGAGTCATAATCATTATATATCGACATGGTTGCATCCCCAACACAAAATCTTATCAAAACAATAAAATAAAACTCCACAAACTGTACACGTCCTTCACGAGACACAATTTCTTCAAAAACTTTTCAAGCTACTTTGAATTTATACAGCAAATCTCCTCGTACTAGTGGGCCATCAAAACAGCCTGAGGTAAAAGCTTTAGCACATGAGACATGAGCTTCAGTTTAAGGGCTAAAAAAAAAAAAATAAAGTACAAAAATGATCAAAATACCAGAGAGTAATCCATATCAACCATCACGAGACGAAATAAACACGAAAATCAACCGTTTGTATACAGCTCTCGTAAACATGTCTATACAAAGTGCCACGCCGGCTCCTGATACTTCACTAGATCATCTCACACTTCGTAGACCTATATGTAGTGCAACACAACTTCAACAAATGATTACAGTGACAAAAGGCAAAACCCAAAAAGGCAAGAAAAGGGTGAAATGGTTCTTTTTACCAACACATAATCTGTTTCTAGAGTTGTTACGTCTTGTCCACACGGCTTATTTATTTACTGATTCAAAAGGCAGTCAGATAAGTGTACATCTTTATCTAGACCAGGCATTCAATTGCCGGCTCAATCACCTCCACTATTATCTTCCACGACTTCCATTTTTTTTTTTTACGTATATTAGATTTTTGCTACTTTATGGTTTAGTCAGAGTATTCTTTATTTCCAGAGGCAGTTTATCGAGATCAGGCTTCTGATCCTCAATAAAATCTGGTTGCACAATATGTCATCGCTTTTGACACGAGGTTGTGCCAAATATTTAGAAGACTAGATTTGTTTCTGTATTGATAACAACTAATGCTGCAGTCTGTTTTATAGCAAGTAATAACCAAATCTGAATCTGGAATATCACACCATTAAACCAAATCTAAACCAGGACCAAATAAAGTCTAAGATTGTAAAAAATGTACAATGTTTGTCAGGATAATAAGTGAATAACGCATATCCATCGTTTTTTGTTGTTGTTGTTGTTTTTATCATATTTTAATGTCTTAAAACAAGATTTGCCAATAGAACAAAAACAAATGCTATTGCATTGTTTTATCTCGAATGCTTAAAGTTGTGGCCCAGCTTACACCTTCGGCCAAGAATTAAGGCTCGCTGAAAATAAAGTTGAATAGCCCTGATCTAGACTCTAAAAAGCATTCAAATGGTATCTTTTGAAGCTAGTCATGTTTTCTGCTCTTTTGAAATAAATACCCCAAAATTGTGATTAAGACTTTTTAAGGGCGTTATTTTAGATTCATTTATAACTTCTAAAACTGTGTAAAGTGTTACTAATGGACTTGTAAAATCCTGCTCAGTGACAGCCTCGGTGTGGACAGAGATGAACGTTTTCTAGAAGAACATACAGTATGTGTTTATAAAAACGCTGTGTGTCGGGCCCCTCAGTGTTTCTGTTTGCGGCCCTTGTCCACCTCGTCCAGGCCTGACGCGGACCGCTGCATCTCGCGGAGCTGGGAGTGGGTTCGCGGCTGCTGCTTCTTCAGCTTCTGCAGGTGGATGTCGATGGGGTCCAGCTCGGGTTCGGAGGCGGGTACGGGCAGGTACCCTTCGTCCCGGGGCAGACACATGCACCAGCCCGCGCCCGCCAGGTCCAGCTCGCTGTAGTTGAAGTCAGACTTCTTCAGCTTGAAGTCCACCATGTCGGCCGACTGGCTCATGTCCACCAGCAGGTTCCAGAAGACACAGCTCAGAATGATGCCCAGGAGCTGTGAGAACAAACAAGTTTTAATTATACTGATAATAATGATACAAATACTGATATTTGACTCCTGCTGTGACTGATACTCCGCACACACAGTGCAAAATCTATATATCTAGACTTGCTTAAAGGTAATTTTCACACTGCAAACACAATTAAGTTGTATATCTGACTACTTTCTCTCATAAATCCTTCAAAATATTGTTAATATGTATTAATTTTGGTAAGATTTTCTACTTAAAACCTTAAAACTTAAGACCTCTTTTAAAGTGAAACTGGAGTGGACCACCCAAAGTTCAGCCAATCAGAACACTGCATTCTGCTACTGAGTAGAACTAAAATTCTTTATTATTCAATTCAGACAGGTCAGGTCTAATTTTTTCACAAAGTGCTGCATTTATCAGACTTTTTGATGAAAAACTCAAGTACTATTTACAACTAAAAAAGTTAGGTACCCAACTTTAAAGTGGCATTCTGACTGGTTCTAAGAAAACAAAGATGCGCCAATGGGATAAGAACAGTTTTCTTGGCCATTAGCAAAGAAATTGGCTCGAAACATGAAGCAATGAAAAATGACCTAGGTCTCTGCAATAAATAGAGCTTAGATTAGTCACAATGCTGTGACATAAAGGGTTTTGTGGCATGATGATGAAGATGCAGTCTGTTCGAAAAACAAACTAAAAAAACAAATGCGATGCTTTAAAGTTGGTACTTAACTTTTTCAGTTGTAAATGAGTTGACTGTTGTGTTTTCCACAAAAGTACAGTATATGATAAACGCAGCTTTGAGAATTGTCTGAAATGAATAATAAAGAATTTTAGTTTAATCAGGAGCCGAGAGCATCTCTCTGATTGGCTGAGCTGGGTGGTCCTCTCCAGTTTCACTTTGCTGTTTGCAAAAGATGTTTATTGACCATAATTGTGAAACAAATTAATATATGTTGATATTAACCCTGTGACGAAGGACGTATGAGAAAAAATGGCCAGATTTTAATCTAAATTGTGTTTGCAGTGTGAAAATCAGCTCCCCACCTTTAATTGCTGCTCTTGCTTTAATCATTGTTTGAAAGAAAACACTCCGATCATGTGACATACACACTGTTCTCTGCTCGCTGCTGCGCTCCAGAACTCTGTGTCGTCTCTGTTCCTCTGCCACGCGTCAGAAATTTAAGTTTGATAAACAAATTAGCATCACAGTTGCGTCTTTTATCTACATTGTCTTTTATTACGATTCCAGTTGCACAAAGTTTTTTTGTGGAGCTGTGAATATTGTTTCAAATGAGCAAAAAGGCTGGCAGAGTAGAGGGTCAAAGCCAGAACAGGGCTGGAAGTGAAAGAGTTAACATTCAGTAATGTAATAACGTGTCTACTACTTTGTATCTGTAGATTGGTTTTATGTCTATGCATTTTATTGTGTTGGGAAGCACTTTGGTCACTTTGTGTTGTAAAGACTATATAAATAAAGATTGATGATTAAATGTCCTTATGTGTGTGGCCTGTTCTGTTTTTGACGTGACTAAAAATCACAAAAGATCTAAAACTCCTCTAGTGTGCAGCCGGCTTAAGTTATAAATGTGAGTTGTTAGTAGTAATAATAAAGTTTCCATTTCCCCCGTTTCAATTCCGTTTTAAAGATGACATTTGGAAAAACTTGCTCAAGAGGCAGAAAGGCTAACCACAGTCTGTAATGTTAATTGCATTTGAGACAACTATGGGGCCAAACACAGTCAGCTGCGCGGATCAAATCTCACAATAAATCTTCTTTTGGAAAAATACAGGCTGTAATTACTTTTTTTCTCTTTGGTCTGTGGCGCTCGGAGCAGCAAACTAATTTAAGTGTCACAAACAAAACAAGCCTGCGTTTTTGTCCACAAAGTTCAGTGTCATGTAGATGTACATTTAAAAGAATAAAAACGTTAATCATGGGCTATTTTGACCTCTTCTATTCAGGATTATATGTTTATCACTAGGGATGAGCGATATACAGACCTGATCAAAATCTTAAGACCGGTTAAAAATGGATAGAATTGACCTTTTACACATTTGGATCTTCATGAGGTTTTAAGCAGAGCTACATTATGCAAAAACAAGAGTGTGACAAAAGACACTTTGAAAAGTAAAACAACAGTTAAACTGAAATAGGCTGTTTTCAGCTTTAAGACCATCACTCAAAAAACAACATAAACTCTCCAAACCAGAACAAAATGTTCTCAGTAGGACTCAGTAATGAGCAGCTCCACTGTTCTTGTTCATCACTTAAAAAATTCATTTGGGCAGCTGGATGTGAGTGTTTATAAAAAGCGATTGGGAACGTTGCTCAAAGTGATGAAGATGACTTCACAAGAGCATCAACTGTCAGGAACTGATGACCATTTTTATACTCTTTCAAATGTTTTTTGAACATTTAGAATAATCTGCTCCACCTGAAGCTCCAGCGTTTGACCTGCACCACCTGAAGCTCCAGCGTTTGACCTGCTCCACCTGAAGCTCCAGCGTTTGACCTGCACCACCTGAAGCTCCAGCGTTCGACCTGCTCCACCTGAAGCTCCAGCGTTTGACCTGCACCACCTGAAGCTCCAGCGTTTGACCTGCTCCACCTGAAGCTCCAGCGTTTGACCTGCACCACCTGAAGCTCCAGCGTTTGACCCGCTCCACCTGAAGCTCCATCGTTCCACTGAATGAAAAAGCAGCCCACACCAGGATGGAGCTCCCTCCACTGTGCCGGTAGAAAACATCTCAGGTGGATCTTGTCATGTCAGTAACGTTGGAAGTCATCTGGACCGTCAAGGTTCATTTTTTTTCTCATCAGAGAATAAAACTTGTTCCACCTTTCAGTGTCTCATGTTTGCTGCTCCTGGCAAAGTCTAAACGAGCAGTTTTGTGTCTTTGAAGGAGACGAGGTCTTTAAAGTGTTTTTTGTTTTTGAAACCCTTTTCCTACAGATCCGTCTGATGGTTATTTTGCTGCAGTTGGCTCCAGTGAGGGCCATAATTTGGGTCGAGGACTGCCCTGTGTCTTGACAAACACCCATTAGGATCCTCCGGCTCAGCGCAGGGGTCATTTTTTGGGGTCTACCACTTGACTTGTTGTTCCATAATGCTCAGGAGAACATTTAGAATGAGTGTCTTACAGCGTCCAGCCTCAGCAGCTTTTGATCAGCTGAAAAACAGCCTATTTCAGTTTATTATTTATTAAGTTCTAAATGTTTTTGTCACACTTCCCCTTCTTGCTTTTGCATAATGTAGCTCTACTTAAAACCTCATGAAGATCCAAATGTGCAAAATGCGAATTCTAGCCATTTTTCAATTTTTCATTTGTCAGTATTGGCCGATATTCGCAATATTTTGCGAATATCATATAAAGCGTCATATTTGCAATTTTGAACAGACTAAAGAATATACAAACAAACAATTAAAGTGTGTATGACAGGTTTGAACGTTTTTAAATTTTCATTTAGTTTGGTAGATTAATACTTGTTGTAATTATAAATGATAGTTTTACAATAATCAATAACAAGTTTGTGGAGAAAAATGTGAAAGTGTGTTGAAAATACCAGGAAGTAGAGCAGAGTTCTAAACTCATGACATCACACTAGTGAGACAAGGAATTTTAAATTTTTTCACAAGAAATTTATTTTTTATGGCAATGTAAAGACACATTAACAAAAAAAGTAAGTTTTTGTATATTTTACTCAAAAAAAAAATGCTACAAGAGTTTGAGCCCAATTTGTTAAATGGTCGCTAGGCAACCTAGCGTGATGTCATCATTGATGAACAGGAAGTAAATTTTTGAGGCTAAAAATGCTCTAGAGTAAACTCTGCACACCTGAGAAAACGACAGGTGTGTAGGAGAAAAGGCTCAAGGCCAGAATCGTCGAGAAGAAGAAAACTACCGCACACTGTCTCACTCTTACAAAATGTATTACGACGTTTCGGTCCTTCGACCTTCTTCAGGTAAAAGGCTAAAAAATGGCCAAACTGGAATGAAATTTGAAAAATGTTTAGTAAAACCTTAAATATATTGATCTTAACTACTACTTTGTGAAATGAGTAGTTCAACCTGTCATAGACACTTTAAGCTAAAATTTGTCTTTACTTTACATAATAACATCACAACACTTTTTAAATCCCAGATAAATATATGTATATTTGTTTGTAAGTGTTTGATCTTGTGAGTTTTGCTGTGGATTTTAAAGCAGAACCAAGCAACTTCAGCAGTAGAGCGCCCCCTACTGTTCTCTTCTGCAAATGCCAGCATCGAACCTACAACAGAACTTTTTTTCCTCATGTTATTTTTTTTATCAATTTATTATTTTTTCAAATAAGGCAAAGACTATATTCAAATATTTCACACTGTCAAATGTGAAACTAAAAAAGCCAGTGTTTGTTAGAAAAGCTGTCAAATTATATGTGTATGTTTTCCAGCAGGACCTGAACGCAACTTATTTAACTTAAGAAAAATACATAAACAAATAAAGCTTAATTACCACATCTCTGACAGAGTGGTTTATCTTCTTAACCTGGTTCAGATTTAAATAGTCAAAACATGTTTCTAGTTTATTGTTCAGCCCTGATTATTTTTTCTGCTCAAACACCTGGTCAAGTTTTCATTCTGACCAATCACGCTGCTCCTCCAGACTCCGCCCATCACTCTCTCCTTTGGTCCTCAAGCTCCAGTGTTTAAGGGTTTACTCTCACTTTAACTGTGGTAGGTTAGGTCCTCTCCCTGAATCACTTTCCCTCAGTACAGTATACTTGGTCTGACCTGAGGCAGTCCGACGGCGCAGCACAAGGCGATGGTGATGCCGATGTTGTCGCTCATCCACAGGTTGACCGCGTGGATACAGCCGCGCACATGGATCACCTCGTGCAGGGTTTCCCTCTGAGAAAAAACACACAGGGACACAAACAAGAAGACATTAGAGATCAGATCAAACTTAAACAGGAAAAAGAATACAGAAATAATGTGTTAACCCAGCTACTTGCCATGTTTCCTCTCATCATTAGTTTATTCAAAGTTGTATTTGATTGATTCATGCATGTTGAGTAATCTTGTCCTGCAGATGATGTTCTAGTGCTCAGTAAATTCACCTACCACTTATTCCCCAACACATTTTGCCTGCTCAAAAAAATCTTCAAAATCATTTTGTCACAACTTTCCAACAATAAAAACATGTAGCTTAAAACGTGCTGCTTGTTACAGTTTTTACAATGAAGAGGCGGGGCTTATCCCACTTTAAACAGGAAGTCAGTTAACTGCTGTATTGTATTGACTGCTGTAATTTGTGATTTAAAATGAACAAAATGTAAAGTATACTGATCTACCTATGTCATTGTTTATTACTAAATACAAAAAACATAATAGGCTACAGAATTGTGAAGCTGAGGCCTTGTAGTTTTAGTCTTTGATGCCAGAGAACAAGCTCTGCACACAAGAAAAACTGAATGGAACTTCTGTCTTAATTTGAGGCTAAACGCGCCATCAGAGACTTTCTCTGTCCACAACTGCACTTCAAACAGACTCGCAAAAGTGGGAGATGCTTGGAGGCTTTTTAAGAGTCGCCCAGTGGTGTGAACAGACACTATAGACAGTAGGGCCACATCGCTTGATCGATATTTTTTGGCCAATATGGGCACTTCCAGAACTATCTGGCCGATATACTGCCGATATTCTGGGCATGTTGCACCTCGTTTTAAAGCTTAGATCTTCAGAGAATACAACCATTCTGTTCAATCCGCAATCAGATCAAAATTACACGTGGTTATTACATTTATTTGTGGAACTGCACCTGAACGCAGCACCAGGCTGACGCTCTGCTTTATACTAGTCGCTCTGAGGTAGTGCTAGATTTAAACACTCTCAACTCCGCTACTAACTCAAGAAAGGGAAATAACTTCCTCACAGATGACGGCTGCAACAACAGAAAGGACTTTTATTTCATCAAAGTGTCAGTGCAGAGAAGAGGGACGATCCTCGTCAGAAAGTACAACACACCGCTGTTGTCAACAACAACAAGAAGAAGTTGGTTTTCTCACCATGACAGTCGTTTGGATTAAGGGAATTTTTTTTGTGAAGATTGGGATCTGAGACGAGTTTATCTGAGGCTAAAACTATGAAACCTCACCTTCAGAAAGAGTCTAGACAAGCTCTGCACAAAAGGACATCAAGTTTTTAAAGTCTGTCTAAAATGTCCTTGGTAAATACAGCCGGACTCACAGCCTGGGCCACAATCACGATAGATTTTATATTTGGGTTTGGACAGTTCCTTTTCAAAAGTTGAAGCTCTTTCCATTAAAATGAGTTTTCGAGACCTGTATTAACATTAAAAAGTCATTTAAAATTTTGGGGAATTTTAGGGATATTCTTTTATTTGTTGTTCACACCTGTTGTGTACAACTAAACTGTTTAGAGTAAAACTTGATTCTCATCCATTCCAGAATGGTTGGTTTGACATATTTAATATTTATTAGACGGACGGTGAGCAAAAAAAGAATTCATTAAGAAAAGTTTGGGCTTTGTTGTAAATTTAAAATGTTTAGGCGAGCCCTTATAAAAGCCCTTCATTTTGGAGGGATTTTTTAAGGCATAAGTGAAAGGTAAAAACAGGATTACTCAAACGTGCAGAAATTCATTAAAGTACAGCACAGTATAAGTTTATTAACATAACATGCCCCTTTATTACGGCTTAAGTCTAATTAAAGTGAGCCATCTTATTCACAAGCTACAGAAGTTGAATAATTACCACAGTTCTGGAGGAAATGAGTAATGTTTTCCTCAAGTGCATAATTCTCTATTTTCATATTACGCAATTAATTACTAGAGATAAAACACTTCCAACAAGCAATTATCACAGACTTGATAATACAATGAGGTTTATGCTTGAATCAGTATCATCTGAATTGCCTGTATTGTCAAAAAGTAGAAGAGAAGACGGAAAATGAAAACTACAATAGGTAATGTTATGTGAATGATCTTGTGTCAGCACTGAGTGGCAAAAATGCATGAGAGTCAGTGAGGAAAAAAGGACATTTTCTCCTGTAAGAGCTCAAAACGCAGCTTATACGCAGCTTTTTCTCTTTTTTTTTGTGTTGCCCATACTTTTAAGTTGTTAAGGAGTATTTTTCAGATAAAAAAATGTCAGTACATAAACTCTATTGATTGAAGTAAAACATTAATAAAACAGAATAAAACTAGGTCTGGGCACTATTGTGATAAAAACTGATACACGAGCTCATCTCTGTGACAGACTCTCTACTTTTTTGGTGAAATCGTCGTTTGTTCAAATACATGGATTATTTTTCGAACCTATTACTCTAACCCTGAATGTACACAGACTACGAGGCGAGTTCGGGTCAGGACACGTGTGGGTTTCTTGCAAAGTGCCTGTTACACCAGATGCTGTCAACTGCGGTCCGGTTTGGTCCAAAGCCATGTGGATTCACGTAAATTCCCGCCAGAACGCTTGTATAATGAATTGAAAGTCGCACCAGACCGCTGTGGTCTCTGTGAAAAATAGACGTGGATTCTTTCTGCAGGCCCGCGCAGCTCCCGCACTCGCAACTGCATTCCTCGGAGGTCCATGTACATGGGCGCACTGGTTTTAAGCACTTTTAACTTGCAGTTTGTGTACATCCAGGGTTAGTCTCAGAGTTTCCAAATCCAAGTCTTTATAGCGACTTTGGGAAGTCTCTTTTGGACTGCGTTTTTAAGTCATAAATGGAATACATTTTAGCAATTTTTCAGGTTTAAAGAAGACCTATTGTGATTTTTTCAGTTCATTTAGGAAGAAACTATGGCAAAAGTACATCAATAATTCACATTTTGTTCATTGTAAAACACAAAAACAATCTAAAACGGCTTAGAAATAGAAACAGATTCATTGACTTCCTGTTGAAAATTGCAGAACTGATAAGCCCCGCCTCTTTCTTGTAAAATTTAACTTTAATAACTCCCAGATTCAAAACTTTTGGACTTTATATGTTTTACTCGCAATCCTAATTTTTGAGTAATCGCAAGTAAATACAGACAAGTGGGCGGAGATAGGTGGGAGGTGAAGATGATGATTTTCTGAGCCCTGGAGCATCAGCTGCAGGACAATACAAGATTACTCAAACATGTATGAACCTATCCAAATACAACTTTGGGTAAAGTAATGCCGAAGCAAGGTTAAAAACTCAGAAAAGTAGATTTTACATAATAGGTCCCCTTTAATTTATGGAAATATATCAAGTTATATGATTGAAACATGGATTTTTAGGATGTTTTCAGGTCTAAAAGTTGTTATTAATGTAAAAAAAAAAACATATGGTAAAATCCCAAACAAATTTGCAGCAACACACAATGTTCTAACGATTCTTTTTTAAACTTTTTATTGAAGGTTTTACTGAGGTTGCTTGTTTCTCTCTGAAAATCTGGCAACACATGTCATCTTTTAACAGCTGGATTTAGCAGTTGATAGTGAATTGTATTGACCTCAAACACAAGAGGATAATAAACAATGATAATGTAATTTTTTTTTTGCCATTTCATCAGGCCCTAAGTAAAACATTAAACTGTTCATGTGGTCAGCAGTGGAAGATCAAAATAAACATTTGTCTTACCTGTTGGTCCAAAGTCCTGTAGCCACAAAGTGTGTTGATGACCTCTCCCACCTGTGACGACAAAAACGGTCACTAGCATCTGCATTAAATCACAAATAAAGGGCTGCATTCACAATACCAAAATCTGCAACACTGTCTCTTTCTCTAAACTGGCTCGGTTCTGTTCACAAAACACTTTTTACCAAACGAACCAGCGCAGTAGAGACACAGCGGCTCCTCACCTGTGGAGGCGCTGTGGGACAAAAAAAACGTTACGCAAACAGCAAAGAAGACACCCTTCTTCTCTGCTACATCAGCGGCTACGGCAAAATCAGAAACAAGCACACTGCTGGACTTTATATTTGTGTTTTTATGGATCTATCCTACAACTTCTCTCACATGAACAGACCCAGTGTGAGTGACAGATCAAGTGTCAGAGCAAAGACAATACTTTCATTTCAGAAGACGAGAGGAGGACTCAGAGTAACGATTTATATTTTTTATATATCATCTGGATTTTTCAGGCAAGAGACCTGGACCAGATTTTTAAAATTTGGACTGGATCTGAGTTCGTTTACGTGTTCACAATTACTCAATTGAACCGGACTATCCAGGGAAACCTGCTCCAAATCAAAAGTGTACCGTGAATGCATCCTTTTTAAGATTTTTTAAAGAAACCGTATGTAAGATTTTGATTTCAGATTTCATAAACGTGACCTATACAGTATGAGTCAACATGTCCAAATATACTGTTATTATTTTTTCTTAATTAAAAAAGCAATGGACATGATGTTCATTTGTTGATCTTTACACTTGATGTTTTGGTTCTCAAGATCCAATCAGAAATCAAAATGAGCCTCACATGACTCTCTCATTTAGGTTGCCAGTTTGGTTCTTAGAGTCATGAATCATGATCATGTTTGAGTTTGAACTGATGTTGCACCAGGACACAGACACAACTGTCTGTGATAGACTCATGCACTTGTTTCCACACAGTTCTCATTAGGCTCCACCCACAAGCTATTGAAATGTTATTCTTGGGAACAAACCATGACAAAGTCAGGTGTCTGAGAAAGTGACTTTCAGGTTTTTACCCATGATTCATAGCAATCCTTGTTCCTGATTGGTCGGCAGCTTCTAATCTTATCTCAATAGATGGCAACCTACGTTCATCTGTCATTGTAATACCTTTTTCAGCCACTAGTTCCACATCTTACATATGATTCCTTTAAAGTCTCTGCAGAAACCATGTGTGTGTCCTCCTCATTTTCACTTTGTTGTCTGAGAAAAGACCAATCCAAACAAATTGGATAATAAATAATTATCCAATTTAATAAATAAATAATTAAAATAAAACTGGTCAGCCCTTTTACACACAGTCTTGAGTCAATGGAGGGTGAAGTTAAGCGTGCTGGTGTAGCTGCTGCTGTGACAGGTGTGGGGCTGATAACATGAGAAAACCAATCCCCCGAGTCGAGTGCCTGAGAGAGCTAACTCACACAAGACAGGTGTGGAGTCAAACACTCAGACTCATGAATGCAAAGAGAGAACATAGACGCTACTGGTAAGATAATTGGTTAAAAATAGCCTAATACAAACTGAAATATACCAAAATAGTTGTAGGGGCTCAACAATGTGTATATTTGACAATATAATTGATAAGTTATTTCTATTTGTAGACATGGAATAATTCTTATTTATTTACAATTTGTAAGTTTGTGTCAATTTAGTTCATGTTTGACAAAATTATTAAATGCATAAGTAATTTAATTTGTGTGAAAATAGCTAAAGTCTGTTTAGTTTAAAAGGCTACTAATTAATTCATTATTGTAGAATTAATTCATTATTGTAAAAATAAATCTGCTAATCTAAAACCTAATAAAAGTGCTTTGTTTAAAATGTAACTATGTTTAAAATATGTGGTTAAAAGCTAAAATTGATTAAATGTAGTCAACAGTTAAAAAATAGCTAAAAATAAGTAATTAAAAACTAGTTAGCTGTTAAAAACTTGGTTAAAAGTAAGTAAATAAAATTCAATTTTTGCCAATTGATAATTTGACAATATTAATTTAAAAAAGATACATAAGTTAATATTAAAGTGTAACTAAAACAAGTTTGATTAAAACACTGTTTAAGAAAATAATTTAAGTTCTAATAGTTAAAATAAAGTTAAAATGTAAAATAAATAAATACAAATGTATAATAAAATGTTTGTTTAACATTTATTTTTAAGGTTTTCGACCTGCTTCTGCTTCTGCACTACTACATCTGCTGCAACTAAGAAGCTGATCAATAAAAACCATAAAGCTGAGTTGAACCTTGTGTCTGTCGTTTTCTGGGTTTTTCAAGTCAAACCAGCATTCATGTAAAAAGACTTGACAGTCGAAAACCAAGCGTACCTGCACAGAAAAGGAAAAGTGAGATTCCAAGTGTTTTAGAGGACGCAAGAGGAAACATGGCTGAAGACAAGTCAATCAAACAGCTCAAAAAAGAGCGCACAATTGCAAAAAGCCTCTTCACCAGGCAAGCCAATCTTGTCATGCGAGAACTGGACAATATGGTACAAGGAGAGTTACTGGATGAATTCAATAAACTTTCTGAACGTCTTACAGAATTGTTTGGAGCAAATGACAATTACTTGGCTGCAATGTTGTCTGACGACACAAAAGAGGAGGAGGAGCCACAATTGTTGAGCAGCAGGAGGAGATTGAAAAAGCAGCCAAAGATGCTGAGAAAAGTTCAAACTCATAAGAGAGTCTGTGCAAGCAACAGTGTGGTCAAAATATGGAAAAAATGAGGTTCAAATGTCAATCCGAGAAACTGAGGAGATTGCACAAAAAACAAAGTGACTTGCCTGTTCTCAGTGTGAATGTGAAAGTTATGGTGTTCATATGGATATTTTGGGGAAAAAGACTCAAAGACACCACTGAAACTATTTTGGCCTGGGAAAGATGGATTCCTGGAGAGGAGCGGAGAACATTAACTGATCAAATCGCGCATTTAAAAACTTTAAAGTTTAAGCTGGAGCTTAAGGAAAGCAGACTTTATAACCGCAAGGCGGGTTGAAGACCCTACCACTCAAACTGTGGGGCCAGCAACACCTGCACCTCTAACTCCTGTTGTCAAATAAAACCGACTTCTCTACCTAAATTCAATGGGGACAAGAGAGATTTCCACAGGTGGAAAAAAGATTGGGAAAACCTGCAGAAACAGGGTGAGCCAACTGGGTCAGCTGAAGTCAGAAAAATACAACTTATTGAAAGTGTGGATGATAAGATTGTGAAAGAGCTGAGATTATCAACTTACTCATCTGCAGAGGACATGTTCAGAGGGCTTGAAAACAGATACGGAAATAAGTCTGCAATTGTATCGAAATACTGGAAGACCTCGAGAGAGCGCCACCTGTGAGAGGAAATCAACCACGCAAAGTGATGAGCTGATCAGTTAGTCGAGAAGGCTCTCGCAGACCTAACGGATCTGAATAACATTATTGCAATAAAAAATCCACTTGTTATAAAAACAATTGAGAGCAAGCTCCCAGACTTTGTGAAACGAGACTGGCTAAGCTTCATGTTGGAGCCAAATAATGGTGTGACAACTGACAATCATTTTGACATGCTCCTAACATTCTTGAAAAAAACAAGAAGGTGTGCTTGAGAGATTAGAACAACTCAAATTAACAGACAAGTCGGATAATTATGCACGTAAACAAGACAAGAAGTTTGCCCAACCAAAGACAACAAAGAAAGAGTTTGGTAACACATGTGGTGTATGTGGTGAAGAAGAGGCATTACAACAAGCTGTTCTTGTGCAGAAAATTCAAAGTTCAAAGTATTCCAGAGAGGAAAGCTACTCTAAAAAGACTGGGCTTGTGCAAAATCTGTCTCTGCTGGCACAATGAGGAAGGAGACTGCAAGAACACGTTCATCTGCAAGAGAAAAGAATGCAGAAAGGAAGTTCTAATGAACATCACTATCTTCTTTGCCCGAGAGACATTAATAAAAGTGAAGTACAACAGAAATGCAGTGAAAGGAAAAGTAATCTGACTGCAGAACAAGAAGAATTCCTGTCAGAGTTATCTTCAGACATGGCAGAACGATGCAGGAAGGCCTTCACAAATGGGAACATTAAATTGGCAAAACACCACCGTCCCAGCTACTGGATCCAAACGGCCATGCAGAGTTACCAGTCATTCTGATGTTAATGGAGGTCACAGCAAATGCAGGTCAGAAGATCGGTACACTAATAGACCTTGCTTCTGACACAAACTACATTACCCACAAGGCTGCTGATCGTCTCAGACTGCGCAGTGAGCAAGTGACCCTGATGTTGTATGGCGTCGGCGGCATGACTCTATCAGTAAAGACAAAAGGTACCTTCTCAGAGTTCGCATCAAAACGGCACCAGGTGTGGAAAGAGCACATGAGCTTGTTTGCTATGGCCTAGATGAGATTGCCAAGGTGCACAAAGAAGTTGAGCCCAAAAAACTTCACTCATTCTTTCCTGATGTTCAAGTTGAGGACTTGCAGCGCCCCAGAGAGATTGAACTGCTGATCAGTCACCGGGAAGGAAGGCTTGCTCCTCAGAGGGAGAAGGTTGTGGGGATCTTGTGCTATGGGACAGTCCGCTTGGCAAAACAGTGGTGGTGCCCACCCAGATCTCTTTGAGCATGTGGAAGTCGCGGCACATCACTCCAAAACCCACTTTGCCCGATCAATGCGTACTGCGGCTGTGAGGTACGAGGAGGTTCTAAAGCACACAGACCCTGAAGAGATCAGAACTCACACAACAGCTAACACTGCAGCCACAGCTGGTACAGCAAAAGACTTCCTTGACTGGTGGAGATGGGAAAGTATTGGTGCCTCCTGTGAGCCAAAATGTGGAGGATGTAGGTGTGGCAATTGTCAGCCAGGGGGCAAGGAAATGACACTGGCAGAGGAGAGAGAGCTGGAAGTTATTAAAGATGGACTGACCTATGTCAAAGGAGATGCTCATGTCAATACTCCACACTGGGATGCAAAGTATCCATGGACACAAGATCCAGCCTCACTCCCAAATAACAAAGATGCAGTAAAAGCCACATTCTTAAGGACAGAAAGACAACTGGACAGAGAACCGGAGTGGAAAGCTGCATATACTGCCCAGGTTCACGAAATGGTGGAACGACGTGCTGCCATAAAACTTACCAAAGAAATGAGAAGCAACTGGAAAGGTCCTGTCTGGTACGTAAGTCATCTGGTTGCCCCAAACCCCCACTCTGTAACAACTCCTGTCAGACTGGTATGGAACAGCAGCCAGAAATTCAGAGGTCAAAGCATGAATGACATTCTACTGAAAGGTCCAGATGTACTGAATCCCATCAGGGCTGTACTGCTCAGATTTCGTCAAGGTGTACACGCTGCTTTGGGAGACATCAAAAAGATGTACAACTCTGTCTGGTTAGAAGACCGTGAAATGCACCTGCACAGATTTCTCTGGAGGGACAGGCCTGAAGATGACATTGAGGAGTACGCTATAACAAGAGTGAATATTGGAGACAGGCCGGCAGGGTGCATAGCGCAATTGGCAATGAGAGAAACTGCCAAGTTGCCAGAGTTTGCTCAGATGGAGGAAGAGCGCAGAGTCTTGGAGGAAGACAGTTATGTGGACGACATACTCACTTCCCACAATAACCTCAGGAGTCTGGTCGAGATCACCAATGGAGTTGAAGTCATCCTGAAAGCTGGAGGTTTCCTTCTAAAACCCTGGGTATGGTCTGGCCAAAGTGGGAGGCAAAAAAGTCCAGAGTGTGTCAAGGCTGAAAACACCTCCAAAACAATCATACTCCCAAATCAAATGAGAGATGAAGATAATAAAGCGCTTGGAGTTGGCTACGAGACAAGTGAGGACAAGTTATATATGCTCACCTCGATCAACTTCTCCAAAAAGAAAAAGAAAATGAGGCTTGGCAAAAATCTCTCCAAAGAAGAGATAAGAGAGGGAACACCAAATCCACTAAGCAGAAGAGAGCTACTAAGCCAAGTGGCAGGACTTTATGATCCCATCGGCCTTGTAACTCCTCTGAAACAAAGAGGTGCTATCCTCGTGAGAAAGGCCTTCCAAGAAACAGGTGGTGGAAAAATGACACAAGAAACTTGGGACAAGCCACTCTCAGAATCTCTCAGGGAGGAGGCAATCAAGCTCTTTGAGGAGTATGCAGAGCTGAGTCAAGTGAAATTTCACAGAAGTATCACACCTCTCGATTGGAAATCTGCACCGACGGCAATAACATTCTCTGATGGAAGTGACAAAACGTACGGAGCTGTCTTGTACTTAAGGTGGATCAGTGCACAAGGAGCTGAGGTCCGGCTTGTGGAGGCAAAAGCCAAATTAACACCACTGGATCAAAAAGGTGAAGCTGTGAAAGCAGAGGTCTGTGGAGCTGTCTTTGCAACTCGACTCCGCAAGTACTTTGAAAGGCATTCAAGGATGCAAGTGGAGCGATGGTTTCATCTGGTGGACAGCCAAACAGTGCTGGGAGCCATTCAAAGAGACAGCTATGGCTATCAAACATTCTTCGCCAACCGCATTGGAGAGATACAAAAGTCTGCCCCAGTGGAAGATTGGTGGTGGATCTCTGGCGATCTTAACATTGCTGATATAATCACAAGAGGCTGCTCAGCAAGTGAACTAAAGGAGGGATCAACTTGGCAAGCGGTCCTGACTTCTTGAAGCTACCAGTAGAAGATTGGCCATAAAGTCTCCTAGAGAGGTGGCAGCTCAAGCAAAAGACAATGTGGACAAGATGCAAAGAAAGTCTTTCACAGCATGATCACCAGAAGCCAATCAAAACAAAATCCACCAGAAAATGTTGACATGAAAGTCAAAGTCAAATGCTCAAGAAAAGACCACCAGCTGGCTGGATTAATAAGCTCATTGTAGTAGAAAGATTCAGCAGTTACAAAAGTTGGTTGGCACCGTGGCTTGGACCTGGCGAGCTGCTCAAACCTGGCTGGAGAAAGACAAGGTTAAAGACCACTCGCCATCACTCACCGCTACTGAACGCCAAAACGCCCTCAGAGATCTGTTTCTCGCAGCTCAAGAAGGACAGATCTTCCCAGACACCGCTCTTAAACGGTTGGTTGTATACAAGGACAAAGACGGAGTATTGATGTGTGGCGGAAGGTTTCAAGCATTTGTGGAGGAGCAAACAGCTGTACCAATCTTACCATTCCAAAGTTGGATTTCAATCTTACTTGCCAGAGAAGCACACAGTGAGAGCCACGATGGAGTTGCAGGGACTCTGCTCAGAATGAGAAAGAAGGCATGGGTCATCAAAGGACGAAGGCACGCCAACAGAGTCGTAAACAGCTGTGTGACCTGCAGGAAAAACAAAGCAAAAGCTTGTCAACAAGTCATGGGTGACCTCCCTCCAGAGAGGATCACTCCAGCTCGTCCATTTGAGTTCACCACTGTTGATCTGTTTGGACCGTACAAGGTGAAGGATGAAGCAAAAAAGAGAACACAGCTTAAAGTGTGGGGCATTGTATTCTGC